>CM066330.1:235094281-235694281 GCA_033807585.1 Hydrophis major | reverse complement strand
AGCTGTCACCAGTGCCTCTGTTCCCCAATGTCCTCCCTCATGTACCTTCTCCAGAATTCCTCTCATTACATTCACAGGAACCACTCTCACTCCCTCTGAGGTTCTCCACCCATTCTCCGTCAGTGTACACCCTTCTTTTTCCAAATCATCTTTTTCTTTTCCCTCTGGTTTCCAATCCTCATCCTTTTCCATTTCTAACAGGGGAATTGATGCCATTACCAGCTCCACCTCCCCTGCAGCTTCCTTCGCCCACTTGTCTGCCCACCTGTTCCCAACTACCTCTGGGGTGTTCCCTTTCTGATGAGCATTCACATGCACTATTGTCACTTGATTTGGCAGTTGCAGGGCCTCCAAGGCCTGTTCCACAAGCTGTAATTATTCGACTTGTTTTCCATCAGCCTTGATAAAACCCCTCTCCTGCCAGATTTTACCAAAGGTATGGGCCACACCCCAGACATATTTGGAATCAATCCAGATTGTCACATCAATTCCTTCAGCCAACTCCAAGGCCCTCTTCAGAGCAAACAACTCACACTTTTGTGCAGACCATAAAGAAAGAAGGGAGCCCTTTTCTATGACCTCCCCTTCTCCTGTCACGACTGCAAATCCTGATTTCCTCTTTCCTTCCTCAACCCTGCTCGATCCATCCACAAACCACCTTTCCCCATCTTTCAAAGGAGTCTCTTCCAGATCCTCCCTCACCTTTGTCATCAAATCTACTTGCAACAAACAATCATGGTCCTCAGCTTCCCACTCCTGCCTTCTCCCTTCTAAAAATTCAGCTGGATTCAAGTTCCTGTCAGTCCCTATCACCACATCAGGACTTGTTCTCAGAATGGTTTCATATTTGAGAATTCGCCCTTCTGTCATCCAGGTTGTTGCCAACTGACTTAGCACAGAGGTGACCTGATGAGGAGAATGCTCCCCCGAAGGTCACTAAGGCTCCCCCGAAGGTCAACTTTTTGCTTTCCACCACTAGCACAGCTGCTGCAGCGACAGCCTGCATACACACCGGCCATCCTTTCACTACGGGTTCCAATGTTTTACTCAAGAAAGCAACAGGTTGGAAGCATCCACCCCTTTTCTGAGCCAACACCCCAACTGCTGTCCCCTGAGCCACCGAGACATAAAGATGAAACGTAGCTTCAAGTTAGGCAGTACCAACACTGGAGCAGTGGACAGACTCTCCTTCAGGCTTTCCCATCTTTGGTTGTCCCCTTCTTCCCATTCAATACTCTCTCCTTTCCCCACCAACTTCTTATGCAGGAACTGAGCCAGAACTGTGTACTGGTCTACCCAGATCCTACAATATCCCAGCAGCCCTAAAGCTTTCCTGACTTCTGTCTTATTTCTGGGAGGAGCCAGGCTCATGATCCCTTTCACCCCCTGCTGAATATAATGCCCCAAATATTTCACCTTCCTTTCCACAAACTGGATCTTTTCTCTTGAAACTGTCAATCCTTGCTCATTCAGCCAATTTAGCAAAGCCACAGATGCTACTTTGACCTCTTTCTCTTTTTCCCCAGTCAACAACAAGTCATCCACATACTGAATCAACATGATCCCTTTCCCTTTTTCAAAAGACACTAACTTTTCTTCCAAAGCCTGTCCAAACAACAAAGGGCTCTCGGTATATCCCTGGGGGAGTACCATCCACCTTAACTGCTGTTTTCTCCCACTCTCAGGATCATCCCATTCAAATACAAACAGGTCTGTACTTCCCTCCTCCAGGGGGCATGTCCAGAAGGCATCCTTCAGATCTATCACAGTAAACCATTTGTCTTTGGGAGGGATTCGTCCCAAGATGGTATAGGGATCAGGAACCACTGGGAATCTGGGAACCACTATGTCATTGATCCTCCTCAAATCATTAACTAATCTATACTTCCCATCCTTCTTCAATACCGCCAATATTGGGGAATTGAAAGATGACATAGTAGGCTCCAACATGCCCTGTTTCAACAATCTATCGATCACAGGCTTCAACCCCTCTCTTCCCCTTCTACTCATCGAATATTGTAATGTTCACAACTTCGTCACCCGAGGCTGCACTTGAATCTTAATCGGCTGAATGTTCATTCGCCCTGTCTTCTCTCCTTCTGTCCAGACTTCTCCTGAAATCATTCCCTCATCCTCAACAGTCATCTTACACATCCTGATTCCTTTCCCTGTATCCCACAACTCAATGCCGAACGCCGGCAACAAGTCTCTCCCTAACAGATTAACTCCAAAATCAGGAATGTACAACACTTCAGCTTCAGTCACTACCTCATTCATCTCTAGTCTAATTTGTTCAAACACACTCACATCCTGTGATTTTCCACTCACCCCAACTACTTTTATCACTTTCCTTGATCTATGTGCACCCTCTACTGGGTCACACACAGAGGTCCGGCTTGAGCCAGTGAACAGCCGCTCTTGATGGTTAGGACCCACTAAAATGTTTACCAATGGCTCCTCGCAGGTCCTCTTAAAGGAGCCGGAACAGCCCTAATCATCATACAATGCATAACTCCGCTCTTCCCGGTTGGTCGGACACTCACGCGCAAAGTGGCCTTCCTTCCCACACCTGAAGCAGCTCCTATCCATTCCGGGCTGTCTCATTCCCATGCCTCTTCCTCTAAAAACTCTACACGTCCCCAGATTCCCCCCGGATTGTATCCCCCAAAATTCTCCCTCCTGTCTCCATTCTGACTCCTACCAAAATTCCCACCTTTCTTCACCTCATTTTTCGCTGCAGCCTGTATGGCCACAACCATCATTTGTGACTTTTGTCTGGTTTTCACTGTGTCATGATTCACAAACACTTGTTGGGTTGCTTTCAGGAGATCAACAATTCCCACAGCTCCCCAATTATCCATTTTCTGAATTTTCTTTTGGATATCTGGCCAAGCTCCGATCATGAACTGCATTTTCAGCATGGCTTCAAAAGCAGGTGTGTTAGGGTCTACCCCTGAATACTTGACCAGACTTTCTCGGAGCCTAGTACAATAATCTCCAGGAGATTCGTCCTTCCCCTGACTTACTTCAAAAGCTTTAGTCAAAATTTTCCCTTGTGGGACTGCCAATTTTATCCCCTCCATGATCATTGCTCTCATATTCTGCATATTATCTCTACCCCCTTGGATGTTTGGATCCCAATTGGGAGCTGCTATGGGGAATTTCTGATCTGCAGATATAGCCCCTACCTGACCATGATGTCTGGTACCCCAGACTTTCATTGCAGAGGTCCGAATAAGATTCCGCTCCTCAGGAGTAAACAGATGCCCCAAAATGTACATCAACTCCTGATAAGTGTAATCATTCAGAACCAACCATAGTTCTAACTGTTCGGCCACCTCATGAGCATTTTCATGAAGTTTTGGAAGAGTCTTTTTCAATTCTCGCAAATCGGCTGGTTTTATAGGAGCAACCACAAAAACCGTGACGGGGTTACCCTGGGCGTTAACCCCGTTGGGCACTTCCCTTAAGGGGAAGGCATCTACTTCTGGTTTGTCTCTGGATGGAAAATTCTGAACATCTCTCTTCAATTGTTCCACTTCTTTTCTCAGCCGCGGATAGGGAGGCGGCTGAGGAGGGGGTTGTGCCACCGGCAATGGTGGCGGTGCCATAAGAACATTGGTGGGTGCATTGTTCAAATTTGGGTTTGAGGGCGGCGGACTTTGAAGCCAATCATCCATCTCGCTTTCGTTGCCCTTCTGTTGAGACATGTATTGACCCTCGATTGGAGGGATGGGACCATCAAATTTCACATGAAACCATACATCTATGTATGCAATTTGAGTGGTCATTTTATGTTGGAGAATATAGTTTTGCAATTGGGTCGTCCAATAGGTACTGGTTTCCCCCTCAGGACTCCAGTAATATGGAAATTTAGGATCAATCAGAGGATATTTTGGCCATCGGTCTCGACAAAGATAAACCATATGTTTCTTTTTGAGATGTCTGGTGAATTCCTTCAGATTTGGGGAGAACCACTGTTGAAGTGATTGTCCCAGGGGCGAATCTACCGGAATTGGTTTTCTGCCATTATCAAATTTTCCCTGTCCCAGACAGGTTTCTTCCTGGTCTCCCAGACCCTTGCTCTGTCCCTTTCCCACCTCTACTCTTCCAGACTCCCAGAGCCTTGACTCACCAGTCCCAGTCCTCCAGCAGACGCTGGATTCCCCCAGGGAGTTTAAGGACCTCTCTCTTTTTGACTACAAATGAAAGGAACAAAGTTTACCTGATTTGATCACTCCTGGACTCTCCACAGTCAAAGGATGTGTGGGCGTCCCCAACTCAGATAGATCTTACATACTCTCAGCCGGCATTTTGTCTTAGTTCTTTTTCCAAGGACCGTCTGGATTCCCAGTCACCTCGGGGGTCTGACCGAATTCGGGGAGAGGTACCTCTCAATGGGAGGTCGTGGCCACTGTCTTACCTGTCCCTGCTTTCCAGTCGACCACCGTCGAGGATCCTGGACGAGCCCCAAATTGTGAGGTAGCGGCTCAAAAGACCACCACGATTCGAAGTTGATCCAAGGAAAAAGGCTTTATTGAGTACACATCGGCAGACATGGGTTCCACCCTTGGCAGCTGGGAGGAACCCAGAGCATAGCATTTGCTCTATTCTTATACCCTAAACTACCGCCCCGTTATGCAAATGGCTTGGTTTACAATCTACCTTTCAGAATACAGGTTACAATTCATTACCTTATATGGTGCATAACACACAGCAAGCAGTTCCCTAACACGAGGGCATACATCAACCTATCATGTGCGAAGTGTATGATAGTTCAACAGTTCAATCGGTACCTGGTACTTCAGAGACATTCCAAAGTGGTTCGACAGTTCAAACATTCCAGGATAGTTCAACAGTTCAATCAGTAGCTGGTATCTCCCTACCCTAAAGACACTCCTTTCAACATGAGGTTTGAGTCACAAAAATGGATACTTTAATCTAACACTTCTCACAAGAAGATCAGAGAGACCTGGCACACAGAATTACCAAGGGTGAGATAGGATTGATTGTATATTATGCTTCTATAATAAATTATTCAGATTAATGGAGTTGGAAGGGACCTATTAGATCAGGGGTCCTCAAACTTGGCCTACAGGCAGGATACGCCTGCTGAAGCCAATCAGGCCTACATGGGACCACGAGGCTGCCTCATCCACCCATTGGTCCCCACCCTTCGGCCGAGTGCAGGACTTACCTTCATAAGCTGGAACTGAAAGTTAAGACAGAGAGCTACTTAAGTTAGGGGAAGCCAAAAATTGACCTGTTTTTGACTAGCAGAAGGGTTCTGGAGGCTAGGAAAGCCAAAAATGAAATGTGTGGAGGCCCTGGGAGGACAAAAACAGGCCTCTTTTTGGCTGGCAGAGTGGTACTGGAGGCTGGGAAGGGAGAGAGACTTGTTGATTGTAAGTAAGCTCCTTGGGGCTGAGAAGAATTGCTGCAAAACTGAGTTTCTGAAGTGGACCACTAGACTCCTAAACAACTTAAAAACAATCTAGTAAAAAGAAGTCAATCAAAAGAGCAACGTACAAACAAAAGCAAATAAAACACCCCAAGGAGCAAACCAAATTAAAGTTTAATTTGTGTGTATTGTTTAATGGACTGTTAAATTGACCATGCCCACACAGTCACATGACCACCTAGCCATACCCATCCAGCTGGTCCGGCCCCTTAACAGTCTGAGAGTCCATGAATTGGCCCCCTGATTTAAAAATTTGAGAACCCTGTAGGTAATCTAGTCCAACCTAAGCAGGAGACCCTACCCATTTCTGACAAATGGCAATCCAATCTTTTCTTTAAAGTCTCAAGTGATGAAGCTCCTACAACTTCCAAAGGCAAGCTGTTCCATTGGTAGATTGTTCTCACTGTCAGAAAATTTACCCTTATTTCTAGGTTGAATCTTTCTTTGATCAGTTTCCACCCATTATTCCTTCTCTGGCTTTCAAGTGCCTTGGAAAATAGCTTGACCCCTTCCTCTCTGTGGCAGCCCCTCAAATATTACTTTACTTGTTTCTAGTTGTTGGCAAATCTATTTTTAATTATCTTTTCCAGTATCTTCCTGGGTATTGATGTTAGGGTGATTGGTCTGTAGTTTCCTGGGTCTGTTTTGGATAACATCATGAGTAGTTTTTGGGGAGTCTCTCATAACTTCAAAAGGTTGCTAAACAACTATAGTAATTCAAGGACTCCCTTAAAAAGTCTCCTTTTTTCCTACTCTTTCTAATATTCAAATCCATAAATCATCAGTTTTTCAGCAAAAAGTCTGTTGTGGAGCGGCAGTAAAGATAGAGACGGACGCAGGCTCGAAAGTTAACAGGCTTTATTCTAGCAAATAAAGGGTCACCGTGGCTGCCGAGGCTAACTGGCAGTCAGCTGGCGGCGACAGCTGATGCCATTTGACAGCTCCTTTTATAGCCGGCTGTCAAATGGCATCAGCCAATGGGAGTGGTCGGCGCTCCCGCACAGGCGGCGGACCAGAGAGAGAACTTGTCAGTCTGTGAACACAACACTCCTTTCCCCTGGCCAGGCGCATGCGTAGTCCTGCAGCCTGGTAGGCCGTCTTCACTCGCGGCCAGATCGTTGTAGACCAAGGGGCTTGCCGGCAGGCAAAAGGTCCCTTGCTTCCAGGGAGTCGCCCAGAGATCCTTGCTGGCCTCCAGGAGCCCTCGTCTGAGTGTCCAGCTGCTGACCAGGTAGGTCCTTCCGACTGGCTCGCTGCAGGGAAAGCTCGGGATTCGACCGGTAGACCGGGTCGTCCAGTGGGAAACCGTTTGCGGCTGCCAAGTAGACTGGTTCACTCGGCTGGTCGGCTTCAGCAGGTGGTTGGTAGACCGGGGCGTTCGGCAAGGAGGCTTCAGGCGGCTGGTAGACCGGCGTGTCTAGAGGTCCCTGGCAGTCGATGGCAGCTCTTTCCCAATGCCTCCTTAGCTGGTCTATGTGCCGGCTCCACACTCGGCCATCCTCCAACAGGATCCTGTAGGACTTGGGTCCTGTAAAAAACTATTTGCCCTGGCATCCATAGAGGGTGCCCTGCATAGTTCCTGGCATAAACCAGGTCTTGCAGGGTAAATTCCCTGGCATGGCTGTCAGAGCCTAAAGGGGTGCCAGGGGCATAGTGGGGGTGCAACCTGTCCAGGGTGGTCCTGAGGCGTCTGCCCATCAATAGCTCTGCAGGGAACTTGGTGGTGGTGGTGCATGGAGTAGAATGCTGGCTGAGTAAGTAAGTGGACAGCTTGGAGTGCCAGTCTGCTTGGCCAAACCTTGCCGAGGCTTCTTTTGCAGATCTAACAGCCCTCTCAGCCATCTCATTGCTTGCAGGGTGAAAAGGGGTTGTGAGGGCATGCCTGATGCCCAGGTTGGCTGCAAAGACTCCGAACTCACAAGAGGTGAACTGAGGGCCATTATCTGATATCAAGGTGTCAGGGAGGCCATGCGTGACGAACAGTCTGGTCAGGGCTCGTGTGACAGCCAGTGTAGTTGTGGAGGGAAGCAAAGCCACATCAATCCATTTAGAGAACGAGTCTACTATGACCAGGAAGATCCGCCCATGCACAGGGCCAGCCAGGTCAACATGCAGTCTGGACCAAGGGACCCCAGCATCCTCCCATCGAGTTGGTACAGCTGTTGGAGGTGCTGATCTAGTTGCCTGGCAGGGCTGGCATGTGCTTACCCAGCTGGAGATCCGGGCATCCAGACCTGGCCACCATACGTAGCTGCGGGCCAGAGCATTCATTCTCACGATGCCTGGGTGTCCTTCGTGAAGGGCTTTTAAAATTGGCTCTTGTAGTGTGGTGGGGATGACCACTCTTGTCCCCCATAATAAGCAGCCCTGTAGTGAGGATAACTCTTGCCTGCGGGTCTTAAATGGCATGAATTCAGGGGTGTACTGAATTTCAGGCCACCCCCTCCCCACCCAGTCCAGGACTTGGGAAATTACCTTGTCCCTTCTGGAGTGGGCAACAATGTCCTCGGCTGAGACTGGTAGGTTGAGTTCGTTGCAATCAAAAATGGCGTGGATTGGAGCGGGGGTCTTCCACTGGTATTGGCTGGGGGCACCTGCTGAGGGCATCTGCATGGCACAGGTTCTTCCCCTGGCGGTGTAGCAGCTTATATGAGTAGGTGGCTAGGAACATCTGGTCATCCGCAGGGACAGTACCTGTGGGGTTTGCTTGTCTCCTGCTAAAAGGCCTAAAAGTGGTTTGTGGTCTGTTATAAGTTCAAAGTAATGACCATAAAGGAATTCGTGAATTTTTTTTACAGCAGCCACTGCTGCTAGGGCTTCCTTGTCAATTTGACTATAGTTCCTTTCTGCTGCAGAGAATTTCCTTGAGAAGAAGGCAATTGGGGCCTCGGAGCCATTAGGCAGCCTATGGCTGAGTACTGCCCCTGTGCCAAAGGGGGAAGCGTCTGCAACTAGAACCAGGGGAAGTTGCTGGTTAAACTGGACTAGAACTGCATTTGAGGTTAGCAGGGATTTGACTGCTTAGAAAGCATTGGCTTCTCTTTGTCCCCAGTGCCAGGGGACTTTTTTATCTAAAAGTCTATGTAAAGGTTCAGCTATGGAAGCCTTGTGTGGAAGAAAAACTGCATAGAAATTCAGGAGCCCTAAAAAGGCTTGTAGTTCTGTTTTGTTAGAGGGAGTAGGTGCCTCATGGATGGCCCTAACTTTTGTTTCTATAGGATGAATTCCAGAGGCGTCAATTTGATAACCTAGGAAGTCTACTTGCTTAGTGGCAATGGTGCACTTATCTTTTTTAAGTTTAACCCATGCTGCCTAAAACTGATCTAACCCTAAGTAATAATTGTGTTTTGTTGGTGGCAGAGAACAAAATGTCATCAAAGTATGGGACTACTCCTGGGAGTCCTTGGAGAATCCTCTCCATCAGGGACTGAAAGATGCCTGGGGCCACACTAACTCCAAATTGTAAATGCTTACACCTAAAAGCGTCCCTGTGGGTAACTATTCTTTGCAAGTCAGCAGTATGATTGTCTACAGGGAACTGCTGATATGTTTGGGACATATCTAGCTTCACGAAAATTTTGCCTGGCTCAAAAGAGTGCAACAGGTGTTGAATTACGGGAACTGGGTATGCACTAACTTGGAGAAAATGATTGAGGGACATTTTATAGTCTGCGCAGATTCGCACGCTGCCATCTTTTTAAAGGGGGGTGACTATGGGGGTCTCCCATTTTGCGAAATCTACTTGTTCTAGTACCCCTTGCTTAATTAGCTTATCTAGTTCCAGATCCAATTTAGGGCAAATGGCAAAAGGGACTCTGCAAGGTTTTAAATGAATGGGGGTGGCTTGTGGGCCTACATCAAATGAGATAGGGCTACCCGAATAACATCCCAGCTCATTACTAAAAACATCAGCGTAGTCCCTGAAGAGGGTGTCTACCTCAGTATTCACCACAGAATGAATACCAGTTACACTAAGTCCCAGAGCAGGGAACCAATCCAGCCCAAGCAAGCTGGGAAGGGCACCATCTACAACCACCAGAGGCAAGTGGCCTCTAAAGTTCTGGAATTGAATAAGGAACTTGCCTTTACCCAGGACTGGAATGGTCTTTCCCTGATAGTCCTGAAGAGTCAGGTGGCAGTTGAGCAGCTTCTTCTTGGAGACTGTAGGGAGCAGCTTCTTCAGGGTGGCCCATGAGATGATTGAGAGGGCAGACCCGGTGTCCATCTCCATCTGACAGGGTTTACCTTCTAAAAAGACAGAAATGCTAATTTTGTTAGACCCAGGGGTAGTATTGTCTGAGTGATAACAGGTATAGCAATCTTCAACTTGCCTTTGGAAGGAGGCAGCAGCTTGAGGTCTTTGTGAGAAGGTTTTTTCAGCCTGGCAAACTCTAGCTATGTGGCCTTTTTTCTGGCAGTTTAGGCAGATGGCGTTTCTGAATCTGCAGGTTGACCTGGGATGTGCTCCCCCACAGCTCAGACAATTAGGTTGCTGTCTGGCTGCTGGGTTGGCATTTTTCCTTGGCATCTCTGGGGGGCGGTCTTGGTAGTCTGAGGCAGTTTACATCAAGCGGTTCCTCTTCTAGGGATACCTCATCAAAGTGAATGGCAGAGTTCCCTTGCTTTATGGGGTTTCCCTGAATCTCAGCTGCTGACAGTTCTGATAGCTCAGCAGCCTGAGCTTCTTCAATGGCTAAGCTTAGGGTTAAATCCTTTTTTGCTTATAAATGCCTCTGTAGTTTAAGGTCTCTAACCTCTCCTACAATTTGGTCAAGCAATGTCTTCCAGGTAATCCCTAAACCCACAGTGTATGGCAGCTGATCTTAAGGCTGCCATATACTGACTAACAGTCTCTCCTTCAGCCTGAACTCTCCTTCTAAAAGTTAGTCTCCTAGCTATTTGAGAGGGCTTGGGGGAGTAGTGGTTAGATAGGATTCCCTGCAACTCCTCCCAGGGAATAGCTTTCACAGAGCGTGGGGACACTAAAGCTGAGGCTGTATCAAAAACTGCAGCCCCACAGAAACTCAGAAAATAGGATCTTTTCTTCAGGTCAGTGGCTTCAGTCAGGTCGATAGCATTTAGGAAACACTCAAACCGGTTTATATATGACTCCCACATCTCGTCCGTCGGCTGGAAAGGAGGGAATGTCGGGTTTGTACCCATCTTTGAAGAGGTGGTGTTGTTTTCCTCGGCTGAGGAAGATTTTGAATTTGCGCCTTTAAAAAAAGTGCTCGCGGCTGTGCCTGTCAGGCAGCGTCAGACTCCTCAGCTGGGAGTTTGAACTTTGCGCTCGTGGAGTGCGTCAGTGGCGGTGATGTATTCAGCTCTTGGTGGCTCCGGCTCTTTTTGACAGTGACTGTGCTCATCTGTCTTTGCCTGGTTGTCTCTTATCTCTTATCGTATCCCGCCCTCTTCGCCAGTGTTGTGGAGCGGCGGTAAAAATAGAGACGGACGCAGGCTCAAAAGTTAACAGGCTTTATTCTAGCAAATAAAGGGTTGCCGTGGCTGCCGAGACTAACTGGCAGTCAGCTGGCGGCGACAGCTGATGCCGTTTGACAGCTCCTTTTATAGCCGGCTGTCAAACGGCATAAGCCAATGGGAGTGGCCGGCGCTCCCGCGCAGGCGGCAGACCAGAGAGAGAACTTGTCAGTCTGTGAACACAACAAAGTCCATAGGTGATTTACAGTCACTACTAATGGTAAGAATTGATATTACTCGTCTAAGCAAATTTTGCCATTATCTGCTAACTCCATCATCTTCACCAACCATTCCTCCATTGATGGTATTTCAGAATCTTTCCACTTTTGTGCATATAACTGTTTCACAGCAGTGTTTGCATATTAAAAAATCTTCCATGGTGTAACATTTAATTTTTTTAGATTAAATTACTATTTTAGGTTCAATTAATTTCAGCAAGTAACACTCACTTGGCTGGGATCCAACGCTTCCTTTTTTTCTAGTATAATTACACATTTCCAAATTCAGTGACTGAATAAAGGAGTTAATAGTTTCCCCCTTAAATAGCTTAACATTCTCCTTAGCATCATTGCTAATGTTTTTAGATTCCAGATTTTTATAGAACACTAGAAAGTACTTCAGATGTTTCATTGTTTACACAATTTCTCAAATGACTTCCCCCAGGCTAGGAAATAGTTTCACATGATCTTCTCTGTATACAGCTCTCTTCCCATGACTTTTTATTTGCTGAACTGAATAATGTTTGTCACAGGCAGATCACATATATTAACTGCATTATCTAACTTTCTCAATTATTTTGTTTAGCAAATTCAGGACATTTGGAACAATTTAGCAGTCAAATTCTTGACTAGAACAGCAACATTTAGCTATTCTTATTTTGGGTTTGTTATTTATCCAAAGTTGGCTTTGTCCTAAAGCAGGACTTCAGAAATATTTAAGATAGTAATGAATGTTTTTGGATCATGAGAAGGTTGGCCCATGTCTGCATTTCTACCATTTTATGGGTCTCCATTTTATTTTAAACAGGTTAAAGTAGCAGCATTATGTCCATGATAATCGGCTTCAAAATCCAGTACCATGAAAGTTGTTGGATGATTGTGCACTATGTATTGAGCCTTGCTTATCAGCAGAAAACATATACAACCATGAGCTCTTTGGAAGGAAGATAAAATATGTGGTAATATCTTTACAGTATCTGAGTAGGAATAAAAACTTATTTTAAAGTTAAATAATCTAGATTGAATGAATAATAAATGGCACTTAACTCACAGTACCCGAAATGTATACCATCTAGTTACTAGCAAGTTTCCCCTCCTGGTCAAGTTTGAGAGAGGGATTGCAACTAATCAAGCAGTTCAGAAGACAAGACTTCGCACACACATATCCAATTTACTTTTCATAACAGCCAATTAACATTTAATGTAGGATCAGGTGAGATTTTCTCCCAATTTTTTTTTTTAGTTTTTGAATTGACATTTGAACACTCAAAAATATTGTGCAGTTCTTAATCCTTATATTACCATTGAAATGACAGCTGCCTTTTCTTTCCTTAATATTTCTCTGTGCTTCTTCTGTATCATGTATTGTTATGGAACAGAGAGCACATTGGAACAAAAGATCTGTGGACTCCATCTGTTTTGGGCAACTGTTTTCCACCAATCCATTTTAGTTAGGGCAGATGAGAATCGTAGTCCAGACATCAAAGTGCATTTGAGCATATAACTGTATTAAAGAATACAAATAACCAGGTTTAAGTTACTATATTTTGGACACATAATCCAAAGATCTCTTTAAAAAAATCTATAATGCTGTGAAAGGGGAAAGGAAGGAGAAAAAGAAGACAATCAGCACAAGATCAATGGACTCAGTCTGAAGGACCAGGTTGGGGAAAGGACATCCTGGAGAAAATCTGTGTGGTAATCAAGAATTGATAGCAACATGATGACACATAATTTTCTTTCTCTCATAACTTAAACGACCAACCCCCAATCTTTTGGGCATCAGGGACCGGTTCCATGGAGAGAGGTTTTACCATGGATTGGAGGGGCCACGGTTTCGCATGCTGCCTGCATCCTGCAAATGGGGCTTTGCTTGTTTGCATGGCCCAGTTTCTGGCATGCTGTGGTCCAGTGCCAGTCAACAGACCAGGAGTTGAGGACCCCTGACTGAAACAATCTTTATCTTACTTTTTTACTAAGAAAAAAAGCCTTAGATATAACCTCGAGGCTATAAAATGGAAAGTTAAGAACATGGTGAATGTTTTACTCATATACTTTTTTAGATAAATGCACTGTTTATATTTCAAGCATATTTTACCATCAATAAGTGATTAATAGGATAATAGACCATTTAAGGAACAAATGTGCTGCTGATTTTATACAGTATGAGTTTTCTACATGTCTTGTACCATTTAACCTATATTTCTTGAAAGACATAAACTTACAATGGAAATTCCTATATATAAAATCAAGGTTGGATTTCAGGAGTCTATGAGCTTAGTTTTCCATTTGCTGTCATTTTATTACCATGCAGGTAATAATTTCAGGAGTGGTTACATCTTCAAAGAGATTGTACAATACCCAACAGTATTGAATTCACACTCCTGCCCTTTCAAAAGCTTTATGCAGCATTAGTATTAGACATTTTTTAAACAGATCAAATTGGCATAACCTGTAACTATTCTGTTATCTAAAAGGAAAACGGCATATTTTTTACATCAGGGTTGTCAAACTCAATTTCATTGAGCACCACATCAGGGTTGTGTTTGATCTTGGGGGACAGGGATAGGCTTGTATGGTGGTGGGCGTGGCCAGGGTGGGTGTGGCCAGCTCAATATTACTCATGTCGGTGGTGCATGTGGGGGCCTGAGTGCTAGTGAAAATGGGCTCCAGATCTCCATTTTGGGCTGCAACAGTTTCCTCCAATCCTCTGTCAGTGAAAACAAAGCTTGGGAGAATGGTGCATAGCCCTCCCGAGCTCCTTTTTCGTTGGCAGAGGCCCTGCAGGCTGCTCCTTCACTGGGTGGCCCTACTAGCCAGATCTAAGCACCCTGCAGGACAGATCTGGCCTGTGGGCCTTGAGTTTGACACCCCTGTTTTACATGAAGGAAGGCCTAAATTCAATCCCCAGGTCCTGCTACAAACTTCTGTTTGAAACTTTAGAAACCACATGTTGGTCAGTGTCAATAATGCTAGGTTAGATCATGTACCCAATAGTTTGACCCAGAATCTACCCATTATTTTGAATCCTAAATCGTACTAAATAGGACCACAAATTAAAATATCCCATCTCACCATCCCAATCTGGAATCTCCGGTTTGCTAAGTCTTACTATTAAAATTCTGGCATGCAATACCTATTGTATAGTTGCCATTAGGTCTAGTTTTGACCTCAGGCACATTCATATATGGAGCAAGTACTTTTGCTCACATAGTTCTATAAAGAAATATTTTAAGGGCTTGATTAATTGACTTCTTCCCATTACTTCAGCTAACATGCTTTACACAAGTTTTCCAGAGTTACCATTGATACTGCCGGATTGGAAAAGTAAAGTTATGCTAATTATAGGCAATAATTTATTGGAATCTCTTTGTAATACAATTTGTTAAGCTGAATATTTTGTTAAATCTTCCATTTCAAAGTAGACATTTAACTAGCTGCCATTTAGTAGCATATACTTTATTCCAACTATTTGGTAGAAGATGAGGGATTCAATTTTCTAATAAACATTACATTTGAGAAATATATTTGCATTTTTCCCAAGTAAGTATACACATTCTTATTCCTGTTATTGAAGAAATTAAGACTCATTTAAAAGGACCAGAGAGCAGTTTTTCTTGGGAAGTAACTCGCTATACTTGTGGAATGAAATCCCAAGGGATGGAAAAAAAACCATCACTATCTTGCCTCTCTTCCGTAGTTTATCATTTAAATACAGATTACTACAGCTATAAATAGCTAGTTGAGAGTAAACATTTGCCTTGGTCTTTAGTGCAGTTTTCAAAGAACCATGTTTTCTCTTTGCACATCCACACTTCTTCAAAGACCAAGAGGCACAAACCCCAATAGTTAAGATAATATGCTTTTAAAGATACTTTTGTACAGTTGAAGATTACTCATAGAGAACTAAGTTTCCAAACCAATTTTGGTTTGGTGACTGACAAGAATAATAAAATAGCAACTTCCCAGAATGTTATTTATCTGTAGACAAGCTGAAGATTAGCTGCGTCACAGTCTGGTAACCTAAAAAAGTGTTGAACTATACTTTTCATCATCCCATGTTTTGATTTTAATGGTGAAAAGTGTTGTGTCCGTCCCGGCAAGGAGACCAGGACTCAGTGACTTGGTTCAGCTCTTTTATTGGTGCCGAGAATGGCTCGGGTTCCGGGGGGAAAACAGCGGCTTTTTATTTCCAAGCCGCCGCGGCCGCAACCAATGGCACTGCTTTGAATTTCCCGTGATTAGTTTCCACCAATTGCGGGAGATCCGCAGCGGGCCAATCAGTGCGGCTCGCTCGACCAATCGGATCACTGCGTGCTTTGACCAATCACACCGCGGCGTTTACAAGAATGTAAATGACTGTACAGAACACCCCTCCCCTCTTGGTTCGGTCCTACGTGACGTAGTCCCATAAGTAGGCGGGGCTCCGTACTTGCCTACTGGACCTGCGCAGGTTAGTTGTTGTTTGGCTCCCGGCTGGTTCGGTCGGGCTCTCTGTTGCTCTCGGCCTCGTCGATGGAACCGCCTGGAAGGTGTCGCCGGGCCTCTTGTCGCAGCTCCCTCCCGGTCTACCCGGGCTGGTTGAGCTGCGGTTTTCGCCGCTCCCGCCTAGTCTTTCTAGGCTGGTTGAGCTGGTCTGGCTGCTTCTTCCTGGTGAGTCTTCGAGCTGGCTGTTAGTCGGTAAGTGTTGCTGGTTTCTTCCTATTGGGTTTTGGTTCCCGGGGTATTCCCTCCCCTCTTGGTTTGTATTAAGGGGATTGTCTGTGTTTGATTGCGTGTCGGTTGTGTTTCCTGTGATTGTTATCGATCTTAATTGATCGATGTGGCGTTTCCACGCTCGTCTGTCGGTTGTTTGCAGCTGGTATGAGCGGGGACCTGTCAGTTGGGTTATGGTTGCTGGTACCCACAGTGGGTCTCCAGTTAGGTTCTTTGCGTAGACGGCATCGCCTGGCGCAAAGGACCAGTGCTTGCTAGACGAGTTTGGGGGTTTTTCCGGGTTGTATGTGGGGTGCTGTCTGTCGAGTGGGGACCTTAATTTCCTCCCCATTAGTAGCTCTGCTGGGCTTTTGTTCATTGTCGTGTTCGGGGTTATATGTTGTATAAAAAGCATTTTATTTTATTTTTTTTTGGATTTCCCCATGTTCGATTTTTTGGATGGTTTTTTTCATAAATTGAACCATCCGTTCCGCCCTTCCGTTCGCCACCGGATGTGCCGGAGCTGTCAGTGCGTGTTGTATGCCCCGTTCCGCTAGGAATTTTTCAAATTCTAGCGAGGTGAATTGGGGCCCGTTATCTGACACGATGACATTTGGGAGGCCGTGGGTTGCAAATAGCTTGCTAAGTTCCTTGGTCACGGCCTCTGTGGTGGTGGTTTTCATGTTGCTTACTTCCAACCAGTTGGAGTAAACATCTACCGTTATATGGAATGTATGTCCCTTAGTGGGCCTGGCAAAATCTATGTGGATCCTGGACCATGGTCCCCTGGGGGTTTCCCATTCCAGGATTGGTGCCGCGGGTTTCTTGGCAGCGTTCACATCTTGCCACCCAAGCCTTGATTTGCTTGTCCATCCCTGGCCACCAAGCGTAACTCCTGGCCAGGGCTTTTGTTCTAACTATGCCTGGGTGCCCCTCGTGTAGCAACTCCAATACCTTCCCTTGTAGCTCTTCCGGAATAACAACCCTATCTCCCCAAAGTACACAACCTTTTCGTAGCGAGAGTTCTGTTTGCCGGTTTCGGAATGTCCTGAATGCTTCATCGTCACCTTTTTCCAGCCACCTTTTTTCTACCCAATGTAACACCCATGCCAGACGTTTGTCTTTATTAGTTTCTTGGGCAATGTCTGACGCGGTTATGGGTAGATCGGGCAGAGTCTCTATTCTGAGGGTGGTCGTCGTGGGTGCTGGGTTGGTGTCTAGGTCAGGTAACGGCGAGCGGCTCAGGGCATCTGCGTGGGTGATCGTCTTACTGGGTCGGTGTGTGAGCCGGTAGCTGTAGGCAGCAAGGAATTCGGACCACCTTGTCATTCTGGGAGATAGGATGTTCGGGGTGGCCCGGTTCCCTGCCAGGATTCCCAACAGCAGCTTGTGGTCTGTGATAATGGTGAACATGTGGCCGTAGAGGTACTCATGGAACCTCTTCACTGCTGCGACGATAGCCAGGGCCTCCTTGTCCAGCTGGCTATAGTTCCTCTCTGGTTTGGTGGGTGTCCTTGAGAAGAAGGCAATGGGTGCTTCCTTTCCGTCCGGGAGTGTGTGACTGAGGACTGCGCCGACACCGAAGGGTGAGGCGTCGTATGTGACGGCAAGTGGTTGGGTCTCATTGTATTGGATGAGGACGGCATCTGAGGTGAGCAGGTCCTTGGTTTTCCTGAAGGCGGCTTCCTCACGTTTCCCCCAAGTCCAGGTGGCCTCCTTGTCCAAAAGCCTATGCAAAGGCTCTGCCGCGGTCGCCTTTTGGGGCAGGAAAACATTGTAAAAATTAAGCAGTCCCAGAAATGCCTGCAGTTCAGTTTTATTCCTGGGCGTGGGGGCCTCCTTAATGGCTCTGATTTTGTTTGCGGTTGGGTGGATGCCGTGCCGGTTTAGGAGGTATCCCAGGAACTTGACCCGCTCTGTGTAAAGCTGGCATTTCTCTTTCTTCACTTTTAGCCCGGCTTCCTTGAATTTCGTTAGTACCTCCCTTAGACGACCTTCTAGTTTTAGCTGGTTGGCTGCCGACACCAGCACGTCATCGAAGTAGGGCACCACCCCCTTAATTCCTTGCAAAAGTCTCTCCATGAGGCTCTGGAAAATTCCCGGTGCCACGCTGACTCCAAACTGGAGTCGGTTACAGCGAAACGCTCCCTGGTGGGTGACTATGGTTTGCGCCTCGGCAGTTTCTGCGTTGACCGGCAGCTGTTGGTAGGCTTGCGCCAGGTCGAGCTTCGCAAAAACCTTGCCTCCCCCCAGTGAGTGTAGAAGGTGCTGCACTACTGGGACGGGGTAGGCGCTTTGTTGTAAGGCACAATTTAGGGTGGCCTTATAGTCCCCGCAGATTCTTACCGACCCATCGGGCTTGACTGGGGTGACTATTGGGGTCTCCCACCGGGTGTGGTCGATTGGTTGTAGGACCCCTTGCTTGACGAGCTTGTCAATTTGCTCGTCTTTTTTTGGCCGGAGTGCAAAAGGTACCCCTCTTGGTTTTAGGCGTATCGGGGGAATGTTGGGATCTAGGCTGAAGGAAATAGGGGGCCCTCGGTACTTGCCTAGGGTGCCATCGAAGACTTCCTGGAAGTCCTGTGCCAGTTGCTGTTCCCAATCGGCCTCTGCGATGTGGTTTATGCCCGTAACCTCGATGCCGAGTGGTGCGAAACATTGTAGTCCCAAAAGGCTGGGTCGGTCTCGGTCCATGATTGTCAGGGGAAGCCTTGCTGTGCGGCCCTTGAATGTTACCTTGAATTGTCCGGTTTCGACTACCGGGATGCGGTTTCCCTGGTAGTCCTTGATTATTAGTTTCTGGTTCTCCAGTCCCTTCTTGTGGATGGTAGGCACCAAGCGTTTGATTTCTTGCCAGGCGACCATGGAGAGGTAGGACCCGGAGTCCACCTCCATTTTGCATGGCTCGCCTTCGATGCCTACCTCCACGTAGACTTTTTGGGCATCGGTGGTTGATGCGTGGCCGATGATGACCGTCTGGTGGGTTTCCTCCTTCCGCCGGGTTTCACCACCTCGTCGGTTCCATCCACCCCGGTCCCATCGGCTTTCGGCTTGGCGATCTCTGGCCCTGGGGGGTGTGCTGTCACATCTCTGGTCGCTGTGGTCCCACCATCTGGGGCTGTAGGCCTTCCTCAATCGGCAGACTCGGGCGATGTGACCCTTTTTGTCGCAGTGCCAGCAGACTGCATCGAAGAAACGGCACTCTGATTGAGGGTGGTCAACCCCGCACCCGGCACATGCGGTCCCCGACTTACGACTCCGCCGATCGCACCAGTCCCGCCCCGTCCCGTCTGAAGCTGGTGGATTTCCTCCTCCTCGTCCGTGGTGTTGGAGGCGGAGTGGAATTCGCCATGATGGGTGGTGGTCTCACGGTGACTTGCTTCTGGGTGGGCCTCGGTCACCCATCCTGGGTCAGCAGTCGCAGTGCGCTCTCCAGTGTCTGGTCTCTGCATGCGGTTCGCCAATTTCCGGGTTGCCTTGGCTGCAGTGGCTTCAGCGATGACGTTGGCGAGGGCGATGTTGCCTTTGGCCATTAGTTGGCTTTGTAGGACTCGGTCTTGGAGTCTGAGCACAACGCGGTCCCATAAGGCCTCATCCATGTCTGAGAACCCGCACATGCCCCCTAGGCTTCATAGCTCAGCCACAAAATCGCTGATGCTCTCACCCAATCTCTGGTCCCGCCGGTAGAAATCGTGTTGCCTGATGAGGGTGAGCACGGCGGGGGCATAGTGGTTCCGGAGCAATGGTTCGAGGTCGTCCCAGTCCATCTCCTTGATGTCCGCGGGTTTCGCTAGAGCTTTTGCCATCTTGAACACTGCGGGCCTGCAGTGTGTCAAGAAGACGGCTCTTTTCTTCTGCCCGGCGGCGTCCTTCATGTTGCTACACTCGAGAAACATGAGGAATCTGTCTGTGTATGATTCCCAGTCCTCGGTAGCAGGATTAAAGGGCGCGGGCGATGCGATGCTGACCATCTCGTCGGTCTCGCTTCCTCCGGACACGTGTTGGTGGGGGATTAGCCTTGGGATCCCACCCTCGTCGCCAGTGTTGTGTCCGTCGTGGCAAGGAGACCAGGACTCAGTGACATGGTTCAGCTCTTTTATTGGTCCCAAGAACGGCTCGGGTTCCGGGGGGGAAAACAGCGGCTTTTTATTTCCAAGCTGCGGCGGCCGCAACCAATGGCACCACTTTGAATCTCCCGTGATTAGTTTCCACCAATCGCGGGAGATCCGCAGCGGGCCAATCAGTGCGGCTCGCTCGACCAATCGGATCACTGCGCGCTTTGACCAATCACAGCGCGGCGTTTACAAGAATGTAAATGACTGTACAGAACAAAAAGTATCTCATAGTCATTTGTTACAGTTTGTCATCTTCAGATATGTTACAGTTTGTCATCTTCAAATATTGTACAGACAGACAGACAATATTTTAAATTAATAAACTCTAAATAAGGCTTCAGGGTAGTATTTCCCAACCTTGGCAATTTTAATATGTATGGATTTCAATTCCCAAAATTCCCCAGTGAGCATGGCTGACTGGAAATTCTAGGAACTGTAGTCTGCATGTCTTAAGTTGCCAAGTTTGAAAAACACTGCTCCAAGACATTACTGTTTTAGTCAACTTGCCAAGGCAGTGTACCAATAAAAGGCAATTGTCAATTGTTTTTCTTATATTTATGTAAGTTTGGCAGATGTTTAGTTCAGGCACCAAAATATTTTAGGGTATTTGAATTTTGCACATGCCTTCCATCACTATTTTTTATTCAATTGGTTACAAGTAGAAAACAACTCCGTAGCTTATCAGATATCCAGATGCCTATCTATTTTCAGATTTACATGTAAACTACATATTCCTTAGGAATGAAAATTCTTCAATCACTGTACGATGTATTTATGGTTAATAATTGCAGTAATTTAAACATTAAATTTGGTCTTTAAAACCTCCTCTGCACAAAAGTCTGAAAAGGTAAAAAGTATGTTGGCTGAGGAATTCCGGGAGTTAAAATCCAGACATCTTAAAGTTGCCAACATTGACAAATACCGATTTGTTCTTGCAGCCCTTTTCTTAAAAAGAAAAGTAACCCTTACCTCAAGAAAGTTGCCTGTACTTTTTTTTAAAAAAAAAGGAAAGAAAGAAATACAGGTTTATTAGAATCAAGTTTTATAAGCCATCTAGTAGTGTTACCTGAGTTTTGGAAATTCCTTGAAACAAAAGATTATGCTTTTTTGCAATTTAAATCTATACTCACTCCCAGAGTACTGACTGAACTTTAAGAATAATAGTTGTGGCTGAATTTGCACTCCTAATATGGATTATTTGTCTTTGACTTGTGTGAACCCAACAATCATAATTATCAATTAATTATACAAACCCAGCAGACTTGGTATTCAGCAGGTTCTGACCAGTTCTGGAGAACCAGTAGTGGAAATTTTGAGTAGTTCAGAGAACCAGCAAATACCACCTCTGACTGGCCCCATCCCATCTATTCTCTGCCTCCTGAGTCCCAGCTATATGGCTGGGTCTTCTTTCATTGCCCTGCATAGGAGAACGGAGCTGGAAAGCAAGTTAGTGGGGTGGGGAGGGAATGGGGATTTTGCAGTATCCTTCCCCTGCCATACCTACCAAGCTACACCCACCAAGCCAGGCCCACAGAACCAGTAGTAAAAAAAATTTGAATCTCACCACTGAAACCCAGCCAACTATAGTTGATTCAACAAGCCAGAATTAAACCATTATGTGAATCTGTCAAAGTACCTATAAGATGGCATCTAATAAATTACAAGTTTTATGCTTTGTTTGTGTTTTGAAACTAATGATACAAGTAGAATACTTTCTTTAATACACTGGCTGCTAAATAGGCAGACTATTCCATATTTATTCAGCACCTACGTCTCAGGAAATATACAGTAAGTTAAAGAATAAAAGATAGTCTAAAATTTCTGTTAAAAGACTGGCTTGTGGTAAACAGTTGATCGAATACTTTTTTTATGTAACATCAGGCTGACTACATTTTTGCATCAATAGTTTAACTAGCAGTTACACAATGGAATTGCATGTGGCAGTTGGGCTAATATTTTTCCATGTGGAAATTGATAATCAAAATTTCCAACATCTAAGCCACATTCTAGTGACTTCTGTTGAGTCACAATTCACATGCATTGACCCAAAAATGCACAGAAGTGGGCCTGCACCTAAAAATTTGGTGGGTGCATTAAGTCGGAAGCCCTGTTGAATTAAAGAGAAAATTGGAGGAAGGATGTTTCAGTGCACACAGCTGTCGGGAGATGAGGTTACAATGCAGCTAAACAAAGCAGAGGAAATAGATTCCTCCTGTGTACAGTGAGATGGAAGCAAGCAAGAAGCTCTTTGACATCACCCAGACTGAGCATTGGATTACAACAAACAGACTTACTGACAAAGAAGTAAGGAAACGCCTCCTAAACTCTAGAAAGGGTAGCTTCATCAATCTGTGTTTAGAAACAGATGCAGCAAGTCTAAAGCAAGGATCTCTAGGAACTCTGGCTACTTGCCATCCCAAGCACATATGTGGGACTGAACTGGATCTGATCCTTGAATTTTAAGAGACTTTAACTTGTTGGCCTGAGAGCTGCTGAAGCCATTTCTGTGAGTAAAGTTGTGCAGCATGCTAAACTATGCTTGATAACAGCTGTAGAAATGAGTTTTACCTCACAGAGTTAAGGGAATTATATTGAACGGACAGCCGAATTCTAACAGAGGCATGTTGGACTGATGGCATCAAGTCCTCAGGATATTTGTTTCAAATGTATTGTACTTTTTCAACAATATTTATGCCGGCCTCTTACTAAACATAAATTTTAATTAGGGGCAAGTTTGTGCTTCCTACTAGAAATCATATATTATGGGAACAGATTTGAAATAAATATATGAAGCATTTCTTGGGGAAAATGAAGCAGAAGTTACTAGAAAATTTGTCTTTTTCAGAAACAGAAGTGATATATCTCATTGTGGTGATCTGTATACAACTGCTTAGCTCTAAAAATGATTGCATTCTGCTGATGAAATAACTGGAAAAAGAAATGCATTGTTATCTCAATGATGTCACTAACGATTGTTAAACTGATTCATTTATTATATTGATATGTAATCAATATTCATATGTACTATTTAAACTCTTTTCCTAATTAACAATTTATTACATAGAGCCAAGATTTTGTGTTGTTTATCCTTACAATTATAATAAAGCATTGAACAATATCAATGAAATAATAATTTGGGATATATTTGCTAATGTTTGATAACAAACATTTGAGTTTTAAAATACTGGTTATATGATCAAATGCAGTTTAATTACCAAAATAGGAGAAATGGAAAATATGAAATGATAAATTGACAAAGCACTCTGTAGCAAACTCATGTATACTATGAACTTGTCTCTCATATACATCACTGATTCCTCTGTAGTAAACTATTGGCAACTCTACATTTCCTGAAGTTCCAGCAATTTAGAATTGACAATAGGCAAATATTATTCTCAGCCTGTGTCGGAAGGAGTTCCAACTTAATCTTTTTAGAATGTTCTGCCTTCAGAATGTGGTTTCATACAGCAAAGTATAGCTGCAGTAGGATGGTCATGACTAACTTGATAATCCAGGCCAAATGTTATTCAATGATAGATGGAACTGCAAGAGATTAGAATCATTGCAAAAGACAAAAACCCTAGGCAGACATCCATTTTATCTTAAACTTGTCTTTAATTGAAATATACTTTTTCCTAAATTGCACTGTTTTCTGCTGTCCTTTTTAGTGAAGCAGTTTCTCTAATATACAGTATATAGCTATGATTATAATTATACATACTCATACACACGCAAAACAAAAGCAATGATCAAATTACTGAAAAGCATAAGGGCAAATTGCAAAATATACATAATAATGCAACCTGTATCATTTACATAGTTCTGTGTGAGATATCATGAAAGAAATACAAATGGATAGAGATATCATTTTGGCATCATTCTGTCTGGGTATAAATGCGTATGCTCAAAAACCATTTTCTTTTCAGTTCAATGGCAAGATGCAGCCTACTGTTCGGTCTACTTGATCTATTGCTTAACACTTGATGAGATCTATATTGAATAATAATTCATTTTTACTTTCCCCAAGATGTCCACAGTTCTCTTAAATTAAAAAGATTTATCTAAGAAAAACATTTCCACCCAAAATGCAGTTATAGACTAAAGTTATATTAATGTTCATTCTGAAAATTTCAACTTAAAATAATGCATCATTAGAACTAACATGTTAAGGCTTGCATTCTTCAGCAGCAGTTGCAATCATCTGTTATTCTATGTTTTCTGAAGTAATCATTCTGTGCAAAGCAAAAAAGTTTTACTCTTCATTTTTTAAGATTAAAATAAATTAAATTCTTAAAGTAAGTTTTCATTATTTCACAATCACAGAGACATCAATCTCATTATCTCCCAAATAATATAAATAATTATTATGAATTTCATATATTTCTTAGGTTGTAGCCTACTGGCTTTGGAGTTGCAACAGGTTTTTCCAATTTTTTTAACAAGTATGGAATTTCAGAAGCAGCAATGGCCTCCTGCCCAAATAACAAATGCTTACATTGAATAAGCTGCCAAAAAGTACTCCAAGTAAATTAAACTTGATGTTGTGTTCAAGAAATGTTTAAAAATTACTGACAGAACAGAATTAGTCCAAGATTAATAATAGTCCCATCTTTCTATGTCCAGTCAGTTACAGTGGACACAAATGTGAAGTTCCAGTGATCAGTCTTCCCCCCACAGTCACATGATCGAATTTCAGGCCTCATTTATGATTGTTTGCAGCAACCCATGGTTACATGACTGCATTTTACAAGAGTTTTACTGAAAACTGGCATTTATTTCTGGTTTTCAGCAAAACCTCATCCATAATGATCCATATTTTCACTTAAAAACTGTGCCATACGTTTAACAAAGGGTCTGCAAAAAAGGGCATAAAATTGAGTTGATCATATGACTGACCCATTTTAAGACCATCATGACTTACAGTTGTGATGAGCAGCTTCTATTATGGCCATAAGTTGAGGACTACCTGTATTCCTTAAAATATGTGATATTTTAAATTATATTCCAGAATATAATTCCATAATATAAAGTTTTACTTTGTTTTGCAACCTAATAGTTTCCATAAATGACATGCAGCTTTAAATCAGATATTCAAACAAATCCCTAATTAAGGAATGTTCCTAATCAAGGAAGGTTTCCAATATTTCAGTGCAATCGAACAGTCACTTTCTGGTTGTTTTTTTCCTGAAGTTCCAGCTAACCAAAGCTAAAATAAACACATAATAATAGATCTGTACATGTGGAAAATTAAATCTATCTTTCCCAATATGCAATTTATATAATGGAACTCTCAGAGGATGTTCCTGTCAAAAATGTTACTTAACAGCATATAAATTCACTTACAATTATGCAAAGGAATAAAAATAGGAAGAACTTTTAAAATATAAATGAAACTCAGATTTAAATTAATGTAATCAAATTAACTTACCTCTAACTCTCAGAGGAATGCTAGATTATTTAAAACTTGTTTAATTTGTGTAAAATTGGAATATGCTAAAATTTAGCAGGTTCCAGGTAAAAAGAAAATATTTGTATCAAGATAAATAAAAGAATTAGAGTAAAATCTAAAACACAAACCCCAATTAGTTTTATGTCTTCTGTATATAAGAGTTTCAACTGTCCTTTTTAAATATACTGTAATTCAAGGAAGTGAATATACCTAATACTCTTGCCACCTACTGTATTTATCATCAACAACAGCCCTATAAGGTAATAAGATATGTCTTTAGCAGGGTTTTTTTCCCCCAAGTTTACTGCATGCATTTTCAAAACTATACAGATGGGTAAGAAATTTGTTCCATCCCAAATGTTGTATGAATATATTCATTTTGAACTTCTGAATGCAAGGCATACAGAAAACTGTATTTTTCCGAGCTTTCCAATTTACATCTCAAGACATCTTAAGAAAAGTCCTCACAAATAAATATATTGGAAGAATGTGTTGCACCAAATGGCATTTAATCACAGAATATTTCTACAATGAATATTTCTACAATGAGTGTGTTCTCACGATAAATGACTCCAAAATAGAGGAAGAGAGTCATGTCTGTTCCTCAAAGATTATGGGAACTATAGTTCTATGCAGGCAATAAGGGCCCTTAATAAATCTGAAAACAGAGGTCATGTATATTAAATCTGTTTATATCATAAGTCTATCCTTCATAATGAAATGGGCACCTTTAAAGGCATTGGTTTGCTTCTGGGTCCAATTCAAAATGATCATTATCTTTAAAGCCCTTTATGTCATGGATCCAGGGTATCTGAGGAACCATCTCGCTCCAATGGGATTAGCTTGCCCCAGTCACTCCAGCAGAAGGGACTTATTGTTGATCCATCTTCTACTCATCTGCTAAGGAATTTCAGCGGGCATGATTGAGGAATAGAGCTTGTTCCACTGTGGCCTCCATTTTGTAGAACATTCTACTTTTTGAGGTGAGATCTGTTCCCAAGTTTCTGGCCTCCAGAGGGGTCTAAAACCTGTTGTTGGTCTGTTGTTGGTGTTCTAATGGGAGCATTCCTTGCTGGAGATGGTTGACAGGATAGGAAGACCATTTGTCTCCTTTTAGTTCTTAGTTCAATTTTTAATTATAATTGTTTCCATATTTATCTTTTTTTTATCATTTCTGTTCCTGAGTCAGCTTATTGGTGAGATGGGTGGCACACGAAAAAGAAAGAAAGAAAGAAAGAAAGAAAGAAAGAAAGAAAGAAAGAAAGAAAGAAAGAGATTATTACTGGATTTATTCACACTGTGATTTATTTACACTGATGCAGCAGTTTACACTAACTAGTAATTCAACTTGGTTTGCAATATAAAAGGATATCCTTTCTGGAACAAACAGTAGCTCATACAGCATTTGCTTAGCAGCTGCAAATGCATCTGGACTGACATCATTAATGTAACTCAGATAATAATCCTTACAACCTTCAATTACAATTTATATCGAAATTGTATTCTTTTACAGAATGACTTGTAGTATCTTTATAGATATATTTATATAATTTATTTTGAACCAATATGGAAATTTTACTATTATTTTCTTCTTAATGTTCTTTATATTCCCATTCTAGTCTTTATTGATTGTCTTCCAACTAAGTATTGCTTAGGTCCAATCTTGCCTAAGGTTAATGCTTAGAGTTGATATATGTGTAGGTCAATGAATATACATATATTTATGAAATCTAATATCTGGTTTCTCGCTCGGGTTACAGAAAATTATTAATTATTTGTAGGGCATAAGCTAAACTCTATTGTGGTGGATTTTGCATGGTGGTACATTAACTAAAAGGCCCCAAGGAGTATGTCTCTTGGGTTATTTATTTTAACAGGCCTTATAGTCTGAAACTAATCATGACTAATCTGATGGAAAATCTACTAAATTTATGGTGAGTTACTTTGAACTCAATAGACACACAGTCCTAAACCCTATGAATTAAAAGGCCATTATCTACATAGCAGCCCCTTGGACAGATTGGGAACTAAAGCTGAGATAAATCTGTCAACTTTATCCCAGATAAGACTTATTATAGCCATAGAAGACAGAAACGTCACCTTAGAGAATCCTATACCCTAGCTTTACTCAGATGTGTTGGATTATAGCTGTCATCATCTCCAAACACTGCAACAGTGTCTGGTGGGCCTTGTAGCCCAAGGCATCTGAATGGCAAAAGGTTATCTGGTGACTATGAATCCAGATTTTTCAACAGTGCGTTACAAAATGCTTTACTCTCTTGCTGGATATCTGGAACCATTTATAATTAGGGTATTTTATGTGTGTTAATGAAGTCTGCTCATTTCTTTCCAAGATCTTTTGATTCTTCTTCTATCCTGGGATATAGTTTTCTTTTCAATCCTCTTTAATTTCTTTGGTTTCCCTTGAATTAAAATATATTTTATTTATAAATAGGTGCAGAAGTAGAAGTCAGGGTTTGTAAAGAAACTGGAAAGGGTAAAAAATCCCATTTGAGAGACCTACACATAAATATGCCCATGCCCATGCATACTTTATCAGATGCACAAAGATAAGAACCTGACCACCAGAAGTAATTCAAGGCAGAAGAAAAGTGTGTGCACTCTAAGACAAAACATATTCTGATATTTCTTGATTCTGATGTTTTTAGTACAGATGATAAAAAATGACTGGATCTTTGTAATGTGCAACAAAGCTCAGTCCAGTCCATAGTATTTGTACGAAGAATAATATGTAACAAAATCTCACATGTTTTAAGCATTTATTTATTTGTTTATTTATTTATTTTATTTGTCAAGAGCTTACAATATAACAGAAACAAGAACAAACATAAATATAAGAAATAGGAACTAATAATTGGGACTAATAGGACAGGGACAGTAGGCACGATTGTGCACTTATGCAGGCCCCGTACAGACCTCTTAGGAATGGGATGAGGTCAATAGAGGTTAGTTTGAGGGTAAAAGAGTGGGGGTTTGAGCAGGTGACAACAGAATCAGATAGTGAGTTTCAGACATTGATCACTCTGTTGCAGAAATCCTGCAATCAAGCTTGGAGTAGTTTACATTTAGTTTATATCTGTTTTGTGCTCTTGTGTTGTTGTTAAAGCTGAAATATTCATTAACTGGTAAGACATTGTAACATATACTTTTATGTACTATGCTTACATCTAATCTTAGACACCTAGTTCAAGGTTATCCAAGCCTAGAATCTCAAGTCTGATGGTGTAGGATATTCTGTTGCGAACAGAGGAATGTAGTACTCTTCTGGTAAAATACTTCTGTACTTGCTCAACTGTATTTATGTCTGATATCCAGTGCAGATTCCAGACAGCAGAGCTGAATTCAAGTATTGGTCTAGCAAATGTTTTGAATGCCCTAGTTTGCAAATCAGTATTACCAGAGGAGAAGCTTCGTAAAATGAAATTTACAACTTTTAAAGCCTTTTTGGCAACACTGTTGCAGTGAGCTTTGGCGCTTAGATCATTTGATATCAGAACTTCAAGGTCCTTGACAAAGTAAGGGTTATCAACAAGGTCATGTCCACCTAGCGAACAGAGTATGCCAATCAAGAGATGATAAGTCGGCAGCTATGAGTTCATAACTGGCTTTTTTAAAATTATATTTTGAAGATCCATCATTGTAATCCTCTTTGAGAGGGTGTAAATTTAGACAAAAGTCAATCATGCTATGGTCACTGTTTGAAAAAGGCTCCTGTATTTGTAGGCCATAAATTGAGTTTGAGCTGTTGCGGAAGATGAATCACCCTCCTTCTTCTCCTCCTTCCCCTCCCCTTGGAGCCCCCCTGAGTCAGGAGTTGCTACCGTCAGCGCAGCTCTGTGCGGCTCCAGTCCCGCGTTGCCTCGGGAAGAGAAAGGCAAAAAGGAAGAGCCGTGGTGGTGCTTTGCAACGGCAGCAGCGGCACCGGAGGCTCAGGTTCAGCTGCTCCTGGTTTTGCCTTTCCTTTCCCAAGGCAACGTGGGACAGGAGCCGCGCGGAGCTGCGCCAGTGGTAGCAACTCCTGACAGCCCCAGCCGGACACCTGAGCAGAGCCTGGGCGGAACTGCCTGTTGCTGCTGCAGGCATCTGGCTGCCCAAGTAAAGAACTGCACCAGCTCAGGGCAACTGTGAGGAGCAAGAGGAGAAGCCAAGGTGCTCATTTCATAGCAGTCAACTTCGCTCTCTTTTGCTCCAGTTAGTTGCTCCCGGCATGCACAAGGAACATGAAGGGAGGCAAACACCACACTGATGCGTTTTAAAAGTCAGAGAACTTTGCCCAAGACTTCTCGTGTATGCAGGGGCTACACCTCTCCCAACAATGAGTTGGTGGCGATCTAACAAAATGTCTTCCAGCTCTTAAAGATTGACTTTAAGAGTGCCCCCATGGAAGAAGCCAAGAATGAGAACAAAAATAGAGGTGGCGGGGGCAACAAGGGCATGTGATGGGTCCCTCTACGGTCCCCTCCCAGGTGACAGCAGGGGCTTTGGCACCTACTTTTTTCCTGAGAGGTGCAGTGTCTGACTCCCTTCATACTCCTTGTGGAGGGACACACATGCCCCGTCACTCCTGCTGCCACTACATTTGCTCGGCTTCTTCTATGGGGGTACCAGAACATCCGCCCACCTGCCCAGCACCCACCCTCCCGGAGCACGCTTTCTTCCTTCTGGAGAACGTGCCTCTTCCAGCCCGGCCTGGCCCGGCCAGCCAGCAGGTGACCACATGTCTTGGGGCTTGTTGCGAGATGCCTGCAGCATGCTCTGTTCTATGTGTCAGGCCCAGCAAGTCTGAGCAGCCGGCGCATAGAACAAGGTGGTGCCGGACCATTGGAGAAGCGGAGCAAAGCCAGAGATTAGTAGCTGCCTCTTTCAGTGCAGAAAGCTTCCCCCAACCAGCCGGCTGGTCTCCTCCTTCTCTGCCTGTTTGTTCTGTATGGCCGAGGAGGAGGAGACCAGCCGAGAAGCACGCTGCCAGGGGGGGCACGCGGCGCAGGGCAACATGCCACCACCCAGCCCTGGCAAGGGAAAGCAGTGGGTGTTCCCCGGGCGGCGGCCTCAGCCCCGCCGCCAGGGAAACATCTGCCCAACTCCGTGTTGTGTGTGCGATTTCTTGGCGCGCGGCGCGGGGTCTCTTTTGGCCGGCCCTGATTTTTTTTTCAGAGGGGAATTTTTTTTTTCAGGGGCGGGCCATATTAAAATGACCAACGGGCCAGATGTGGCCCGCGGGCTGTAGTTTACCCACCCCTGCACTAGACTGTAGACTTCAGTAGTGGTCTGCAAATTTATGGGTCAGAAGCTGGTATTTCTGAGATTCATATGCAAATAAGCATATACAAATAATATGCAAATCTGTTTCCTCTTTTAGGTGACATATTTTTGGGGGGAAAGAGTAGCGTATAATTGAAATCTAAACACAATACAACTCAGATATTCTTTTCAAAAGCTACAAATGTATAGATCTGGAGGGTAAATAAGGAGTCTGGAGACTAAAATATATGATGAATGGCTAAGATAACTCGATATGTTTAGCCTAACGAAAAGAAAAATGTTACTTCTAAATAAGTTTAAATTAGAAATAGATAGCGTGCAACTTTTTTAGTGTTTGTTAAGATGTCCTATGCAATGTGTGTAACCCTAAGCCAGATACCTCTTGTTCTAATAACATTGTTGTCCAGTTTTGAATCATTGATCAAAAGAAAAAGAAAGAATCAAGTCACACTGAAACAAGGAAGACTGCACAGTCTGAGAAGAGCTCTTCCTTATTTTGGCACCCCTAAAACCCAAGGCAATATCCCAGTCCTGCATTTTAGAAAGTTAAAATTGCGAATGACTCTGTTCCAACTTCCACAGCTTCAAGAGTCATATGTGAACTTCAGGTAGTCTGACCATTGGAATTGTTGGAACCTAACTGCCAGGGCATTTGAATGGGATGCCACACAGAGAAACAGGTGCAATTCTTCCACTCTCTATGTCTGAAATGAGATCAACAGGGCTAAGTGGATGAGACAGTGGTTCTGCCCTGAAGCCAGCACAAGGCCTAATTTGAGGCCTGGCTGGCTTTCCTCCTTTGGTTGCCATGGCATTCCCTTTATTCTGTAGGTGGGGTTCTGGAAAGAGCAGGGCCTCAGACTGACACCAGATCCTATAGTAGTCAGGTCATCAGGTAAGGGTAGAAACTAAACCAGGAACAGATGGTACACGTTGACAAGGGACACAACAAAGCAGAGGCTGGAAGAATAATATGCCTTGCTAGAGAAAATAGCCAGGAGAATTTTAGAATGAAATGTCCGTTTTATTCTATATCTGTGTCACCGTTACTGTATTTGCCAACAGCGGCAATCTGAGAACACACTGGTTTTTGTATATTTGTTTGGTCCCTACTTTTGCTGCAGGGGAATCTCAGAAAAATTATCTTGATGTGGGTTGTTGCAATAATTCTCTATGTTTAAACCTCTCTTGAGTTCATGAATTAAATCTACAGTTGGGAGAGGATCTCTTCTTAAACCCCTATGGACAGTAAGGTGGAATGCATTGTGTGTGTCCTGCCCTTTAATACATTTTGTTGCTGCAATTTGTTTTGAATTACTGATGCTCTCCTAAATGATTGTCTTTTATTTACCAGATAGATGACAAGTAAAAGAAAAGTAGCTTAGTTTTATAAAAAAGGCAAACTAGTTTAGAAAAACTCACACATACACAGAGAGACCTAACTCCACACATGACAATTTTAAACTTGCTTTTGAAAAAGGGTGTTTAAAACAATGACTTAAATTTTTGAGGGCAAAGCAGAATAAAATGTTTATTTCTCTCTCTCTGTGTGTTAACGAGTCTTTTAGCATCACCCAGCCATTGTTAAAGTGATATAAAACTGTTTTATTATTGTTACAGTGGCACAAAAATGTGGGTAATTCAAGAAGATATTATTAACTGGGTTCCGGCTAGGGTGAATATAGTAGTAAAGTCACAACTATTTTACTCAGTCTCAGGAGTAGAGCAGCTATGACTATTTCCTTAGATGAGTAATTATTTTTAGTTGTGTTCTTGGGGGGGAAATGAAGATATATTTCAAAGTCCAATGATTTGGTTGCCTATACTATGGTCTAGCAAATGGATCTAACCATGCTGAACTGTAATATATTATGGATCCTGTCTATTACAATGGATGTAACTGCTTTGACCAAAATAATTTATTTTTAAGTTGATATAAATTTTTACCATTCCCATTCACTGCAGTAAATCCAAGAACTGAGCTGACCAAGTTAACATTTAGAATGTCTGAAAACAGAAAGGGAACCTGTCTCAAACAATGTCAGAAGTGCGATGTTGACATGAATGGAGACATGTTAGATGCACAAGGTGTTTGTCTTCACTGCAAAACTGAGACAAAAGAAGAGCATCAAAATAATCAGAAAAGCAAAAGGTAAGGTAGAGTAAAAGAATAGGCTCGGATTATCTTACAGAACTCATCACATGAAGAAATGTGACAGCTAGTGATCAGTTAGAAAGCCTTTGAAATAAACAAGAAATCCATGGACAGATTGCCTTTCAGTAGTTGTTGGCTACATTGCGACAAATATTAATATTCAAAGGCATTATAACTCTAAATCAGGTGTGGACAAGCACCAATTACATGCAGTCCCAAAGTTCTATTTTTGCTATTCCTGGAAGTCACTAAATAATTATCACAACACTTTGATTTTGAGAGGAAATTGAGTAAAGTAGATGTTTTTGCAATTTTTTTTTTCTTTTTCCTTCAATAAGGGATTTAGTAAGTCTTTCTGTTATGAACTAATAAAGGCGTTTAATAAAGTTTTAACAACCTTAAGAAAAAGCAGGGTTCTAAACCTGCACTTCTGATTGGCCGATAATAGCGATATCGGATTGGTCCTTTCTGGAAAATCTGATTGGCTGTTAACGGGCCAACTCTTATTGGTTCAAGGGTTTAACACTTCCATGTTTCTCATTGGCTAACAGGTCAGCAGCCAACCCTATAAAAGAGCTGCTGCTGCCCTAGGGCTTTTGCTCTGTTCAGTATGATTAATAAAGAGTTGAAGTTCACTGTTCACTGCCTCGTCTCCATTCCTTGCACCCATGCGCAGAACATAACACTGGCGACGAGGATGGGATGCGGAGACATCTGAGCTGACTGAACACTACAGAGCACCAAACAGAGCATGTGGCTGAAGGCGAATGTCTGGCAGCGCCATACCACCCGCTCCATTTGACCCGGCACAAGAAGACTGGGACTCGTACATAGACCGGTTCCAGATGTTTCTGGAGACCAACAACTTGAAAGATGCAACTACGGGGAAAAAGCGAGCAGTGTTCCTGACCCATTGCGGGCCTGCCGTCTTTAAGATGGCCAAGGCACTAGCGAAACTGGCTGAGGTGAAATCCATGGACTGGGACGTCCTTGCGCCCCTTCTATGGGCCCACTATGCACCCGACGTACCAACGCTTGTCCGAAGACATGAGTTTTACCAGAGGGACCAACGGAAAGGAGAGAGTGTCGCAGATTTCATCGTGGATCTCCGGAACCTGGGAGGCCTCTGTGGGGTTACGGACCTCGAAGAAGCTCTGAGAGACCGAATAATTCTGGGATTAGATGACCACATGGCACAGAGCAAGATCATGGCCAAAGGGAATATCGATCTTGCCGATGTCATCAAAGACGCTACTGTAGCAGAAGCAACCAGGAAGTCGGCCACCTGAATGCGCCGCACCAACGCACTGCTCCGTCAACTCGCCAGCGATACCTCACCTCGCCTAAAGAGGCACACAACAACAACCCACCATGAGGACCTCGAATCGCCATCAGAAAGTGATGAGGAGGAGGTCAACTGGCTCCGGTCCGAACGTGACCAACGCAACCAGCGGAATCAAAGATTACCACACCAATGCGCGGGTTGTGGGGCAAACCACCCGCAATCAGACTGCAAATTCCTCGATGCGCTCTGCCATTCCTGTGGGAAAAGAGGCCACACCGGGAAGGTCTGTAGAAGCAAGCAAGGATCCAGCCCAATTCAGAGAGAAAACAACTACCGCCAGACCACAGGGAATCGTCCTGTGAGTCGGGAACACTTGAACCACCAATGGAACAACCACTCCTACAGAAATAAAACACTGGCCACTTCAACGGACGGGAAAAGGCACACCAAACCATTACAATCGGTCACGCTTCATCTTTAGATGCAAAGAAGATCCGAGTGAGGGTCGCCATTGAAAACCAACCTTGCATGATGGAAGTCGACTCAGGATCGTCCCTCTCGATGGTTTCCTGGAAGACCCTTAAACAATTAATCCCTGCCATCTGGCGTCAAGACCTCAGAGCCCAAAGAATCATACTCAAAGATTATCAGGTGAACCGAATTCCGGTCGTTTGATCCAGCCAAATCCAAGTATCATTCAAAAATCGTACTGTGTCATTACCACTGACCGTCATCGACCACGACCGGCCTAGTTTGTTAGGCCTTCAATGGTTCGCCCCACTCGGGATCGAGGTAGCCGGCATTCACCAAACCAGAAGCGACGACTGGGAGGAGGCCCTCGTCCAGGAATTCCAGGACATCTTTGCAGACAAACTAGGCAAGTACAAGGGGTCCCCGATATCATTTAACCATAACCTGAAATAGCCCCCATCCGCCTTAAGCCTCATCAGGTACCTTTTGCCCTAAAACCAAAGATCGATGAGCAGCTTGATAAATTAATAGCCCAGGGTGTTTTAGAACCAACTGACCACGCTCGTTGGGAAACCCCAATTGTAACACCCATCAAACCGGATGGATCGTTAAGGATTTGTGGGGACTACCGGGCCACCCTTAATCACGCCCTTCAACAAAACGCTTACCCAGTGCCGGTGGTGCAACACCTTCTCCATTTCCTGGGGGGCGGAAAAGTCTTTGCTCAATTGGATTTAGCACAGGCATACCAACAACTGCCTATAGATAAAAAACCGCAGAAGCACAGACGATTGTTACACACCGAGGCGCCTTTAAATGCAACCGACTCCAATTCGGAGTGAGCGTAGCCCCAGGGATTTTTCAAAGTCTGATGGAGAGACTCTTGCAAGGGATCAAGGGGGTCGTGCCATACTTTGATGACATTTTAATTGCGGCCCTGAATAGAGAAGTACTAGAAAGGCGTCTTAAACTGGTTCTCCAGAAATTTAAAGACTCCGGCCTAAAGGTTAAAAGAAATAAATGTCAACTGTGTACAGATAAAGTAGAGTTCCTGGGGTACCTAATCGATAAGCAAGGCATTCACCCCACTAATAGCAAACTAAAAGCGATCAAAAATGCCCCAAGACCCAGGAATAGGACAAACCTCCAAGCTTTCCTGGGGCTCATTAACTTTTACAACATCTTCTTGCCCGAGAAAGCGACCATAGCTGAGCCCCTACATAGACTTCTTGACAAAAAAGCAACCTGGGTCTGGGGACACCGAGAGGAGCACGCATTTTGACAAGTGAAAAACTTACTAACCTCCGATGCTGTTTTAATGCAGTATAACGAGACTTTGTCTTTAAGAATTACATGTGACGTGTCACCGTTTGGAGTAGGAGCCATTTTGAGTCATGTGTTACCAAATGGTAGTGAGGCCCCTATTGCCTATTTTTCAAGGACCTTATCGAGGGCTGAACGTAACTATAGCCAAATTGACAATGAGGTTCTTGCTGTTGTATCTGCTGTGAAACGGTTTCATGAATATGTGTATGGATGAGTTTTTACTATTATTACCGATCACAAACCTTTGCTGGGGATTATAGCGGGAGACAAGCCAACCCCCTATATATTGTCACCTGGAATGACTCGCTGGTCGGAGTTCTTAGCTGCGTACAACTATAAATTACAACACTGCCCAGGGAAAGCCATTCCCCATGCTGATGCACTGAGCCGTGCCCCACTTCCGGAAACCGTCGACGACCCAGCTCCAACCCTTACGACACTCCAGATTGAAACACTACATTCACCGCTGCTAACAGCCAGAGACATCGCTATCGAAATGAAACGAGATCCTGTCTTGGCGTGAGTTCTCAGCTGTGTCGAACGAGGATGGCCAGTAGAACAAATCCCTGACAACTTCACTCCTTTCAGAAACCGGCAAACAGAACTTTTCTCGCAAAAAAGCTGCATCTTATGGGGAGACAGAGTCCCCCCCCCGAGCGGTTACAACGAGCAGTATTGAAAACATTGCATGACGGTCACCCCGGCATCGTGCGTATGAAAGCGCTCGCACGAAGCTACGTGTGGTGGCCGGGCATCGATAAGCAGATCGAAGCCTGGGTAAAGACTTGTCTAAAGTGCCAAGAAGTCAGCAATGCCCCACCTAGAGCAACTCCAACGGAGTGGGAAACTCCCCGGGGGCCGTGGTCCCTCATGCACGTTGACTTTGCGGGCCCTACTAAGGGACATACATTCCTCCTAACAGTGGATGCCTATTCCAACTGGCTTGAGATCCACAAGATGAAGACTATTACAATTCTGTCATCCGCAAATTGAAGAGGCTATTCGCAACACATGGGCTGCCAGATGTTCTGGTCTCTGACAACGGACCCCAGTTCACCGCCCTGGCATTTGAACAATACTTAGTGGACCGGGGTATCCACCATGCGCTAACCTCGCCAGCTCACCCTGCAGCCAATGGCAGGGCCGAGCGCATGGTACAATTTGTTAAAAAAAACTCTCCACAAAATGGACTATGGGGACATTGATGACAAACTAAACAGAATACTCCTACTCCAACACATCACCCCGCACAGCGTCACTCACAAGACTCTAGCTGAACTGTTGATGGGATGCAAGCTCCATTCCCACCTCGACCGGCTCCACCCGTCCTATGCGCCAGAGAAACCCTGTGGATCTAGCAGAAAATGCCATGAGTTCATGGTAGGTGACTTAGTCTTCGCTAAAAACCTTTCCGGCGAACCATTATGGGTCGAAGCAACTGTAACTCAAACCACCGGGCCCAGATCGTACTGTGTGCAAACATTGGACGGAAAAATATAGAAACGCCATATAGATCAGCTTCACTCTAGGCTACAAACCAGTTCCCACGACTCCTGTGACCCTCAAACTGAGGGGGGAGGGGATGTCGAAGAAACCGAATTCGAGATGGTGGAAAGCAGAATCAAAGGAAGTCAGCATTAAATGGAGAAGAATCAGGGAGAGGGATGGCCTCGCCACAGAGGAATACCTCAACGGAGGCGAGCCCGCAGAGATTGGAGGACAACAACAAAAGAATTAGCGGCACCGAGTCGTCCAGTGAGGATGCGGAACCGCCTGTACCAGATAAATCAAAAAACGTTCCGCCGAAACCGGACTACAGACAGGAACCGATGGGACAGCGCAAATCTAATAGACAGTTAAAACAACCTGCATATCTACGGGATTACGTCACTGCACCCCTCAAATGGAACCTAGGGGGAAGGGGTGTTATGAACTAATAAAGGCGTTTAATAAAGTTTTAACAACCTTAAGAAAAAGCAGGGTTCTATTCTTCCACTTCTGATTGGCCGATAATAGCAATATCGGATTTGTCCTTTCTGGGAAATCTGATTGGCTGTTAACGGGCCAACTCTCATTGGTTCAAGGGTTTAACACTTCCATGTTTCTCATTGGCTAATAGGTTAGCAGCCAACCCTATAAAAGGGCTGCTGCTGCCCTAGGGCTTTTGCTCTGTTCAATATGATTAATAAAGAGTTGAAGTTCACTGTTCACTGCCTCATCTCCGTTCCTTGCACCCATGCGCAGAACATAACACTTTCATTCATCTATCAAAGTAGTATGATCAGCATATGAAGTTGTCGCTTAACAATTTTAATTTCAGTTTCTATTTCTTTATATCCAGTACTTCTCATAATCCATTCTACATATCAATTAATATTGCCAGTATACTATATAATCATGGCACATTCTTTTCCCAACTTTGATTCACTAAATTGCTCCATATGCATTTCTAGTTATTGCTTTCTGATCATCATTCAGAATCTTTAATAAGCAGATGTGATGGTTTGATACAACAACATTTTAAGAACTATCCTGATACTCTGCCAAAGGGCCCAAAATTTCCATCCCCATCCCTACATTATGTTATTATTCCAATTCTTATTGTCTTTGGTAGATGGGTAAAAATATAGTCCCTGTCAACTAAAATTTGCTTTTATCCTGTTATACAGTATACTGTCTGTAAATACAAGCAGGGTTGTTTTTTGTTTTTGTTTTTTTGGTGGGGGGAATAATTATTTTCCAGCCCTGTATATTTCTTGAGAACTTTTGGAATGATTAGTTGTTGACATACAATGCTGGATTCAAAGCTTCTTCTGTCTGATCCAGGAGTGGTCTTATTTAAGGACATCAGGAGTCTTGATAAATGAGGCTTAAATATTGATTTGAGAAGTCAGGGTTCAGGATGGAAAATTATCTATGATTTCTTTGTTGATCAGCACCTAGTGCAAATGATATGCTTTTTGCAAGCATTTGCATTAATATTGACAAAACAAGGAGGAGGAGGAAAAGAAGTTAATGATGATGATGATGATGATGATATAATAATAATAATAATAATAATAATAATAATAATAATAATAATAATAATAATAATAATAATAATAATACTGTTACTATTACTATTACTATTACTATAATTATTTTGGAGAACTCATTTCATATTGCAAACTGATTGATATAAGGTGGCTTTCCTGTAAGATTTTCAGATGATGATTTTCATTTTATTGTTGTTAAATTGAGCTAAAATAACTGTAAAATTAATCAGATCTTAATTATTTAGTTGCCTATTTTTTCAGATACCTTCTGAGAATCTTGCTTTGCTGAAAAGTTAGATTCAACAATTTATAGTCATTTTCTGGACCTGCCTTCTCTATATCAATTTGTTATCATCTCAAGCCTCAGGGAAAAAGTATGTAACCACATGGGAAAATCTGTAGATTTTCTTCTTTCTCTGCTTCTGATATATAATTCAGTATTTCTGTTTAAAAATGAAAATATTACCATTTCATATGGTAATCTATTTTCAAAATAGTTCCATGCAATTCAACCAGCTCATTTATTCTGATTCAAGAGTAATCAAAACTGTTTTATTAAACATTAAGATTGAGTCAATACTCCACATATGTTATAGTATTGGCTGTAAGGGGTAACGGTAATCCAAGTCTGCCCTCTGCTGGCCAAACATGCACTGAATCTAACATGTAAAAACTTACAATCACAATTTTAAAATCTAAACCGAGACTTCAAAGTTGAAACCAACAGTTGTCTGCCTTAAAGAGTTAATATTTAAGAAGTAACAAAGTTTCTTCTTTGTTTATCCATCTGATAAAAATGCTGTTCTCAACAATAGTCTATCAAAAAAATGCATTAATCTTTAAGATGCCATTAGTTCCTTGTTTTTCAAGTAGCACATTGTCACGTGAACTAGTATCACATATTTTAATATTTTTTAAAACTAATGATATTTAACTCTTAATATAATTGATATCGAGATAAAGGTACATTAACTTTTTAATACTGCATTGATAGCACCTCGAGAAGAAAGTGGGATGAGGTTTATCAATTTCATGAACCTGTTTCTCTTCTTTGCAATTATTGATTTAAAAATGTGAACAAGAACAGTAATATAGCAGTTCAAAATATGAATCAACTAAGAGTGCACATGAATATTAAGCTTGCAAGTATTCTATGATAATTTCTGAGAGTACAAGGAAAGTATGTTAACCTTATCTATTGTAATTTTTAAAAAGTTAAATGCAATTGTATGCAATAAACTTTTGAATCTATGGTTTTGTACTTTTTATCCTATTCCATTTTGAGTTCAGTGAATCATTTACATTCCTTATTTTGAACTTTGTAACTTCTGTTCATCCAAAATGCAAATATTTTCCTTCGGTCTGCAGATTCATTATTTTTGTGATTTGTCAATATGAATCATTTAATCTCCAAAATATTTCTTTGTATTCCTGTCCTATTCACTTCCTTTTGATGCCTAACTGGAATTTCCTTTTCCTGAACTATTTAATTGTCTTCTTTGCCAAGATGATCATTCATATTGTACTGTCTCCCAAGGGAGAAAAAAATGTGAAAGCCTTTGAATTCTATAATCTGTGAGCAACCTATTTGAATTATTTTAGAGATTTCTAAAATACTCAGGCTTATATTTGAGATGTTGCTTTTTATATCAGTGGTGGTGGTCAAGCAGAAAACGTAGAGTTTGAGGAAATTTCTGCCAAAAGTCTATATAGTTAGCCCCTATCATAAATATCTCATACTTGCCACAGTTGCCTAACACACTCACTTACTCTCTCTCTCTCCCTCTCTCATTCCACCTTTAGAAATAGCATAAATGAGTAAAAGCAGGATATTAATTACTATAAACTGCTTTTCAGCTTATATTTATGGATGTATTTTTCTTCTGTGCATATGTTAAAAATGGAGTTTGTTTGGATCTGAATGGCTGTTTGAATTAATTTATGTTCTGCTTTAGAAATAATAATTCTTCAGTGTCTGCCTCCATGGATAGTTTCCCCAGAAACTTAAAACAACACAGCTAGAGGAATTATATTTTATTGCAACTTGCTTCTAGTAGTTGTTAACCTCTGATTATTGATTAAGCTGTCATTTTATATGATAGTATAACACTTTGGACTCAGTCCTGGTGACCTCCCCTTTCAGCTTTTCCAGGGGTTAAATAGAAATCTTGTTTAATATTTTCCACAGCGCATTGTAAGAGGCAGTATATTAACATTTTCTACTACTATTTTGAGAAAGGGCATTGGTACTAACCTGATATGCCCGTTCTCTTTGAGCTGTAAAGAGCATCCAATAGTGGGAGGTGCTTCAGTCTCTGCATGTCAGGGCTGGGCTTAATTTCTGGAATGCTCCTCCTCCTCCCCAGCGTTCTCCAGTTTTGGCAAAGACGAGTGAATAAATACCTGAATGTCTTAACAATTCATTGGCTGAAATGGGACCCCACCAGATGGAAAAAGGGGTGGAGCTGGATGCTCTTCACAGCTCAAAGAGAACAGGCGTATCAGGTAAGTACCAACACCCTTTCTCCTATGAGCTGTTGAGAGCATCCAGTAATGGGACATACCAAAGCTTGGCCTGTTCTATGGGAAGGACTCCGTCTGGCTTGGAATTCCCTCCTAGTCCCCATGGACCCATTGCAGAACTCGTCTGCCAAAGGAGGCCTCAGTGGATGCAAACACATCTATTTTATAATGCCTAATGAAGGGCGATGGAGAGACCCAGGTTGCAGCTTGACAAATATCAGTTATTGGTGCCTGCGTGGCCCATGCTGTCGATGTTGCTGTGCTCCTTGTTGAATGAGCTGTTATGCCCCTGGGCACCTGTAGTGATTGAGTCTGATACGTTTTCGCTATCGCAGCCCGTAGCCAACAACTACTGTGGAAGAAGGGACCTTGCATCCCTGAGTGTTTGGCTGAAATGACACAAATAAAGCTTCCGTTTTCTGGAAAGTCACTGTGCAGTGAATATATATTTGCAATGCTCGCTTCACATCAAGCCGATGCCATTGTAGTTCCAACCTTTGAGATGGCCTGGGAGAAAAGTTAGGAAGTATCAGCTCTTGTGCCCTGTAAAACACCGAATTAATTTTGGGTATAAACGTAGGATCAGGACGAAGGACCACCCAGTCAGAATGGAAGACACAAAGGTCTTTTCTGATCGACAAAGCTGCCAGTCCAAAATATGATGAGCAGAAGTGACTGCTACAAGGAAAACTACTTTGTATGTCATAAATTGGAGACTTGATGATTTCAAAGGTTTGAAAGGTACTTAGTGAGTGCAATGAGGACCTTGTTAAGATCCCAAGTGGGATAATGGTGAACCACTGGCGTGTGTAAATTTGTGGCTCTTCGAAGGAAGCTCCGTATGCGTGGGTGATGAGAAAGAGACAGTAGAGCCTCAGAAGTGACAACCGATGCCAAAGCTGCCACCTGCCTTTTCAACGTATTAGGTGATAATCCCTTGACAAGCCCCTCTTATAGAAACTCTAGGATTTGAGCCACTGATGGGATCAGTTTGAGACTTAGTACACCATTTGCAGAAACAAGACCACATGGCATTGTAGATGTGGGTCGTTGAGGGGTGTCTGACAGCTTGGATGGTGGCAATAACTCTGTCGGAAAACTTTTTGCTCTTCAGATGTCTCTGCTCAACCTCCAGATGGTCAGGTGCAACCATTGAGGGTCTGGATGTTGAAGGGGTCCCTGGATTAGCAAAACCCTGTCCAAGGGAATTCTCCATGGTAAGAAGGATAAGGATAGACTGCAGAGGTCTGCAAACCATGGCTGTCTGGGCCAGTAAGGAGCTATTAGCAGCTCCGCCCTCTTGTCCAGCAGCTTCTGGATGTCCTTGGGAATCAGAAGAAGTGGTGGGCCAACCACTTGGAGCCAACAACAGCGGAGCACGTTGAAGTTCTTTGCTCCTTGCGAAGGGTACCTGGAAATGAATCTGGGGAGCTGAGAGTAGAGGGGGGGAGCCAATAAGTCTACCACCGGCTGCCCGAATCTCCTGACCGCCTCTTGAACCAGGGTCGGATGGAGGTGCCACTCTGATTGATCGATCATGGCCCCGCTTAGCCAGTCTGCCTGTGTATTCGACAGGCCCATTTTCAAACCTGCTAGTAAAGAAATGAATTTTCCTGTTTTGGCCAAGGATGAATTACAAGCACTGCCTATCCCTCACGAGGCTGAGCCAAAACTGGGGAATGCTGGGGAGGAGTCCCGTGGAGGAGGAGGAGCATTCCAGAAATTAAGCCCAGCCTAGACATGCAGAGACTGAAGCACCTTCCACTACTGGATGCTCTGAACAGCTCATAGGAGAAACTATAGTTCTTAACACATTTCCCTTCACTGAAAGCCAGCACATAAATTTGTGGTTGTAAAAGAGAAAGCATTGTAATAGTAGCTGTTTCTAATTATCCTTCATAACATCTGAAGAAACCAACAAACCATTTCACAGTACTTGTACTTGCCTCAGTATAGAATGCAAATATTTGGCAGGTTGATCTTAATTTAATTGAGTCCTAAGACAGTTGCAAAATATTTTAATATTTCAGTTCTACATGATAAATTTTAATTTTGGAAATTTACTGGCATGATAGGATGCTGTCACTCAAAATGATCTAACACAGTATCATCTTGGTAAGGCGATAAACAAGTAATAACATAGCATAAGGAACAGTGGTGGGATTCAATTTTTTTTACTACCGGTTCTGTGGGCATGGCTTGGTGGGCATGGCAGGGGAAGGATACAGTAAAATCTCCAGTCAGAGGTGGGATTTGCCAGTTCTCCGAACTACTCAAAATTTCCACTACCAGTCCTCCAGAATTGGTCAGAACCTGCTGAATACCACCTCTGATAAGGAAAAAGATAGGAATATAGGATTAATCCTGACCATAGCCAAACATTGTATCCTTTTTCCTCCCAGCAACATTCCTGCCTCCCAAGATTTACTGTATATTCCATTTTGTATCAGTCATATCTTGTGACTACCTAGGTATCTTTATGTGATTAATATATTTTAATAAGAAGATATCCTATGCCCATTAACATCTCATTATTCTACTACACGTGTGCTACCTAGGGATCCTGTCACATACAATGTTGGTGAGATGATGGAGACTGAGCCTGCATATGCTGACTTCATCAGCTCTGATCGGACTGGTCGGAGAAATGCAATTCATGGCCTTCCAGGAGATGCAGCTGCCATTAAGTTAGAGAAACCAGCAAACACCATGGATATTTCTGTTGCAGATGAAGGTGAACTCTTCTTTGTTCATTCAGAGCTTTTCAAGGAACAAGTACCATTCAGGAAGCTCAGATGTAAATGTTATAATTCATATTGTGTTTGTTTGAATGTTTATGCAAACTGTATCTTATGCAATATCATATTTGCCAGCATGTTATTATCATGACTATCAGGAGGTTTCTAAATCAATCATTCAGATTCAAAGGATCATGCTACCCATCCTATCTTTATATAAAGGGCCTGTTATATTTTTTATCACTTGTTCAGTGGAAGATTCTATTCCTCTCTGGTTTCTTTTGTCAGTATGCCTTTTGTCAAATTCTGAGTAATATCTTATTCTTCCTTGTGATGATAATCTACTGGTTTTTATTTTGTTGGATTTTTTTTCTGTACTCAATATCTAAATCTTTTAAAACTAAGCAGTCTAATTTACATATCTTCTATTGAACTTTTCCCATGATCCCGCACCAGGCAGCAACTGAGTATCCAATCTCCACACTTCTCTCTTTTTTGTAGATAAAAGTCCTATAGTGAATTAGCCAGTTTGGAATAACATACTTTATTTAATTTAATTTATTTATTTGATTTGTCAATTGCTTACAAAATAATAGGTGTAAGTATATACATAGTTATGAATACATGAAATGGGTACATATAAGAAAAAATAAAAGAAACAATAGGACAGAGATAGTAGGCATGTTGGTGCACTTATGCATGCCCCCTACAGACAGACCTCTTAGGAAAGGGGTGAGGTCAATAGTAGACAGTCTAAGGTTAAAGTTTTTGGGATTTGGGGAAGAAACTATAGAGTCAGGTAGAGTATTCCAGACATTGACCACTCTGTTGCTGAAATTGTATTTCCTGCAATAAAGTTTGGTGCAGTTAACCTTGAGTTTCTATCTATTGTGTACTCTTGTGTTGTTATGGTTGAAGCTGAAGTACTCATTGACAGGTAGGACATTGCAATGTATGATTTTATATACTTAGATCAGACCGAAGACGGCGTAAATTCAAAGTTTTCTAGGTCTAGAATTTCAAGTCTGGTGGCATAAGGTATTCTGCAACGAGTAGAGGAGTGGAGAACTCTTCTTGTGAAATATTTCTGGACTTTCTCAACTGTGCTAATATCAGATACGTAATGTGGGTTCCAGAATGATGAGCTGTATTCGAGTATTGGTCTAGCAAATGTTTTGTATGCTCTAGTTAGTAGTGTGATATTACCAGAGAAAAAGCTATGTAGGATTAGGTTAACAACTCTTAATGCCTTTTTGGCTATGTAGTTACAGTGGGCTCTAGCACTTAGATCATTAGAGATGAGTATTCCAAGGTCCTTTACAGAGCTTGGATCATCAACAAGATCTTGACTATTCAGCTTGTATTTTATTTTCTGATTTTTTTTGCCAATATGTAAGCTAGAGCATTTATTTGTTGAGATTTGAAGTTGCCATTTGTTTGACCGTTCTGATACATAGTCAAGATCTTTTTGAAGAATAGCAGTTTTGTCTGTGGTATTGAACAGCTTTATATCATCAGCGAAAAGAACGCAGTTGCTCTTAATATGATCACAGAGGTCATTTATGTAGAGTATGAAGAGAGTTGGTCCTAGAACACTGCCTTGGGGGACACCACTATTGATAGGTACAGAATTTGATAGGGCACTCCCAATTTTGACCATTTGTTGTCTGTTTGGCATGCTTCTATCCAGTTATGCAGTTGTCCAGAGATACCATAAGATTTTAGTTTTAGGAGTAGTTTGTCGTGTACCACTGAATCAAAGGCTTTACAGAAGTCTATGTAGATTGTGTCTATTGCTTTGCCCTGATCAAGTTGTGTAGTCCTTATGTTTTTGCAGTATAAGAGTTGCAGATTACAGGATAGTTTTTTTCTGAAACCAAATTGTTTATTGGAGAGTAGTTTGTCTCTAAGTGGAGGGTAATGGATTGGTTAATAATTGATTCCATGACTTTACAGGTGACGAAGCATAAGGAGATTGGCCTGTAATTTTCAACTAGGCTGGGGTCTCCCTTTTTGAAGATGGGGATGACCGTGGCTTGTGACCATAGGTTAGGCAAGGAGCTGGTCCTGAAAGATTTTTCAAAGATTATGCTTAGAGGTTCGGCTATGGCAGTGGATAGATTTTTTAAGAAGTAGGCACATATTTCATCCGGTCCAATAGATATAGTTTTAGATTGCATAGTGCTTTTTCAACATTGTCTTCTGTAAAATCAATATGTATTAGATCACTGTAGTTGTCTGTGGTTCGACTAGGAAATACTGGACACGATCCATTGCTGTTTACAAATACAGAGCCAAAGAATGTGTTAAAGAGGTTCGCTTTAATAGTGTCGTCATTGCAGTCTTTACCATTAGGTCCTTTCAGGGGTGGGATGGACCTTGAGTCTTTTAGTTTGTTGTTTACAAAATTGTAAAAAGTGCGGGTGGAATTGGTGCATAGAAGGTTTTCCTCTTGTTTAATGTGATCATTGGTGCATTCAGTCTTTATCTGGTGGCATAAATTTTTGCTTTCTTTTTTTTTTATTTTGCAAATAAATTATTTGCATTCTCCCAATGCAAATAATTGTAGGCAACTCACATGTTCAATTTTTTTTTTACTGGGTGCGTTTATTGGATCAAAAATAAAATCCACTTTTTTTTTTTGCAGAAAATCAAGGAAAGGAAGCTGCTTCTGAAAAGAACCCTGAAAGGAAGAATGATAGCTCAACCTTCTGATTTAGGATGCAGAAAGTGGAAGACTACATAGCAACACTTGATAGTACTACTCTATATGCTAAGAAATCAGACTGCAACAGGAAGATCTTTACTTTGAGATCTCTTCAGAGGCCATTTGAATGTCATAGTCACTTTGTATGGCAAGCAACTGGTACCTCCAAAGTTATTTCTTTCTATAATGCTACAAAATAAGATATGTTCTGGTAATCTGAGCCAGTTAGAGAGCCTTAAGCAGCTATTTTCTATACAGATAAACAATTCTAAAATATGTATTTCATATTTTATTGTAAAAGGTGCATTTTGTTCACTTAGTAAATTTAAACTATTTATTTCTATCTCCTGTAAATTATTAGATCGTTTATTGTGTTCTTCATGATATATACATAAAATTCCAGACCCAGTTGATCTTTTAAGCTGTGAATATGGGAATTATAGGATATAATATATCAGACATTTCAACAGTATGAACCTCATTAAATAATTGAGCTCAATGGAGGCAACAGTTCACCATATTCTGTTTTAAACAAATACTATAGAAATGTTACCATTCCTGCTATAAGTGTCACCAAGTATTGGTGATTCAGTATTTCTGAACAGGTACACTTTATTTGGCTTGCTTAGCTTTTTTTAAAAAAAGGAAAGGTGATACAGGCTAAGACATAATATTTGTTGTATACAATTCAGATACCTCCAATACATTTGCATCATCTGTTAATAGCAATTTCTTTTTAGGTAAAAGTATATTTCTCTTGAGCTGAGGTTGACTCCTGGTGACTACATAGATGCATGCTTGCTGCTTTCCTTATAATCTTACATTTTCCATTGTCTTCTTCCAGCACTGCTTGCAAATATTATGCAATTCTATACATTTGTTTTTTAGCAAATAAAATTGAGTATTATGCATTTTGTTGTTTTCTACATTTGTCTCTGTAAGTTTGCAATGTGGCTTTGCTGATTTTATAATCTGACATTAAAAATCAATATAGCAAATATTTTCAAAATATTCTGGGATGCTAAGATTGGTATAAATACAGGAACAAATACAAAAAATATAGAAATGTAAAATATGTACTATAGAAATATATAAAACCAAAGTATTAATCCTGCCTATCCATGGAGTATGACAGGGTTCTCAAATAAACATCAGAATGCAGCTCTGTACAGGTCCTTCTCTTTACTAGACTAGCCAAGCCCAGTTCCTGTAACTGTTCTGCATATGTTTAGTTTCCAGTCCCTAATCATCCTGGTTGCTCTTCTCTGTACTTTTTCTAGAGTCTCAACATCTTTTTTATAATGTGGTGAACAAAACTGGATGCAGTACTCTAGGTGTGGTCTTACTAAGGCTTTATCGAGTGGTATTAGTACTTTCCTTGATCTTGATTTTATCCCTCTGTTAATACAACTTAGGATTGCATTAGCTTTTTTGGCTGCTACTGGGGACTGTTAAAAGCAAAGTTCTTATTTAGAGAACAGTGATCAAAATGCAGAGATTCAGCAGCACAACAATACTTGTCTCGGTAATATTACATATGAAAACCTTAGATTACTATCTGAATACAAATGGTATGAGCCAGCAGTCCGATGGAGCTGCAAAAAATACTATTGTTGTTTTAGGCTATATCCACATAATCAAAATTTTTCATTGAGGAGAATGCCACCTGATTCCAAATATATTTTTTGTAAATGTATACATTGTGGGAAGATGGCCAAGTTCAACTGTGGCAGAAACTGGTAGCATCTTTTCCAACTTACCATTCTTATTATGCATTTTATGCATCTAATAAAGTGAATGTATGCTCATACATGCTTAAGTCTTGTTAGAAAAGATACTGTACTGTATATTGTGATGTCACTGTCAGCACTACTAAGATTTTAGCCCCCTTCTGGCTTAATAAAAGGTTTTTTTTGCTTTTTGTTTTACTAAAACAATGAAACATCTACTTATTTTGTAGTGAAAGATGAAACAAAGATCCATACCCTATTTTTCATTTAATATTTTCTTAAATTATTTTATTTGTAGAATCATAGCTGATTTTGGCTTGACTGTTTTTTTTCTGAAATGCCAGACAAAAATGAAATATACTTTTTAAGTAAAAATGGACTTTATTTCATTAAATGAAGACTTATGTTCTGCTCTTTCCTCAAAATGAATTCTGAAGATATATTGTGTTACATAGCAAGAATGTGGATCACAATATTAAAATCATTTACAAGCAGGATAATTTTTACTGGTACTACAAAAATATTAAAACAATTCTTTTATATAATCTTGAATATAGATGATATGTCCATTAAGAACATTTTACTTAACATTCATATATAATAGACCAATATTTACTAGCTTGCTTTTTTTCTGAAATAAGTAGTATGCATAGCTAAGCCTACAACTCTGTACACATATGACACTAATATAAAAACTATTCTTCACAGGTAAAACTTTTTATGTTTATAGTCACCAACAACATTGCTTCACAAACATGTACAAATTCCTTAGCATTATTACAAACTTAAAAAATTATTACCAAATCAAATCAAACCAGAACCAGTTCCGTAGACAAAATAAGTAATAACAGTGTCAGTTTGTATTTAGAGACAAGCTCTAGCAAATTACAAAAAATACTGCATATCTAAAGATAGAGAGAAAATTATGAGAAGTACAAGAAAGGCTTGGATTCTATGCTTTAACTCTCTGATTAGTTTGCTGAGTCATATGAAAAATATTCCAAAGTAAATGTTTTAAGTTCTGGCAGCAATGTCAGATTTCTACTTTCATTTTTTTCCCAAACTTGGCTTAATTTTTCAAGCAGTCTCTATTATTCACTTATTCAGCATACTTTCATAATGTCCTACACACAAGTACTCAAGTCTAGAAATATCAAACCCATAAAGTAAATGAAATAATCTTTTGCTGATTGAGGAAAAAAAAGAAAAAATGAAGCAAATTATTCTTAAGTGGCTATAGATTTGTCTCTCTGAACTGAATTATGCTAACAGCAGCTGCTCCTGAAATAGCAATTGAGTGTTTAACTGCTACTCTCTCTTCACTGTCACAAATTGTTGTGCTTTGATGCTGCAATGATTTCTCAGTTCCAACTTCATGTTGTTGCTACTTACAAGAAATATAGAAACAAGTAACAGTGTGATTTGCACATAAGATTTACTTGTGATCCAAGCCCTTAGAACTTATATTTGCAACAAAAAATATAAATCACTCTAAGAGACTAATTTTATAATATACCAGCTTAAACCTAGAATGTGTTCACACTATAATATAAAAATATGGACCTACGTTGCCTGAGTATATGAATGGGGTCTTCAAAGATAGCTGATGCAAAATAATAATTACAATTACTAAAGGCATCTAGCATATTATTTGGGTATGAGAATTCTTGGCTTTATAGTGCTATGATTTAGATTTGCATTTGTTACTGTATTTTCCTGCTGAAAACAGAATATCATTAACTGCATATTTGATTACAGCTTTCCTCATAGTCTAGTTAAACTGAAAAACTTAACAGTTAAACCATTTTGTTTTTTTAGTTTTCTTAGGGAACAAAATCCAGCAAAATAGTCAGTTTGGTCCTAGCTGTTTAGTCTAATTTTGGGGGGTATTATTTCAGTTAAAACAAAGTAACTGAGCACCATTAGATAATGTTGCCTATCTGTTAGTCTCAATAATCAAAAACAAAAACAAAAACAAAAGTGTCAGTATGCTATAGTTAAATCACATAATTCCCAGTTAAACTAAACAATATAGTATAGATAAGAAACAAGGCAAATGGCTCAGTAAATAGGTGGGAATACAAACTTTAAATCTGCATTTCTATAAAATCCCTATATGAACAGAAATTCTATGAAATTCTATTTTTTAAAATACTGTTTTTCCCATGGCACATCTCCAGCATAAGACATTTTAGGCCAGACTGATTTTTGAAAAGACAAATGTTGAATCAGTGTTACAAGAATTTCTCCTATACAACTTTCTCTGGATCAAATACTCTACTTTTAGATTTTGATCCCATTGAAATGAATGAAATGAAAAAAAAACATGAACTGCTATTTAGTGTAAGTAAAATAAAGTACAGAAATAAGATTGGTCTATTATCAAGTTAAATGATAAGGTGTGTTTGTTTTTCTGAGATTGATGAGCACAATATGATTTTCTAAAATCAATAGTAAAAATACTTATCGTTTTTCCTTTTGTTAATGTAGGAGTGCACAAAAGATGTCACTTGTAGACAAATTAGTGAGGCAGATTATTTTTTAAAAAATTATTTAAAAAATATCTGAAATAGGCTTCGTCTGCTCTTGCAAATAGTTCATTTCATTTGAACAATTCATTTGACCTGCTGGTAAGTTTTGAAATAATAAATGGCATACAGATTTGGTGTACCTGAGGTGGAACTTAAATGAATATAATTGCAATAAACATATCTCTATTTCCAATCTCTAGATGTCTGAGCAGCTTACATTCCATCTTAAAAAAAATAAAATTAAATTCACGGTACCTAGCTTCGAAAGAATACTGTTTTATACATGCCCTGTTCTGTGGTTATTAAGAATAAACAAGAGTAATACGAAGTTTGCTTGTTGTCTTGCAAAACAAAGAATTTGGGCAAGCATAACATTGGTCAAGAAAAAAGCTGGTGCTTGGTACAGAATTCAGAATTCTTTGCTTTTTACCATCCCATAGGCTTCATGTAGCTTGTATACAAGCTTGTTTTTATCTTTCTCTTCCAAGAAGCAGGACTTTGCCGCATTTATATTCTGTGAAAGGAAGAAGAGGGCATTCATGATCGTATTCTACTAATGTGGGCTGTACTATTTTAATTAAATGGTTGACAGTCAATGCTGCTTCTAAATGCTATACTTTTATCATTGAAAACAAAAAGAATGTATTTTTACAGAAACCTAAAATGGAGTTAACAAACATAAATCAGATGGGGTTTTAGGCAAGCACTTTTCCCATTTAAAATTCATCCGAGGATGCTCAAATACTGAGGTACATTTATATATATATATGCTGCAGATTTGACTGCTTTTACATTGGGGCAAAGCAAATGGGTAACCCAGTACAAACTTATAGACTGATAGCGTTCTTCAGAATTCAACATACTATTTGTTCTTCTGTTACTGGTACCAAACTCCACATCCAACCCTACCTCATCCAACCCACCATAACTCAAAACTAGGCCCGCCCGCCCCTAACTACCTGTATTCCAACTACAACTGGTCTTAAATGCAAGCTACTCAATGCAAGAAGCCTTGTAAATAAAATACCTGAATTTCTCCTCTTACTAAATACGGCTAAATTCAACTTCATATTTGTCTGTGAAACATGGCTCAATGCATCTCTCCCTGACTCCATTACCACAGTAAGAGACTATCATGTTTACCTATCAGATCGTGAAATCCGTAGAGGACATGGTGGTGTTATCTTCTATAAAAAGTCCCTACATCTAAAAAACATCTAAGTTACCCAGGAACTTGCTCTTCCTGAGACTATCGTCTGTGAACTGTCCTTAAATATCACATTTCGATCCTTACTATGTTACAGAGCCCCTGATAATGACATCAAACATGTAAACAAGTGAAATTCACTATGAACATGGGCAACATCCTGCCCACATGCTTTTATCTTTCTTAGTGACTTCAATCTACCTCATATTAACTGGACCCTAAACGAATGTAAAACTGAACCCATACATGCAACCTTCTACAACACTGTAACAAATCTGGGACTGGAACAATAGTAACCAACAATACTAGACTTAACAACTGCCTCGATCTCATCTTCTGCAATAGTTTGAATTCAATTTATGGAATACAAATTAAAGAACCCTTTTCCAACAGTGACCACAACATGATTGGTTTTTGTCTCAACATACATCTACACAAAAATCATTATAATGACAGGATCCCCAATTATAACTTCAAAAAAGGCAACTATGATCTTATAGACAACGATCTCTCATCTCTTGATTGGTGACTTCTATTCACTGGATGCAATACTGTTGAAGACCATTACAACATATTTTTACTTGAAGTCAGAAGAGTCATCAAACTATATGTACCAGTAATAACTCCCAAAACCAGAAAAAACAAATTACCCATAATAATAAGGAAGCTTCAATCGAAAAAGAAATCACTGGTGGAAAAACAAATCTGGTCACATTGCCAACTTCAAAAGCCGAGACAAAACTTCATGTCACTAGATAAAGAATGAATGCACAATTATCACATTAAACAAGAGGAAAACCTTCTACGCACCAATTCCACCCGTGCTTTCTACAATTTTGTAAACAACAAACTAAAAGACTAAAGGTCCATCCCACTCCTGAAAGGACCTAATGGTAAAGACGACACTATTAAAGCGAACGACACTATTAAAGCGAACCTCTTTAACACATTCTTTGGCTCACTATTTGTAAACAGCAATGGATCATGCCCAGTATTTCCTAGTCAAACCACAGACAACTACAATAATCTAATATATATCGATTTTAAAGCAGATAATGTTGAAAAAGCACTACACAATCTAAAACCATCTCTATCTATTGGACTGGATGGAATATGTGCCTACTTCTTAAAAAAGCTATCCACTACCATAGCCAAACCTCTAAGCAGGGGTGGGATTCTACCAGTTCTCACCTATTCGCTTGAACCAGTTCTTAGCATTCTAAGCAGTTTGGAGAACCGGTTGTCAGAAGAAATTACTGGCCTAATCCTATAAGGAAGGCAGGAAGGAAACATTCTGGTGTTGCTTACAGAAATTGCCTCTCCATTAACCCGTATTACATTCTTGGCAGGACTAGACTAGGTCGCCGGAGTTTTTTTCCCCTCCTTTGCTGGTACTTGCTTGTGTGGAATGACCATTCAAAGTTACAATGGCACTGAAAAAAGCGACATTACCATTTTTCAGACTTATGACTGTTGCAGCATCCCCCCAGTCATGAGAGTCCAGGCAAGGAGATGCATGCCTCGGTGTGAATGATATTGAGTTGGCCACGCCCAGCCAATAACATGACCACCAAGCCATGTCCATCCAGTCACATAACCACCAAGCCATGCCCACCAACTAAGCCATGCCCACAGAACCAGTTGTTTAAAAAATTGACCCCCCCCCGCTTCTATGCATAATCTTTGCAAAATATTTCAGGACCAGCTCCTTGCCAAACCTATGGTCACAAGCCACGGTCATCCCCATTTTCAAAAAGGGAGACCGAGAAAAGGGAGAATTTTCAGCCTAGTTGAAAATTGCAGACCAATCCCTTTATGCTGCGTCACCTGTAAAGTCATGGAATCAATTATTAACCAATCCATCATCCTCCACTTAGAGACAAACAACCTACTCTTCAATAAACAATTTGGTTTCAGAAAAAAACTATCCTGTAATCTGCAACTCTTACACTGCAAAAACATATGGACTACATAACTCGATCAGAGCAAAACAATAGATGCAATCTACATAGACTTCTGTAAAGCCTTTGATTCAGTGGTACATGACAAACTAAAAATCCTAAAACTAAAATCTTATGGTATCTCTGGACCTGCATAACTGGATAGAAGCATTCCTATCAAACAGACAACAAATGGTCAAAATGTACATTTTGTACATAAGTACAGTACCTGTCAATGAATACTTCAGCTTCAACCATAAACAAGAGCACACAATAGATACAAACTCAAGGTAAACTGCACCAAACCTGATTGCAGGAAATACGACTGCAGCAACAGAGTGGTCAATGTCTGGAATACTCCACCTGACTCTGTGGTTTCTTCTCCAAACCCCAAAAGCTTTAACCTTAGACTGTCTACTATTGACCTCACCCCTTTCCTAAGAGGTCTGTAGGGGGCGTGCAAAAGCGCACCAATGTGCCTACCGTCCCTGTCCTATTGTTTCTTTTTTTTTTCTTATTTGTATCCATTTTATGTATTCATAACTATGTTTATACTTATACCTGTTAGCTTGACAAAATAAAATAAATAAAGATCATTTAAGCAATTAGAAGATTCACTGGCAGCAGCTTAAAACAATTGAAAGTTTGAAAGTCCTGTTACTCAGCAAAATGCTCTAAGGCTTGGTAATGCAAATTCAATAATAGTGAGGTCATGGGATATTAAACTACAAACTTTGCAATCATATTTTGGTTCAGTGTGGGGGCGCAATGGTTAGAATGCAGCATTGCAGGCCAATTCTGCTGACTGCTAGCAGTCGATCCTGATCAGATCAAGGTTGACTCAATCTTCCATCCTTCCTAGTTCGGTAAAATTGTTGAGGGGGGGGGGGATAATATGCTGACTCTGTAAACTGTTTAAGGAGGCTTGTAAAGCATTGTGAATCAGTATGTAAGTCTCAGTGCTATTGCTATTGCTATTTTAGCCTATTACATTGCACAACACCTATGCGTATGCTTATAGTTCAGTGTGTGTTGTACCAAGCTACAAACTTGAGTTAAATGATTTAAAATAAAGTTAAGATAAGATGTTAACAAGTTACATTTTTTAATTTTGAAATCAATTAAATTGGGGTCAAACTTAACCTTTCATCTATTGTAGAAAGCCATATAAATTGCAAAGAGCCATGGAAAACTAATAACTAATTTTCTTTTTGAAAAAACAATCCAATATACCAAAACAAAATGTCTGTGAATATGCACAGATTTATCAGAAATAAGTTATGATTGCTGGGCTAGAACAAAAATCTGAGGATTATCAATGAAAATATTTTAAGGAAGCAAAAAAGAAAAAAAATCCAACCCATACATCAAGTCAAAAGACAACGAAAATGACCACAATGAAGTATGTCATCTGAAATTAATAAGGTACAATAGTGTGTTAATGAGCCTACATAATTTTATGAGCATTAATTTCTTAATTAATTTCAATTTCTTAAGCATTTCAGATTAGGAGTAACTATATCCCAGAGAATTGTGAGATTTTTTTTTTTTTGTTCAAGTTTTCAGCTGACAGTATTTGTGAATACATGAAGGATCATATGGCATTCAGAAGTGGCTATTTACCAAGAAATATCTTGCCACAATGGGCATGATTACATAAGAAGCCATTGCCTGAAGGATGTATTTAAATGATAATAAGAATATTAGCATTTGTCTACAAATGGGAGTAGGATAAAATGTCCCTTCTGTTCTCCACAGTATGGTCTTGATGTGACCACCATGTTTGGTGCCTATATTTCCATTTCTAAAAAACATGAAAAGATTAACCATGTCTACACCTGTAATATCAATTTATTAGAAAGATTTACTTTAACAGAAACAGATCAAAACAAGCCAGACATTACAAGAAGGGCAAAGTATTGCCAATGTGAAAAGTAGACCAACTTACCAATTTCTTGAATTCCTCTTCTGTAAATTCCATGTAGTCTCGAGCAATTCTGTAGTCTGTGTCAATTGTGGATCCAAAAATGAGTGGATCATCTGTATTCAAGGAATAATTTGCACCATCCTTCATAAATCTGGAAAGACAAAAATGGAAATGTTAAATGATTTATTATCCATGGATAGAAATATAGTATACCACATTTTGCTACACATTTACCAAAACCTAAAACGGTGCTGCTAGCTTTTCAAAATATTTTATAACAGGGTTTCTTGCAAATTCAAAAAGTAATCCAAAGGAAACATAAGTGAGCTGAAGTATAATTTATTTGAAATAATTATAGTAATACCAGTAGCAACAATACTTACCTTATTACAGGATGTTCTTCGAATCTGGTTTTACAGGCTCCAGTGAGATGACTGGACCAAGGACAGAGCTATATATTGAAGCAGAGAGAAATAAAGATGCTCAATACAGGTCTCTTTTAAAGTGTTTTAGGTGAATAAATATTTATTAAAATAATAACATAAAAATGTTACTTGAGAATGTTTCTATAAAAAGCTTATAACAGCTAAGAGTAATTCTATGTATAGATTCAGACCAAATAATCCATTTTTGTTCATCCTGAAATATTGCTTATAAAATCATCTGAACCACTTCATGTAAAGTGAATATCTGAACTGAAAAATGCACATAATGCATTTGTTATTATTAATCTGTACCTCTGCAGTCTATTTCTACAGACTCTTCATGGAAAGATTATGGAATAAACTACACCTATCTAATTAAGAATGAGCTGTTGTCAGTCATAAAAGAATAATTAATTAATGCCAGTTAAAGGATAGTTAATTCAAAAAGTTGAGATCAGTCAGATACAGACCAAGAACCAAATCATGTTTGTTAAAAGAGTTCATTTACACCTTTTATTTGCAGTAAAATGCAACAGTATGGATCTGATAGCCATCTTATCATTCTAGTTATATATGATGGCTCTATCATATGGACTTGTCTCTTGGTATCAAACTGTAGACACAGATACACTTCAGTGATATCCCCAAAAGCAAAACAATAAGACATGAAATATGAATATAGTTTTCTTTCATTAAGCAATCAGGTTACACATAGGACAGTATATTTATAACCTTCAGTGTGACAAATAAGGATCAGGCTTGCATTATGTATTTCTTGTACATAATGCAAGCATCCAAAAGTTTACACACACCCTGTCAAGGTGTAGGCGCCAAAGAATCTCTAAATGAACAGAAACCCTCACACCCTTTACATAATACTGTATACAGGAGGACCTTGGTATTCAACTGCTTTGAAACTCATCAAATTTGGTACTCAATGCATTTTGATGCAAAAATTTGAGTACCAAATTGAATGCACAAGTTAGAACTTTTCAGTGTTAGCTGCGTTATGATTCACTACATTATTCCTTATGAGAAAAAATTGTTTGGTACTCATTGAGCCTCCCAGAATCAATTAAAAATGAGTACCGAGTTACCACTGTAGAATTAAATGCAACATACTTTGCATTTAACAATTGCACTTTCTGTGCTATTGTTTTTCTGTAGCTGACTGCAGGCCTAACAAATCAATCATCTTTGGGGGCCTTAAAAATGTTACAGTTTAAAAAAAGGAATGCATCCACACGGAACTATGTCCAAATTTGTCCACTTGCTATTTTCACTATTTACTTATTTACCGTATATACTCGAGTATAAGTCGACCCGAATATAAGCCGAGGCACCTAATTTAACCACAAAAAACTGAGAAAACTTATTGACTCGAGTATAAGCCGAGGGTGGGAAATGCAGCAGCTACTGGTAAATTTCAAAAATAAAAATAGATACCAATAAAAACTTTCACTAGGACAGTTGAGAATAAGTTTGATGTTCACAATTTCCTCTTTGAAAGAGACCAGTAAATAGGGAACAAGAAGATGAAGAAAAAGAAGTGTGTTTTCTTCACACTTTTCACACTGCAGTGAACAAAAATGGCATCATAGGAACAGGCTTATTCTCAGCCCAAAGGTTTGTTTCTGATTTCTTCCCTGATTTAAGGGAAATTTGGGAAACGATCTCACTATCATGAAAGGTTTGATTGATTCACTAATCCAAAAGATGATGATGATGACAGTGGTAGGCAGGAGTCACTCTCTCCCTTGCAAGAAAAAACCAAGAGCCGTTCTTATGATATCTCTCTCTCTCTCTCTCTCCCCCCCCCAATGAAGTCAAGCCCAGGGTTTTTGCATTTGCAAGGTGCAAAGCGGCGGGGGCGGATCGTGCGCGCGTGCTGGAAAGGGCTTTACTGTATTACGGGGAGAAAGAGAGAGAGGGAGAGATCATAAGAACGGCTCTTGCTTTTTTCTTGCAAGGGAGAGAGTGACTCCTGTCTCCCACTGTCATCAACATCTTCTTCTTTTGGGTTAGTGAATCAATTAATTTGGGAAATGATCTCACTATCAGAAAACAACGTGAGCTGCCACCACCACCTCCTTCTCCCCCTCCTCCCGAGTGGACTGAAAGCAGCTGGAGCTGAGGAAATGAAGCTGAGTGGAGCGACCTCGGCTCGCGTTGCTTTCTCAGCCTAGAGCTCAGAAAACAACGCGAGCTGCCTCCCCCTCCTCCCGAGTGGACTGAAAGCAGCTGGAGCTGAGGAAATGAAGCTGAGTGGAGCGACCTCGGCTCGCGTTGCTTTCTCAGCCTAGAGCTCAGAAAACAACGCGAGCTGCCTCCCCCTCCTCCTCCCCCTCCTCCCGAGTGGACTGAAAGCAGCTAGAGCTGAGGAAATGAAGCTGAATGGAGCCGAAGCAATCTCGGCTCGCGTTGTTTTCTCAGCCTAGAGAAAGGGGAAGGGGGCTCATCTGGACCAAGGGTGAGTCTCCCCCTCAGCTTCCCCTGAAGGACCTTCTGTCGCTTTTGCCTTCTCCCTACATCTTCCCTCTGTTAAAATCCCCCACACACACACACACACTTATTTTCGGTTGGATAGATTTCGTGTCTGAGCATTCTCACATGGCGGTGGGTCTTCCCCCCCAAAAAAACAGTTAAAAAAAGAAAAAACAATATATCCTCAAGCAAGAACTTTTCCTGCTTCCGATTACCCCCATGCTTAAAAGTTGCAAAGGAAACACGGAAGCAGGGAAGCGGCTGCCCAGCTTCGGAGCTCCACACCATTTTTTTTTCAGAGGGGAATCTGACTCGAGTATAAGCCGAGGGGTTTTTTTTCAGCACAAAAAATGTCCTGAAAAACTTGGCTTATACTCGAGTATATACGGTAACCTTATTTCTTATTTGCCCACAAATAAAGAGTGGATTGCAAAACTAATGGAACTGGCAAAAATGACAAAATTGACTGCTTTAATAGAAGATAAAAGTTTTTTTTACTTGGCTTCTATTTGAGTCCACTTTTGAATTTTTTGCTTGAGAAAGATAAAAATGAAGCTTTAGTGTTTGTTAATTAGAAATGTTATGATTATAGAAATATCGGCACATTATAATTATTCAATATATAGATTGTATATTTTTAAGATCTATGGTTAAATTTGTTCTGTGGTTTTGGGGAAATTTGGATTATTTAGTTTATGTATTGTTTATGATGCTTTTGTTATAACTTAGAGTAAGAAGTTACTATATTATATTATATATTTGTACTGAAGAAGGTTGAAAATATTTTTTATGTTCTTTTCCTTTTGACACTTTTTAATTCCCCCCTCTTTAATTCCCTCCTCCTTCTTTTAATGTTTTTTTTTTAAACTTGTATTTTATCTTTTTTGAACCTTAAAGTTGATTTTTTTAAAAATAAAGGCTTAGAAGTTTTTTCTTTTATGAAGACTGATGATATGCATGCTGTACGCAAAATACATTTCATACTAATCAGAGTAATACCACAGGATTTTATTTCAAAAGTTCCTCACTCAAGCTATAGCATTTCTAAGAAAGGCAGAAAAAAGTAGAGAAAAGCAGATTGACTAGCGTTCTGACTCGGTATAAAACAATTATTTTTGTCTTTAAAAATTGTTAAGGAAGTACATACAGAGATTTGCAGAAGATATTCTATTACCTCAAAATGTATATTTTTTTCCAACAACTGTTTGTAAAGCTGTTCATCCTCAAAGATGTGGTAGCCATGGCCAATTCGTTCTGCCTTAAGAATGTTGACTGCCTATAGTGATATAAGTGGAGAAAATAGGAAGAAATGACTATCTGCAGATTAGGCTAAAACAACAAAGTTGGATGGTGTTTAATGAATATCTAGCACAAGATTATAAAGTACAGTGTAGATACATTTATAGTAATTCAAGAGTAGAGTTTATGAATATATGAGCATGACTTAGATTTACATATTACTTCCTTCTATTATCATTCCCATACTCATTTTTTTTTCTGACTAAACCTGAATTTCTCTTATGTAGGAATTCTCAAATGATAAGAGTTTATTCTCCACACTATAACCTCAAATCACTTTCGCATAAACTTAAGAGAAAGCATAGCAAAGCTTGAATGGTTTAAAACTGATGGAAACCATTAACTGATTTCAAAAAAAAGGTCTAACATTGTAAGTAATGGAGTTCTCCTTTTGTTTATGCCTGTAGGATTTGGGCATTTATAGTTTGCTTTGTCCTGTATAGCTGGATTTTTCTAATTCGTATTTTGACAGAAAAGAATTGAGCTACAGTGTTCTGTAAAATAACCTTTGTATAACAGAAAATAATGGCAACATTATTTGCAGTCTGATCCTAAAAAATCAGAATATATTATTTAATTTTTTTTAAAAAGCACAATTTTAACAGTAAGTAGAATAATGAGTGGAAATGAAGTGGTGCTACTTAATTAATGATTAAGAAACAATTTGGGACAAATATTGAATTTTTTGCCGGACAAGATGTTTTGCAAAACTATCCTAATTACTGATGCTATAACAAAAGGAGTATTTAAATTACCTCTTCTTATCTTTAACCTCTTCTAAAATAAATTGAAAACTTTTTTTTTTCTTAAGCAGTTCTTACAGAATTTTACAATTTTGTATCTTAGTTCTACATGGCAGCTTTCCAGATGACACCCAAGTTCTATGGTATAATTTCCTACCTCTTTGATGACTTGGGATGTTCCAACCTCTCCAGCATGAACAGTCCGATGAATACCACATCTTTCAGCTTCCTGAGCAACAGGAAATAGAAACTGTAATTTGCCATTTTTGAAGAAGACAACACATTTTGAGGAAGGTATCTGCTAATTCATATTCTATTAGTGGTGAACATGGAATTGCCCAACAAATACATCCTATTTAGAACTGTTTTTGCTCTTAAAGAGGAAAAATGATTATTAAAAGGAATGCAAAGCTCAGAATGTTGATAGTTTCACACACAAAGACACATTCATATGTACATATATAAGTATATACAAATATATGGTGTACCAAAAACCCAGGCTCCATAGGCCACTCAAGTTATTATTATTATTTAAAGAAAAACAGTTATTGCTCTTAGGAATGTTCAAAGATCATGCATCAAACAAGTCGGGAAGTATTTAAAAGAAGACGGCAATGACAGGGCTGCCAACCTTGAGTGATAGTTCAGAGTGAGACACTGTGAGGGAGCGGAGCAACCGAGCCCGAGGGAGCGAAGCAACCGAGGGGGGGGGGATGGTGTGGAAGGGGGGTGTCCCCCCTTCCACGGTAGGGAGCTTTGACAATTTTACATTTTAAATGGTGCAATCTGATGCATACTTTAGTCATGATTTGGACATATACATACATACATACATACATGCAAGCAGCACCAATGTACTTGAACCGGATTTGTAAGATATTAATAATGCAGTTCACTGACCATGAATAATTGAAGTTCCTGACTTGTAACTGCAGTATTCTACCTCAACTGACTTTATTAGCTTAGTGATGTACTATAGACCACTATAGGATGAATTCAATGTGCAACAAAAAGACAAAAACCCGAAACAACTACAGAGATAATGCAAATACATCAATGGGTATTCTTCTTTCTGTATCAAATACCATACTACATGCCAATATCAAATGCTATAGTCTCAGTCTTTAATTATATACTAACTTGTTGACTGAAATAGGGGTTCATAATTTCAGACATGTATAAACTAAACATTTAATCGAATAATGAGTGCTTCATATAAATATACATATTGTTAACTGTAAAACTCATCTACTGTATTCTGAAGCTTGAGCACAGTGAGGAAACAGTATATTATTTATTGGGTAAGTTTAGATTCTGAACTTAATGGTCTTACTGCTCTTTGGATGGTAAATTGTGTTAAGATTAGAATATGTTCTAGTTGAGTCAGGGCTATCCCAATTTGGGGCTGAGAAGCCTACTGGCATCAAAAAAAGTCCTTATTGAGTCCTTATCTAAGGGTTTGAAAATATGATAATAATGTAGTACAGTCCTGTCGATCTGGTGCATGGAGACCTAGGATTTAAACTCAAAGGAGAAAGAGGAAAAAGTGATTCCTTCATCCACTGCCAGAGATGTAATCCTGTCAGTCCTCCAACCTTTCTATTAAGTATTTTGCAAAAAAGCTGCCCAGCCCCTTTATAGATCAGCCTGGCGCGCTTCTCGCCTTGCTGGTTTGGGAAGACTCTTTTGGATCAGCTAAAAGAGAGCATAAGGCGTGTAAAGGGGTGGTAATAATAATTATAATAATAATAAAATTTAAAATAATAATAATTTTATTCAGAGTGGTGTTGGATCTCTTTTTTTGGGGGGGGGGTGTCCCATTCTTTCTTGGTGTTCTTTCTGTCCTTTTTGCTTTTTTAAATGGTCTTTCTCCCCTGGGTCAGAAATCCAGCCAGAGAAAATAAAGAAACATCACCAAAGATTTAAACACCAAAGGGTTAAATGGAAGCCACTCCGTTGGCTTTGCTTACCATTGTTATTACTGGCCGAGGCTGTAAAGAGGCTTTGCCAGCCCCCTCATGTCCTTCTTTGGAAAGCCTAGGGCAGCTGGCTTGTCCCAGAGGACATTGCAGAGAGGGAGAGGGCGGGGCAAAGTGGCTGCGAGCGCCCCGGGCGGGGAAGAAGCCTCCTGCTCTTCGCTTTCCTGAAGCGATAATGATTGGCATCGTGACAGTTACGGGACGCCGGCAGAAGGATTAAGGCGGGAAAAGAGGCGCAGTGGGGTGGCTGGGCAGGGCGGGGTGGCTGGGCAGGGCGGGGCGGCGCTGGGAGCTCATCCTTCTCCTAAGCTAAGGGGAATATTCGGAATATAATCAGAGAATGTAGGGATATTTTTGTACATTCCATGATTTTGGGGGTTTAGCGTGAGATTTTGTTTATCAGAGTGAGACAGTCAAAATTGATTGAATTGCGTGAGTCTCACGCTGATTGCGTGAGAGTTGGCAGCCCTGCAATGAATTCAAATGTTTAATGTAATTTATATAATGAACTTTCTATGGGGTCAGATTTTTGGTACACCGTGCGTGTTTGTGTTTCTGTGTGTGTATTATAGTAACAAATTTTATGCATGAATTTTTGACCCAATCATATTCTTATATATATATATACTGAAGAATAGATACCAAGAATAAGATTACTAATAAAAGGCCATGCAAGTACATATTGTATATATTAATAATCATTTTTTTTAAAATTACCAGTTGCTTAATAAGATACATAAAGAAGTTATACTATTATAGTATTAACATATAGAAACCCAAGTTTCTATAGCTGAACTGTTATTGCTATTTTCCAATCATCTGGCACAATATTTCTGAGCTTCTCTGTCATCAATAAGGTAGAAATATTATTATGAACAATGTCGGTTGCAGGAAAATATACAGAAGATGTATAAGCATTTTTTGCACTCTGATTGATGCATTATTGCATCCTTCAAAATACTGTTAAAAATATCTTAAGGCAAAATATATACCTCCCATTTTTTCACAAATTGTAATTCTTTCACAAATTGTAATGGAATTTATTGAATGTTGGTACTTAATTGGTTAATTCAAACTGAACAGTCTTAATGAAAAATGAGGAAATGTGTTTAATTTAATTAGATGTAAAAGCCAGACAAATATTGATTTAAATCAAAACTTGTTTCTGTATCTATTTGTGTAATCCTACCGTGTTTCTCACAAAATAAGGCCTGGCCTTATTTTTTTTTTGACCCCCGAAAAAATGACTAGGCCGTCTTTTCGGGGGTGACTTAATTCTCCCCCTTGCATCCTTGCAGCGACGGTTGATGTTGACCTCGGCGTTGGTGGGGCACTTCATATCGGGAGATCTTCCACCACCATTGCTTTTCCTTCTCCTGTGCTGCCGCGATGTTTAGAGCAATGCCGCGGCGTTTAGCGCAGCCACACATGGCCAGCCAGGGCTCCTCCCTGCAACCGGAGCCCGGCAGAGACACTCGGCTTCAGGCACTCCTGTCGCTGCCTTCCCTTCGCTTTCGAAGGCAAAGCCAATTCTTTTAAAAATGACACCCTACTACCGGCACAATAAAGCCTTCCCTGTCTGAGAGGGCAGCCCAACCCCACATAGGGAGGCGAATCTCCTGGGGCCACAGCGCAGGATTGGCCCACAAAAGGGGCCACCGGGAGAGGCTGCAGTCATAAGTCACTGGTCATAAGTCACTGGTTTCAGTCCTGCTGTTAACTTTGAGTGGTCACTAAATGAACTGTTGTAAGTTGAGGACTATTTTCCTTGCAACAACAACCATATAAGGTGGATTGGGCTAAGAGAGAGTACCTGGCCCAGAGGCACCCAGCTGGCTTTTCTGGCTAAAGTTGGCCTTGAACTCAGGTCTCCTGCTTCTAAATTTGATAGTTCATAGCAGAAAATATCAGCACATTAGGATGAAAAAGAAAGAAGATTGATATTTTTAGTACTTTTGGAAACTAATAAGTAAAAAAATAATGTGTAATTCAATTTTTCTCTGCAAGAAATATACACAGGATACTGCATGTCATGAAGGCCACATGAAAACATTTTATGTAAAGGAAGTGTTTTGATAGGATGGTTGTCTAACCCTGAATAATAATTACTTAGAATGATGAATAGATTCTTCTCAAATGTGCGAAAGTAATTTTGAATTAAAAAAAAAAACCTCTACTCCTCCCAGTTCACAAGATTAGGCTTCTCCCAGGTTCTTACTGATGATATATGTACTAAGGCTATGCAAACTTGGAAAATATTATTTTTCATTAAAAATAATGTGACCAAAAAACATTAGAGCTTTTCTTCAGGCGCTGCCAAATCTGGAAAAGTCAGGCTGTTTCAAGGAATAAAAGGAAATAAAGGCATGTGAAAGCCAAAAGATTTCTTCCAAATCATTTTTAAACAAACACAACCCTAAAACGAATCAGCAAGAGACATAAGTAGAAGGGAAGTCTAAAACATAGGCGTGATCATATAAATCCTTTCCTCAGTTTTAACCAGATATTTTTACATTTGAGGCTGAAACATTCCTTGTAATTGAAATAATGGATATTGTGTTCTAGTAGTACACACAGGAAAATAGAAATTTTGATCTGAACAATGATTTGGAACATTAAATATTGTTGAAAATAAGAACATGGTTGGTCCTGAACTCCTCCCTTACTGAGAATCTTAGGCTGATTATAAAACTGAACATACTTCATAAGCATTTCGGTGGTCTGAACAGGCTGCAGAAACTGATTCATTTCCAGCTAAATCTATAGCAACCACGGTATCATTCCAATACTTCTTACACAGTTCCACAATTTCTGGCGACCAGCCTGGAAAGAAAAACATAAATAAGGGTCTTTTTTTTTGGGGGGGGGGAGGGAATCCAAGGTCTTGCTTAAATAAGACCTGTAATCATTAATCAAAATTGGTTATACATAAATGATACTTTTATTTTGTTGACTTTCCCTTTAACAACTTCTGTGGAGATCAAGCAGATATTGCAAATAGCAGAATAGCCACAAAGAATTACAATGTTTAAGATATATTTGTTTATTTCTGGTTAGTTTTGTCATTTCAGTGTGATTATTGAAACTTCTAGAAGGGTTTGAGGACTCTCCATAAACTATGCTACAGTGTAAAAGAATAGCCACAAAGAATTACAATGTTTAAGATTGTACTACTTCCTAGAATTTCTAACTAGTCAATTGTTCAAGGAAAGTACATAATCAAACCAAGGACATGGAGATTCCTAATTGTGGCACACTTTTTTGCATGCTATGCAGGTTTGGTATATACAAGATAGAATCAGTTATAGCAGTGGTGGGATTCAAATTTTTTACTACCTGTTCTGTGGGCGTGGCTTATTTGGTGGGTGTGGCTTGGGGGTCATGTGACTGGGTGGGGTGTGGCTTGGTGGTCCTGTGGCTGGGTGGGCATGCTGGGTGGTCATGTAACTGGGTAGGAGTGACCAACTTGACATCACTCAAGGATGCCTTTCCTGCCCTCTCCTTGCCTCAGAGATACAATTTCCCTCTCTATTTATTTACTACTATTGAACATCCAAAATACACTATTTAATCCTATGTATATATGCCATATGTGTATATACATATTACATGCACACAAAAAGATACTCTATCTACTATATATACTGTGTATATGTACACACGCACAACCACACACAGAGTTCTTCTAAAACTGTATACATTCAACCTCACTGCGTTTGGAAAAACACACCCATAGTTCACTTTCTGCCACACATTTAACTATAACTTCTGTACATTAGAACATTGCACGCGCCTTCAGATTTACTTCCCTAGCCTGCATATGACCGTTAGACCCAGGAGATGTTATGGATTGAGTAAAATACGATGAAACTCACTTAACAACATTCTTGCTTAGCAACCAAAATTTTGGGCTCAATTGTGGTCATAAGTGAAGGACTATCTCTGCTTCCTTTGCATGGCAGCCTTGTCCTAAAAGACTCCTCTGCCAATTTTCCTCTCTGTTAGAGGCACTGTAAGGTCTGGCAGGACGCTTAAGCCAAAAATGAACCAAAACAAAGTCTTAAATGGAGGCTTGCAAATCAAAGAAAGCAGACTTTTATTCTTTGATTAAAGTTAAAGATCTGGGAAGAAGTTCCTAGCACATCACAAGAGACATGGGAAGAAAATTCTACAAAATACAGAAAAATGCCCTGTACCTTTAAGATTCTTAGAAGTGGAGTAACTGCAATGTAAAACTCTCTAATTGAGATTCACATCTTTCCTGCAAAAGACAAATCTCTCCCTATCTCTTCTCCTATTGTCCATCTAATTGATCACAATTGACCACTTAAGGAGACTATTAACAGCATATGTCAAAGGTGTGGATTTGAGGTTTTTACATTCCCAGAGAGGTATGTTTCATTACCATGGGAAATGTATCAATCCAGGAAAACAAATGGATTCAGATTGATTTATATGGGACAATCATGTGTCTTAATATAACTGATTGCAGGCATGTGTTTATAATTGTTTTACAACAAGAAAAAGGTTAAGGCAATCTTTTTTACAACAGCGAGATAACAAATGCCTATAGAGTAGCTCTCTATTTAATGCGATAATATATTTTACTATATTTATTTATTAATGTCCCATTCAGCACCAAAATAATCCAGATTCCAGATGATATAAAGTCTCCTGCTGAAGCAGTGGGTTGGATTAGATGGATTCCAATGTTCCTTCTAATTCTGCTCTTCTATGATTCTGTAAGGATCTCCTGCTCGAGCAGGGGGTTGGACTAGAACAGGGGTCTCCAAACTTGACAGCTTTAAGATTTGTGAACTTCAACTCCCAGAATTCCTCCTCCAGTCATGTTAGCTCAAGAATTCTGGGAGTCGAAGTCTACAAGTCTTAAACTTGCAAACTTTGAAAACCCTTGGACTAGAAGAAGATCCCTTCCAGCCCTAGATTCCTGTCCTATTTCAAAGAGTCTTCTGAAGCTAGGGTTTGTGTCCTTCCTCTCCTTTTTTTTCCTGTCTCCTCCCTCCCTCCCTCCTGCTCTCTCTTTCTTTCTCTCCCTTCCTTCCATCCCATCTTTGTCTATCCCTTTTTCTTTCTCCCTTTTTCTTTCTTTCCCTTTTTTCTTTCCTCTTCCTTCTCTCTCTCTCTTTCCCTCTCTTTTTCCCTCTCTTTCCCTCTCTCTCTTCCCATCTCTCTCTTTCTCTTTCTCTCTTTCCCTCTCTTTCTCTCTCCCTTTCTATCCTTCCCTTCCCCTCTCTCCATCTAAAGCTTAGGAGAGGAGACCCACCCACCTGTAACAAACACACACACACAAACTTTCAAGCACCTGGCAGTGTTGCTCCTTACGAGGGTTCTTCCTGGCCAGTATCCTGTCCTGCGTTGCTTGGAAAAGCTGACAGGCAAGGCTTCTGGGTCCAACAAAGGGGCCACCCCTTTGAGACTTCCAAAGACATCCTCCCCTCCTGCTTTTGGGGGAAAGGGCTGAGAACTTCAAGTGATGCATGTGCTGCAGCATCAGCTCCCTCCCCCTCCCCTGCCGGCAGCTCTGGGCTAGGGAGTGGTTTGGCTTTCCTGACTGCCTGAAATGTTCCTTGCTCCTGCAGCTGGTGGCAGAGGGAAAGGCAAGCCATCCAGGTCAGAGCTGTCGCCACTCGGCTCCCTGCCAGCCCACAACTCATCCCCTGCCCAGATTCTCCAGCAGCTTCTGGGGCTCATCTGCCAGGGGGATGACCAGGAAGCACGAGGCTATTCTGCCTGCATTGCCCCTCGGCCAACTGCCCCTCCCTCGCTGGGCCGAGTGTTTTGGTAGAGTGCGGGCTGCCGCTAAAAGAGGTCCATGGGCTGGAAGGTACGACTGATGGCGGGGAAGGAAGATCTGCGCTGGCGAAGCTTGACTGTCTTTTGAGCCTTACTCGCGGCTGCCGCCTGCTTGACCACCGCCCCGCCTCAGGTCCTACATCAGCCCACGACAAGGGGACATCCAGGACGGTGGATGGGCAAGCAGACAACCCTCGGGGGAGGCATTTTCTCTCAGGCCTCCCACATGGAAGGCCCCATGGAAACTGAAGCTGGGCCCAAAAGGCAGCCTCACCTCATCATGCCCCACCCCCAGGCAGCCCTTTGGCTGATCACAGCAAACCTGATGTGGATCTTCCTTCCCCATTATAGAGAGTAATGCAGCCAAAATAGATTACAATATAAATTATTAATTATAGACTAAGGAGCATTTATAAATGATCATGAGATTAATTGATAGCAGTTCACTGTACAAATGCAAGCCTGTATTCAAAGGAACACATTACTAAATAAATAAATAATTATCTAAACTAGAGAAAATATTCCCTGGTGAAAACATTTCTGGGACGTTTACTATGCCCTGTTACATAAAAGTGCAAGTATTATTATCCAATTTCAGTTCTTAATAACTGGAGGATATGTGAGGTTATAGCAACAATCAAATAAGAAAATAATTTATAGATTCTCTTGAGTCTGAGAAATAAGATTTAGTTCATTAAAATTATTCACTCCAATCACTGAAACTTCCATCTTTACAAGAAAGATAGGAATTTCTTTCTTCAACTAAACAGATTGTGTTAATCCTGTCTTGGCATTTCTCATTTCATTCAATGTGATATCTATACATGCATAGAAACATAGCACATAATATATCTAGAAATAAAACTTTTAGATTGACAACCTAATTTTAAAAAGTTGGTGTACCAGAATCCAGCAGGAATATCATTGCAATCATTAGACATATTGAATTAAGTTATAGGGGCACAACTGATTTGTCAATTTTAAGGAGCAACATCAAGTTCCTTAAAAAAAACAACCCATTATTACATAGAAGCACTAAGCAAGCTGGCTATTTTCCAACTCATGCCTTTTGTTCAGATCAGGGTCCCAAATTAATGTCTTTCAACAAAAATGTTTTAGGATAGAGATGTGGGGGGAAAGGCAAGGTCACGGGCAGTGCTGTGGAAAAAAAGAAAGGAAATCACTGGGAAGATCTGGGGACAGACAAGTGACCAGCTAGATATATTACAAAATCCACATAGCGTTGGCCTTCTCATTACCTTTCTTTCACACACACCCAGCCACTGTGTCTAAGCTCTAAATTGGATAGAGGGATGGGTTGGCTAGTTGGATATCTTGTGCCTGAATTAAGGGTGGAGATGATGAGTAAGTTATTAATCAATGGCTAAATTTGTCTAGCATAGCACTTTGGGAAAAAGTGATGTAAAGATCAGTGGGTGTGTCAGCATACAGGCATTTGAAGGTGAGAGGAAAGAAGCACAAGCAAGAGACTTGCCCTATTCATCCCACAAGATCCCACCTGAAACCCGGAGCAACTAACATGCTTATTTCAGTTCAAAGTCATCTGTTTTATTCACAAAACTCTTTTACATCATGCATACCTTTTAATGTGGAAACCTGCCCACAAGCAGGTTCCAAATTTATTTATTTATTAAATTTAAATGCCACCCATCTCATTATCAAGTGATTGTAGTCCTGAAGCTTAAGTGGTTTGGGAGTTTGTAACCACATGTTGCGCTTATCTCTTCTGAATGAGCAGAACTCACAACTACAACTACAGAATAACTACAGTCCTAAACATTAATCACAACTTTTATCCTGATATATTAGCTATTTTTGCCCAATATTGCAGTATGAAATCTTGCTTTTATCTCAACTAAGGGTAAATAATATTCTTTGCTAAATTACAGAAGGATTTAATGCTCAATGTGAGGAGGGAGGAAGATAGAGAAAAAACAGAAAGAGCAATACTATCCGTGAACAGTTTATACATTACTTGGATTGTTGCGCATACAGCAGAGAATAGACTTGACTTTGATGTTGAAAACCTTTTCTCCCTCTTTTAATCCTTGATTAACAGAGCTAACTACGTCATCTGGAGTAACATCTCCCCTGTGAAAAACAAAGGAACAATTATATATATATATATATGATAATTAATTATTATGAAATTGTTTAGATATTAATAATCATATGACTAATGCTATCCGGATTGCTTTAGTAAATTAATTATTAGATCATTAAAATATTCATTATTCCCATCACCAATGTCAAACACAGGAAGAAGAGATAAAGAATAGTTCATAATCATACATTTTCAATCTCTCCAGGGTCAGGTTTACTTTACCATTCTTTATTGGTACATTGTTTTCACATTTTTGCATTTATTAAATTGCTGTTTTTATAACTATGGAATTAAAACTTTATTTAAGCTTTCTTATTATAGGGCAAATAGTTTCTTTTCTACTTGGAAAAGAATTCAAATTTCAGAAAAGCTAATTAACAAGAAAATGTAGCATGCCAGATTACCTTGGCAGAAATTTACAACCAACAAGAGCAGTAAATCTTCTTGACTCCTTTAACCTTTCAAGAAGTTGGTGTGAGAGCTAAGTTTGTAGTTAGTTGTCAAATAATGCGTCAGTTCTATCTAAACAAATGTAAATGTTGTAAAGTTCTCCAGAAGGGTCAAATTACCACTATGTGTAATTTTATACATAATGGCCAGAAGGTAAGGCAAGAAACTAAACAAGGAGAGAAGCAACCTAGAACTAAGAGAAAAGAAACCCTAACAGTGAAAACAGGGGTGGGATTCTACTGGTTTTGTCTGGCTCTGCAGAACTGGTAGCTCTGAAGAGCAGCAGACATAGAACCGGTTCTATGTCTGCTGCTGTTTTTATCGAGCACAGCACCAGTCTAGACCTCAGGGCCAGGGAGGAGGTGTGGTTGTTGTTATCAGAGAATCTCTAATAGCCTCCAGAGTCACTGTTCCACAAGTGCCTAGCTGTGAGACCCTTTTTCTTAGCTTGGTCTCAAGGGATCAGGTGGGATTGCTGCTGCTGTACCAGCCTCCCTGCTGCGTGACAGCTTCCCTACCTGGGCTCTTGGACCTTACCGCAGGGCTGGTGGTGGGATTTCCCAGGCATATAGTTCTAGGGCAGGGGTCTCCAACCTTGGCTCCTGGAAGCCTGGTGGACTTCAACTCCCAGAGTTCCACAGCCAGCAAAGCTGGCTGTGGAATTCTGGGAGTTGAAGTCCACCAGGCTTCCAGGGGCCAAGGTTGGAGACCCCTGTTCTAGGGGATTTCAACCTGTCTTCTCTGAGGGTGTGGGTGGAGATAGCCCAAGATTTCATGGAAATTATGACTTCCATGGGCCTGTCCCAGATCATCTAGAGCCTGATTAGTAATAGTGGTCCCACAACCAATTTGGTGTTCTTGTTGGAGCAGTATCTGTGACCTAGAATTGATGGACCTGTCCTTGGTCCCCTTGTCATGGTCGGATCACAGTCTGGTGGCAATGAGTTTCTTCTACAAAAGCTGAAACCACCCTCCCCCTCACCCCGCAGGGAGACAGGACCTATTAGATTGGTTTGCCCCCATTGACTAATGGACCTGAACGGGTTCCAGAAGGAGCTGGGGCTTATAACTGCAGATCTACTGTGCAGTCCAGTCAAGTTCTTAGTCACTGTTTGGAATCGGAAGGTGACTGAGGCTCTGTATAGGATTGCACTCTTGTGACCTCTCCTAATCCAAAGACTTCTCTGTGCTTTGTGGTATAGAGGAACTGAGAGGGATGAAACACATGAGGAGACGTCTAGAGCACCACTGGTGGAAGACAGGAGAAGAATTTGATCAAACACAGATAAGAGCTGCTTCTAAGGCCTACCTTGTGGCAATTTTTGAGGCAAAGTGTAAATACTTCTCCACACTAATTGCGTCTGCTGATAATCACCCAGCAGCCCTCTTTAAGGTGAGCCATCTCCTCCTAGGGAAGGAGGAGATTGCGGTCCCCCTGAAGGAGTGCACTGAGGAGTTTGCCAATTTTCTGGAAGACAAAATCGCTTGACTTCATTCCCAGTAAGATGCCGGCATGGTTGCTGGTCTGGTGGAAGCTCCTGAAGCAGGTTCTTGCCCTGTTATCTGGGAATGGTTTGACCCTGTTGCTCCTGAGGAAGTGGACAGGATCCTAAGGAATATGCTTGCAAGCACTTGTGTTTTAGACCCATGTCCCTCCTGGTTTGTGAAAGCTTCCCAGGAGATGACAGGCAGGAAGACTCTGGTGGTGATCAATGCTTCCCTACAGGAGGGGACGGTGCCTCAGCACTTTAAGGAGGCTGTAGTCCACCCTCTTCTTAAGAAGCCATCGCTGGACTCCACCCAGTTGGATAATTTCCGACCTGTCTCCAATCTTCTTTTTTTGGGGAAGGTTGTTGAAAAGGTGGCAATGCAGCAACTCCAGAGGTTTCTAGATGAAACGAATTATCGCAACCTCTACCAGTCAGGATTCAGGCCTGGATTTGGAACAGTGCATTGATTGCACTTTTGGATGATCTCTGGCGGGAGCGGGATGGGGGTAGTGCATCCATCCTTGCTCTACTTGACCTCTCAGTGGCTTTTGATACCATTGACCATGGGATTCTCCTGGGGCAGCTTCAGGGGATGAGAGCAGGAGGACTTGTGCTATCCTAGCTCACTTCCTTCCTCCGTGGCTCCTCTCAGCCAGGGTTGATAGGAGAGGAGAAATCCAGCACTCGCCCACTGCTTTACGGGGTTCCGCAGGGTTCGGGACTCTCTCCGCTCCTGTTCAACAATTATATGAAGCCGCTGGGGGAGATCATCCATTACCATGGACTGAAGTATCACCAATATGCTGATGATACTCAGCTGTATGTCTCAGCCCGTGGTGAGTTAAGTGTTGCTGTGTCCTCCCTTTTGCAATGCCTGGAGGCTGGGTGGTGAGCAATGGGTTGAAACTAAACCCTTGCAAGACTGAGTTGCTCTGGGTTTGGGGTTTGTTGGCTCAGGGAGAATTGCCACCCTTGGTCTTGGATGGGGTGGTACTACCCCAAACAGACCCTGTGTGTAATCTAGGAGTTTTTCTGGACTCACGACTCCTGCTCGAAGAGCAGGTGCTGGTTGTGGCCAGGAGGCCCTTTGCGCAAGTGCGGGTTGTGCATCAGTTACATCCTTTCCTAGACTAACAGTCCCTACTCACAGTCACTGATGCCCTAGTCACTTCCCGTCTTATTAAAATATGCTCTACACGGGGCTGCCCTTGAAGAACATCCAGAAGCTCCAGTTGGTGCAAAATTCAGCGGCCCGCATGGTTTGTGCAGACCATGGTGTGCACATGTTTCACCTCTCCTACGGAAGCTGCATTGGTTGCCAATTTGCTTCTTGTTGTCACCTTTAAAGCCCTTCATGACTTGGGACCAGGTTATCTCTGAGATATACCTGGTGGGACCCAGAAGAAGGCCCTTCTCCGTGGTGGCTCCCTCTCTCTGGACTATCATTCCCCCACATATTAGAATGCCCCCCCTTTCTAATACTCTTCCAGAAGGCACTGAAGACCTGGTTCTGCCACCAGGCCTGGGAACCCACAGTGGGATGGAGCCCATCAAATGGCTTGTGTGATCTGCTATCATCGGGGCGGTGGGTGGGAGTTGTGGGGTGATTTATTTATTGATTCCCAGATTTTGTTCTATTGTACTTTATTAATTTATTTGATTCTTTTGTTAGTTTTATTGGTTTTTTATTTTAAATATGATTTTATATTCTGTAAGCCGCCTCGAGTCTCATGGGCGAATAGGTGGCAATATAAATTCAATAAATAAATAAATAAATAAATAATATAATGCATCAATACATGGAGTAATATTTATAGTTAAAAGAAGTTCACAAGATTAGAGCATATATCTGCTTAATCTTAGTCACACTGGGTTTATATTTTTGTTTGTCATTCTCTGAAAATGATAAAATTTATTTATGGTAATTATAGTACTGTTAATCAGAGCTAAGTACTGAACCAGAAGAACAAAATAGTAAAGGAATGCCCACTTTTTAGTGAACAAAGTAACTGTATACTGATCTCTTATGCTATGAAAAATTAAAAGACATGCAGTCATTATACTGTCAACATCACTTGCATGTTAATTGAATGCAAATACAGTCTGCCATTAGTCACAAAACTGCATATTCACCAGCCATCCAATAATATTTAATTGTTCCTCTTAGAATACTGTAATTTACATCTTTTTATTTCTGTTTCCAGGGACATGAACTTAAATTCCCAGACCTCTCAGTAACTGCCATGCTAGCTGGGGAATTCTGGGAGGTGAAGCATATTAGGAAGTTGCAAAGACAAGGAAGTACTATCTTATGCATTTAAACAATAACTCACTTTTTCTGCTTCCATGGGATAGGATCTACTCCACAATTGGCAAGAAGATGAGGGCAGTACCTCACCTCAACATAGATCACCCCCTCCTTTGCTTTCATTTCCACAAATTCATAAGCAATTCTTTGTATAGCTTCTCGGTCACCTCTGCAAATAAAAAAGCTTGTTTTATAGTAGTCTTGGCTAATTCAGAGTCTGTAAAACATGGATTTGCAGAACTATAAGAGTACCAGGAAACAAAGTTCTAAACTAGCAACATACTATTTACAACTCTAATTTGTTCTCAACCAAAACAAAAACAACATAACACCCCCCCACCCACCCCCACCAATATTCTGGTTTTTCAAAGAAGCTTGGTAGTATATAATAAAAATCATACAAAAAGGTCAAGATTCTGATTCAGATCTAATCCCCAAAATGTGATTCAATAAGCTATATTTACAAAATTATGCAGGGAAAATATTTTCCTTATTTGAACATGAACTAAATAGATTCAGTTAATGGGAAAGTTCAGATCATTTAAATTTCCAGTTAGCTAAAACATAGAATCCTTCCAGTCCTTTTTGCATCCAAGTCCAATAATTTTCCTCTAAAACATGTACAGGTCACAAGGCACATGTGCTTAGAATAAAAAATAGTTTTAATTCTAGCTGTGCAAAAGAGCAACAAATTAATGTATAATCAGAAATTATTGGCGATATTCCTTGCATCAATTCTGATCTGGAAACGGGACATTATTACAGTAGTGGTAAAAATTGTGGAAACATTTTAGGAAAAGTGTATTTTTGAGGTTTGATGGCGAATAACCAGGGATGGGCTGCTGGAGGTTCACAGGGGTTCGAGAATGCTCCTAGCTAAGATTCTGTGAAGTTTGGAGAACCCCCAAGTCCCACTCCTGGCTGGAGTCCCCACACAACCTGTTTTGGATGCAGGTATGTGTAGGGCACAGGCAGAGGCTCAGGGAGGGCAAAAAACCGGCCTTCTGGAAGTTCAGGAAGGCCAGAAATGGGCCTGTTTCCAGCTTCCAGAGAACCTCTGGAGCCCGGGGAGGCCGTTTTCACCCTCCCAGAGACTTGAGGAAAGCCTTCGGAGCCCGGAGAGGGCAAAAATGCCCCCTCACCGTGTTGCAGGAGACCAACTAGGCCATGCCCATCATGGCCACGCCCACCCAGCAACCAGGCAAAGAAACCATTGCTAAAATTTTTTGAAACCCATCCCTGCTAATAACACCACTTTTTTGAGAGTAGTACCATAAAATTATATATCAATGGGAAGATAATTTAATCAAGAATGTAATGCAACAAAGTTTGTTCAGTTATCTGTATTCTATCAAAAGTTATAGCCAAATAACCAGAAAAAGGAAGCACAACTTCCTTAGATTGATATCAGGTAGCTTTCCTTCATCTGATTGTAGCCAATGAACATGAGTGTTTAGAGAGCCAATCAGGTGTCATCTTGTTTTGGCAATGAGCCAATCAGATCACAGTAGGATTCAGTTATTGATGTCATGTATTGAAGCTGAGAGGAGGACATTTGTCAGTGTGTTATGTGATTGCTATCAAGTTGGTTGGGGTTTTTTTTGTGTGTTCTTTCATTTAGTGAGCTTGTAAAACGTAGTAAAATTAAAGTAATGGTGCAAAGAGTTGACTGGTCACCCAGTAAGTGATGTAAAATAGTATTATTAAGTAAATAAGGCTACAGTTATAAAGAAATTAGAAGAAAAATTGGTGGAAACTTAACCAAAGATGGCATTTCTAAGTTTTTGAAGAGATATAAGAAGGCTCAGTCACTACTAAACCACACTGGTAAAGGTAGGAAAAGGTGCACAACAGCAAGTGATGATAGAAGAATTAAGAGACTGTGCCTATGTGACAGAAAAAAATCATCTGGGTGTATACAAGATGAAATGGTGCAAAGCAATGTGAAGTTGAATGCAAGGTCTGTTCGGCGCAGACTGCAGAAATTTGGTCTAAAATCTAGAATTCCATGAAAAAATCCACTTTTATCTCTCAAACAAAGGTTGAAAAGACTAAACTGGGCTAAAACTCGTGTTACCTAGACAGAGGAACAATGGGACAGTGTTATTTGGAGTGATGAGACCAAGATCTCCCTGTTTGGTATCGATGGCATAAAATATGTAAGGAGACACTTTTCCATTAAGGTTTCCACAATTTTGGCCACTACTGTAAATCAAGCAATGTATGGAATGTCAAGAGGCTTATGGGCTGCAAAGAAATATGCCATTCATTCTTCCCAATTTTTAAATACTATGCCTTACCTAAATCATTATTGGCATTGGTACCCAGTGCTAGTGTTGGTCAAAAAATAACAAAATACATGACTTTCATTTTTTCTGTATTAGATTTACAGTCATGTGTTTCCTCTCTCATCTCCTTTCTCTCAATTTCTCATCTTAGGTCTAGATTCTCAAAAAGTCATAATTTGTCTATTGTAAACTAGTATTAAAACCTAGATTTCAGAAATAGCTTCCCCATACAGATGAAACAGGCTTTAATTGGCTGAAAATCATGAAACAAGTTGATATCAGGGACAAAATGGATAAATGAAACCCAAAAAACATTATCTGATATTCTAGCTATCTTGATTCAATGCAGAGAAAGTAACTTTTATCAAAATGCTATTTCTCCTACCCATTAATCCTGCTATTTCTTCATTTTGCTCTTAATCTGTGAAAGACTATAACAAAGACTGCCTTACTACCTGGGTTTTTTTCTTCAACCACTCCCCAAAAGACTGTCTTAAACTTCATAGCCTATGAACGCTAAACTCAACTTTGAGAAATAATTACAAATTAAAAGAGCACAGACAGATTCAAATGTCATGGGAGCTTCTAACAGAAAATACAAACATATACTGTTTCGACTGAATTTATTCAATAAAAATTGCATAACCTCATAACTTCCCTTCAACAGACATGTATCCCTGAGTAAGCATAGGGAACATTTTAAACGTTTGAAATGCTGCCTATCAGGAAAGATGGTTCTCTCAACTAATTGTGGATTTTACACTCATCAACCCCAGCCAGCCTGATCAAAGATAAGGACTTTGGAGATTAAAGTCCAAATATCTGGAGGACACCAGATTGCCTACTCCTGCTCTATAGAAATGCAAATATAGTTTCCCGTTTGATATCCATAATTTGTAAATCATATTTTCTAGCAAGAATAAAATATGACTATGCACTTCGGAGCCAATCTATACTAGTATACCTGCTACGTGAAATTATTTGGATTCTTAAGCCAAAAGTACTATTTGTTGAACATCTACTGTCCACATTAGAACCAACTGGATATATAGTGACAGCTGTGAACCTGTGACCTCAATTCTCCTTAACCAAAATCCCACCATTATTTAGTTCAAAGTTGAAAGATAAAAAATATTCCTCTGCTTTTATATAGCAATATGATAAAAATACCATGTAAGATAAACTTCTCATGTGGTTAATTCCAGACTTGCAGAGAAAATAGGAGGAGGAGTATTAGTTATGTTTGCTGCCCTGAGTTGTTTATAAACATAATAAAGATATGATAAAAACTAAAAGAAAATAAAATCACAAACATATTGCTATAGGAGGGTATTTTTCTAGCAATACAAATTAGAACATTATATATATTAAAGCAAGAAAATGTGTAAGGAGCAGCATCCAATTTTAAAATTGCACTAATCTCAAGATCACAGCAAGTTGTGCTGACAGCATGTGGTGCTGGTCTTAAGAAATATCTTTTGGCAGCAGAAATGCCCACATGGCTTCAAGAACTAGATAATTTTTCCTTCCCCTTCAAAACTATTCTGCTTACTTGGTAATTGATAAGCATAGAGGATTATCATTTACCTGTGAGTCATGTACAGTAGATTAGTATTCTCTCAATTGGAACAATGGCATTGATTTTTAAGCAGCAAATTAGAATGTGAGTTTGTGTGTGAGAGAGAGAGGAGGGGAAGGGGGGAAAGAGAGACAGAGACAGAGGGAGAGAGAGAGAATATCAGAGAATGCATAAATACAGATACATAGCACACTGACAAGCACAAGCTAATACAGGCAGGTAATAAAAAAGAATAAGCATATCACACTGCTAACCTAGCAAAATGAATATCAGTTTTTAAAAACTGAAAATCTTTTTTACAATAAGTAAATTGGAACAAATTATTTCACTTACGCAATAGCTGCCATGTACAAATCAAACTTTTGAAGAAAATAAGTGAGAGATTCTGGTACACTATAACTAATTTGTTTCATAAGGCCGTCTACAGTATCCGCAGGGAGATGTATTCCTCTTTTCCTAGGAATTTAAAAAAGTTTGTATATCAACTGCTGAAATTTATTTAGGATTAGTTTTGAACAGTCAATTCTTTTGGGAGTGCATATGCTGATAAAAAAACTGAACAGTCAAATAGCCCTGGCTAACCGTTATATAATACTTTTTAATGTATCCCCAGCTAACTTCTAACCTTAACAATGAAACATCCAATAAAATACATATTTCCTTTCTTGGTATGACTGTATTGATAAATTATATCCATGCACATCGATGTTTCCTGAATCTTAATATCATTTCTATTGTCCCATTTCCTTGTGCTATGAAACACCTTAATAAACAAAACTGTCTTATTATTAACTCACAAACAGGAATTTCTAACCCTTACCCAAAAGCATAAATTACCATTGGAGTAGTAACTTTTTAATTACTGGAGTTATATTATTATGCAACAGCTTCTACTGGGATATAAGCCCTGTTCTCACTGTTTTCCATTTTCCTAGCATTTTGTCAACATTTTGGGATGCAATCTATTTGATTAATAAATGTCCTGTAGCTTTTAAAGAAGTTTTCATGTTCAGAAGTTTAAAAATAGTCAGATATAAGTAGTGGGATCAGATCCCAGTTTTTTGTATCCTATCCTTACCTAACTTTCAGATTTTTCCATCTATTTTACTGGGGATCAAATCTGAGAAAATGATGGAAAAGATTATTGATACAATGAGAACCATGATGGTACAACTATGCTGCTCACTTTTAAGCAGATTATACAGATGAGTAAATATAACTATGACTATACCATTAACTTACTTCCTGAAATAAAACCTGCTTGTTCTAGAACAGCTATATGGAATTTTACTGCTAAATTATGTTATATATGGAAATTTGCCTTATACACCTAAAAATATAAAAAGCAAGACTGAAGCCATATTTGTTCTCTTTGTGACCTGTTAGAGATCAGAACACTTATGCAATGTGTTGTTCTGCTAATGTCCTGCCCGGTTGTGAAATCATTTGTTCTTGGCTTGGGTTAATAAGATCATTTTGACATTTTAGGGATATTGATGATCTCTTGTGTAGTCTTTTAAATGGAAAACAGAAATCTGACGATAATGAGAATGTTGGGAGATTTCCATGGAAGGATGCAATTGTTTTAAGGAACATTGTATAATTTCTATTTATGGTAAATAGGAAGTGTTATGTAACCATGTGATTATGATACTAAATAAGCTGTATTCACTAGAAGGAAGTGTCTCCTTTCTCCTAAAATGGTTGCTTTAGGGTTAGGGGTCCGGTACTGCATTATCTTATGTAATAAAGCATCCTATAATAATCTCACAATTCATAAAACATTATATAAGAAGTGGGATCAAACGTCAAAATGTTTCCCCTTCTAAATTTAAATACAATAATTGAGAAACAGTCTGGAAACAATATTGATTAAGGATAAAGTACCAATGACATGGTTGTTTTTTTTAAAAAAGAAGACCCAGAGTTGTTAACTTACTTGCCAAAGTATAGAATAGTTTCTGGCTTAATGGCTCCATCCAAGTGAACATGAAGTTCAACCTGCAAGAGATAAAAAGTTATATAAATCTACTGTAATTAGCCATCTAATCTTCACATGCAGCTGCATTTTCATCCCCTTATAACAAGTGTATTCTCAGCCCCTTCATCAAAATGCAAGCCATTTTAAAATTTGATGAAAATTCAAATAATTTTGTGAAACAACATAGGAAATTTCAAGTTCAAAACAATAGCAAAACAACAACAAAAACCCTAACTTACAGATACATAAAGTGCCTTGCTTCTGCTGAGGTGTTTTGAACAGAGGTTGATGACTATCCATGACTATTTGTTATATGGGAAAAATAATGTGTAACTGAAGATACAAGGGTACCTATACTCTGTGAAAGATCTTTGTATCCAAAAGAAGCTTTTCCCTGTCCATCTTTAGTGGGGAGGTGCTCATCTCCATTTCCTAGCCAATGAAGTCAGGGTTGTCTAAAGACATTTCTGGAGTCATATGATCAGAATGACTATACGCCAAGATGCACAGAACGTTACCTTCTCACCAAAGTGGTACCTATTTATTTACTCATATTTATATGCTTTCAAACTGCTGAGGGAGGGCAGGAACTGGGGCAAGTAATGGGAGCCAGAGGTGGGCTGCCGCCAGTTCACACCAATTCTGGAGGATCAGTAGTTAAGATTAGGTGCAGTTTGACAAACCGGCAAATCCCACCACTGGCTGGTCCTGCCCCCACCCATTTTTCGGGCTGTTTTGGGGGAAGTATTCAGGCTGGGTTTTGGGCCATTTTCAGGCTGTTTTGGAGAGCTGTTCTCAAGACATTATGGGGCATTTTGGGTTGTTTTTCAGGCCAAAGATGGTCCCAAAACAGTCCAAAAACCAGCCTAAAAAGGGCCCAAAACCAGGCCTGTTTTGGAGCCATTTTCAAGCTATTTTTAGGCCATTTTCTGGGTCAAAAATGCCCTGAAAAATGGCCCCCCAAAAGGTCCCAAAAAACAGCCTAGCAAACACCCCAAAAACAGGCCAAAAAATTGGCGGGGCCAGCCAATGATGGGATTAGCCCTAACTGGCTGAATCTTACCTCTTCCTTTGAGGTGAGTGGCTAGGAGGCGGGGCTGGGTGTGATGAGTGACATCACCCACCTAGTCACATGACCAAACAGCCACACCTACCCAGCCAGCAAACTGGTTAAAAAATTTGCAGCCCACCACTGATGGGAGCTCACCCCATTGCGCAGTGCTCAGGTCTCAAACCCAGGCCTTCAAACATTCCAGCCAACAAGCTCAGTGTTTTCGACCACTGAGCCATTGTGCCTTCTTTGTACTAATTTTGAATGCCCTTAAGAATTCAAGATATGTGATCCAAGCTTCATTCATACAGTATCTATGTGAAGTACCTGATCACTAAGTCAAGACGATATATCTCCCCCAAACTGATTCTGTAATTGACGTACCATATTTTATTATCTGGCATCTTGTACTAATATGAAGATAGCTTTAGTGACATACAGCATGAGACGGAGTCTACACCCACACAAGTGGCTCAGGTAGTGCAGCTCATCCAGGATGGCACATCAATGGGAGCTGTGGCAAGAAAATTTGCTGTGTCTATCAGCGTAGTATCCAGAGCATGGAGGCGCTACCAGGAGACAGGCCAATACATCAGGAGACGTGGAGGAGGCCGTAGGAGGGCAACAACCCAGCATCAGGACTGCTACCTCCACCTTTGTGCAAGGAGGGACAGGAGGAGCACTGCCAGAGCCCTGCAAAATGATCTCCAGCGGGCCACAAATGCGCATGTGGCTGCTCAAACGGTCAGAAACAGACTCCATTAGGGTAGTATGAGGGCCCGATGTCCACAGGTGGGGGTTGTGCTTACAGCCCAACACCATGCAGGACATTTGGCATTTTCCAGAGAACACCAAGATTGGCAAATTCGCCACTGGCACCCTGTGCTCTTCACAGATGAAAGCAGGTTCACACTGAGCACATGTGACAGACGTGACAGGTTCTGGAGACGCTGTGGAGAATGTTCTGCTGCCTGCAACATCCTCCAGCATGACCGGTTTGGCAGTGGGTCAGTAATGGTGTGGGGTGGCATTTCTTTAGGGGGATGCACAGCCCTCCAGGTGCTCGCCAGAGGTAGCCTGACTGCCATTAGGTACCAAGATGAGATTCTCAGACCCCTTGTGAGACCATATGCTGGTACGGTTGGCCCCGAGTTCCTTCTAATGCAAGACAATGCTAGACCCCATGTGGCTGGAGTGTGTCAGCAGTTCCTACAAGACGAAGGCATTGATGCTTTGGACTGGCCCGCCCATCCCCCAGACCTGAATCCAATTGAGCACATCTGGGACATCATGTCTCATGCCACATTGCACCACAGACTGTCCAGGAGTTGGGGGATGCTTTAGTCCAGGTATGGGAGGAGATCCCTCAGGAGACCATCTGCCATCTCATCAGGAGCATGCCCAGGTATTGTAGGGAGGTCATACAGGCACATGGAGGCCACACACACTACTGAGCCTCATTTTGACTTGTTTTAAGGACATTACATCAAAGTTGGATCAGCCTGTAGTGTTTTTTTCCACTTTAATTTTGAGTGTAACTCCAAACCCAGACCTCCATGGGTTGCTAAATTTGATTTCCATTGATAATTTTTGTGTGATTTTGTTGTCAGCACATTCAACTATGTAATGAACAAAGTATTTAATAAGAATATTTCATTCATTCAGATCTAGGATGTCTTATTTTTGTATTCCCTTTATTTTTTTGAGCAATGTAGTTTAGGTCAGTTTATTCATGAAGGGACTAGTGTAGCAGTGTGAGGAAAACTTGAACATACATAAGATTTTAACTCAGTTTAGTTTCATACAGGAAAAAGATTTAGCTACCATTTATTTTTCCTTCAGGAAAAAATAAAGGCTTGGTTTCAAATATATGACATGAACCAGTGGCCCTCAACCTTTTGGGCAACAGGAACCGGTTCCATGGAGCAATTTTTCTGTGGACCGGAAGGGGTTTCATTTTTTTGTGTGGCCCGGTTCCTGGCATGCCGCGGATCGGTGCTGGTCATGGAGAGGAGGTTGGGGACCCTTCACATAAATAGTATAAACCTGAATTCAGAATTCTCTTGAACCGAGTTGTTAATGGGATAATTTCAACGTTGCAATTGGAATTTCACATTCTCCTTTCAACATTGTAATTGTTCAAAAATTACTGTTGGGATTTGGAGATTCTTTGGAAAGATAAAGACAGTAGTCTGGGAACTGTAAGAGGAAAGAGGAAATTGGGGGAAGGATTATTCAGACCTTCCCTTACACCACAATTCTTCCTACAGATAGAAGAAAACTTTTGTTTGCAGAACATATACTCAGAACACACTTTAGAGTTAATATCTTTTGAACTGATCAACACTGAAAATGTCTCTAATGTTTAAGATGTAATTGAAACACAAAAACAAAGTCTCTGCTTAGAGACATATAAAGAATGAACAGAGCTGCAGGGTAAAATAAGGGAAGAAGAAAGTATATTGTTTCTCAAATAAGTTTATAGTGCCTGTTTGCATTAAAAGAACCAGAACATTTTTTTTTACAATCTGTGCTGCGTACCACATATTTAACATTCTAAGAAAGTCAGTTTTCTAAGGGAAACAACTGCCCATCTAATACAGATTTGAAAGTTTCAGTATATGATTTTCATGATTTAATTGTTGGCAGTTAATGAATTTTTCTATGAATCAATATGGGGCCAAAAATTAACAACATGCTTAGATATTTTAGCTAAATCCATGAAGCAATCATAGCATCTATAAAACAAGGGTAGAGGAAGTAGGGTGTAAATGGGAGGTTGTGCACAGAGACAAGATTTCAATCTATAGTAGCATCCATCACTTTGGCCCCTTTAACTCTCCCCAGTTAATTCTGTAGGGGATACAAATGTCTGTCAATTTTGTCTATTCATAACGATCAAGAATTTTCTAGATGATATTACTAAATCTGTGTGAGGCATTTTGTTTTTGTTTTTAAGATACATCAGCAATTCTGAGAATTTTTTTTTTTTTTAATCTCCTTTGAGTCAGGCTTGACTTCTAGCAATTGCAAGGACAAGCTTCTGTAATTTCCTTAGCAACATTTTCTGAAGTGGTTTGCCTTTGAGTTAGAGTTCCCCAGGGCTGAAAGAAAGCGTGGATTTGCCCAAACTTGCCCAGCTGGCTTCTGTATCTAAGGCAGGATTAGAACTTGGGTTTCTCTGTTGTTACTCCAACATTTTAACCACTAGAACTGATACTCTAGAATAGCCAAATCCATAACCTGGGTTAAAACAGATAAAATTGATATAACAGATCATGCATCCCACAAAGAATGAAATATCAAAAATAAAATCTATTTTCAACTTTATTACTCATTATGACAAACCAAATTATATCACTAACATCTTTCTGCTATTACATAAAAGCCTATAGTCCAGAATAATGTTCTCTCATTCAAAATTAAATTAGATTTAAATGATCAGAGCTAAAACTTATTTTATGAAACTGAGATGTTCTTGATTTTTATTAATAATTCCATTAGTTTCACAAGAACCTGTTTCAAAATAATCGATCAGTTATACACTACATGGATTGCAACTATATATTTGGCAAAGAAAAATACGTCATATAAGTAAAATAGATGTCAACTATTTCAGCCAACATGAGAGGACTATGAAATATTTTGTTATATGATTTGCCTAGAAACTCAGTTCGTTATGGATTGACCTGCAAAACCATCTTTGGCCCACTATATTAGCCCATCTCAGGCAGGGAGGGTAGGCTCTGGACTCCCATCAGTTAAATAATTTTGACTGGCATGGTCCAGGAAGAAAGCCTGCTCTGCCATTGTCGCCCCCCCCCCCCCACACACACTTTGGAACATTCTCCCCCTCTCAGAGATGTGGTGGGCCCTCACTCTCCTGCTTGTTCAAAAATGTCTGAAGATTTGTTTCTGCCAATTTACTTGGGGCTTGAACAGGAACACGTAGCTGTGAAGCTTATTAGCACCTTGAAGGCCTCCACTGCCTTTTTAACTTTCAGTTTTTATTATTCTATTTCTGTCTTAACTGCCCCCTGTAGAAATATATTTACATTTCTTTGTTTTAACTGTACATTGTTGAGTTGCTCTGTAGGTGAAATAGGTGGTTTCCAAATTTGATAAATGACTAGAATGAAAGACACAGAACTGCCTTGAACTGAGAGATGGGTGGCAAATATAAGAAAAAATGTTCAAATAATGCATATAAACATCTATCTTTGAAACATCTATCCAGATAGTAGTTTCGGAGTACAGTAACAGAAGCTGCTAAACTAGACTAGTGTATGGGTATGTAGAATTTACACTGTGAAATATAAATGCAAAAATTCTTACACAGACCAGGTTTGTAAATGTCTAGTCAAACATTCAGGTATAAGTGGCCAAAAAGAATTCAGTTTTCCTCAAAAGTGACTTAACATTGTCATTTACTTGCGTTTTTCAGATAAGGCCTGGAGAGATAAAGTCAAACTGCATTCCAGGTAATTTCAACACCACCATCATCTTGGTAGCAATGCACAAATATCCTTGTGGAATTTTCTTTTCAATCTCCCAGTCTAACATATAACCATATTTCCTCATGGTGCCTCATCCAAAATTGACATAGACAGTTCCAGCTTAGGAGCAAATGATTACCCACAATCATCTAGATCCGTGATGGTGAACCTATGGCGCACACACAGAGCCATTTGTGCGGGCAAGCCAAACTTATCTGTACTGCGCATGTGTGTACCTCCCAGCTGATTTTCAGCCCATTGAGGCCTTTTTGTGAGGCCCAGAGGCTTGAGGGAAGCCTCTGCAGCCTTTGGAGGCAGAAAAACAGGCCCATTTTGCCACTTATGGAAATACCAGAAGTCACGAAACGGGCCCATTTTTCAGCCTCCAAGGCTGCAGAGGCTTCCCTCAAGCCTCTGGGAGGCTGAAAAAGGCCTCAAATGGGCTGAAAATCAGCTGGGAGGCATGCGCATTCACAAGGGGGCGGCGGGGGGATTGTGCGCACATGCACAGGGAGTGTGGGGGGGCACATGCATTGCTTTCTGGTGCTGGCATGCAAGCACGCATGCACACAATTTTCAGCTAGGTTAGCCACACTGATCTAGATGTTGTTATCTGGCTGGACAAAGGCTAGGGATCACATGATAAAAAATAATTCTTTAATTAAGAAGGATTTAGAAACATGGGGCAAGCTGCAACTTTCATTATTAGGCAGGATTGCTGCTATTAAAATGAATATTCTTCCAAAATTCCTCTATATATTTGAGACAATTCCAATTAAAGTACACAAAAAGTTTTTTTGAAGAACTTAATAAAATAACTGCAAAATTCATCTGGCAAGGGAAAAAACCTAGAATAAACTTAAAGGCATTGCGGGATATGAAGAGCAGGGGAGGGCTGGCACTTCCAAATTGGGAGTTGTATTATAGCGCAGCCTCTTTAGTATGGTTGAAGGAATGGGTGAATTTAATAAGAGAATATTATTCTTAGAAGGCCATGACTTACAGAGGGGGTGGCATGCTTTTTTTATGGGATATTGGGAAAACTAGCCAGAAATATTTTCACAGACACCTAATCAGAGATTCATTATTGACTAATTGGAAGAAAATACAGAAAAAACACTACTTAAAGATAATCCAAATCTGGATATCAACAATGGAGGCAATGATCCACCCAAATAATTTGGATATTACTAAAATGATTAAATATAAGGACCTACTGGATACGCAAGGAAATATGAAATCGTGGCGAGACCTTCAAGATCAGGGATTAAAAATTGATCTGTGGGCATATCTTCAAATTCAAAGTAGATACAAACAGGGCAATAAAGAATTTGGAATTAATAATAAACTCCAGCAATTAGATAAAATTTTATTAGGATCAGGCAAAAAAAAAAATAACAAAATTTTATAATTATTTATTAGAGGTAGAATTAGAGGAAGAAATTGTTAAAGGGAACATGATAGCCTAGAGTAGGAATATAGGATGTAGTATCACCTTAACAGAATGGGAAAAGGTCTGGGGGTAGAAATAAAATTGGTAGCATACAAAGAAAATGCCTATAAAATGTTTTACAGGTGGCACCTTCCTCCTTTGAGATTAGCAAAGATGCACCTCAATATGAGTCCGAACTGCTGGAAATGCAAAAAAAAAAAGAGGGAACTTTCTTCCATATGTGGTGGTCTTGTACAGAAGCTCAAAAATATTGGCAGAAAATTAGAAATTGGCTGGAGGAAATGACAAGAGAACAGATCAAATTTAAACTAGAGTCCTTTCTATTAGGGATCTTTAATAAAGAACTACCAAAAAAGTGAAATATATAATATATATTTTGACAGTGGCCAGATTGGCTTTTGCGCAAAGTTGGAAACAGCCTCATGTTCCATCAGAGGAGATGATTATTCAAAAAATTTCAAGTTGTGCAGAAATGGACAAATTAACCTTGGCATTAAAAGATAAAGACACTTCAATATATTACGACAGCTGGAACAGCTGGTACAAATGGATAGATCAAAGATAGGCTTCACACTAAAAGGCAAAAGAAAATATGATAGAATTGTAGTGGTGATATACAGATATATGTAAGGATTAATTGTGTATATGGTATAAAATAAAGATAAAAAGGAAGTCTCACAAATTGTTGAAGATGAAAATGTTTTAACTGTTTTCTTTTTCTATTCTTTTTTTTCTCTTTGTCTTCTTTTTCTCTCTTGCATTTATGTGTGTGTTGTTGGTCTATTTTAATTGTTAAATCAACAAAGTATATTTAAAAATAATAATTAAACAGGCAGAATTACTGATGAAACAAGAAACTGCAACAGAGTAAAATGTTGGATAGCTGTGGGAAGTGACAGCAGAAAGACAATTGAGGCAATGAAGACAGGAAAGAGATGAAATGTCAAAGGGTGAAATATATAATGTAAGCAACTTGGGCTAATTAAGACAGGATGAGACAGCAATCTTAAGGCATTGTCAAAAGGATGGGAAACATGAGTTAGTTTGGTGACAAGTGTAATTTTGATTACCTCATTCTCAGTCATTATGGAGCCAATAAAATACAATTAAGCAAATTTTCCCAATTTTATGATCTTTCTTGCCACAGTTAAGTGAATCACTGCCATTAAGTGAATCTGGGTACGCTGCAAAAAGTGATCACACTACCCCAGAACACTGACTGTCATAAATAGGAGGAGTCAATTGCCAAGCCTCTGATTTTTGCTCATGTGACCCAGAGCATGCTGCAATGGTCTTTGAGTATCAAAAACAGTCATAAGTCACTTTTTTCAGTGCCTTTGTACATGTTGAAATGTCACTACATGGACTGTTGTAAGTTGAGGACTACCTGTAAATGCTCAGTTCCATCCAGTCGCCCTTACTCTACCCTGAATAGGGACTACAGAGTCGTAAAAAGGAAGCGTTTTATCCAATCATTATGAGCCTTGGGCTGCATTTTTAGCGAAAAGCGGGTGATCTTTAAGTCGGTGGAAGAGGCACCTCAGCAACGGGGAAAATACACGGAAGGGAAGAGCCCCTCGGAGATGGGGAGTGGACTCGGGCAGGGGAAGCAAGGCTAATTGAAGCAGTTCTCCGATTACAAAGAAATAAACCCCGGCACTCTGTGAATCACCAGAGGGCAGAAAAGGAAGTCCGCAGCTTCAAGGGAAGACTTAGCGGGGGTGTCAGTGCCTCCAACTCCCCGCCGAAATAGCAGAGAAAGCGCCCAGTCAGACCCCGCACCGACTGCTCACTCACCTTGGGCTTATCGAAAACAGGCGGACTGTACTCCATGCTGCTGCCAACTCCAACTGCTGAGTTAGTCAGGATTCCTGTGGCTGCGCCGGCCCGTCCTGTCAGGCTTTTGAAGGGGTGGCTCCGCCCAGTGGTCGTTTTCGAGGCCGGTCCGCCCGCTCAGTGGCTCTCCGGGAGCTACAAGGGCGGCTGGGGTGAGAAAGTACCGTATTTGTTTTTATATATATATATAATGTATTTTATATATTTTCCAGCGAAAAGAGATTCTGGGAAGCGTGTAACAAAATTGTAGAACAATAAATTCTCCCCATGCTTTTGCTTCCCCTCCAAGCGCGGCTGGGCCAACCCCCGAGCTCGCCCAAAGGCTTCAGAGACAGGTTAAAGTAGTTGTTGCATGGACAGGGGTGTGTTTTTTGGGGGGGGGAGGGGGGAGGGAGGGCAGGAGTAGTAGTAATAGATTGAATTGGAATCAGGGTTTTTAGAAGATCGGAGAAAAACAAAATAATGGCAAAGGCAGAACGGTTGTTGTCCTGATGAGCACGTGTTATTGTAGTTCCTAAATCTTTCCAGGGATCCCGTTTAGCAATGCGATAGACAATATTAGAATAGATTTCATGGTTTCAAATACTGAATGGTCTTGGGAATAAGTACCATAGGCATGCAGAGCAGAATTGTTTTAAAACTCGAAATTAAAAAGCGAGTATTTGAAACTATGACGAATGTTTTGCCCAATCCAATGGCTTTTATTCGACCTGATGTTCCAGTAAGAATTGGGTATTTAAATTCTCTTCCTTCCTGTTATATTTATAAAAAAAATATTTTAAGATTGACAAATTTAAAGTACAGATGTTACTGAAAGCATTTTACAAATATGCTTATTGTTCCCATACCAATTGACAGATTTAAATTAATCTTTGTATACACAACTCAGAACGAAGTGTTTGAATTGTGTACTATGCCTTGCATTTAGCAACACTTAAGATATAATAGTCTTATAGTAATAGCCAATAATATGACATGTTTAACTCTACTGTTTAACTGCTATTTATCTATCTACAAGATGGTGTCATTGGACATAAGTAAAATGAAGATTACTTCAGTCAAAATTATGAACAACAGCCTTTAGGGTTTTTTTTCAATATTAAAATGAAATATTCTAGTTTCTCATTCTCTGTGTTGGTAAGACTTCAAATAATAATGATTTGGGATTGTCAGAGTTACATAATCTTTGTAGCATACTACATTGTATTTCTGCTTGTCACTGCTTATTCTACACTAATATTTATGTGTAAATAGATTCTAGTCTCTAGATTAAAATGTATTTTTAAGAATATCCTGCTATTTGACTGCTGAGTAATCCTAGGGCTCTCCCCTCCTTCAGTTAAATACGGTCTGGCAACTTTTGAAATCATCCTTACTTATGTTGGACTAGCACCCCATCCCTTCAAAGGTAGTTTCAGTAAGTGCACAACCTGTTGGGGATTCCATGCATTAGCTTTAAGAGAAGCCAGGAAATTGGCAGTAAAATTAAGATAGGGATTACAGCAGTAATAAGAAAGCAGATTACATGCCGATCAAATTGTATGATGACTCAAGTGATTTGTAAATAGCCTTGTAAGTTTAAAAGGCATTACACCTTCCCTTAGCCCAGAAGTAAAGTTGAAAGCTTAAAATGTTGCTTAACTATAGCTTCCAATGCCTCAAATCATATTCCCAATGGTAAAGGATGCAGTGAGTTGTAGTTCAAATTAGATGTAAAAAGCCATAGATTACTTATCCATACATATATCAGAGGTCTAGAAGACACATATCTAGTGCTTTGCTTTATCATGCAGGCAAACCAGATCTTGGTGTTCATCAGTCTGGGAGCTCCAATCTCTTCACTTCCAACATGGCTCACTATAGTTCAAACATCATTCCATGTTAAAAATTAAAACCCCATATTCAGTTCCATATATGCTTGCACTCTCATTTTCTCTTTTCCTCTTATTTTTATACACATGTATTCATGCTAGCTGTATTAATGCATCAATTAATGCAAAACTCTCATGTTTGTTACAGTTTGCAATAAGGTGTAAAGTGACACTCCAAACCAATACTTATAATAATTTAAAATGTTTCATTTATTTTGAACTTTTATTGTGGAAATTACAAATTATTTTCATTGGGTATTTGGATATTCTGAATTTGAATCTTTTTTTTTAATGATATTAGTGGGGGTTAGTTCTGGGGAAACTTGCTTTTGAAGGATAGCATGCATCATACATTGTGTGTTCAGGCTTTGGCCTAGCACAGTGTATTAACTGGTGTAAATCAATTCTAATGTCTAACCATAAGATTTTCCTTGACCTCCCATTTTTATTAGCATTTTTCATTGCTTTGTTTGCTGCTGCTTTCTAATTCTAATGGTAACCTAAAATGAACTATTGCAAATTAATGATGGTACGAAGAAGTGCAGATAAGACTGAGGAAACCTCACTGGGAAAGGAAGTATGTGGTTCTTTTGCTTGCTTGGTGAAACTAAATAACAGAATTAAAATAAGGCAATTCCTGGAATTGGTTTTGCAGCTAGATTCAGAAGGTGATAATGCTTTTCTAAGGAAGGGCAAAATGTCATAGGTTTTAAAGAGGTGGTAATGTGACTTTCCTTGAAATGACCACCTCTCTATTCAGCTATATTAGGCCACTTCTGCCCCAAGTGCTAATTATAACCTATAAACCCCCCCCCCAATAGATTATAATTAGCATTACAGTATTGAGAATGATTATGCCACCTTGATTATGATTCTGTCACATCCAGTCAATCCCAGAAGGATCTGAATACGCTTCCACCAAGAAGGCAGGCCTCTCTGGCTGCCATAGCATAATGAAACAGGTTGCCCTCAGTGTTATGGCCCCTCATGTCTGGCATTCAGGAAAACACTAAAACATTTATTTGAAAATGGAACATTGGTTCCTAGTTGATGGTGTCTGAGTGAAATGGATTGACTTAAGTATGCTGTGTTGAGGGGTTGTTTTATTAATGGGATAGATAAATGCTTTGGGGATAGTTTTTATGTTACATTGACCTGTCCTGTTTACCACCCAAAGTTATCTGTTTGAAAGGTATAGAAAGGTTTGAATATACAAAGAAAGAATGCTGTAGGCATGAATTGAGACCTATCTCTAAGCACATACCCATTAGAGCAGTGGTTCCCAAACTTTTTCAGTCCACTGCCCCCTTGGTTCTACAAACTCATCCTCGGTGCCCCCCATCCAGGGGTGGGATTCAAATTTCTGTGGGCGTGGCCTAATTTGAGGGTGTGGCTTGCTGGTCACATGACTGGGTGGGCGTAGCTTGCTGGTCACGTGACGGGGTACGTATAATTTGGTGGTCATGTGACTGGGTGGGCGTGGCCAGGTGACTGGCAAACCAAATACAAGTGGTCCTCACTTAATGGCTGGTTGTTTAGCAAGTATTCTAATTTATGACTGGCCTCTCCAGAGATTTTTGGAACCATGCACACTCCCTTCTAACCCTGCTGGAGCAAGTCATTGCACTCGAATCGGCAAAGCATCTCTGATTAGATTCTAGCAGCGAATAAAATCTAATCAGAGATGCTTTGCCGATTCTTGTTGATTTGTTTTATTTGTTTATTTATTTTATCTCTTTATTTTATGTTGCTGAATTGCATTGAGATGTGTGTCCCTTCTTGTGCACAACCCAGAAGCTTCTGTGATTCTTTGCAGCAAAAATTACCAACCTCTGGCTTTGCTCTACTTTTCAAACATGCCGACACTGCCGTGTTCTAGGTGCCGGCCCCACAGGTCAACCCCATTGAGCCCACTGCACTGGAGGGATCTGTCCAATCAAGTCAAGTCAATGGGGTGAGCCTGAGAGAGGGAAAGAGAGAGAAAGAAGAGAGAGAGAGAGAAGGAAGAAAAGAAAGAGAAAAGGGAAAGAAAAAAAAGGGACAAAGAAAGTGGGGGGGATTGAAAGGAAGGGACAGAAAGAAAAAGAAATAAAGAAGGCAGGAGGGAGGGAGGAGAAAGATAGTGAGATATCTATTCTAGTCCAATCACATGCTCCAGCAGGGTTAGAAGGGAATGTGTGTGTGTGTGTTTTCCTTGTAATTTACCAGTACATTTTGGTTTTGCCTTCTACACAATTGGCACTGTAATACATTGGGGAAAAGTAATTTTTAGAATGGAGATCTGGTCCAATGGATCCTGTTTAAAGCCTCAACAAAATGTGAGAGCTTCCTGATAGTCTTGACCATGTTTTGTCCACAAAACCTTTAATAGAAGTCAAAGATGTTTCAATGTGCTGGCATAGATGTTTCAATGTGGAAAAGGGCCTCAGTCTAAACTAGGCCTCATTTCAATCTGATGCATCAGATCTCTCTCCCCCCCCCTCTCTAATTGTCTCATTCTCTCTCTCTCTCTCTCCCTCCCTCCCTCCCTCCCAGACTGACTTTGCTCTACTTTTCCAATGTGCCTGCAGGACTGGTGCTTCGAAAATGGATAGGTGGATGGATAGAGAGACAGACAGAGACAGGTAGGTAGGTATGTAGATAGATTGATAGGTAGATAGGCAGGCAGGCAGATCTTTTGGATGAATGTATGGATAGGTAGGTAGGTAGGTAGATCTATATTGGTAGATAGGCAGGTAGGTAGACAGAAAGACATAGGCAGGTAGGTAGGAAGGCAGGCAGGCAGACATGATGGATGGATGGATGGATAGATAGATAGATAGATAGATAGATAGATAGATAGATAGATAGATAGATAGATAGATAGATAGATCTATATTGGTAGGTAGGTAGGTAGGTAGAAAGAAAGACAGGCAGACCTTTTGGATGGGTGGATGGACGGACAGACAGACAGACAGACAGAAAGAATGAATGCGACAGCAGTGGCACTTTGAGAAAGTAGAGCAAAGCCAGAGTGGGAATTGAAGTCCACACAAATTGCCAAGATTGAGAAACACGGGCTGAATATATCAACCCAGCCATTCTGGTTTACAGTTTAGCATGCTATTTGATTCCAGCTTAGTCAATGAATAACATCATGGCTAAGATCTTCCTGTTCCTTAAAGCAGCTGCCCCTCTGCCCCTTCTGCAGCCCCCTGCAGTTGCCCCTCTGCCCCTTCTCCAGCCCCCTTTGGTATCCAATTTTGCAATGCCAACCTCCCTAGGGCAGCGATGCAGCCGACTTCACCCTCTTTGCTTCAACCCAAGGTCTACTTCCATCGGGCCAAGCAAGGGGAGGTACTCTGCACATGCTCAGAGACTCCCAACTTCAGTGAAGCATTCCGCCCATCTTTATGCTCCGCCCTGCAGGAGGAAGGTGTGCAGAAGCAGCCCAAACCAGGGGAGGCAGAGGGAACGATCACTTGGAAACTAAGCAAGCAAGCGCAGGGCTCGGTCGGAAGAACCGGGCTGCAGAGGGAGGCTAGGTTTTAGGTCCGGGATGGCCACGTAGAGCTGAACCGAACCGAGCCACGCGCCTTGGAGAGCCACAGCTGGACCCACCCGCATCCTGCGCGCAAGTCTGGCTGGCTGGAAGGGCAGAGGCTGGGTGGGCGCTGCGCTCTCCCTTGTTCTCCGGGGAAGGGGGCCCTAATGCCAGATCACCCACCCCTTCCACTGCATGCCTTGGGAAGGTTTTGCTTTCGGGCCTTCTGATGTGCCTCCGCCACTTCCACCAAAGGGGGCAGCCTGCAAGCTAAGGCACCCTCTTTCCCCCAGGCTTGGCAAGGCTCACCGCGCGTGGGTTCCACATTCAAGGTGCCAGCTACGGAGTGATGAAACAGTCAATGGACTGTGTGGCCAGCAGTCAGTGAGCCTGCGGGGCTGGCACCTTGAACGCCCCCCTGCCACCTCTTAGCGCCCCCTTGCAGGCCCCCTTGCCTCTTACCGCCCCCCTAAGGCATCCCCCCCCAGGGGGCGGTACCGCCCACTTTGGGAACCACTGTATTAGAGGGTCACTATTCTCATTCATTCTTAGCTCTAACAGTGGGTCTGTCATTCATCCGCTGAATTATTTTCATTCTGAAAACTTGCACAACTTAACAAAATTCATTTATGTTTAATTGTGAACTTTACATAGAAAGGTCACATAGAAAACATTTGTTTCTTACAAAACTACTAACTGAAAAAAAAGGAAACAGTAACTGAAAGCCAAGGGGGTTCAGGGGTTACTGTACTGTATGTACTACCAGTATGTATACTGGCTGAAAACTCTGTGACCATGAATGCTAGCCTGGTGAGATGCTTGTGAGCCAGTTAACCTCCTTTGGCTTTAGGACAGGGATCTGTCAACTGTCAAACCTGAAAACTTTGAGACTTGTGGACTTCAACTTCCAGAATTCCTTAGCCAGCCATATTGGATTTCAAATACAATTCTGGGAGTTGAAGTCCACAAGTCTTAAAGTTGCCAAGTTTGGAGACCCCTGCTCTAGGAAGAAGACAGTGGCAAACTGTTTCCAGAAAATGTTGCCAAAAAAACCTGCATAGATTTGTCTGGGTAGTTATCATGATTGACGCAAAGGAGCTAATAAACATCACTGAATAAACATTTTTTGTAAATATAAATGTCAAACAATAAGTGATAGCAACATTTAAATGTACTTTCCTAACACTTAAACACAAACAGGCATTATGTATGGTAAAGCTATAGAATGCCAACTTGGAAGCCTTTTACAAATAGTCCTCTTTTAGCAACCACAATTGGGACCAACTCAATTGTTAAGTGAAGTGTTCATTAAGTGAAACCGTGACAGTGCTAAGGATCTTACTTCAGCTTTCCTTTACTTTAAAGATTCTTGAATGTCATAAATGTGAGGATTGGTTGCAAAATTACTTTTCATCACTGTCATAACTCTGACCAGTCACTAAATGAGGAAATAACTAAATGAAGACTACTGTAATTCACAGTCCCCTTGCAAACCTGAGAAAAATAGAACCAGTATGAATAGTGACTCCAACACAATCAAGTCAATGCAAAAGAACTGCAATTTAAATACAACGGCTGAATGCTTTAAACATACTGGCTGGGGAAATCTGGAAATTGAAGTCAACACAACTTAAAGTTGCTAAACTGAGAAACTCTGAACTATGTGTAGGAGGAAATTCTGAACTATGAACTATTTTATATCTATTTTATTATATTAATATAAATATAATTGATTTGTCAGTTAGCCTAGTACATGGCTTTTATTGGCCTGGAAATGGAAGATGAAAGCAGGTTTTTATTTATAGCTCTAGAGCAAGGTTTGTTTTTATAGCTTGCTGCAGAAAAATTCTACCTTGGCAACGCTCAGATGACCTTGGCTGACCTCAAAAAACTCAGCAGAATTAAACCTGGTTAATACTTAGGTGGGAAACAATCCGGAAATACCAGAACTATAGGCTTGGGTTCTCTTGTTAGGAAAGTGTAAAAATAACAACCTCAGCCCAGACAAAATTAGAGTTTGCCAAATTAATAGAATGTTCCCTGTTCAGTTATTCTGTGTACATCTAAAGCTTCCTGTTTTTCTTACACTAAAGACAGTTTGATGGAAACATGGAGCATCTCTGATCGTACCCAAGAACTTGGAATAGTACTTGTACATCAAGGGCCTCAGGTTGTGTACATCTAATTTACAAATTAGAACTACAGATTAGCACTTTCTTTGCTTCTAAATCGTTTACTAAGAAAGCGATAGATAGATATATTTTTGATGGTGCTTAATGAATTCAGTTTAGCAACCCGAATAGATCTATTCAGAGTGTGGCTGGCTTCCAGTCAGGACTCGTCCTTTGTTATAGCTGCTACTGAAACTAAGAGAAAAGAGTTGGGTCTCTAATTTGAGCTCAGAAAATTAGGAGAGGAAATCCCATTGACCATGGGAATTGGAATCGAGCACCTGGCTGGGAATGGCTGGTTAATACAGCCAACACAGCCACTCAGGAATCTGAGGGAACTGCTAGAAGCCAGTATTGTAACTGTTCTTAAAATGCCACTGCTAGTTCTGTTATATATTTGGATAGCAGCACTTATTTGTACTCTATAGCAGTGGTCCCCAACCTTTTTTGTACCAGGGACCAGTTTCAAGCAGAAACACTTTTTCAAGGGGGGGGGGGGGAATCCGAATTTGGTGGTTTGCTTGCAGACGTTTCATTACCTGACCAGATAACATCTGATGTTGTTACCTAGTCGGGTAATAAAACGTCTGCCAGCAAACCATCAAGTTCAGGGAACGCCAGTGCTTCCTCATTGCAACCCTGAGTGACAGATATTCTCTTCTATTGGGACATTTAAAACGGAGGGTTCCAGCTGCAGATTCAGGAAATGCACTGGGCTGAGGAGCACCTTCAAAACTGAGCACTGGGCAGCAGCGGCCCATGGCTCTCGGCCCTGCCTTCCTCAGCCCCATCCCTCAGGTGTCTGCCTCGTTCCTTTCTCAGTCGCTCTCTCGCTCCTCCACCAGCCCAGGAAGAAACTGCTTCAAAGAAGCCGGCAGCGTGGCTTTTCCTGTTGGCGCAGCTCCTCCAAAGCACCCGTTCACCCCTACCCCGCCACCCACGCATGGTTCAATCCAGTGCTCCGTTCTGCCTGCCTGCCTTCATTTCTGGTTGTTTCGGAGCAGCTTCGGCTGATAAAAAGAGGTGAATAGTTATTATTCTCAGCCGAAGATGCTCCGAAACAACCAGAAATGAAGGCAGGCAGGCAAAACAGAGCACTGGATTGAACCACGGGCGGTTGGGTGGGGGTGAACGGGCGCTTCGGAGGAGCTGTGCCAACAGGAAGCCACCCTGCCGGCTTCTTTGAAACAGTTTCTTCCTGGGCTGGTGGAGGAGCGAGAGAGCGACTGAGAGAGGAACCAGGCGGGAGGAAACCGAACCCGCTGAGCCAGAGAGCAGGACAAGCTTTGGTTGCTTCCTCCCTCCCCTTCTTTCATTTGTGTCCTTGATCCCTGATCCCAGCAGCATTCACCAAAGGCAAAGAAAGCTGCCATTTTTTTTATTTTATTTTCTTTGCGGTCTGGTACAAAGTGATCCACGGCCCGGTACCGGTCCGTGGCCTGGTGGTTGGGGACCCCTGCTCTATAGCACGTCTGTCAAATGCACATCACGTTTTGCATCATTTTTCCCCTTCACGGAGCTAAGGTGGCTGTGGCTTGTGCATGACACATCTGGCCCATGGGTCATCAGTTTGACACTCCTAACTATAGAGAAACTTCATTAATAAATGAATAAATAGTAGCAGAAATAATAGAAATAGAGTAAATAGCAATCAAATAAACAAACAAACCAATAAATAAATAAATAGCAACAGGGAAACACAATTGCTACTGAGATAATAATACAGGACACCTGCTCATTATTTTGCAGTGTAGCAAAATAATGCCTCACTAGCTGATGTGGAAGGACCCATTCGTGTGGGGTGGGCCTGTTGTGCAGACAGAATATATTAGATTGGTTCTTTGTTGTTTCACTTTAAAAGCATTTTTAAGCTTATTCTACCTCTGTACTCATTGGTGATGCAATGAATGACATATTCCCATAGTAGCATCTGCCTAGTAGGATAGCTTTAGACCAGTGGTTCACAAGCTCAGTAAAGTGAAGGTGTGTGGAGTTCAGGTCACAGAATTCCCTGTCCAACATTTTTCAATTAGGCTGCTACAAGCTTCGAGAGGTGCTTCTCTTATATACATTAAAATGGGCTGCGGAAGAAACAAGCTTTGGTAATTGCTCAGCGTGACAGGTTTAGTGACTTTCAAACATCACTCTGGTTCTGGGCAAATATCTTGCAGAGTAAGCTACTGTACTTCTCTGTTGATTTAAGGACTGGAGAATCAAAAGCCTCCTTACTTCTTTGTTACTCATTAGCTTAATGATTGTAACCTTCTTCTTCCAAGAAATCCTTCCTTCACTGCTCTTAAAATTTGGACACACCTTGAATTTTAATTTGCTGCCTTACATGTTGCACTGAATGGAAATTCTGTCCTTCACGTACAAACCAGGCATTAGTATGCCAACTCTAAATAGTGACCGGATGGTAATTTACTGCAGGTTATATTAGAAAAAAACAAGATAAAACCATTTAAACACTTAAAGCCACCACAATCTTTTGCTTGGCTTTTATTTGTGTGTGAGCAGGTGTTTTTTTTTTAAACAAGACAAGAAAGGCTGAGTATGGATATGTAACAAAGGTCTGATTGTTAGAAAGCATTACAGGAGGAAGTCAAATGTATTTGTCCGACTGAGTCAATACAGCTCAGGATACTTTTCCAAAAAATGTATACACCTGTATTCTTGTTTATAAAGCACACAATCCTCTTGTGAGAAGCTTTGTCTTTAGGGTCAGGGTGCTTTAAACTGGGCTGATCTTGATCCAGGGCATCTATTTTTATCTTGTCATAAGTTGCTTTGGCTTCTCATCTAGAGGTTCTTTACAGCAATTATTGGAAGAAATTTTAACAATGCCTGTGTGCAAAATCTTTAGCATTTTTAGCTAGCAGAAAATCACATTAGCAGAAACTATTTTCTTTTTAAGCAAGGGATTTCCCATGTTTTAAACAAAAACAGATATGTCTGCCAATGGCACTAGAAGTAGATTGACAAAATTCTTTTAAGTATTCTGAGGTTACTTTCATGGCTATTGAGAGGAAAAGGCAGCAAATGCGCTACATGATAATCTCATATATAAATACTGGTTTACTGCATGTAATTATGCCAGATGTTGGGACAAAGTAAGGAAGGATAGTACAATATTTGATGACAATCATGTGTCATGATTTTGCATCTTTATGGTTTGCTGAAGACCTCATAGTTATTTTTTAATTGCAGGAAATAAATCTAGGATTTCAAGTAAAGTCACTGAACTTTCTTTAGCTGTTAGGCAGCTGTCTTTTTAAAAGACTAAATTCACTCTCCAACCTGTTAGCTTGTTTTTAGCACAGTTCATCAACCACCAGAGTTTTTCTTTTCTTTTTCTTTCTTTCTTTCTTTCTTTCTTTCTTTCTTTCTTTCTTTCTTTCTTTCTTTCTTTCTTTCTCTCTCTCTCTCTCTCTCTCTCTCTCTCTCTCTCTCTCTCTCTCTCTGTCTCTCTCTGTCTCTCTCTCTGTCTCTCTATCGTGTTTCTCATAAAATAAGGCTGGGTTTTACATTTTTTTGAGCTCCGATACTTTCTATCTCTTTGGACCTGCCACGTCTGCTCTGCAAAATTCTATACCACCATTAGATATGCCAGCAGATACACTACCCATCCCCATTTCATTGCCCATGTAGAGGCCACCTAGTTCTACAGCCCCAATCAGATCATCTCCATTTTGTTTGCTTTTTCTTTAATATTGTACATTGAATATCCACTGAGATGTGTACAATCCATAGTAAAAATCCTATGCTAATGTTAACATGGGATGTTAATTCTTTCTAAAATGTGAATTCATCATGTGGCAAAAGGAGATGTTTAAAAAATATCTCTCCCCTCTCAACATTAACTTATTCTAACCTGTTGCCCAGGTGTTGTGAATTCACATCATTTTTGACCTAGAATGATGGGAATTATAGCTCAAGATAACTCAAATTCAGGGAATCTGATTTGTCCCTGCATGATGGGTTATATTTTTAAAAAAATTAGGAATTTCATTTTTGTGGCATGTACTTTGATTAGGAACTAGCACTATTACTTGCTTCCAGTTAAGGATATGTTGGATTAAATAGAGATACTTTATATTGATCAAATTTTCTGTCTGTCTAGTTCAGGGGTGTAGATTCATATTTGTCACATGACATTGCAACTACCCCCCTTCATTAAACCAGGTATGGCTGTGGCAGCAAATGACGCATCCCATCCGTGGGCTGTGAGTTTTAGCAGCCCTGGTCTAGTTGAAATTTCTCTTTATAAGCCAAGGGATACAATACTGCAGTGGTCCCCAACCACTGGGCCCCAGACCGGTAGCGGTCTGTGGATCATTTTTTACTGGGTCGCAAAGAAGTGGGCACCGCCATCTTGTTTCGACGGCGCTTGAGAAAGTGCTTCCGGGTGAGCTTGTCGGTTGTCGGTTGGAAAGCGGCGTTTGGGTACTGAAGGAATCCTTGCACCTTAGTTTTGTCGAGGGGGGGGGCGGCTTCGAACGAAGAGCCGTCCTGATGGCGGTAGAGTCTCATGTTAGGAGGAGATTAAGAAAGAGCCCGAAAAGCCCATCGACAAAGGTACAAAGGAGGAGTTGAAGGTGGCGGAGAGAAGCAGGGGACAGCTGGCTGGCCGGTCTCTCAGCTCACCTTGCCTTGGTTGTGCGCGCTGATGCCGGTACCAGTCCATGGATCATTTTGTGATGCTAGTACTGGTCCGTGGGACAAAAAAGGTTGGGGGCCACTGCAATACTGTATTTTCTCCTCTCTGAAACTTTTTTTTTAATGTGAGAGAAGGTCTCTAAAATAGCTGCATATTTTCTCGCATCTGCATCTGGTAGAAATCTGGAAAAAAAACCTTTTTTTAAAGCATTGAGATACATGCCACGTTCAGATGCCATTCAGATGCCCTGGGAAGAGCTATATTTATCTGGACAGTTTCACTGATCCTGAGAGATTTTAATCAGATTAAAATCTAGAAAAGATTAGGGAAATTCTCTTGACTTTATTTTGAGGTCCAAGTAATTTTTGAGGAACATAAAAACTGTCTTTTGCCAAGTCAGTTATTTTACTTTTTGTTACAGTTTACTAGCCTTCCAGCGGCAGTTTCCATTGAGATGTTAACAAGCAATTGAGTATCCATAGGCAAAAATGAGAAATTAAAGCTATCAAACCATCAGAATTAAAACAAAGATGAGGCTGATTAAAAGCTGTTTTTGCATCGATGAAGAAAATTAAATTAAATGTTCGGCTGGGAGGTATTTGTCTAACATGAAGAAGACAGTAGAATAGCCACCAACATTTCCTTATACCCCTGCAATTTCCTTGTCATCGTCTATTGAATTACTAACTGGGTTCAAGCCTGCAAGGTTTTTCTTTTTTGAGATTGTCCAAAATAGGTTAAATTCTGTCATATGCTTTATCTGTATTTGAGATCATATATAGTCCCGCTGAATTAATGACTGTCATTTTATAAATTATTTCATTACCTATTTACAGATAATTTTCACAGACTCATAGAATGGAAGAAATGGAAAGAACATTGGAAATTATCTACTCCAACCTCCTGACGTTTTTCCTTCTTGCTGCTTAAGAAGTTTGGTCAATATCCTTTTTTCAACTTTGTGGAAGACTTTGGAGATCTTATAAAGGAAGTGACTTGATGGATAAATAAATGACATTTACTTTCATTATACAATCATTCTTTACAATTTAATATTGAATAAGATTCAGTGTTTTTCAGTATTTTGAACAGAGCCATGAATAATGGAAGCCTTTTGAAACTTGTCAGGAAAACATATCTTTGTCTGCCTTGAATTTCATTTGGAACTCTTGCTGGAAGCCAAGTGTATCCTCTGAAATATTTAATTTTATTTTAAAGATATAAGTTTCTGTATATACCATAGTTGTATCTGACTCTAGGGAAAGTGTTCATCTCCATTTCCTAGCTGAGTGAGCTAACATAGTCTGAAGAGGCTTCCATAGTTACATGGCCAGGATGATTATACACCAAGGTACACGGGGTGCTGTTACCTTCCCACCAAAGTATTTATCTATTTGCATTTACATACTTCCGAACTACTAGATGGGTTGGAGCTGGAACAAGAATGGGAGCTCACTCCATTATGTGGTACTTGGGTCTTGAACTGCCAACCCTTTTAACCAAAAGGGTAATAAGATGCTGATAAGCCCAGCATCTTAACCCCTACACCACTATTGCTACACTAACTTCAGTTTAGTTTCATTTATTTTAAGGAATAGACTATTTAGGGATCAAAAACTAAGGTGTGCATATTTTGGAGGACTAATGACCACAAATTGGTAGGATTATATTGGAAAAGTGCTTCAGACTGATTTGAGAGGTGAGTTTAGGGAAATGTGTTTCCTGTGCTACGGCTATTTTAGGGCTTATATTACCACCTCAGTACTCAGGTGTCCTACCTGATTTTTATTAGTCATGGTAGGGGGAGCTCTAAGAATAACAGAAGAGTCCTGAAGTTACAAGTTACACACAAGTACCTCTCTCTTTCTGAGGTGGGGAAAATGGTTAGCAAAAGGCTAAACCATGACAGTCATTAAATCTCAAGTGAAGTAACTTGTAGAAGCAAATTAATTGTAGACTTTCTTTTCAAGAGCTGGGGTCAAAGGGGAAAATTATTCAAACAAGGGACACTATGATCTTTAATACCAGATGTAGCCATTCAAATGGTACAGACCTATTTCTACATGACTTTTTAGTTATGTAGAAATAGGTCTCTACCAATCAGATGACATTTATTTGCATAACAATTGCACACATTAATACAATATTGTGCAATTGTTATAAAGAGCTTGGAGTTTAGAAACAATTGCTATTATTTAAATTAGGAATACATATCATTCTACTGAGTCTTGGTTACGGTAGGTATTTTGTACATGTTTATAATTGGTACCAGATCTAAATCTTCTCATCCTCTAGAAATGGCTTTAATCTGCTTGCTTGATGGGTAAATCCTGAAAGCTGTTTAAGACACATGCAAATGACCAAACAACGCTTGTGGAAGTTAATCAGATCCACTTTCTATAGTGATAGTATGAAATTAATTTTGTTCATCTTTTTCCATTCGTTTCTTTTCAGAAAAAAAGAATGAATAAAACACAGTCAATATAAAATGTATGCATCATACCTTTGAAACCCTTGCTAGATTGAGGCTTTTCTTCATTGAGAAAATGAAGTTTATCAGCCTTCACCATACAGTTAAAGGGTGAAAACTGATACAGCCTTTTTCTTTAGGCGACAAAACCTCCACAAAATCAGTTAGCAAAGCCATTTTCCTATGATGCAAGTTTTAAGAACATAAAAGCCCTACAGTGTAAGACCTTCCCTAAAATGTATTTATCATTAATTTACTGCATTCCCCCCCCCTTCAAATTTTCAGACAATTTATAGGCTCCAAAGTAGCTCCTTGTTTCCTGCTTTTCTTTCTTCAGTATCTGCAAGGAGCATGGATTATGTTTACTTAGTTTTGAATATTTATCTTGTTTCAAATAATATGTGTAAGAAACCTTTTGTTTACTTTTTTTTATTGTCACTGCACCTCGTACAACGAAATCAAACACCAACTTCAGTGCACATCATGGCCATGACCATAAAAATACACAAACAAACATTCTTCACCCTTCACACATTGAACTGAAAATCCCAGACACTACACCAACACTGCACTATACAGCAGAATTCAAAAGAGCTACTGCCTTGGGATAGAAGCTGTTTTTCAGCCTATTTGTCCTTGTTTTTATTATTCTGTACCGTCTGCCAGATGGTAATAGTTCAAAAAAAGGGTTCCCAGGATGAGATGGATATTTGAGAATGTTTTGAACTTTCTTAAGGCAGTGGGAGCTATAAAGCTCTTCCAAGTGGGGGAGAGGGCAACCAATGATTTTCTGGGCAATGACATTAACCCTCTGGAGTGCTTTCCTATCTGCCACTGTGCAATTGGCAAACCATACAGAGGTGCAGTATGTTAAAATGCTGTCTATGGTGCAGCGGTAGAAGGTCACCAGCAGTTTTTCATTCAGTTGATGTTTTCTGAGAAGTCTCAGGTAGTATAATCTCTGCTGGGCCCTTTTGACCAGGGTTGTAATGTGGGCACCCAAAAAAGAGGTCAGGTCCTCTTTTAGGATCAGGTCCTCTTTTAGGGTAACATCCAGAAACTTAAAATTGGCCACTTGCTCCACTAGGTCTCCATTGGTAAGCAAGGGCTAAATGTCTGATCTGTTCCTTCTATAATCCACTATAAGCTCCTTGGTCTTATTGGTGTTGAGGATCAAGTTATTGTCTCCACACCACGAAAGCAACCGGTTCACCTCATCTCGGTAGGCCGACTCATCCCCCTCGGAGATAAGTCCCACCACTGTTGTATCATCTGCATGATGATAGGAGTGAGTGCAACTGGTCTGTAATCATTGAGGTTATTGATAGGGAACATCTTTGGCAGCGGAACAATGGTGGAAGCCTTCAAACAAGATGGAATAGTGGACTGGGATAAAGACCAATTGAAGATCCTGGTAAAGACTCCAGCCAATTGATCAGCATGGTCTTTAAGCACTTGGCCAGAGATACCGTCAGGACTAGCAGCCTTTCTGGGGTCCACAGCCCTCAGAATGCTCCTCACCTCCTGTTCCTCCACAATGAGGTGGGGACTACAATTGGCTGGTGATTGTATTTTATCTGTCTCTGATGTCTCCACTTCAAAGCGAGCAAAGAAATGATTCGGTTCCTCTGCCAATGAAGCATCCCCCTCAGCAGGGATGACATTGGTCGGTTGATGGTTTGTAATTTGTTGAATCCCTCGCCACACCTGCCTCATGTTATTGCTATAAAAATTATCCTCAAACTTCCTCTTATACTCAGTCTTGGCCTTCCAAATACCTTTCTTCAGATTAGCTCTGGTAACATTGTATCTTGCCCCATCACCAGACCTAAAGGCCTTGGTCCTGTCACAAGAGGCACTGGACTTCCTTGGTCATCCAGGGTTTCTGATTGGGATAGATCCTAAAATGTGTATCCACAGTGATAGTATCTGTGCAGTGTTTGATATAGCACAGAACAGTTGAAGTGTGCTCCTCTAGGTCAGGGTGGTAAAAGACGTCCCAATTTGTGTTCTCGAAACAATCCTGAAGTTGGGAAGCATCTTCTGGCCAAGATTTCACTGTTTTTATTATAGGCAGAGCCCGTCTCCTAAGAAGGATGTATGCTGGTGCTAAAAGCAGTAACTTATGGTCTGATTGTCCCAAATGTAATTGTATAACCTTATAGCCATGTTTGATGTTGGTATATACTTTGTCCAATATGTTTGCTCCTCTAGTAGCACACTTAACATGCTGATAGAATTTAGGGAGCACTTCTTTTAAACCAGCTTGATTAAAGTCCCCCACGATGATATGCACAGCATCAGGATACTTTTTTGCTGATTACTAACAATGTTATATAAGAATCCCAAAGCTATGGTAGTATTGGCATCAGGTGGGACATAGACTGCAGTAATCAAAACCATGCTGAATTCCTGCGGAAGATATATGGGTCGAAGCGGTGGCTGTCTACAGTCTTTGTATTGATACACCAGCTTTTATTCACATAAAGGCTTAAACCTTCCCCTTTGATCTTGCCAGAATCTCTACTCCTTTTGAGCTATATAGCCTTCCAGCTCAACAGCTGCATCTGGAATGAATGAATGAAGCCAAGTTTCTGTGATTAGCAAAACACAGCAGTTCTTGATGAATTTAGTCTTTGCAATCTGTAGCCTTAATTCATCCATTTTGTTAGTCAGAGATCTTGCATTGGTTGAAATATACTTGGAATTGAAGGCTTGTGTGGAAATTTACTCAGCCTAAAGAAAACTCCAGCACGGCATCCTCTCTTCCTCTTCCTGTTCTTCTTTCTCCACCTCTTCCTCCTTCCTACAGGGATAGTGATCCATGGCTCCCCCAAGGGCCTAACTGCCTCCTTCACTATGTTATGAGAATGTATAAAATCATCCGTAATAGCCTTTACACATTTCAGTCCAATTTGGCGACTATAGATGCTCCTTGCCCCACAGGATTCAATCAAGGAAAGGATCCAAAATACACACAGAATCACACACACCATGCACTGAAAGAAGGAGCGGTTAGCCACAGCATCCATGTGTGCAGCCATCTTGAAAACCGTTTTTTCCCCCCTTCATTGATGGTGATAGTGTTGGTCAATATTAATAATGTCATCAGTGATATTTCACGATGTTTTTCCCATTTATGAAGCTGGGGTGAGCATGGCCTATGCGATGTATCCAGCCCATGAGCCGCCAGTTTGACACCCCTGCAGTAGCTAAATAAGAATGATAAGATTGAGCACATTCCAGTTATGAAGGAAAAATATTTGGCAAAACCCTCCATAAATATACTTTCTTTTTGATCCCCAGAGCCAGCATGGCCTAGAGATAAAAATGATGGGACCTGTAGCCTAAAACTAGAGATCAGAATTTTGGAGAAATTCTGGTTTATTGCACCAAAGAAAAGGCATTTAAATATGTTTGCTCCTTCCTTTGTAGTCTTAATTATTTGTCAGTTCATTTGCTCATTCAACTTAAATGGTTGCCCATCTCAAACCAGTTGTTCTAGACATCTAACAATAAAAATGTTTAAATATTACACACAGTCACTACTTACACAGCTCCATCCAAGCTCACAAACAGCAATATGACTCACTTCTAGGAGACTAAATGATTAAAGCTGATTTTCATCCACTGCTGTTGTGAACAATTATGTATTCACAATAGCAGATAACAAAAGCCTAGTTTACCCTATTGTAATGTTATGTAATATTTGCAAAGCTTGGGTGAATGAGCCCTCTTCCTAGTAAACAATAAATAGACAATACAAGCTCTTCTAAAAGAGTTTCTGATGACTCTTTATCTATCTATGTACTGTAGATCAGCCACTAGAGGACACTATGTGCTAGCTGCATGGCCAATATTTTATCCACATGCTGTATTTTTTGAAATTCTCTAATATGGCACAGCTCAGAACTGAATCTTGACTCCAACATCTTTTTGTCAAAATATGTCAGGACTTTATTCCAATTTCTTTCTGAGATTGAGTGGGGATTGCTATTCTATACAGCTTTTGACTATCAGTTCAAGGAGCACACTAAGAATCAGAATAGCTTTGTGCTGCTTTTGGTTGTCTTTTTTTCTGATTTCACTTTCCTTTTAGAGTCACATTTATTGAAAAGACAATTCAGATGAGGAAAACAGAAAATGTGTTGATTCAAACTTTTTTCTGAACTGGCTTATTGCTGTTTATGGTCCTCTTTTACTTTTTTCCATTTTGGTGAAGAATTTAGAAATCAGTTAAGTTTGAGAATGCTTTATACAAGGAGGCTATGAAATGTCATTATTTTGCAATTTGAACCACAAAAAATAAATGCAGAGCAAAACTTAAGGAAAAGGTTGATTGCAAGATTTCCTCATGACTAGCTTTATCATAGTTGAGTTACCCAATTAGCTCACTATTTTTATAGGTTCATGTAATATTATGAATCATCAGCATACAGTATAGGCTTCTTTGATACAGCCTATACTAAATTCAAGAGCCATAGCATGGAGGGATTGTAGAGGTCATCTGACTAAACTACCTGCCCAGTGAAGGAATCCAGTACAGATAATCATTACTTAACAACCACAGTTGAGTCTGGCAACTCTATTGCTAAATGATGTAGACATCAACCAAAACATCACACAACTATGCCAGAATTATGACTTACCCACAGCTGTGAAATGAAACATCATGTGACTGTAACTTGCCACTTTACTGCTGACTTCTCCATTGAATTGCTTGTCAGAAGCCAGGTGTGAAGCTTGTAAGGGGGGATCATGTGATACTGTGGTAGTTGTTATTTCAATCATTAAGTCATCAAGTCACTTTTTCTCAACTGTTGTGACTTTGAACAGTTGTTAAACAGGATTGGTGTTAACTGAGGACTTAGCATACTATAGCATTCCTGGCGGGTGGATCTTCAAATTGCCATCTTCCAAAGCAGTCTCACTGAATAGTATTTACCATTAGGAATATTTTCTTGATATCAGCAGATGTTTGGAATTAAAACCCTTGTTTCTGACCTTATGTCATGACCACACAGTCTTCTCCAGACTCAATATAATTGACACTAATCTTTCCTCATAAGTTTTTCTAACCAGGTTCCCGGCCATCTTTGACAGAACATACTCCACTTTATAAGTATGAATGTTCTTCCTAAAATGAAGTTCTGTACCTACAATTGGACATAATATTCCAGGTGCTAAATGATAATGTAGTTAGATAGGAATAATGTTGTTCAACCTTTGTGCAAAGGTGATTCTGAATATTTGCTAACAAATATTAGCAAAAATTTGCAAAAATTTGCAAATATTTGCAAATATGTGCAAAAGTAATTCTGAATATTTGCAAATATGTGCAAAAGTAATTCTGAATAATAACAAATATTTGCTAATGGCATATCAAGCAACCATATCATTAATCATGTAATAGCTAGTTTGTTTCACACAGTCAGTTGTATAGCTGCTTCTTTATTGTCATTTGCTTCTTTGCAAGCTTATGCTATTGCATATATTGTAATCATTGGTTTAGTTTAGTTGGGTATCATTCTTCTGAGTTTGTTAACCACTATAATCCTTGTAGATTGGGGTCAATTGTAAATATTGTAAAATAAACAAACAAATAAACAAATAAATAATATTTGGTCTGTACAAAATAGGAAACATTACAAATATATGAAACAAAACATCTGAATATACTTTTTAGCTAAGATGCTGCCCTGTGATACATGGGGAAATGGTTGGTTGATTCTTTCCTTCTTCTAATTTATTCTAAGCACTTCTTCAGTAAGTTGGAAAGAAACTCCCTGGATGAATTTCTCCATACACAGTGAAGGAGGATATACTGTGACCATCCAGCTATGATCATATTGTAACTCGTAACCAACAGGGGAAGATCATTTTGTCTGGGGAATTTTGAGAGTGATGTAAACACCATATTGCAGTCAAAGCATCTGGTTGTATTGTACCGGTTGTTAGTGCAGGAAGATGACAAGAGTGGGGCACGTAATGAAACATGCATCATAATATCATGATGCAAATTCTTACACTTATATCCTTTTGGATAACATTGCAACACAATACAAAAAGATGACGCATATATCACCATTTTCATTTCATTGTGACTGTAGACTGATGCTTACGTGCCTATAGTTTCAAGCTTGGAACCAGTTTGTGCCAGCATTCAAGGCCACACATCCTGAGAAAGAATGTGGATTACCCGAAACATTTTAGCATTCTCAAAACACCTAGGTAGACTCTTATTGGCTGAAAGTGGACTGGTCATGGAGGGAGGGCTGGGATGTGTGGAATTTTTCTGTGACTTTTGAGCATGGGAAATTTCATTCTAGCCTGACTACTGCAACAAACATCTTTTAATGTTTACTTTCTGAACTCAAAGATCCTTTCATTCAAACATTCACATACCCAAGAATATACTGGGTATCCCAGTAGAAACAGTTCCTCATGACTAGAGAAACAGCATAAAGAGTAGGGCATTGCAGAAGGACCTATTCTTCCAAGATTATTCTTGTTATGGACATTTATACTGCAGAATATAAATAATGCATATATTTCATTCATCATTCCATGCATATAACATTCATATATTTATTTTAACATGCTGTATGTCATCCTTCAATACCTTATGAGTAGCTTATGATACCTTCAAGTTAAACTTGGAACTTTAGTTACTGTCAGACCTGTCCCAGTCCAATCCCTTAGGAAAGAAAGACCCTGAATTCCTTTTGGTTGAATTGATAGGTTCTTTTACTAAAAGATGTTGGTTGCAGTAGAGTCAGGCTAGAACTAAATTTCCCATGCTCAAACAATACAGAAAGTTTCAGCATATCCCAGCCCACCCACCTCCATATCTAGTCCATCTTCAGCCAATAAGAGGCTGCCTAGGTGTTTTGAGAATGCTGAGATATTTAGAGTAATCCACATTCTTTCTCATGGTATGTGGCTTTGAGTGTGGCCAAACTGATTCCAAGTTTCCCTGCTGTTTGTCAAGCTGTCATTCCCTCCTCCAATTTCCCATCATGTACACAGGCAGGTTGCTTCCCCATTTGCTCCCCCACATGCCCCCTCCCTTCTATCCTTTGATGGTGTTATATCGCCGGCTGGAAGAAGGACTCGGGAGGCAGTGACCAGTTTCAGCTCTTTATTCAGTTTCCAGATCGGCTTGCCTTGGCTAGGGTATGCGGCGGCTTATATGCGATTCCCGGCCGAGCCGCGGCCAATGGCACCGCTTTGAATCTCCCGCAATCGGTTTCCTCCAATCGCGGGGGATTCTTCGTGGGCCAATCAGTGCGGCTCGCTCGGCCAATCGCATGGCCGCTCATCCTAGCCAATCAGAACAGTTATCTACAAGAATGCTAATTACTGTACAGAAGAGATGGCAGGATGCCAGCAAAGCGCCAAGCCAAAAATGGCAGACCTGACATTCTGCTTCCCTTGACAGAGACGTTAGTCTTGTAGAGAAAAGGAAAGAGAGGGAGAAACATACAGAAAAGGCATACTTAGTGCACAATCATTGAGGTTTCTCTAGGTACTGTTTGTGGAATTTCTTAAGCAGTGTGGAAACTTTAATATGTTTGGCACCAACCTATTCAATCTCTGAGAGAGATCCATCCTTCCATGCTACTAAATACTGGATTTTCCCTTGATGTATGTGAGAGTCCAATGTGTCTTTAACTTCAAAACACTGCTCCCCCACAATCATGATGGGATCTGGAGTAGGGTATGATTCTGTGTATAGGGAGGATGTGATTAGCATTTGGTTATTTCATAGATAAATATCATGGGAAGTAAGTGAAAGCTAATAAAACCCCACAGCACAAACAACATGAGATTGAGCAGAAATCCACCTTTTGGAGAAGTTTATTTGGATAGTGTTTCCCATAAATATTTTGGATAATTTTTCTTGAAGGATGATGTTAAGCCTGGTTTCCCCAACCAGGGTTAGGGAGACAAGCTAAACAGAATGTGCAGCTTAGTCAGATAGGCACACAGATAAATGAGTGAGCTAAGCTTGTATGTTTATTAACATACAGTAAAAATGACAGATACGCTTGTGCTATCAAATATATAGTTTATTCCATTATGAGTTCATAGCATAGTCAAAATAACAGTCCAATAGTCATGTATCATTTAGTCAGTCCATTCAGGGATATTCAGTTAGCAAAGTCCGTGTTGAATACCCTATGTCAGTTCACTTACAAGCCAGTCCTTTGTTTTCTCTCCTGTTCGAGCAATGCAGTCTTGTGTCCTTGCAGTAATCAGGAACTTCAAAGCCAGAGAGATAGCAAGCTGTAATCTTGCTTCTTTTAAAGTGCTTTCACAATCACTCCCTTAATTACTATCCCACAGTTAAAGTTGCAGACACTTTAACATACAAACTATGATTACATATTATTATTTACCTAAACCAGTTAGGGTAAAACAATGTTATCCCTAACATTCTCCCCTTTTAGGAAATAATAATAAATATAACTATTTATATCTTTAAATCATATTTGTTACAACTCTCTTTAAACTTAATTACTCCTTGAGCTTTTGTAAATTGGTCTGCAATGTTTTCTTCTGTCATGCAGTATTCCAATTTAATTAGCCCATTCTTTACAGATTCTCTAACATTTAGGTATCTTAAATCAGTATGCTTTAATCTAGTTTTTACAGCAATACTAGTAGCAAATTTTATAGCTGCTTGATTATCCTCGTACACAATAATGGAATCTTTTACAGTTATACCCATGTCTAATAATAACTGTTTGTACAAAATCAAGTCAGTGCATAATAATGACAGACATGAAAATTCCGCTTCCATTGTGGACAAGCTGATATGCTGTTGTCTGATTGACCTCCACCCTATTAGTGTTTTACCAAATAATATAGCCATCCCAGATGTTGATTTTCTAGTGTTTATATCAGTTGAAAAACTTGCATCTGCATAGGCACTAAGACTCAAATCACCCTTTGGTTCTCTATACAATGCATGGTTCATTGTTCCTTTAAGATATCTTAAAATTCTTTTTAATGATTGCCAATGACATTGATGTGGATCTGAATTAAAACGTACCAGCTGATTAACACTATAAGCTATATCTGGTCTAGACCAATTGCTTATATATGATAAGCTACCAATCAAAGATTGATATATGGACTTATCAAATTTGGGACTTTGATCATCAGTTTGGCAAACTTCCTGACTCATTGGAGTCTTTGCCATTTTACAAAGTTCCATTTTAAACGTTTTAATTAATTGGCAAATTTTATCTTCTTGAGATATCTTAAATCCATTTTTTGTTTTGTTAATTGTCAATCCTAGATACCTTTTAATTTCACCTAAATGCTTTAATTTTATCTTTTTGGCTAATAATGATATAATCTCATTAGCTTCATTATTAGTCTTAGTTATCAAAGCAATATCATCTGTAAATAATAACAATAATGACACCGTTCCATTATTTTCTCTTTTAAACACACATGGATCTGCTAAACCAGATTTAAAACCTATATTGTTTAACTCTTTCACAATATATTGGTTCCACTCAAACCCAGATTGTTTCAACCCGTAAAGACTCTTTTTGAGTTTCCAACAATCATTACTATTTACTTTATTGTCTTTTATACCTACTGGTTTTCTTAAATATATAGTGTGCTGCAATGGTGCATGTAGATGAGCAGTTTCTACATCTAAATGGTTAATGACATAGTTTTTCTTAGCTGCCCACACTAAAGCTGCTCTTAAAGATGTTGCTTTAAGACTTGGTGCAAAAACTTCATCATAATCAGATGCAGTTTGATTAAATCCTTGAGCTACTAATCTAGCCTTATGGGTAACAGTCCCATACGTTTCAGTTTTGCTCTTCATTAAATAGCAAAACCCATGTCTAGAATAGTGGTCCCTAATACTTAGTATGTAACGAGCTCCTCCTACACTTGGTTTTTTAGGACCTATTAAATCTGCAAATACTACTTCTAAAGGTTCTTTGGTAGTAAATCCATCAACTCTATCAGCAGGTGTGACCCTGGCTTTGCTTTGATTGCAAATAGAACATTGCAAATACTTATTACAAGGTTTCAAACTTATTCCCTTAGATAATTCAACAATTTTCTTAAGTATTTTAAAATTTAAATGCCCTTCGATGTAACAAGTGAATACATTCATCATGAGGTTTCTTATTTTCATAAACTGTGTTAGCCACCTTTAAACCATCATCATTTAACACATATAATTCACCTCTTAAAGATGCAGTAATTCTCTTATCTTCTTTCTCAATTATGCAGTTATCTCCTTTAAAAGTAACTACATATCCTAGTTTAACCAAAATTCTTACTGAAATTAAATTAAACTTAAGTTGTGGTACATATAACATTTTTACATTCTCTTTTATAAAAGAACAATATGCTATACCTTGACCTTTAGCTTTCAGTTTCCAGCCATTGGCTAAGGATATCTGCTGTGTACTCTTGGACATTTTAATAAAATTTTTCTTATCATTAGTTATACAATGAGATGCTCCACTGTCAACCACCCATAAATTATTTTTTACAGCTCCGTTAGTATACATGGCTAACTCTAAATTTTTATTTATCTTTTGATGACTTTTTGTATTCTGGCCAGTGTTCTGGTGCTTTGCTTTTTTACAAAATCTTGCCAAATGTCCTCTTCCTCCACAATTAAAACACTTTTTAATTGCGTATGCAGTAGGAGATTCATTGTCTTCTTTTTGAGGTTGCTGCCTCCTTAATTCGTCTCTTTCAAGCCTTCTTCTGGCCTCTTCAATCAATCTGCCAGTTATATCAGTTAAAGTTAGGCTTTCCTTTGGCAATATTTCAAGTGAATTTATGTAGTTGTCATAGCTTTCATTAAGGGAAGATAGAATTATATAGACTTGGTGTAGTTCAGAGAAAATAAGCTCTTTCTCGTGCAGTTCTTGAAAAATGCTTTGCATAGTTTTCAAATGACTCAGCATATCACCATTCTTATGGAGATGTGTACTGAAAAGTTTCCGTGTTAGATTTATGTGAGCACCAACATTATCTCGAACATAAATCCTCTTCAGCTTCTGCCAACACCCAACAGCTAATTTCTCTCCGTGGATATAAACAAGCTGGTGATCAGTTAAGGTTAAAGCAATAATGCAAATAGCTTATGATTTTTATTCTTCTATCTTTAGTTTATTTTCATCATCCTCTGGATCCCATTCTTCTACGTTTGGTGGATTTTCAATTATGTTCCACAAACCTTCTCTTCGTAGAAGCAGACTACATTTTGTAGACCATGATACATAGTTTGTTCCATCCAACTTGGATATAAGGGACAAACTTTGTAGATTGACTTGTGCCATGTTTTCTTATATGGATATAAAACTATAATTAATAAAACACAGCTGTCTGTTTACTGTAATGTATAACAACACAAACTCTCACTTTTACATAAATCTGTTTTATCCTATATAGTTAAACTGACTTTGCAGCCTCTGGGCCCATAACCAGTGTTAAGCCTGGTTTCCCCAACCAGGGTTAGGGAGACAAGCTAAACAGAATGTGCAGCTTAGTCAGATAGGCACACAGATAAATGAGTGAGCTAAGCTTGTATGTTTATTAACATACAGTAAAAATGACAGATACGCTTGTGCTATCAAATATATAGTTTATTCCATTATGAGTTCATAGCATAGTCAAAATAACAGTCCAATAGTCATGTATCATTTAGTCAGTCCATTCAGGGATATTCAGTTAGCAAAGTCCGTGTTGAATACCCTATGTCAGTTCACTTACAAGCCAGTCCTTTGTTTTCTCTCCCGTTCGAGCAATGCAGTCTTGTGTCCTTGCAGTAATCAGGAACTTCAAAGCCAGAGAGATAGCAAGCTGTAATCTTGCTTCTTTTAAAGTGCTTTCACAAGCACTCCCTTAATTACTATCCCACAGTTAAAGTTGCAGACACTTTAACATACAAACTATGATTACATATTATTATTTACCTAAACCAGTTAGGGTAAAACAATGTTATCCCTAACAGATGACATAGCTGGTAGCATTATAAGTCACCAAGAAGTTCAGAAGGATCAATAAGTTTGTCTCTCCTCCAATGAAGACCATGCAGAAAATGGTAATAGTTTCGGTGCCAAAACAAATCTTAAATTCTGGCTGAAATAGATCTATAAGATCTATTTCACCCAAGAGAGCTTCCAAATGTTTCATTCTGTTTTATGTATAGTAGAGTTTACTAGCCTTGGTAACTTACAGAATTTTCAACATGGCCATGCTGGCTGAGAAATTCTAAGAGCTGACATTCCCATATTTAGAAGCTATAAAATTTGGGAAATATCTTTAAAACTTTGAGCCAGCAGTTTCTAAACTAAAATAACTTTGCCATTGTCATATTGTCTGGGGCTGTTGGGAATTGTAGTTAGCATACTCAGAACCATTGTCCATTTTCATTATGTTATATGGACAACATTGGTAGCCAACAATACACATTTCTTCCCCAGAAATTTTCAAGGGACCCTGTCTTCATATTGTTGGCTACTCTATAGAAATACTAAAAGCATTTATTTTGTGTGGATCTTGGCAAGGAAAAAAGTGTAAAAAAATTAGGAACATATCATCTTTAGTTTGCAGGCGGCTGACCGTCTCTTAGGAAATTGGCACTCTTCTGAACCATTCCTTGATTGTGATGCAATTCTAGGCTAAAATAAGTTTTCTTTTTCTCTAAAAACATCACAAAAGTTTGGATTTTGAAAGAAAGTGAAAATATATGGCCCCTTTCCTCTTCTCTAACACGTAGGTGTGCACAGATTTATCCTGGAGAAAGGTTTTTTTTTTTTAATCCATTTTTGTCTGTTCTTGAATAACTTAGAAATTCTTTAATTTCATGGAACACTTCTCCCAAGCCTACTACCTTTTCCAGAATACTTGCTACATAAGAAGTATGGCAGGGGCATGGAACTTCTCAGTGTGTCTGAAGGTCATGATGTAATACTAACACACATTGAGGTAGGACCAATAAATCAATTGGATTTAGGGTTCTGTGTAATGCCATTGGAGCCAAAAATCTATGGAGATGCCCCAGCCTTCACCCCAATCATTCCTCTGACTCTTTCTACAAGACAATGTTCTGTTTCTATTATATTTTTATAAGAATTTGTTTTTAAATCCAAAAACAGTTATCCATTAGACCACTGGGCTGGTAGGATATTACAAAGTATCTGAGAGTTTACTTTAGATTTTAAAAGTCCAACACATTACCACAGCACCAGTCTTTTTTCTCATACTTTTTCAAATGACTATGTGAGCATATAACATTACACAGTCATGTGAGTGTCCCAGAAAGTAATAGAGAAGTGAAGAAACTTAGAAAGTCCTTGTGTCCTCTGAGTTTGTTTGTTTTCTTGCAGATGTTTCATTATCCAATTTGGGTAACATCAGCAGTGCTTTTTGTTTGAAAAAAAGTGTGGCATTGTTGTAAACTTCATCAAAATCTTTAAAAGTTAAAGAAAACACAAATAGAATCTCTCAGAAATGTATATTTGTTGTAAAAGAGGTAAGTTAATAGGTATCTGGCGAAAGCAAAAGACCATGAGTTCAAGTCCCAGCTTAGCCATGAAAGCTGGGTGACTTTGGGCCAGTCCAGGGCATCTCAACTCATAGGACTGTTGTTGTGGGGAAAATAGAAGGAGGAAGCTATGTTGGATATGTTCACTGCCTTGAGTTATTTGTAAAAATAGTAAGCTTTCTTCATCCTCCTCCAATCTGGTGAGCTTTTTCCCAGATTTTTAAAACCCTTAGAAAAAAATATCATTTCCAAGTCTTTGCAGATTTGTTTGAAGGAAGGATAAATACTATTCAGTCTTTATGTTTATCCCACCACATATTTTTGTTAGTATTATCCAGAAATCTATTTCCAGAGGGATTGTGGTTTTTTTAAAAAAATAATGTTATGCTACATGTTCTCTCCGTCGGACATGCAATATATATTTCCCTACATATCACAGTAGAACACTATAGACAAAGCGAATAATCACAAAATGTTGCCACCTAGTTCAGTTCCTCATTAGTAATTTATAGGGTCTTCTAAAGTCATCCAACAATTGTTGTGCCAAAATAACAATTTTTATATCCTTTGAATGATGGCTGGGTACAGCTAAATGCTGTAAGTCACTATTTTGGAAATGAACCCAATGCCTATGTACAAATCAACCCATGTGCTGTCAGTTTTTATAACTGCTAATAACCTTTGTGTTGTTTGGCTGTGTAAACACTCAGCGTAGGAATTAAAAGTACCCAAAATTGTTGTTTTATTCTCTTAGTAGGTTTGGATAAGTATAACAAGTGCACCATGTTCTGCTGAAATTATGTCTTTGTTGAGGTCAAGTCAACATACATAGGGATGAAAATGTGTTCTTTGAACAAGAAGCAGGAAAAAAAAGAATATGAAGCAGTGGGAGAAATATCTCCCATATTTTGGTTTTTCATCTGCCAAGTTGCAGTGAGTGTAATTACTCTCCATCTGGGAAAGGTTTACCATAGTAATCAATATTTGATCATACTATTTTAATTATTTGAAAGATTAATTAAAAATTGGTCCTAGGATCCCTGGAACACAATTTTCAGCGCTGCCAAAAAAGTTGCAAAATCATTCTTCTTTGATTCAGATTTCTTAACTATCACTGCTTACAGTAACCTTGTGTTGTTAAACATTGGCTGAATTTGATCACAAATGAGTATTTGTTCCAGGATAACTTTGCAGGATCCAATCCTGCAAATCCAAAGTTTTATTCTTCCAAGTTTTGGGCACATGCTGGAGCCCATAATCAGGGAACTTGTCTCTCTCAAGAATATGTGCACTGGGCTGTTCTACTCCTTACATTTACATGGTGCCTCTTTGTGTGAAATTTTTAGTTATTAATAAGGGTGTTGATGGCTGGCTTCTTTCCTTATGCTGCTGCACCCTAAGTATTGATAATCTGGTCGTAAATCAGCATTCTTTTTGATTGATAGGGCCCATTTCCCAAGTTTCAATCATTTCTCTGGCTATTGTTATCCTTGATTGGTCAACAATCATAATAGCTACAAAATTGAATGCATTTCATTGCAGTGTGAAGCTACCATTGAGTTGAGGTCTGTTAAGCCTGGGTTCCCCAACCAGGGTTAGGGAGACAAGCTAAACAGAATGTGCAGCATTAGTCAGATAGGCACACAGATAAATGAGTGAGATAAGTTTGTATGTTTATTAACATACAGTAAAAATAACAGATACGCTTGTGCTATCAAAAATATAGTTTATATCATTTATAGCATAGTCAAAATAACAGTCCATTAGTCATGTATCATTTAGTCAGTCCATTCAGGGATATTTAGTGAGCAAAGTCCATGTAGAATATCCTATGTCAGTTCACTTACAAATCAGTCCTTTTTCTCTCTCCCGTTCGAGTAACGCAGTCTTGAGTCCATGCAGTAATTAGGGATCATCAAAGCCAGAGAGAGAGCAAGCTGTCGTCTTGCTTCTTTTAAAGTGCTTTCACAACCACTCCCTTAATTACATTCCTATATTTAAAGTTGCAGACACTTTAACTTATAAACCATGATAACATATTTATTATTTTACCTAAACCAGTTAGGGTAAACAATGTTATCCCTAACATTCTCCCCTTTTAGGAAAATAATAATACTATAACTATTTACATCTTTAAATCATATTTGTTACAACTCTCTTTAAACTTAATTACTCCTTGAGCTTTTGTAAATTGGTCTGCAATGTTTTCTTCTGTCATGCAGTATTCCAATTTAATTAGCCCATTTTTTACAGATTCACTAACATTTAAGTATCTTAAATCAGTATGCTTTGATCTAGTTTTTACAGCAATACTAGTAGCTAACTTTATAGCTGCCTGATTGTCCTCATACACAATAATGGAATTTTTAACAATTATACCCATGTCTAATAATAACTGTTTGTATAAAATTAAGTCAGTGCATAGTAATGACAGACATGAAAATTCCGCTTCCATCGTGGACAAGCTGATATGCTGTTGTCTGATTGACCTCCACCCTATTACCAAATAATATAGCCATCCCAGATGTTGATTTTCTAGTGTTTATGTCAGTTGCAAAACTTGCATCTGCATAGGCAGTAAGACTCAAATCACCCTTTGGTTCTATATACAATGCATGGTTCATTGTTCCTTTAAGATATCTTAAAATTCTTTTTAATGATTGCCAATGACATTGATGTGGATCTGAATTAAAACGAGCCAGCTGATTTACACTATAAGCTATATCTGGCCTTGACCAATTGCTGATATATGATAAGCTACCAATCAAAGATTGATATATAGACTTATCAAATTTGGGACTTTGATCATCAGTTTGGCAAACTTCCTGACTCATTGGAGTCTTTGCCATTTTACAAAGTTCCATTTTAAACGTTTTAATTAATTGGCAAATTTTATCTTCTTGAGATATCTTAAATCCATTTTTTGTTTTGTTAATTGTCAATCCTAGATACCTTTTAATTTCACCTAAATGCTTTAATTTTATCTTTTTGGCTAATAATGATATAATCTCATTAGCTTCATTATTAGTCTTAGTTATCAAAGCAATATCATCTGTAAATAATAACAATAATGACACCGTTCCATTATTTTCTCTTTTAAACACACATGGATCTGCTAAACCAGATTTAAAACCTATATTGTTTAATTCTTTCACAATATATTGGTTCCACTCAAAACCAGATTGTTTCAACCCGTAAAGACTCTTTTTGAGTTTCCAACAATCATTACTATTTATTTTATTTTATTTTATTTTATAATAATTGGCTTTTTCAAATATATAGTGTGCTGCAATGGTACATGCAAATAAGCAGTTTCTACATCTAAATGGTTAATGACATAGTTTTTCTTAGCTGCCCACACTAATGCTGCTCTCAAAGATGTTGCTTTAAGACTTGGTGCAAAAACTTCATCATAATCAGATGCAGTTTGATTAAATCCTTGAGCTACCAACCTAGCTTTATGGTTAACAGTCCCATCATTTCCAGTTTTTACTTTAAATATCCATTTGCACCCAATGGATTTTTCTCCTGGAGATAATTTAGCATCTTCATATACTTTCATTACCTTTAATGAATTTAGTTCTTTTTCCATTGCTTTTTGCCAATTCTCCTGATCCTTAGCAGGATACATCTTAAGTTCATCTACACTAGTTGGAACTTTAGTTACTTGGCAAACTATACTTGCTTGATACCTATCAGGTGGTCTAGTTACACGTGTAGTACGTCTAGGTATTACAGGACTTACAGGTGGACTTTCATTAACTAACTCTTCTTGATTATCTAACTCTTCCTGATCAACTGTTTCCTCTTGTTCTTGTCCTATTTCCTTTTCGTGGACTTCTTCTTTAATTGGACACTTCTTATAACTAGTCTGATCTTTTTGCCTTTTGTAGGGTTCAATAATTACTTCATTATTTAAATCTTGCTCTAATCTATTCCATCCTACATGTTCTAGGAATTTAGCACTAGGACTGGTGTAAACTCTAGATGTACCTGGTTCCCAGAATCTATAAGATCTATGATTAGATTTATATCCTTCAAAAAATAATCTTTTAGCTCTTTGCTGTCCTTTGTGTTTGAGTTGTGTAGGGATATGCACCCATGCTGGTGCTCCAAATGTGTGCATGTAACTTAAATCAGGTTTTGTACCATGCCACAGTGTGAATGGTAATTCACCTGTTGTTGAATTAACAACATTATTTAATATATGATTACCACACATTATTGCTTCTCCCCACAAATTGTCAGGTAATCCTGAATCAGACATCATAGTTCGTGCCATTGATTGTAATGTTTGGCCTCGTCTCTCTATAAAGGCATTATGTTGTGGCCTATATGGTGCAGACTTTTTATGTTGAATACCTAACATTCTAAGTCTATTCTGGAATTTATTATTTGTAAATTCCGCACTATTATCTGTTATAAGAGTTACTAATTTCTTTTTAGTTTTCCTTTCAGCAAATTTTATCCAATTAAATAGATTTAGATATGTTTCAGTTTTGCTCTTCATTAAATAGCAAAACCCATATCTAGAATAGTGGTCCATTATACTTAGTATGTATCGAGTTCCTCCTACACTTGGTTTTTTCGGACCTATTAAATCTGCAAATACTACTTCTAAAGGCTCTTTGGTAGTAAATCCATCAACTCTATTAGCCGGTATGACCCTAGCTTTGCTTTGATTATAAATAGAACATTGCAAATACTTATTACAAGGTTTCAAACTTATTCCCTTAGATAATTCAACAGTTTTCTTAAGCATTTTAAAATTTAAATGCCCTAGCTGTCAGTGTAACAAGTGAATACATTCATCATGAGGTTTTTTATTATCATAAACCATGTTAGCCACCTCTAAACCATTATCATTTAACACATATAATTCACCTCTTAAAGATGCAGTAATTTTCTTATCTTCTTTTTCAATTATGCAGTTATCTCCTTTAAAGGTAACTACATATCCTAGTTTAACCAAAATTCTAATTGAAATTAAATTAAACAAGTTGTGGTACATATAACATTTTTACATTCTTTTTTATAAAAGAACAATATGCTATACCTTGACCTTTAGCTTTCAGTTTCCAGCCATTGGCTAACGATATCTGCTGTGTATTCTTGGACATTTTAATAAAATTTCTGTTATCATTTGTTATACAGTGGGATGCTCCACTGTCAACCACCCATAAATTATTTTTTACAGCTCCGTTAATATACATGGCTAACTCTAAATTTTTATTTATCTTTTGATGACTTTTAGTATTCTGGCCAGTGTTCTGGTGCTTTGCTTTTTTACAAAATCTTGCCAAATGTCCTCTTCCTCCACAATTAAAACACTTTTTAATTGCGTGTGCAGTAGGAGATTCAATATCTTCTTTTTGAGGTTGCTCCCTCCTTAACTGATCTCTTTCAAGTCTTCTTCTGGCCTCTTCAATCAATCTGCCAGTTATATCAGTTAAAGTTAAACTTTCCTTAGGCAAAATTTCAAGGGAAATGACATAGTTATCATAACTTTCATTTAGTGAAGATAGAATTATGTAGACTTGGTGTAGTTCAGAGAAAATTAGCTCTTTCTCGTGCAGTTCTTGAAAAATGCTTTGCATAGTTTTCAAATGACTAAGCATATCACTATTTGTCTGGAGATGCGTCCTGAAAAGCTTCCGTGTTAGATTTATGTGTGCACCAACGTTATCTCGAACATAAATCCTCTTCAGCTTCTGCCAACACCCAACAGCCGTTTGCTCTCCGTGGATATGAACAAGTTGCTGGTCAGTTAATGTTAATCCTATTATGCAAATAGCTTGTTCATTTTTCTGCATAAATTCTTCTATTTTTAGTCTATCTTCATCATCCTCTGGATCCCATTCCTCTACGTTTGGTGGATTTTCAATTATGTTCCACAGACCTTCTCTTCGTAGAAGTAGACTACATTTCATAGACCATGATACATAGTTTGTTCCATCCAGCTTGGATATAAGGGACAAACTTTGTAGATTGACTTGTGCCATGTTTTCTTTATATGGATATAAAACTATAATTAATAAAACACAGCTGTCTGTTTACTGTAATGTATAACAACACAAACTCTCACTTTTTACATAAATCTGTTTTATCCTAGTTAAACTGAACTTTGCAGCCTCTGGGCCCATAACCAGTGTTAAGCCTGGGTTCCCCAACCAGGGTTAAGGAGACAAGCTAAACAGAATGTGCAACGTTAGTCAGATAGGCACACAGATAAATGAGTGAGATAAGTTTGTATGTTTATTAACATACAGTAAAAATAACAGATACGCTTGTGCTATCAAAAATATAGTTTATTCCATTTATAGCATAGTCAAAATAACAGTCCATTAGTCATGTATCATTTAGTCAGTCCATTCAGGGATATTTAGTTAGCAAAGTCCGTGTAGAATATCCTATGTCAGTTCACTTACAAATCAGTCCTTTTTCTCTCTCCCGTTCGAGTAACGCAGTCTTGAGTCCATGCAGTAATTAGGGATCATCAAAGCCAGAGAGAGAGTACTTGGATGAGGGATCACCCACAAATGTAAAGGTTAGATGAGAAAATTGAGAAGAAGGCAATGGAAAACTATATTAGAGCATATTAAACTGTTTTAAGTATTGGAGAAGATTTAAATGCTAAATATTTTTCCTTAAGTGTGGTCTCAAGCCTCTCTCATATCATTGTTTCTACTGGGGACTTCATGTTTCTATCTGCAAAAACATTCGACAGCAGGGCTATATTCATGTGTTTCTCCACATGCAATTTTGTCGTCTACTGCCATCACAGTCACTCCATTTAAACAACAACAGTTTTAGATAAATAGGATGGTTGCTGAATGAGTGCAAGCCAGTCTCCCACAAAATTGGTGATTTCCTCCTATAATCTGATGTTCTTGCTGAAAGTCTAGCAAATAGAAAATATATAGACATCTGCTTTCCATAGTAGCAATGTCTGTCTGCCTGATGTTAAATTTTTTTGCCATTCCATATTATGGAGATCCAGACAGTGGAAACTTCAGTTGCTGCCCATTCCACTGAGGAAATTCCTCAGATTCCATAGCTTTCCCAGAGCCTTGTTTCAACTATTTCACATTGTGCTCTTCCTATCTGGAAAGCAACTCTACTGAGAAACAAGATAAAAATGGGATAAAAAAATAGTGAATCATAAAAGTCATAGGAAAAGAGACATATTGACTAACGGGCTTAGATGAAAATTCAAGTTCTTTTATCTTTACTATAGCTGGGGGTGGGGTGGGGGGTGGAATGACACAAGTAAAGGATATATTGGTCTGATTTGTTTTAAACAAAGCTTTTGATTGCTTTCCCAGGCTTTCTCTGTTAGTGAGTATGTTGGCAGATAAGAATACAGAATATAAAGAACAGAACAAAATGAATTGAGCTACAAAAGGGCATTATATGGAATGAAAATCTGCACCAAGGAACACCCAGATAGGACTTCCCTCAAAGCTTTTTCCTACCTGTATTATTGAGTTATAATCTATCTTCTCTTGAATTGGCAGAAAATTATATCAGCATAAAAATTACTGTCCCAATTGTTTCAGTTCCTAAAGCCTGACCCTTTTCTGATGCATACATAACCGTGCCATAAATACATGCCATATACAGTAATTGGATGTGTGTGTGTGTGTATTTCTTGTGACTCAGTTAATATGCTGTGTTTTCACTAATCCTTGAATTAGCAGAAAAAATATGGCTGTACAATGTGTGCTTCTTGCTGCTGATCCCTATTCTGTCACAATGATGAAGCTGGCAAATGGCACTGTCCTGATTTACTTACTGCAGGATAAAGTTAGGAAAAGCATTGGTAGATTTGCTTGACTTGGTTGGTTCCCACTTCTTGTCTCATCAGCTGTCACTGGAAAACCACCACCCCAAAGCTGGTGATGCTATGAAGACATTGTATGTACATCATTAGTGTAGAAATAACTACAGCACATCTCATGCAGTCTGATGAAGGGCAACATACTGGAGATACAGCCATGTGTTTAAGGGCAAGTGAAAACATGAACTGTAAGCATAGCTCAGAATCTGAGCAGAGCAGAATTCGTTGAGCAGAACGAAATTACAGCCAAGAAATCCTTTGGCAACTGGGATTGCTTGAACAAAGCGGCCTGAACATGAGAAGTTCATAATTCAAAAACATAATTACAATAGGTACATATTCATTAAGATCTGAAAGATTCTTTAATTAAGATTGAATCAGAAGCATTGAGAGAGAAAGTAGTATTTATTTCCTGATCTCTTCCAGAGGGCTGCATATTTATTTAGATTTTAAGGCAGAAAGTTTTTTGAATGAAGCAGAAATGTACAAGTACTTACCTGCTTTCCTCCTTAAAGCTTATTAAATTTGCAGACAACAACAAGCTGGCATTAATAGCACCATAATTATACAATTGATAAGGGGGACTTTATCAAATTTGCAGATGAAACCAAGTTGGCAGGACTAGCCAACATCCCAGAAAATAGGCTCAAGATCCAGAAAGCTCTCAAAATACTTGAACACTGAGCCCTATCTAACAAAATGAAATTCATTGGTGAGAAAAGTAATGTTTTACACTTAGGCAAGAAAAATCAAATCTACAGGTATAGACTAGGTGGAATCTGGTTCAATTTTCAGTAACTGCAAAAGTGATCTTGGAGTCTTAGTGGAAAATCACTTAAATATGAGCCAGCAGTGTGCTACAATGACCAAAAAAGCCAATGCAACCATAGGCTGCATTAACAAAGGGATAGAATCAAGATCATGTGAAGTGTTACTATCATTTTATAATATCTTGGTAAGACCACACTTGAAATGTTGCATCCAGTTTTGGGCACCACAATATAAAAAAGAGGTTAGAGTCTGGAAAGAGTGCAAAGAAGAGCCACAAAGTTGATTAACGAAGCTAAAACACATGAACAATTGCTAGTGTAAAGAAGGACTAGATGACATGATAGCCATGTTCCAGTGTTTGAGAATCTGCCATAAAGAAGAGGGAGTCAAACTATTACCAAAGCACCAACAGGCAGGACAAGAAGCAATGGATGGAAACGAATCAAGGAAAGAACCAACTCGAACTAAGGAGAAATTTCCTGACACTGAAAACTATCAACCAGTGGGACAGTTTGCCTTCAGAAGTTTCGGATGCTCCATCACATGGTTGTTAAGAAGAGATTGGATAGTCATTTGCCCAGAATAATAGGGTCTCCCTGCTTGTGCAGGGGGTTGGGACTAAATGACCTCCAAAGTCCCTTCTAACTGTTATTCTATTAAAATTTCTGTATCTTTTCTGGATAACATAGTTATCCCCTGCATCAACAGCACAATCCTGGGATGGGTGGATGGGTAAGTGGGAGAGATTAGTTTGGTTTAGGGAGTTGCAAAGTAAGTATTTTTACATGCTCTGAAATACCTTATCTTTGAATAAAAAACAAACAATATATGTAAGGGAGGTTAGCCTCAACTTCAACTCAACTCTTGGACACACCCAAACACCCCCCTCTGGTGGATACTCCTGGTCTGGATAACTGAATGACTCAGGATCTGTTGGGAATGGCTGTCGTGGCATTGTTTTGCTCATAGGCTGATTTTTTTGCTTGTTAGGCTTATTTGTTTAAAGTTGATTAGTGGGTTGTAGATCCCCTTGTCTAAAACATAGTCTTCGTTAAGGATAGCTATCCTATCGGTGTGGAAGGAATTGTGATAGGAGACCCCTTAGATTAGATCTGGAATAAATACATCAATATATAGCTATGTAAAGCCATTCTGATTAAATGCAGAACAGATTTCCACCAACACCAAGTGTTTCCATGCACTGGGATGATAGGAAACATCACTCAATATTAGAGAATACAGTAATATGTATGAATATGAGAAACATGAAACATCATCTCAGTATTGCTTCAAGAGCAGAGAAACTGCCATCTGCTTATCATAAAGGCAACTTGTTTTAACATAGAAGCCAAACACCTTTTACAAATTACTCTGCATTCCCTACATTCTCAGCCTCTTTATATTGCTCAGACAGATCACGGCTGGAGCCAGAGCAATTATGTTTCCCAATGATTTCCACTGATTTTGAATCCATCCGACTCCTCCCATCCGCCTTTGCCTCCAAATACAGGATGTTTTTTGGCCTTGCGTAGCTTTTAGGCGACATTGTTGCTTTCATAACCAGACTAGACCAAAAGTTTATTTTTCTCGGCTGAATCACAAACTCATATGATACAGGAACATTCATGGTCTCTTACACACACAGTTGCAGCTGCATTTTTATTGATTTTATTGGCTCAAGAGGATAAAAAAATTAAGCCGCTTGGTTTAGAGGATATAAATTGTAAAAAAGGCAGCACTTGACTAACCTCATCTCTCCAAAGTCAGAAGATGTCAAAAGACAGTCTTGAAACTCCTATTAAAAGGCTCTGTGAGGCAGGTTGTCGTGTCCGTCGGTAAGGAGACCAGGAGGCGGTGACTAGGTTTTAGCTCTTTATTGGGTCCTTGGAACCGATCTGGCTCCAAGGGGAAAACAGCGGCTTTTTATTCTCAAGCCGCGGTCACCGCGGCCAATGACACCGCTTTGAATCTCCCGCGATTCGTATCCACCAATCACGGGAGATTCTTAGCGGGCCAATCAGCGTGGCTCGCTAAACCAATCAGATTGCCTTGCGCTTTGGCCAATCAAAGCGTGGGGTTTCAAGAATGCTAATGAATGTACAGAACACCCCTCGCCTCTTGGTTTGGTCCTATGTAACATAGTCCCGTAGGTAGGCGGGGCTCCGTACTTGCCAACTGGACCTGCGCAGGTCAGTTGTGGGTTGGCTCCCAGCTGGTTCGGTCGGGTTCTCTGTGTCTCTCGGACTCATCAGCGGAGCCACCTGGTATGTCTTGCCGGGCTGCTCATCGCAGCTCCCTCCCGGTCTACCCGGGCTGGTTGAGCTGCGGTTTTCGCCGCTCCCACCTGGTCTTTCTGGGCTGGTCGAGCTGGCCTGGCTGCTTCTTCCTGGTGAGATTCCAAGCTGGCTGCTTGCTGGTGAGTATGGCTGGTTCCTTTCTTCTGGGTTTTGGTTCCCGGGGTATTCCCTCCCCTCTTGGTTTGTGTTAAGGGGATTGGTTATGTCTGGTTGCATGTCGGTTGTGTTTCTTGTGGCTGTCCTCGATCTTAATTGATCAATGTGGCGTTTCCATGCTTGTCTGTCGGTTGTTTGTAGCCGGTACGAGCGAGGACCTGTCAGTTGGGTTATGGTTGCTGGTACTCATAGTGGGTCTCCGGTTAGGTTCTTTGCATAAACGGCGCTGCCTGGTGCAAAGGATCGGTGCTTGCTGGAGGAGTTTGGGGGTTTTTCCAGGTTGTATGTGGGGTGCAGTCTATCGAGTGGGGACCTTATTTTCCTCCCCATTAGTAGCTCTGCCGGGCTTGTTTGTTGTCATGTTTGGGGTTATGTGTTGTATGAAAAGCATTTTATTTATTTTGTCTTGGATCTCCCCGTGGTCTATTTTCTGGATGGTTTTTTTCGTAAATTGAACCATCTGTTCCGCCCTTCCATTCGCCACCAGATGCGCCGGGGCTGTCAGCACGTGTTGTACGCCCCGTTCCGCTAGGAATTTTTCAAATTCCAGCGAGGTGAATTGGGGCCCGTTGTCTGACACGATGACATCTGGGAGGCCGTGTGTTGCGAAAAGTTTGCAAAGTTCCTTGGTCATGGCCTCTGTGGTGGTGGTTTTCATGTTGCTTACCTCCAACCAGTTGGAGTAAGCATCTACGGTTATTAGAAATGTATGTCCCTTTGTGGGCCCGGCGAAGCCTATGTGGATCCTAGACCAAGGTCCCCTGGGAGTTTCCCATTCTAGGATCGGTGCCGTGGGAGGGCTTGGTCTGGTTTCTTGACAGCACTGACACCTTGCCACCCAAGCCTCGATTTGTTTATCCATCCCTGGCCACCAAGCGTAACTCCTGGCCAGGGCTTTTGTTCTAACTATGCCTGGGTGCCCCTCGTGTAACAACTCCAGTACCTTCCCTTGCAGTTTTTCTGGGATAACCACCCTATCCCCCCACAGTACACACCCTTTTTGTAGCGAGAGTTCTGTTTGCCAGTTCCAGAATGTTTTGAATGTCTCATCGTTGTCCTTTTCCGACCACCCTTTCTCTACCCAATGTAACACCCACGCCAGACGTTTGTCTTTATTAGTTTCTCGGGCAATGTCTGACACGGTTATGGGTAGATCGGGCAGAGTCTCTATGCTGAGGGTGGTCGTCGTGGGTGCTGGGTCAGTGTCTAGCTCGGGTAGCGGTGAGCGGCTCAAAGCGTCTGCATGTGTGATCGTCTTACCGGGTCAGTGTGTAAGCCAGTACCTGTAGGCGGCAAGGAATTTGGACCACCTTGTCATTCTAGGAGATAGAATGTTCGGGGTGGCTCTGTTCCCTACGAGGATTCCCAGCAGCGGCTTGTGGTCGGTGATAATGGTGAATGTCTGGCTGTAGTGGTACTCGTGGAACCTCTTCACTGTGGCGACGGTAGCCAGGGCCTCTTTGTCCAGTTGACTGTAGTTTCTCTCTGGTTTGGTGAGGGTCCTTGAAAAGAAGGCGATGGGTGCTTCTTTTCCGTCGGGGAGAGTGTGGCTGAGGACAGCGCCGACGCCGAAAGGTGATGCATCGCATGTGACTGCTAGTGGTAGGGTCTCATTGTATTGGATGAGGACGGCATCCAAGGTGAGCAGGTCCTTGGTTTTCCTGAAGGCGGCTTCCTCGCGTTTCCCCCAAGTCCAGGTAGCCGCCTTGTCCAAGAGCCTATGCAAAGGCTCCGCCGCGGTCGCCTTTTGGGGCAGGAACACATTGTAAAAATTAAGCAGTCCCAGAAACGCCTGCAGTTCCGTTTTAGTCCTGGGTGTGGGGGCCTCTTTAATGGCTTTAATTTTGGTTTCAGTTGGGTGGATGCCGTGCCGGTCTAGGAGGTACCCCAGGAACTTGACCTGCTCTGTGTAAAGTTGGCACTATTCCCTCTTCACCTTGAGCCCGGTTTCCTTGAATTTGGTTAGCACCTCCCTTAGTCGACCCTCTAGTTCTGGCTGGTTGGCTGCTGATACCAGCACATCATCGAAATAGGGCACCACCCCCTTGATGCCTTGTAAGAGTCTCTCCATGAGGCTCTGGAAAATTCCAGGTGCCACGCTGACTCCGAACTGGAGTCGGTTACATCGGAAAGCTACCCGGTGGGTGACTATGGTTTGCGCCTCCACGGTTTCTGCGTCGACCAGCAGCTGCTGGTATGCTTGGGCCAGGTCGAGTTTCGCGAAAACCTTGCCTCCCCCCAGTGATTGTAGAAGATGCTGCACTACTGGGACGGGGTAGGCACTTTGTTGCAAGGCGCAGTTTAGGGTGGCCTTATAGTCCCCGCAGATTCTCACCGACCCATCAGGCTTGACTGGGGTGACTATTGGGGTCTCCCACCGGGCATGGTCTATGGGTTGTAGGACCCCTTGCTTGACGAGCTTGTCAATTTGCTCGTCAATTTTTGGCCTGAGTGCAAAAAGTACCCGCCTTGGTTTTAGGCATCTCGGGGGAACGTTCAGGTCTAGGCTGAAAGAGATAGGGGGCCCTCAGTACTTGCCTAGGGTGCCGTCGAACACTTCCTGGAAGTCCCGTGCCAGTTGTTGCTCCCAATCAGTCTCGGCGATGTGGTTGATGCCCGTGACTTCGATGCCGAGCGGTGCGAACCATTATAGTCCCAAAAGGCTGGGTCAGTCTCGGTCCACGATTGTCAGGGGAAGCTTCACAGTGCGGCCCTTAAATGTTACTCTGAATTGTCCGGTTCCGACTACCGGGATGCGGTTTCCCTGGTAGTCTTTAATGATTAGTCTTTGGTTCTCCAGTCCCTTCTTTTGGATGGTAGGCACCAAACGCTTGATTTCTTGCCAGGTGACCATGGAGAGGTAGGACCCGGAGTCCACCTCCATCTTGCATGGCTCGCCTTCGATGTCTACCTCCACGTAGAATTTTCAGGCATCGGTGGTTGATGCATGGCCGATGATGACCATCTGGTGGGTTTCCTCCTTCCGCCAGGTCTTACCACCTCATTGGGCTCGCCCGCTCCAGTCCCAATGGCTGTCGGCTGGGCGATCTCTGGTTCTGGGGGGTGTGCTGTTCCGTCTCCGCTAACTGTGGTCCCGCCGTCTGGGGCTGTAGGCTTTCTTTTATCAGCATACGCGGGCGATGTGACCCTTTTTGTCACAGTGCCGGCAGACTGCATCAAAGAACCGGCACTCGGATCTAGGGTGGTCGCCTCCGCAACCGGCACATGCGGTCCCCGACTTACGACCCCGCCAACTGCGCTGGTCGCATCCTGCCTGGAGCCGGTGGATTTCCTCCTCCTTGTCCGAAGTGTCGGAGGCAGAGTGGAATTCACCATGGTGGGTGGTAGTTTCACGGTGACTTGCTTCCGGTTGGGCCTCGGTTGCCCGTCCAGGGTTGTTGTTCGCGGTGCGGTCCCCGGCGTCCGGTCTCCGCATGCAGGTTGCTGACTGCCTGGTGGCGTCGGCTGCAGTGGCTTTAGCGATGGCATTGGCGAGGGCAATGTCGCCTTTGGCCATCAGCCGACTCTGTAGGACTGGGTCCCAAAGCCCAAGCATGACTCAGTCCCTTAGGGCCTCGTCCATGTCGGAGAACCCACATAGTCCTCCTAGGTTTCGCAGTTCCGTAACAAAGTCGCTGAGGCTTTCGCCCGACCTCTGGTCCCGCCGATAAAACTCGTGCTGTCTGATGAGGGTGGGCACGGCGGGAGCGTAGTGTTTTTGGAGTAAAGGTTCGAGGTCGGCCCAGTCCATCCCGGTGACGTCAGCGGGTTTCGCTAGGGCTTTCGCCATCTTGAACACTGCGGGCCCGCAGTGTGTCAGGAAGACGGCTCGTTTCTTCGGCCCGGTGGCGTCCTTCATGTCGCTGCATTCGAGGAACATGCGGAATCTGTCCATGTAGGATTCCCAGTCCTTGCTAGCGGGGTTGAAGGGTGTGGGTGGAGTGATGCTGGCCATCTCATCAGTCTTGCTTCCGTCGGACATGTGCTTGCTGGGGTTCAGAATCGGAATCCTATCCTCTTCACCAGTGTTGTGTCCGTCGGTAAGGAGACCAGGAGGCGGTGACTTGGTTTCAGCTCTTTATTGGGTCCCTGGAACTGATCTGGCTCCAAGGGGAAAACAGCAGCTTTTTATTCTCAAGCCGCGGTGGCCGCGGCCAATGGCACCACTTTGAATCTCCCGCGATTCGTATCCACCAATCGCGGGAGATTCTTAGTGGGCCAATCAGCGCGGCTCGCTAAACCAATCAGATCGCCTCGCGCTTTGGCCAATCAAAGCGCAGGGTTTCAAGAATGCTAATGAATGTACAAAACACAGGTGATGGGAAAGCTGATGCTGGAGATTTAGACCAGAGGAAAGCAGTCATTTGAGGCTGGGAGAACATTTTGAAATTAAAACAGCAGGTGATGTGTGCATTCACAAAATGATAGCCATGAAAGCATTGCATTCACAAAATGGCTGCCAGTTAGAAAATACCCATTTGTTAGAGTAGAAAGTCATCTGCCAGCTTGCAAAGCACAAATCTACAGCGTGCTGTAGGCTGACTTCTTGTATAAAAGAACAAAGAGATCTCAAAATACACAAATACTTTTTTCTTCTTTTTTACTTTGGTCAAATCAGATGTGAAATTCCAGAAGAGTGATGAATTCATCCCACATGATACCTTTGAAATGAAGGAAAGCATATCAAAAACATGGTTTTTTGCTCCAACTTAACAAAATGATTATGAGATCAAGTTGTTCTTATTAAAGAATCTGTATTTATTATCTGTGAAAGGGTTTTTTTAAAACATAGAAGGAAAGATAGAGACAAGGTCCAGGTCCAGACTATGAAATAAGGATAAAATGAGAGATATCTGGGTGGGGAATGGCAAAAAATTCAGTATGACTGAGTGGTCAAAACCCCACTCCTTTTTTTACATGTATTGTGCATGCAATGCATGTTAAAAATTGGCAAGATTTGAAATGCAATCACTGCTGTCACCTTGATATTTTTATACACAGACAATCACTCCTTATTAAAATTAAGGAAGAAAGTAACTCACTGAGCCAGTATATTCTATACAAATCAAATCAGCTGGAAGGAACCTTGGAGGGTTTCTAGTCCAGACTGCTGCTCATTTTGTGCTGTCCATTCGGCAAGGAGACCGGAGGCAGTGACTATGGTTTCAGCTCTTTATTTAGCCCCCGGAACCGAACTGGCTCCAAGGGAAAACTTGCGGCTTTTTATTCTCAAGCCGCGGCAGCCGCGGCCAATGGCACCGCGTTGAATCTCCCGCGATTCGTATCCGCCAATCGCGGGAGATTCTTAGCGGGCCAATCAGCGCGGCTCGCTAAACCAATCAGATCACCCCATGCTTTGACCAATCAAAACACGGGGTTTCAAGAATGCAAATGCAGGTACAGAACACCCCTCCCCTCTTGGTTTGGTCGTATGTGACGTAGTCCCGTAAGTAGGCGGGGCTCCGTACTTGCCTACTGGACCTGCGCAGGTCAGTCGTTGGTTGGCTCCCGGCCGGTTCAGTCGGGTTCTCTGGGTCTCTCAGCCTCGTCAATGGAACCGCCTGGTAGGCCTTGCTGGGCCGCTTGTCGCAGCTCCCTCCTGGTCTACCCGGGCTGGTTGAGCTGTGGTTTTCGCCGCTCCCGCCCGGTCTTTCCGGGCTGGTCGAGCTGGTCGGGCTGCTTCTCCCTGGTGAGGCTTTGAGCTGGCTGCTTGCTGGTGAGTATGGTTGGTTTCCTTCTGGGTTTTGATTCCTGGGGGAATTCCCTCCCCTCTTGGCTTGTGTTAAGGGGATTTTTTGTGTCTGGTTGCGTGTCGGTTGTGTTTCTTGTGGCCGTTCTCAATCTTATTTGGTCAATGTGGCATTTCCACACTTGTCCATTGGTTGTTTGCAGCCGGTACGAGCGGGGACCTGTCAGTTGGGTTATGGTTTCTGGTACCCATAGTGGGTCTCCGGTTAGTTTTTTTGCGTAAACAGCATCGCCTGGCGCAAAAGATGGGTGCTTGCTGGAGGAGTTTGGGGGTTTTTCCGGGTTGTATGTGGGGTGTAGTCTGTCGAGTGGGGACCTTATTTTCCTCCCCATTAGTAGCTCTGCCGGGCTTTTGTTCGTTGTAGTGTTCGGGGTTATATGTTGTATAAAAAGCATTTTATTTATTTTGTCTTGGATTTCCCCGTGTTCGATTTTCTGGATGGTTTTTTTCGTGAATTGAACCATCCGTTCCGCCCTTCTGTTCGCCGCCGGATGCGCCGGAGCTGTCAGTGCGTGTTGTATGCCCCGTTCCGCTAGGAATTTTTCAACTTCCAGCAAGGTGAATTGGGGCCTGTTGTCCGACATGATGACATCCGGGAGGCCATGGGTTGCGAATAGTTTGCAAAGTTCCTTGGTCATGGCCTCTGTGGTGGATTTCATGTTGCTTACCTCCAGCCAGTTGGAGTAAGCATCTACGATTACTAGGAATGTATGCCCCTTGGTAGGCCCGGCAAAGTCTATGTGGACCCTAGACCAGGGTCCCCTGGGGGTTTCCCATTCCAGGATTGGTGCCGTGGGAGGGCTCGGTCTGGTTTCTTGGCAGCGTTGGCACCTTGCCACCCAGGCCTTGATTTGTTTATCCATCCCTGGCCACCAAGCGTAACTTCTGGCCAGGGCTTTCGTTCTAACTATGCCCGGGTGCCCCTCGTGTAACAATTCCAATACCTTCCCTTGCAGTTTTTCCGGGATAACCACCCTATCCCCCCACAGTACACACCCTTTTTGCAGCGAGAGTTCCGTTTACCGGTTTTGGAATGTTTTGAATGCTTCGTCATTGTCCTTTTCCGGCCACCCTTTCTCTACCCAATGTAATACCCGCGCCAGACGTTTGTCTTTATTGGTTTCTCAGGCAATGTCTGACGTAGTTATGGGTAGATCGGGCAGAGTCTCTATGCTGAGGGTGCTCGTCGTGGGTGCTGGGTCGGTGTCTAGGTCGGGTAGCGGCGAGCGGCTCAAAGCGTCTGCATGTGTGATAGTCGGTGTGTGAGCCAGTAGCTGTAGGCGGCAAGGAATTCGGACCACCTTGTCATCCTGGGAGATAAAATGTTCGGGTGGCCCGGTTTCCTGCCAGGATGCCCAGCAACGGCTTGTGGTCCGTGATGATTGTGAAGGTGCGGCCGTAGAGATACTCGTGGAACCTCTTAACTACTGCGACGATGGCTAGGGCCTCCTTGTCCAGCTGGCTATAGTTCCACTCCGGTTTGGTGAGTGTCCTGGAGAAGAAGGCGATGGGTGCTTCTCTTCCATCCGGGATTGTGTGGCTGAGGACGGCGCCGACGCCGAAGGGTGAGGTGTCGCATGTGACTGCGAGTGGTAGGGTCTCATTGTATTGGATGAGGACGGCATCTGAGGTGAGCAGGTCCTTGGTTTTCCTGAAGGCGGCTTCCTCGCATTTCCCCCAAGTCCAGGTAGCCGCCTTGTCCAAGAGCCTATACAAAGGCTCCGCCGTGGTCGCCTTCTGGGGCAGGAAAATATTGTAAAAATTAAGCAGTCCCAGAAACGCCTGCAGTTCCGTTTTAGTCCTGGGTGTGGGGGCCTCCTTAATGGCTCTGATTTTGGTTTCGGTAAGGTGGATGCCGTGCCAGTCTAGGAGGTACCCCAGGAACTCGACCCGCTCTGTGTAAAGTTGGCACTTTTCCCTCTTCACTTTTAACCTGGTTTCCTTGAATTTGGTTAACACCTCCCTTAGCCGACCCTCTAGTTCTCGCTGGTTGGTTGCCGACACCAGCACATCGTTGAAGTAGTGCACCACCCCCTTAATTCCTTGCAAGAGTCTCTCCATGAGGCTCTGGAAAATTCCAGGCGCCACGCTGACTCCAAACTGGAGTCAGTTACATCGGAAAGCTCCCCGGTGGGTGACTATGGTTTGCGCCTCCACGGTTTCTGCGTCGACCGGCAGCTATTGGTATGCTTGGGCCAGGTCGAGTTTCGCAAAAACCTTGCCTCCTCCCAGTGATTGTAGAAGATGCTGCACTACTGGGACGGGGTAGGCGCTTTGTTGTAAGGCGCAATTTAGGGTGGCCTTATAGTCCCCGCAGATTCTCACCGACCCATCGGGCTTGACTGGGGTGACTATTGGGGTCTCCCATCGGGCATGATCAATTGGTTGTTGGACCCCTTGCTTGACAAACTTGTCAATTTGCTTGTCAAGTTTTGGCCGGAGTGCAAAAGGTACCCGCCATGGTTTTAGGCGTCTCGGGGGAATGTTAGGGTCTAGGCTGAAGGAGATGGGGGCCCTCGGTACTTGCCTAGGGTGCCGTCAAACACTTCCTGGAAGTCCCATGCCAGTTGCTACTCCCAATCGGTCTCGGCGATGTGGTTGATGCCCGTGACTTCGATGCCGAGCGGCGCGAACCGTTGCAGTCCCAAAAGGCTTGGTCGGTCTCGGTCCATGATTGTCAGGGGAAGCTTCGCAGTGCGGCCCTTAAATGTCACTTTGAATTGTCCTGTTCCGACTACCGGGATGCGGTTTGCCTGGTAGTCTTTGATGATTAGTCTTTGGTTCTCCAGTCCCTTCTTGTGGATGGTAGGCACCAAGCATTTGATTTCTTGCCAGGTGACCATGGAGAGGTAGGACCCGGAGTCCACCTCCATTTTGCATGGCTCGCCTTCGATGCCTACCTCCACTTAGACTTTTCGGGCGTCGGTGGTTGATGCGTGGCCGATGATGACCATCTGGTGGGTTTCCTCCTTCCGCCGGGTCTCGCTACCTCGTCGGGTTCGCCCGCTCCAGTCCCATTGGCTGTCAGCTGGGCGATCTCTGGCTCTGGGGGGGGGTGTTGTCCCGTCTCCGCTCGCTGTGGTCCCACCGTCTGGAGCTGTAGGCTTTCTTTAATCGGCATATGCGGGCAATGTGACCCTTTTTGTCGCAGTGCCGGCAGACTGCATCGAAGAAATGGCACTCAGACCTCGGGTGGTCACCTCCGCAACCTGCACACGCGGTCCCCGATTTACGACCCTGCCGATTGCGCTGGTCGCATCCCGCCTGGAGCCGGTGGATTTCCTCCTCCTCGTCCAAGGTGTCGGAGGTGAGTGGAATTCGCCATGGTGGGTGGTGGTCTCACGGTGACTTGCTTCTGGTTGGGCCTCGATCGCCCATCCAGAGTCGGAGGCCACGGTGCGGTCCCCTGCGTCCAATCTCCGCATGTGGTTCGCCGACTTCCGGGTAGTCTCAGCTGCGGTGGCTTCAGCGATGGCGTCGGCGAGGGCGATGTCACCTTTGGCCATCAGCCGACTCTGGAGGACTGGATCCTGAAGTCTGAGCATGACTCGGCCCCAGAGGGCCTCGTCGATGTCGGAGAATCCGCGCATGCCTCCTAGGTTCCGCAATTCGGCAACGAAGTCGCTGATGCTTTTGCCCAGTCTCTGGTCCCACTGGTAGAAGTCATGCCACCTGATGAGGGTGGGCACGGCGGGGGCGTAGTGGTTGCGGAGCAAAGGTTTGAGGACGTCTCAGTCCATCTCTTTGACGTCAGTGGGTTTCGCGAGGGCTTTCGCCATCTTGAACACTGAGGGCCCGCAGTGTGTCAGGAAGACGGCTCATTTTTTCGGCCCGGTGCCGTCCTTCATGTTGCTGCATTCGAGGAACATGAGGAATCTGTCCGTGTAGGATTCCCAGTCCTCGCTAGCGGGGTTGAGGGGCGCGGGCGGAGCGATGCTGGCCATCTCGTCGGTCTTGCTTCTGTCGGACACGTGCTCGATGGGGTTCAGCCTCGGGATCCCACCCTCGTCGCCAGTGTGGTGTCCGTTCAGCAAGGAGACCCAGAGGCAGTGACTATGGTTTCAGCTCTTTATTTAGCCCCCGGAACCAAACTGGCTCCAAGGGAAAACTTGCGGCTTTTTATTCTCAAGCCGCGGCCAATGGCACCGCTTTGAATCTCCCGCGATTCGTATCCACCAATCGCGGGAGATTCTTAGCGGGCCAATCAGCGCGGCTCGCTAAACCAATCAGATCACCCTGCGCTTTGACCAATCAAAACGTGGGGTTTCAAGAATGCAAATGCAGGTACAGAACACATTTCATGTCATGTCTTTTTGTACAAGACAATGATTAACAAATTAGCCAATCATATTAGTGTCACAAACACATCTCTGCAAACCCAGAGATATGGAGTTGGATGACAACTGAGCAGGTTGTACAAATCCAAGAGAATTAGATTGAATATATTTAATTAATCATGGGTAAGTATTGTGCACAAATGACTGTGGACATCGTCTTCTGTGACTGGTAAGTGGCTAATAATTTGGCGTAATAAATGATTATTTTACATCCCAACTTTAGGGGAATTAGGTCATACATATAGCCAAATGGTATCTCCATTGTCAAGAGCAGTGGTTCTTAACCTGGGCAACTTTAAGATGCATGGACTTCAATTCCCCAAATCCTCCACTCATGAAGAAACACTGGTCAAGGTGGAAATAGGCTGTGTTTGCGAATGCCCAGGGTTGCAGAAATATCAAGCTGCTGTTCCCTCTTCCCCTGCGTAGATTCTTCAGGACCACTGAATGTGGGTTGATTGCTGCAAAATGACCAAGGTTTGCCTGGCTTTGTGATATAGGTGCTCATTTCTCTATTCCCACTTGCTCGTACCTAATCTATTCAGGTTTTTTTTGCCACATGGAGCATAAAATATCCCATATGCATCTCTCTTTATAATGACAGAATACCACTATAATAAAGCAACAATTTGCATCTCTTTCATAAGATCACAGATCTGGGCAATATTTGTGATAGATTGACTAGTTTATGGCTGAATTGTGCCAACCTGGGGCATGTCTAATGATGGTGAAAAATTACAAGGAGAGGGAAATGAAAGGGACTACCCTAGACAGCACACAATTCTCTATTGTACACCTAATTTCTAAAGCATATTATAACATTATAACATTATTACCCATAATGTTCCACATAATGTTGCCATGAAAGAGGTATCAGATAATCTCTTATGTTCTGTCTTTGTCAATTGTTCTGTCTTTGTCAAGATATCAGATAATCTCTTATGTTCTGTCTTTGTCAATTGTTCTGTCTTTGTCAAGATATTGGCAAGAATTTACTCCCCCCACCCCTCCTATTGCTGGAATGGCATGGGAAAAGGACGGAGATTGTCAAATCATTTTAAATCTTGCCCTCATGCGGTTCAATATTTTTGTGCTTCTCCATTTTCAGATTTGCTTTTCCTATACAGCCTCTTGTGTTTTGCTCCCATAGATATATCTTTTCCTCAAGCTACTTTGGGAATCTTTGTAGCCACAGCCTCTCCCTCCTACCCTGACAAAACAGTTCTTTATCAATCAGTTTATCAAGTTCATCATCTTTCAGATGTGTGGACTTCAGCTCCTAGAATTCCCCTGCTAATCCCAGTGATCAAAGCTCATATTATTTTATTAATTGCTTTCCAGAAGCTAATTAAAATCTTTTTTAGGAGGGCTTTCAATCTGTACTCCTTTTATTCTTTTAAATTTAGGTCTTTGAATTATGTTTTCTTGCTTCTTCAGAAGTTCCTCTTGCTTCTTCGGAAGTTTTATTCTTCTGCATTTTGAGTGCTGATGTTATGCTCTAAGAACTATAAAAAATCTACTTCAGGTCAAGCTTAATTGCTGATGATCTTGGGAATATCGCTGTATAGACATTTTTTGACCATTTCTATATTGTGCCCAAATACAGCATATCCAAATATAGCATATTAAATGGGTGTTTTTGCTGTTTTCTGGTAGAAAACCGGAAAAAACATGGCAAAACACAGTCATGCAACTATAGGATGTTGCAATTGGGTCTAAATGTGAGCAGTTGCCAAGTGCCCAGGGTGGGATTCTACTGGTTCTGTCCGGCTCTGTAGAACCAGTAGCTCTGAAGAGCAGCAGACATAGAACTAGTTCTATGTCTGCTGCTGTTTTGGCCCACTTGCCAAAACCATAGGAATGCAAGATTGTTGGCTTAACCTCTATCAATTCTGCTGCCACAGGTTGTGCATTAGTTGTATCATGGAATTCTGCAAATTGGGCATTGGTGCATCCATTTGTTGCTGGTATTGCAACATTGCTGCAGCCAGATGTTTGGCAGATAGCAGAATTCCTTGAAATTCTTCTCTTTGAAATAGTATGAGATTTGCAAGCTTTCCTAGGTAGACCAAAAAGGAAGCAAAACCAGATGAGCTTATTCTATTTTATTATAAATTATATTAACAGACTCTTAAGTCTGAAAGTACAAATCTCCCATCATTTCTTTCACTGCTTAAGTTTCTTTCTCCACCAATTATGCATCTGTGGATTATGGTTTCTCTTATCTGCCTGTCCCTAGAAGTATCACTTCACCTGTTTCTCAAAATCTTTCTCACATACCATTAGACTTGTGCCTTCTTTTCACAAAAGAGTAGCTTATTGCAAAAAGTTACTTACGTTAAAAACAAACTATGTTTGGTGTTTGTGTCTGATATTACAAACCCTATTTCTTTCCTGATTTATATTCTCATTTCCTATTTAGTTTATAATTCAACATACAAGCTGAGCAATTATGTACTTTTTTTTTCCTATGAAGAATATTTGCAATATATCCACTAGATGGAGTATAATGTAAGGTACCAGTTTGGTCACTGTTTGCTAGTACATAAATAAAAGCACACAATACACTTAAATACAGTTGTGCTGAAATCATTTAGGAGATGGTCTTCTGCATTGGTATTTCCCAGATATGTGGACTATAGCACCCAGAATGGTTACATCAAGAATTCTGGAAGTTGGAACCCACAAATCTAGAATACACTTGTGTTTAAGGAAAGCTATTTAAGATTATTCTGGAAAATATAGAATGAATCACTTAAAGTTTAAAGCTATATAAGAACTATAGCATAGCAGCAGAATACATGATTTGTTATGGCAGTAGCTATTTACTAACGTAGTTTTTTAAATTATTGCATTTTTTGGATTCACATGTGATTGAGCTTTTAAACATTTTTGGCATATGCTAAATAAATAAATAATGTGATTGGGTCTTTGAGTTTGAAACTAACTTCACATAAATATTTTTACTTTAAGCATGAAGATTCTGGGGGATTGGGGGACCATCATTAATCTCTCATCTTAACATATCTCACAAGGCTATTTTTCTTTGCTTGATAATGATTGTATGCTTGGGAAAGAACTGGTTGGGAAAAATGAAATGGTCGGATTTATGAATCAGATCCAAGATATCTAGGAGTCTCTGGAAACACTGTGCTAAAAATAATATAATCCTTTATTCCCTGGACAAGCCTTGATAATCTTTCTAAATTCTTCAAATCATTGATGTTCATCCTAACTATAGCAAGAGTGAATCACATTGCTTCCCTATAGATTTCTGAAATCAATTTAACATGTGTGCCATATCACTACAATAAAGCCTAAAAATGATGTATCATTGAAGTTTCCCTAGATACTTTTCTACATGTTGCTGAATTACAGCTCCTAACATTCCGCAAGGGAATGCTGGAGTCAGTGCAATAAAATGCATACATTTTGGAAAGTAGATAAGAGAGGGGGAGGGTTCAATTTCTGCTGAGTCATTGTGCTCTATGTCTTATCTAACAGGATCGTTGATGATAATGCTGCATTAAGGGTGAAAAATGGGCGGATTTCTTCCATAAGTAAATTAGAAAGATTGCCTGAGTTAGAACATAGGAACCTTCTAAGTGTTGTCTGATAACTTTTGAAAAGAGGATAGTAGGAAAATAACCTCTCCTTTTGATGTGCACAAGGGCTGTGCTATCACAAAATCTTTATTATTTACCAAAAGGGGAAAAAAATTTGCCAATGGGAAAAGGCTGACTGGGACATATTTTTCTGATCAAAGCAAATTTAACAGTTGAAATCCTCATTAAATCCCAGAGAGGTTTTTTTTTTTAATGAAAAGAGACCAAATATTTACAGAACAAAACTTATAAATCTTCGTGTTTTGCAAGAGTAACACTTTGAAAAGTCCCACTTTTTCAAGATTGGGCTGCTTGATATTTAATAATACCCAAAGGACATATTAGTAAGTAAGATTTATTTGTTTCTTGATTCTAGGCAACTTGTACCATGTGAGGTAGAACAATCCGTTAAATGAATGGACAACAAAACTATTCAGAACTATAAATAAAGTCATAGTTGCTGTCAAGTGAAAATGATTGGGACAGCTTGCCTCCTGGAGTTGTGGGGGTTTCATTGCTGGAGGTTTTCAAGAAAAGATTGTACAGCCAATTATCCCTCTGATATTTAATTATAAATTATTTCTTGTTTGGGCTTGACTGGTTGGCAACACTAAATTTAATGTCCTCCTTAGTATCTAATGTTTCTTTCTGGATATTGGGAAACTGCAGTGAATCAATTGATAAATGAAGTCTTTTCCATACCTTAGATATGTCATATCCGTCCATGGTTCAAACAGCAAGGAATTATCATGATCCATATAGATCATGTGGCAGGTAAGAAAGATGTGAAGTCTCCTTCAATCTTAGATCTTGGCTTAGGGGGCTGTTGGCTCATCTGAGAAGTTGAAGGAAATATCCCAAATGAAGGCAGTGACAAACCACTTCCATACTAGTAGCACAAAAACTACATAAATATGTTCACTAAATCAGTGGTCTCCAACCGAGGGACCACTGGTAGTCCGTGAGAAAATTTTGGTGGGTCGCAGAGAAATGTCACCCCCCAAAGCATCCCCCAAAGCAATTCAGGCTGCGCAGGAACACAAAGCTTGCATTGCGAATAACACTTAGTGAGGGGAGGGGAGCAAAGGGGGCAGGGGGGACTTGTCCAATTCACCCCACATGCCTGGCCTGGCCAGTGGGCTGCTTTTTTCCACTTCTTTCTTCTGCTTTTGGCTGCACGCAAGGAAAGCAGCAAAAATCTTTCTTTCTTTTCCCCAAACTCTGCTAGAAATGAGTCTTTGGGACTCTGCAAGACATCCTGCTCCAAGACTTCTGCTGCCTCTGCTGCTTTCCATGCATGAAGCCAAAAGTCACTCTCTCTCTGTCTCTCTCCCCCTGAGAACGGAGCTGGAGACGGTATCCTGCGATCCCAAATAAAGAATCATTGATCAGTAGGAAAAAGGGGTGGGGAATTTTCCTGCAGACTTTTTTTTTTGGGGGGGGGGGGTTTCCAGAGTCTCTGCAGAAAAAGGAGAAGCAGCAGAGACCCTGGGAAAATCTCCCAAAAAGTCTGCAGGAAAATCCCCCACCCCGTTTTCCTACTGATCAATCGTTCTTTATTTGGGATTGCAGGTTACCATCTCTCTCTCTCTCTCCCCCCCCCCCCCGAGAATGGAGCTAAAAAGCAGGTTAGGAATGTGGCTGCTTTGGAGAGTGTGGGTGTGTGTGAGTGACCTCTGTGTGTGTTTGTGTGTGTGTGTGTGCATGAGAGAGAGAGAGAGAGAACATTACTGCAAGCCCTCCGAGGTTAGATCAGATCTCTCTGTCTGTCTGTCTGTCTCTGTCTCTGTCTCTCTCCCCATCAACGTTAGCAAGCCATTGTCACTCAAAATTCATATTAGTGGTCCGCGGGATTTAAAATTATGAGTTTGATGGTCCCTGAGGTCCAAAAGGTTGGCGATCCCTGCACTAAATAACCAAGAGTTGAGTCTTACTTGAAAAAGTCTTTATCTTTAAAGGACACATCCATATAGTTTTCATAGTTACCTTCCTCTGGGATATTTTTTTAGGTTTTGACTAAAACCTTGCCGTGTCTGGGTTTTAAATATTAATTAATTGGATAATTTTAATATTATTTTCCAAATAATAACCAGGTTTGACCCTGCTTAATTTTCCAGATCAAATAAAGTCGGCCAAGTCTGAACCTTCTGACAAACAGAAATCTTTTTAACAGAAGAATTAAAAATAAAAATCTTGCTCCATATTTGATAATGTATTTTTTTTTTATTTTGCTAGGTAACCTATTGACATATGTGGACCAGCTTTCAGTTACTTCAGGGGTGTCAAACTTGCAGCATCACATGACATATCATGACCTTTTCCCCCCTTCACTAAACCGGGTGTGGGGGTGGCCAGCACATGACACATCCGGCCTGCGGGCCAGGAGTTTGATACACCTAAGTTACTTCATATGAAGTTACTGCAAAATTTTGCATATCAAATGTGACTGGAATATTAATTTAGTATCAGAGCTAACAACTTTGATAACATGTCTAAAGTATTTGAAAATCTGGATTTATAATGCTTGAAAGCAATATCTGAAAACTTCTCCAATTTTTTGTAGGGGATGTTTCAATCACAAACTGTTTTTAATCCATTCTCAATAAATTGAGTAAATATTCCCTTGCCTAACGTAGAATGCAGATTTTCATCTGGCAAGTATTAAAATTCTGTTGAAAATCTTCCTATCCAATGGGATGGATTTGTACACATAGTTACATCAAATTTGTACCCATTGCTTTAATTTTCCACTTTCTATAGTAACAACCCCCTTCTTGCCAATTCTGAATGCAAAGGAATTTTAATCTGTCCTTATGTCAACTCTTCTCTTACACAACTGGCCACAGGGAGACAATCCAAGTGTTGCACACCATGGAAAAATTGTACCTAACATCATGATTTAATTAAGCAGATAATGAAGTTCTATGCAAAATATAGAACACATTCTGGGCATATTGTGTGATGAAGATTATAATGTACTCTCTTTTACAAATGTCTCATGGTGACTGGGTTAGGAAAATGAGATGAACAAGTTTGTCTTTTGGCTCTTTATTTTCAGGCAGTGTGAACTGATTTCTCTTGATTACAGCCAGTCTGTTCAGAGTACATCTATAAGGGAACTGGCTTGTTTCTAAAAGAGAAAGAACAGAAAAACATCATGAAAAAAACATGATGTGAAATGATGGGACTGTCCCCCCAAGTGGTAGGTTGGCTTTAATAGTTTTGATCCTGACCATGGATTTTGTGTAATTACAATAAACACTATTTTTAATTTGATTTGGATCTGGTGTTTTCAATCCCAATTACATAGCACAGAATTGGATGTAGCATAGTGCCAATTGATTAATTAGAGTAGCCTTTAAGTAAACAAGTAAACATGAAACAAGCACAGCAATATACCAAAAGATTAGACACAGGTGGAAGGGATGTAAAAAGTGAAGATGGCAGCTGGATGCATGCAATTGAGGCTCTGCTCTTTTTTTACATATATTTTCATGTTCCCTCTAATCAATGGAACTAAAAAATGCTTTACTACTTAATGGGGTTGATCTAGCCTTTGCTATTTAAAGATGACCCAGTAGTCCCCAAGGTGCTTTTTCAGGAAGGAAATGGACTTTCTTGTTTTTTTTCTTTTGAAGATGTTTCACTTCTTCAGCTCGAACAGGATTTGGGACAACCATGACCTGGATGACTGAGAATCTTTACAGATGTTTAGCTATACAATTTGGGATGAACACCCTTAAATGGTGTGGGAGTAGGAATGGATTTCCAGAGGAAAAATTGCAGAATACAGGAACCAGGAGCACTACTCAGGTAACCCTGAGAACACAGAAAAACCTCTAAGTGTGTCAATGACCCTCTAAAACGGGTGTCAAACTCACGTTGTCAGGGCGGCATCACTGATGTATCAGGACTTTCCCCCCCTTTGTTAAACCAGGCATGGGTGTGGCCAGTGCGTGACACATCTATCCTGCAGTCCAGGAGTTTGACAACCCTGCTCTAAAAGGATTATCAGTCTGCAAGGAATATAAACCCTTCCACTCCCCACTATCCTGTCAGAGCTGAAGAAGCTTCTTGGATGAGAAGCGAAACGTCTTCATAAGAAAAAGAAATAAGCTACTCCAATTGCCTCCTGAAAAAGCACCTTTGGGACAACCTGGATGACTGAGAATCTATAGAATCTATAGAATCAGTATTTTTTAAGGGCATGACTTTCAGTCTTCACACTGGAGCATGTGGCTCTTCATATAGATACATCCTTTGTTGCATACTTTGTAAGTATTTGCTTTGTAGCTGCTCATACAATCACTCAAAGACCTTGTCTTCAGGAAGAAATAATGCAGTAATCCAGCATTACTGGTTCTTGCCTGGAGAATGACAGTGGATCTCTCTGGCAGACACACTGCCTGGTTCCCTGAAGAGAGATGCTGTGAAATCTGATGGAGGCAGGAGCAAAACTTTCTGTGGGACACTTAATAAACAATCCTGATAAAATCTTAAGTATGGGCTATTGGCTATTTTCTTGTTTTGGACTCCTTACTTGGTATTTTCAGAAAATTGTAGTAACTTCTTGACTTCCTGAGTTCAGCTTGGCAGGGCCAATGTATCATACAGAGTTTTCATTGACTTCTGATGAGCAATGCCTAAAGGACATAAGTTTCTTATTGTTACACACTCATTTGTGCATATTCTTGAAGCACAGCTGCTAGGATTTCATTGCTGGAGGACCAGAGACTTGTGGGATTTTTGTAGAATCTATATTATATAAAATTACACATAAATGGAACCAGTAGAAAGTCTTATAGAGAGGGTAGACCTGCAGAGAGAAGCACAAACCTCTCAGTTGAAGATGCATCACCCAGTTTTAACTAACTTTGGTTAATAATGCCCCCCCCTTTTCCCCATTCTTTCTGTGTAATTATGTCCCTACTTGCACAAACATGCCCTAACAACCTCTGTTTTCTGTCATGTCCCCATAACGTTCCCTTTCTCTAGTCCTGCATCTGTTGTGAACTAATAAAATACTCAAATAAAGTTTATCAAAAGCTTTAGAAAATAGCAGGGTTCTAGCCCTGCACTTCTGATTGGCCGATAATAGCGATATCAGATTGGTCCATTCAGGAGAATCTGATTGGCTGTTAATGAGCCACTCTCATTGGTTAAGGGGGTTAACACTCCACGTTTCCTATTGGTTACTAGAGCAGCAGCTTGCCTATAAAAGGGCTGCTGTTGCCCTAGGGTTTTGCTCTGTTCAGAATGTATAATAAAGAGTTGAAGTTCACTGTTCACCATCTCGTCTCTGTTCCTTGCGCCCATGCGCAGAACTTAATACTGGCAACGAAGGTGGGATACGGAGACGTCAGAGCTGACCGAACACTACAGAGCACGAAACAGAGCATGTGGCTGAAGGCACATCAACGGCGGAAACCATGACCAGCAGCACCATACCACCCGCTCCATTCGACCCAGCACAAGAAGACTGGGACTCATACATGGACCAGTTCCAGATGTTTCTGGAGACCAACAACTTGAAGGATGCCACTACTGGAAAAAAGCGAGTGGTATTCCTGACTCACTGCGGACCTGTTTTTAAGATGGCTAAAGCACTGGCAAAACCGGCTGAGGTGAAATCCATGGACTGGGACGTCCTCGAGCCCCTCCTATGGGCCCACTATGCACCTACCATACCAACACTTGTCCGAAGACATGAATTTTACCAGAGAGACCAGCGGAAAGGAGAAAGCGTTGCAGATTTCATCGCGGATCTCCAGAACCTGGGAGGCCTCTGTGGGTTCGCCGACCTCGAAGAAGCTCTAAGAGACCGAATAGTTCTGGGATTAGATGCACCACACATGCAAAGCAAGCTGATGGCAAAAGGCGACATCAGCCTTGCAGATACCATCGCTGATGCTACTGCAGCAGAAGCAACCAGGAAGTCGGCTGCCTGAATGCGCTGCACCAACGCCCCGCTCCGCCAACTTGCTGGCGAAACCTCACCTCGCCTTGAAGGACATGCAATGGCAACCCACCACGAGGACCTCGAATCATCATCAGAAAGTGATGAGGAAGAAGTCAACCGGCTCTGGTCTGAATGAGACCAATGCCACCAGCGTAACCAGAGACTGCAGTACCAATGTGCAGGTTGTGGGGCAAACCACCCACGATCAGACTGCAAATTCCTTGACGCACTCTGCCATATTTGTGGGAAGAGAAGCCACATCGGAAAGGTCTGTAGAAACAAGCTAGGATCCAGTCCACTTCAGAGGGGGACCAACTACCACCAACCCATAGGAAGTCTTCCTGTGAATTGGGAACATTCAAACCACCAATGGAACAACCACTCCTACAGAAATAAACCACTAGCCCATTCAACGAAATGAGAAGAGGCACACCAAACCATCACGATTGGTCATGCATCATCATTAGATGCAAAGAAGATCCGAGTGAAGGTCGCCATCGAAAACCAGCCCTGCATGATGGAAGTCGATTCAGGATCATCCCTCTCGATGGTTTCCTGGAAGACCCTTAAACAATTAATCCCTGCCGTCCGGTGACAAGACCTCAGAGTCCAAAGAATCATTCTCAAGGACTATTAAGGAAACCGAATTCTGGTCGTTGGATCCAGCCTAGTCCAGGTCTCATTCAAAAATCGTACTGCATCTTTACCATTGACCGTTGTCGACCGTGATCGGCCTAGTTTGTTAGGCCTTCAATGGTTCACTCCACTTGGGATTGAGGTTGCCGGCATTCACCAAACCAGCAGCGACGACTGGGAGGAGGCCCTTGTCCAGGAATTCCAGGAAGTTTTTGCAGACAAACTAGGTGAATACAAGGGGACCCCGATATCATTTAACCTTAACCCTGAAGTAGCCCCCATCCGCCTTAAGTCTCGTTGAGTCCCTTTTGCCCTTAAACCAAAGATTGACAAGCAGCTTGATAAATTAATAGCCCAGGGCGTTTTAGAACCAACTGACCAAGCTCCTTGGGAAACCCCAATCGTAATACCCATCAAGCCAGATGGATCGTTAAGGATCTGTGGGGACTACCATGCCACCCTGAATCACGCCCTTCAACAGAACGCTTACCCGGTGCTGGTGGTACAACACCTCCTCCATTCCCTGGGGGGGCGGAAAAGTCTTTGCTAAATTAGATTTAGCACAGGCATACCAACAACTGCCTGTAGATAAAAAAACAGCAGAGGCACAAACGATCGTTACGCACCGAGGCGTTTTTAAGTGCAACCAACTCCAATTCGGAGTTAGCGTGGCCCCAGGGATCTTTCAGAGCTTGATGGAGAGGCTATTACAGGGAATAAAAGGGGTCGTACCATACTTTGATAATGTTTTAATTGCTGCCCCGAATAGAGAAATACTAAAGGAGCGTCTTAAACTGGTTCTCCAGAAATTTAAAGACTCTGGCCTTAAAGTTAAAAAAAATAAATGTCAACTGTGTACAGATAAAGTAGAGTTCCTGGGGTACCTAATCGATAAACAAGGCATTCACTCCACCAGTAGCAAATTAAGAGCAATCAAGAACGCCCCAAGACCCAGAAACAAGACTGATCTCCAAGCTTTCCTGGGGCTTATTAATTTTTACAACATCTTCCTGCCCCACAAAGCGACCGTAGCCGAGCCCCTACATTGGCTCCTCGATAAAAAAGCAACCTGGGTTTGGGGGCACCGAGAGGAACACGCGTTCCAACAAGTGAAAAATCTATTAACTTCAGATGCTGTTTTAATGCAGTATAACGAGACTTTGCCTTTAACAATCACATGTGATGCATCACCATTTGGAGTAGGAGCCATTTTGAGCCATGTGTTACCGAAGTGAAGCCCCTATTGCCTATTTTTCAAGAACTTTATCAAAGGCTGAACGTAACTATAGTCAAATCGATAAAGAGGCTCTTGCTGTTGTATCTGCTGTTAAACGGTTTCATGAATATGTTTATGGATGAGTTTTTACTATTGTTACCGACCACAAACCTTTGCTGGGGATTATAGTGGGAGACAAGCCAACCCCCTATATATTATCACCTAGAATGACTCGCTGGTCAGAGTTTTTGGCTGCGTACAATTATAAGCTGCAGCACCGCCGGGGAAAGCCATTCCCCACGCTGACGCATTGAGCCGTGCACCACTTCTGGAAACCATTGACGACCCAGCTCCAACACTTACAACGCTCCAGATTGAAACACTACAGTCACCGCCGTTAACAGCTAGAGGTATCGTGATCGAAACAAAACGCGATCCTATCTTAAAGCAGGTTCTTAGCTGGGTCGAACGAGTATGGCCAGTAGATCAAACCCCTGGCCACTTCATTCCCTTCAAGAATCGGCAAACAGAACTTTTTTCGCAAAAGGGCTGCATCCTGTGGGGGGATAGAGTCATCATCCCAGAGCGGTTACAATGAGCGGTACTAAAGACACTGCATGAGGGCCACCCCGGCATCGTGCGTATGAAAGCGCTCGCACAAAGCTACGCGTGGTGGCCGGGCATCGACAAACAAATCGAAGCCTGGGTAAAGACTTGTTATAAGTGCCAGGAGGTTAGCAATGCCCCACCAAAAGCAACTCCGACAGAATGAGAAACACCTCGGGGACCGTGGTCCCGCATTCATATTGACTTTGCGGGACCTACTATGGGACATTCGTTCCTATTAACAGTGGATGCCTATTCAAACTGGCTCGAGATCCATGAAATGAAGAGTACCACAATCGAGTCTGTCATCCGGAAGTTAAACAGATTATTCGTGATGCATGGACTGCCAGACGTTCTGGTATCTGACAACAGACCCCAGTTTACCGCACTTCCTTTTGAACAATACTTAGCGGACCACGGTATTCGCCATGCGCTAACTTCGCCAGCTCACCCAGTTGCTAATGGAAGAGCCGAGCGCATGGTACAGTTTGTTAAAAAAAAACCTCTACAAAATGGACTATGGGGACAGATAAGATAAATAGAATACTCCTTCTCCAACGCATCACTCCACACAGCGTCACCAACAAGACTCCAGCAGAACTATTGATGGGACGCAAACTCCACTCCCACCTCGACCGGCTTCACCTGTTTTACGAGCCAGAGAAACCCTGTGGATCTAGCGGAAAATGCCATGAGTTCAAGATAGGCGACTTAGTTTTCGCCAGGAACCTTTCTGACGAATCGTTGTGGATCAAGGCCGCTGTTATTCAAGCCACTGGACCCAGGTCGTACCAGGTGAAAACCTGCAACGGAAAAATATGGAAACGCCATATAGATCAGCTTCGTTCAAGGCTACAACCTAGTTTCCGCAACTCCGGTAACTCCCAAACTGAGGGGGGAGGGGATGTCGAAGAAAACAAATTCGAGATGGCGGAAAGCAGGAACGAAAGAAGTCAGCCATTGGGCGTGACAAGTGAAGAAGGATCAAGGATGGGGGTGGCCTCACCACAGAGGAACAACCCAACAGAGGCAAGCCCACAAGGGCCAGAGGACAACGACGAGAACATTAGCAGCACCGAGTCTTCCAACGAAGAACCACCAGCACCCGACTTGCCCAAAAACGCCCCGCCAAACCAGGCTTACGAACAAGAACCGGTGGGACAGCGTAAATGCAATAGACAGTCAAAGCAACCTTCCTACCTCAGAGATTACGTCACCGCACCCCCCAAATGGAACCCGGGGGGAAGGGGTGCTGTGAACTAATAAAATACTCAAATAAAGTTTATCAAAAGCTTTAGAAAATAGCAGGGTTCTAATCCTGCACTTCTGATTGGCTGATAATAGCGATATTGGATTGATCCGTTCAGGAGAATCTGATTGGCTGTTAACGAGCCACTCTCATTGGTTAAGGGGGTTAACACTCCACGTTTCCTATTGGTTACTAGAGCAGCAGCTTGCCTTTAAAAGGGCTGCTGTTGCTCTAGGGTTTTGCTCTGTTCAGAATGTATAATAAAGAGTTGAAGTTCACTGTTCACCGTCTCGTCTCCGTTCCTTGTGCCCATGCACAGAACTTAACAGCATCCATAAATGATACAAGGCTTTGTTGTCTTAGTTGTTTCAGCATTAAAATACTGAATATGTCCCCCCGGCCCCCAACTACCCTTCCAGCATTATCCAAGAGCAGTCTTAGAAGTTTTTCACTGGGGAGGGAATCAGTTGGCTGCACTGTTGTGAAACAGAGAGCAAAAGAGTTCATCAATGAGGGCAGCAAGCTTCATGTGGATAAATTTTCTTTCAGCTGAAGAATAGCTGAAGAACACAGGAACATGATAATATGAAAAGGCTTCTGTTAATTAAACTTCATTGAAACAATAAAATTTATATCTGAGTAGGCAAGTATAGTATGGCAATTTTAATTAGGCAGAATGTTACTTTATGAAGCAGTAGCAATAGCACTTAAACTTATATACCACTTTTCAGTCTCTAAGCAGTTTAACAGAGTCAGCATATTGCCCCCAACAATCTGGGTCCTCATTTTACCCACCTCGGAAGGATGGAAGGCTGAGTCAACCTTGAGCCTGGTGAGATTTGAACTGCCAAATTGCAGGCAGCTAGCAGGCAGCAGAAGTAGCTTGCATTACAGCACTCTAACCACTCCGCCACCATGGCTCTTCTTCTGTCTTGCTTCTATTTATTGTTAAAAGATATATCTCTCCTGTTTTTTTAAGCCTGGTGTATATAAATGTTACTGTCAAAATGTGAAAATAAAGCATTTTATAGAATGCCCAAGAAAACTATAGAATGCCTACAACAGGATACCAAAATGCTTAATATTCCACACGTTTACTAGTCATTTTATGCAATGTCAAAAGACAAACCAGTAAAGTATAAAATGCTTAGATTAAAATGCCATTCTAGCCTTCCTTGTTACAAGGAACAAGTAGGTCAATGCCGGCTTTTTTGTCTTTTTTTTAAAGTAAGAAAGTTTTGTACTTTATTTTGCATATCTTCTGTCATTTTCATATACTTCTTTTCATGACTCTCTTTTCATATTTTTCCTAAATAATCTTTGTCTTAATGCCTAAGTATTATATGCAATGCCTAGGAAAAGTATACGCCATATTAAAATAACATGAACATAATTTGGCTAAAAACATCACACGTTCTATAAGTTTCCTAGGGATTCTGTACAATGCCAGCTTTTCATCCATTGCTAGTAACATAAACAATACAACTAGGCCATTAAAAGTTAATTGGTTTGTGCCAACTAGCATCTTTCTGCTTACTTTGTCTCATAGAATTATTGTGAACATAACATTGGGAAGTAGAGAGGAACTTTTTATGAGTAACTTTTTCCTTAAAGATTGAGTGAATTTTTTATTGTCCAGTCATTCAACTGTTTCCAATTCTTTGTGACATGATAGACATTGGTTTGCCAGGATTGTCTGTCAATAACTTCTTTGAGTTCTTGCAAACTTGTGCTTGTGACATCAGTGACAACTATAACTATCCTTTGTTGTGCTGCCCACTTTTTCCAGTACATTTTTTCCAACCATCAGGACTTCTCCAAAGACTCTTGCTTCCACATTATGTGTTCAACATAATGAAGCTTTAGCCTTAGTACTTCCAATGAGAAATCTGGTTTTACTTCCTCCTGTTTAAAATGAGTGTAATTAAATTAAATTACAGTAATGTCCTCTATATTGAAGAAAGTCATTGCTTCTGCCACTACACCGAGTTACAACTTGTTCACCTTCAGATATAAATGTTCTGACTTGTCTTTATAATAGATATTCTTTATAATAGATATTGGAATCACTGTGTTCCTAATAGTGCTTTGCTTCTGCCATAGGCTGAAATAGCAGGTTAATTTTAGGAGAGACTAGTCAACCTGGAAGATGTGGATTTCTTGTGTTCTCTAAATTTAGCTGTTTGCAGACATTTCATTATCTAACTAGGTTATATTATCAATGCAGATGAGTTTGCTGCTTGTTTATATATGGCTGTGATGATGAACCTATGGCATGCGTGCCACAGGTGGCACACAGAGCCATTTTGTGCCAGCATGTAAGTTGCAGGCAAACTTATCTCCCTGAGCATATGTGCACCTCACAGCTGATTTTCTGCTGGTTTGAGGCATTTTTCAGCCTCCCAAAGGCATGAAGAAGGCTTCTGAAGGCTTTGCAGGTCAAAAAATAGCCCCGTTTTGTCACTTCGGGTATTTTTGGAAAAAAAGGAAGTGATAAAACGGGGCTAGTTTTCAGCAGAAGCCTTCCTCAAGCCTTTGGGAGGCTGAAAAAGGCCTCAAATTGGCAGAAAATCAGCTGTGAGGTGCAGTGCAAGTAAGGGGGTGGTGAGGTTGGGTGAGTATAATGTGTAGGGGGAGTGGGGGTGCACATGCGTGCAAGCACATGCACAATTTTTGGTACAGGAGCCCAAAAAGGTTAGCCACCACTGATATATGGTATTTTTCCCACTTATCAGTTGTTAGTTGCTGGAGGGGATATGTTCAAATCCTTTTGTTTATTACTTTTTAATGTATCTTTTAAATGGTGTGTAAATGTGGTTTATCTCTTTGTGTCTATTGATGGCTGATTTGTTTGAATCTTAGCCTCTAGGAATTTCCTAGCATTTTTGTATGAGGCTTATCTATAATATTATTATTTCTCAGTTGAACTGTGGTTGAACCTGTATATGTACTGCAAAAGTAAGGAGTTTTTGACATGTTTTCTGACTGCTAGTTTGTGTTTGTGAGGATGCACTTTGCTAGTCTTCTAGCTGGCTGTCCTACATAGTGACTGTTACAGTCCTTGCCCTTGTATTTTGTAGCTGAGACTAATGGGTCTTTTAATTAAAATATTTTGGAGAGCTTTAATTGGTTTGTATGCTACAGTAATACCATGTAGTTGTAATAATCTGTTTATTGTTTGAGATATTTTTGATGTATAAGAGTATTATCCTTTTCATAAGTTATTAATTGTGTTGTGTTGTATGTCATGCACCTTTTGATAAAGTTTCCTGGGTATTCATTGTGTTGCAAGATGCTCTGAAAGTAGTATAGTTCCTCTTTCTGGCATTCCATGTTGCTGCAGTGTGTTATGCTGGTCTGAATTATGCTTTTATGCAGCTCCTCTTGTGGCAGATTGGGTTGTAGTGGAGCTCTTCGTTAGGTGTGAGAGAGATAAATCAGAGATGCCATGGTCTGAATTCTTTACAAAGAATTGAAAAGGTTCTGAATGTGAGATTGGGGAGAATAAAAGTGCAGGTGAACAAGGGGAACATAAGGGCCAGATGTATACATGACACGCGAAAAGTCTTGCATTTAATGTGAAGTCTTCTTAAATATCCCAACAGCTTCAGCTGGGAGTTGAATCTGGTAATTTTTAAAATCCCAGCAGAGAAAGCCCTGCCCAGAAATAAAGATGTAAATCAATACATACCAGCTTCAGTGGAATAATTTCCTTGGGGTTGTTTTTTTTTTGTCCTCCACATCCTCTCTGTCTTGTTCTCACACACACATATAGAGGGAGAGAGAGAGACATACCAGTGTTATTTTATTTTATTCTTAAAAAAAAACCCTGCACATCTCGTAAAATGATATGTTTAATGTTAGACTTAGTTTGTCATTTTGATGTTAGTCCAGTTTTTGATTGCATATGGAACTGTATCTAAGGCTGATGGAGTAAAGAAACAGTGGTGCAACTGGAAATCACCAAAGCCTTTACTTGAATGTCTGTAACCACATTCCAATGTATAACTGCAATTAAATACAGATGCTAAGGGCCCAATACAGGCCAGGTCCTCTCCCTTCACTGCTTTGTTTATCTTCAAGACTGATGGAAAATTCTAGAGAGTCTGGAAGCTTGCAAACTATTGACCAATTCTGGGCTTCGTTTGTTTTTTATTGTTGGTTTTCATTATAACTAACCCTGTACATTTATCATAGTCTTTCCCAATCAGATGCTCTTCAAGTGTGTTGGCAAGGGATTTGAGCAGGAGTTTTATACATCTGGAAGGCACCAGACTAAAGAAGTCTGGTTTAGCCTAGGCACATCAGGCTCTGAGTAAATCAGCAGGAATCACTGAACTGTAATGTATTTTCCATCATGCATTGTGAGACAAGATAAATTAAGGAAGGAAGACTGCAAACCAGTAGGAAGACCAGTTGACCTATGTATGTTGACTATGTGATGACTGTAGCAAGAAGAACTAACATTTACTGAATTGTTGCCACTTGAGACACCATGACAGAGTATGTCATGAGTGAGACAGAAAATTTTGTCTGTTTTAATACTTCCTTACAAACATGTTTCTATGGAGATTCTCAGTCATCCAGGTCATGATTGTCGCAAAGGTGCTTTTTTCAAGAGGCAACTGGACTTTCTGGTTTTTTCTTTGAAGACATTTCACTTCTCATCCAAGAAGCTTTTTCATCTCTGACTGGATGGTGGGGAATGGAAGGATTTATACTCCTTGCAGACAGATAGTCATTTGCATTCTTTAACAGCAGGAGTGTCAAGTTGATGTCATCACGGTGATATCACATGACGTATTTGGACCTTTGCAAACCAGATGGGGGCGGAGCTAGCATGTGACACATCCAGCCCATGGGCTGTGACTTTGACATCCATTTTAGAGAGTTGTTAAGGTCCCCTGGAAGTTTATATTTGTCATCAGGGTCACCTAAGTGGTGCAAATGGGTATAGAGCCTTCTTGGAATTGTTGAAAGGACTTTGTTGTAGATTGGAAATAGATAGTGTTGTATCCCTCCCCCCTCTGTTGAGAGAGGGCTATGCAATTCAAGGGGACGTAGATGGCCTCTTTGACCCCTCTTTCAAACCATTCCAAAATGTAAATTTGTAATCTTCAAAAGAGTGGCATTTGTCTTTTAAATGCAGGTGGACTGCTGAATCTAGTCCTGATGTGCTTGTTCTCCTATGTTGTGCCATGTGCTTACAAATATGTTGTTCATATGTTATTTGTATGTAGGGAAAAGGCAAGGGATGATCCAAGTGCTTTTCTCTTTGTTTCTAACAAGCACAGACAATTCTGTTTCTCTCAAGTAAGCATCCAACAAGACATTCCTCTAATATAGCCCATCCTCCTGAAGCATGTATATCTAAAAGGAGTTTTTTCCTCTCCAGCAGGCAGGATTGGAGATCATTTGGAGAAAAGCAAATTTTATCTATGTATTAAGTAAGCAGGAGAATGATTTCCCATCATTGCCTCATACATCAAAAGGATGGGCTTTCCCCTCCTCAGCCCAGTCTGTTGTGACAATCTTTCCTAAACTGAACTTAACATCCTTCAGAAATTTGGATTTGAATTTGAAGGATTTCCCTAACACCATGACCTTGGCTAAGAATTCTTGTAGTGGATTTTTGGGTATCTGGAGAGCACCCAGATTGCAGAGGGAAGTGTAAGATGTACTATGTTAAAGAGGAAGAAGGTGACACTTTTGGTCCTGTTCTCATATTATTGATGGCATTTATGTATTGAACAGCAGTTGTTCATCTGTAGGGATTTTGCAAGATTGGAATTTCACTCCAGCCAGGAATTCAGGTCACATAAAACCTCTCTCTACAAATAGCAGCTCAAACGTTATTTGCAAACAACCACATTGAATGCATGGATGTCAAACCTTTGGGTGTGTGTCTTCAAGTAAGTGTTGACTCCTGGTGACTGCCTGGACGAGTATCTGCAGTTTTCTTATCAAGATTTCAGATGTGGTTTGCCTCTTTCCTAGGGCTGAGAGAGAGTGATTAGCCCATAGTCACCTAGCTGGCTTTGTACCAAAGGCAGGACTAAAAGTTCTGGTCTCTTAGTTTCTAGCCTGGTGCCATCATCACTACACAAAACTGGCTATCTGACAAGACCTTATGGGTCTTGTAATATTACAGGTAAGTAATACTGCAGGGCTCTCAAAATCCTGGCATGTGAGCCAGATGTGTCACACACTGGCCATGCCTATGCCCGGTTTAGCGAAAGGGGAAAAAGTCCTGATACTTCACGTGATGAGACCGTAACAATGTGAGTTTGACACCCCTGCTTTACTGGTAGAGTGAATGTAAGGAATGGGAAGAGGGCAATCCCTATTACTTCTCCTACCCCTCCACACCCACTTTCTGTTCATTTTAGAGAAGGCCTGCAGAGGTAAGTCTTTATGTAGCTGAACCTACATTTAAATAGCTAGGATTAAGAACCCTATGCAATCTTGGTTTTTTTCAGCTTTTTGATAAATGATATCAAAGGATATTGGAAAGATGGGGCTTTTTGAATTTAGATGATGTGTAAAGGGTAGGAGCTCATAAAGTTGAGTTGAGGGTAGTAAGTGGTCACAGTTTACCAATGTCTGAGGAAGAGGAATGCTTCCAGTGAGCTTCAGCATGGCACACATGGTGATGATCCAGCAACTGTTATCTCTATCTGTCTGTCTATCCTTCCACCTTCTATCTATCTTTTTCATCTCCATCCATCCATCCTTTCTATAGTATGATACTGGTACAAATGATACATTCTACAGTTGTGGTACACAGAACATCCTGTTAGTATAAAAATTCTTAGATTATGTATTTTATCTATTTGGTATTGTTACTTATTGCTTTTATTCAATAAAGGTCTGCAGTGATAATACAACAAATTGTTCTCCATTGTTTGCTTTCTTGATGGGCTGCATGTTCTCACCTTGAAGTGTGTGGAAGGATTAACTGGAATGTTGGGTGGAAATGAGAATTTGAAAAAGAGAGAGAGAATGGAACTCCTTGATTCTTGCCCAAACCAACTTGTGTTTATACTGGAACTTAGGAATGACATCAGAGGAGGGAAGAGTATAAACACTTGCAGGAGTTTACTCGCAGGCTCTAAAGATTGCAGACATACTGCTGCTTCCAAACAGCTTGAGGAGGGATATGCTGAACTGTCAGAATGAAACTCCAATTTCTCTTGATCTTCCTCTGTCTCCTTTCCAAGGTAAGGAAACTGGAAAATGCTAACTTAGACAATAAGGAATGTTTAAAATAATGTTCATTGTGCATGCTCAGATTAAATATCACATGTAAGCAAAACTTAGGATAACATGTTGCTTTGAATGAACTGTGGAAATCCAATTTTAAAAAATCATAGGAGTAAGCAATTCCTTTACAATGACTGGACCCATGTTTTGCAGCCAGATCTGTGAATTATTTGTTAATTATGCCAGTATAACATGGGCTCATGTCTTGTATAGAAATCAAATATTTTTTTCTTTCATACACAGTTTTTGGTATTACACCATAGGCAGAAAGCCAACTAGCTGGCATTCCTTTCAGATTTCTCAATTGTTCAACTTTGGCTCTATAAAATATCTAAAAGTCATGTTCAACCAATGCTTCCTGCAGGAATGTGTAGGAGGAACAACATGGTACAATTAAAACACAATCTCTTTTTCATACATACAGTTATACGAACAAAACATATATGGAAAAACAAACATTTGATAAATGTCCCAGTAGTTTTGGACTGTTCCTTGAATTCCAAATCGTGGACTTAGTAAAAGAGTTCAGATTACTGTGATTGTCTCTAAACTACTTTGCAACAAAGATTACCTAACTACACAATGTTACCTAACTATACAAAAATCTATAATAGACAAGGCAGAGAAATATTTGTTCCCACCTTTCAGCCTCTACAAGCAGCAAGTATTGGACAAAAGTAACAGAGCTGAAAATACTAGTATGTTGAATATTCTCAGTTATTCATTGAAGGCCATTCTTTCTTAGTGATTGAAATCTTTTATTTCTTTTCTGATAAAATGATAGCTCCTAATCTTATATTATCAGAGTCAAAATAAAAAACTTTCCTTTACTACAAGCTAAGCTTTGATATAAGAAATAATTCACCATTACTCATTTAAAATTCTTAGTTGAATGAAACTGGGTAAGTTTTTCTCAGTCCTAAAACTTTTTGTTAATTGGATAGATGCAGGAATCAGGAAATAAGAGATTTGGAAGCAGATGAATTATAAGAGGAAGAGGAGCATTGTTGCACAGTTGCTCTCAAGCAGGTTATTAAGCAAGTCAAGTCTCATTGTTGCCCTTTATCAAATGTCAAGTATATGTTTCCCTGCAAGCTTGTTAGACAACATCCAGAAAGGAAGAAACATGTCAAGTGGCACCCACAGGTATTACATTTTTTGAAAAACAAATGTCTTCATTCTCGACTTCCCTTGGAACTTTAATAAATGCATTCCTTCTTCTTTGTACAGGGTGACAGGATTGGTTTTACTGCAAAGTAGCCCTAGCTGTTATTGAACTAATAGAATTATAGTCACAGGACTAAGCTTTCTTCATACTGGATTATACCACTTCTGCCATTTCCTATGATGTTGCTTTCATCTCCTTCCCAGCCCATGAAAGAGACAACTTTAAGTCATTCTTAGTTGCATAAGAATATGCTGGCCCCTTATTCTAATATTATTCAAGGCAGCTTCAAAATATGCAAAATCCTTTAGAGTTTGTAACTTATTAGTTTGAAGAGAAGAAGGTGAGTTGGCTTTCAGTGACGTTGAGCAGGCAGCAAGAGTGTTGGGTTGGACTTGCTCTTGCATAAATTTCTGCTCACCTAATAGGTATGTGGATTGCATTTCAAACTCAGCAGTGAAAATATAGGATTGTCAAACTGGGAGGAGCATTAAATCTCCAGTGCTGAAAACTAAATTAAAGCACCCATAGTCAGATACTTATCCAGCCATTTTTGAACGCATCCAGTGAAAGAGAGACTTCTGCTTCTCCAGGTCATCAGTTCTAGTGTTGGACAGCTCTTTCTTACTGCTAAGGTTTTATTCTAACGTTTAAAGTGATTTGCCTTCCTGTAATTTGTATCTATTATTCTAAATCAAATATTAAAGAATAAATATCCCTTCTGTGTGATATTCTTTAAGGACATCATACATTTTTGATATTTGTATCCTATCTTTCCTACAAAGTACTAAAGACATAATAGGTTCAGAGAAAGATGACCCAAAAAGTTGTATAATCAGGTGGAAATATAATCCTATGTATTTTTGATATTTGTCAATTCTAACACAGAAAGCTACTTCTGTTTACAAAAATAAAGCCATTGCGCATGCAAATCATACATGTGATAATCAAACTTGACATGAGTCCTATAAGAATATATGGCATGGTTTAGAACTTCATGGTCTTAATGAAACAATTATAAATGATATCTGACTGTGTAATTCAGCAGAATATTTCCTTCCTCTAATATTTTATGTTGGGTAGGATAACAGTTATGTGGTATGAAGGAAGTCTTTTTTTTTTTCCAGATCATCATGAATAGACTTCTACCAGTTATTGGAAGTATAAAATGATACAGTGGGTGCTAACATATGCATTTTGTGGGCTAGCCCAACTATTATCCCATTATGTCTTATTATCCATATGTTAATATGGTCTGGGAAGGATGATACAATTTAGAGATGTGATTCTGAATTAAATATCAAAAAATTGGACTCCAATATTATATGAGCAACTATGTTTTTTAAGTACAGAGCATAGTAATAAATATTATTCTTTTACAAAGAAAGACATTGCCATTCTGGAATTATACTCCTTCCGATTATGAATTCATGTTCTGTTGGAAGCCTGATCAAAATTTCTCAGTGTGGTCAAGATTTAACTGCATGTTTAAAGTCAGTGTTTTCTATGTATATTATGTGGTTTGTCCCTTCTCTTTTTTTTTCTCTTTTTATTTCCATTTTTGTATCTTTTTTTTTCTTTTTGTCTGTATATGAAAGCAAATTCATGAATAAATTTTTTTTTACAAATCGGACAACTTAAAATGAAGATGTTATTTTGTTTTTACAAGAAATTCACATTCTTTCACAAAAGAAGATTTTCTTGTCTAGGGGTTGTGTTAGTTCAAAGGTGGGAATAGAGGGCAGGACAAGAAGCAATGGATGGAAGCTAATCAAGGAATGAAGCAAACTAGAACTAAGGAGAAATTTCCTGACAGAACAAATAATCAGTGAAATAACTTCCCTCCAGAAGTTGTAAATGCTCCAACACTGGAAGTTTTTAAGAAGAGATTGGATAGCCATTTGTCTAAAATGGTATAGGATTTTCTGCCTAAGCAGGGGGTTGGACTAGAAGACCTCCAAGATCCCTTCCAACTATTCTATTCTATTCTATTCCATTCCATTCCATTCTAATGGAGAGAAGGAAAGGCTAAAGATTTACACTCTGGATCTGTCATATGTACAAGTAGGAATCATTTATTTATTTGTTTGTTTGTTTTTTATTTATACATATTTGTATTCCACGGTAATAAAAAAAATGATTCTCAGTGGTTCCCATTAAAAAACACAATACAAATTCTACAGAAAAATAAAATTACTACAGTGGAAGAACAGAAAGAAAATACAATATGGCAGCAACAACTCAAGTTATCCAACAAAGTCTCAGTAATTAAAAGCCTGTGGAAAACCAGCAAACAAGTCTTACTGATCTCCACAGGGAGACTATTAAAAGGCAGTCCTCAACGTATGACCACAATTGGAACTGGAATATCTGTCATAGGACACTGCAGTCATAAGTCAAGTTGGAAACAATTTTAGGACAATTTAATGGCATTAAGTGGATCACTATGGTCATTAAGCAAATCCATCATCCCCAAAGGCATGTTTTGGCTTAATATACGTAGAAAAGGTTGCAAATCCCAATCACTTGCTTGTATATGCACACTGGTTGCAAATCCCAATCACTTGCTTGTATATGCACACAAGGGTCCAAATTGAAATCACATGACCATAGGGGTGGTGTGACACACATAAGTGGAAGTACAGGTTATCTTTTTTCCGAGGCTGTCATAACTTTGACCCATCATTAAATGAACAGTTGTAAGTTAAGGACTACCTGGACAACAATGTCCATGCTGTAACAGAAAAGGAGTGTCTTCTTCCCACAGCCCCTCAAACCTCCCAAATCCGAGGGATTTGAGCAGTTTCCCCTTTCTAGATCTAATAGGTTAAGCTGAAGCTGGTTAGAGAATGCATTCTTTTCTGCATAGGCAAATCTTCTGCATATATCTCACTCCATTCTTGCATTTCTAAGCTAGCAGTTCTCAGTCTATTACAATAATAAAATTAGCCAGCTCATTTAAAGTGCTAAGCATGAATACTTTGCAATATTGACCTCTCTCCTGAATATTAATGCCAATTAACCCCGGAGAACACCAAATTTGTAGTAAAACGATCAGGGACGCTGACCATCAAAATGATATCACTGATTTCTATCATCAAACGTATGTATCTATCTATACAATCTAATCTAAGCAAATATATATCTTTCAGAGCCTACTTTGACATCCTCCCATCACCTTTACTGGCAGGAAGATTAATGGTACTTCTTATTTATACAGACTTTGCCTTTGTGGCTCCAGAGAGGTAGAACCTCTCACTCATGTCCTCATATGTTGTCCTTTTTAAGATGCTCCAAGATGTACGCTGATCATCCCAACCATTTCCATGTATGAAGGCCAGACTAATCAATTTTATGGTTGTTATATTTAAGGGATGTTAACACATATTGGGTGGCCAAATATCTTCATCAACTAAGTTATACAATTGCACAAAACTTTTAATTATACAGTATATGTTGTTTTATTGTCCTTTATACACCAAACTATCTCTTTTTTACTGTAAAGACTAGACAAAGATCATAATAAAGATATTTGATTTGATTTATTGATAGATAATTGTGCTTGGCTATTATTCATTGACTCATAAAGTGTTGGAAGCAACTAAACAACAACAATCCAAATCTTTCAAATGTCTGCAGATATCAGATTTCTGAATCTAGGGTTGAGTTTCTGCATGAGTAGAAATGTATAGCTGTGCCTGAAATGTGACAGCAAGATTTGTTTATCTCTATTCCAGGCCTGTGCTCAGGAGACCTGATCTCCTTCAACCCTGTTGACTGGATCAAATTGCTTCTGCCTTAGTTCAGTATCACAAATGTGACCTGGATGATTAACATAGATAATAAACCAATTGGTTCAGCAGGTGTGACAAAATTTATCCCATCCAATGGCGAGAACACCACACTAGCCCAAAACTACTACCAGCAGCAGTAGCTGCTGTAACAGGACAACCCTGATGTTGAACACCTGCCTCCTTGCCTGGCAAGGATAATTGGAATTGTGGCAAATTTCCCTCTTGATGGAAGATAAATAGATAGATGATAGACTGATATTTCCTTAAGACTGAGTGATTTCTTGCATGATTTATGATCAGCCTAGTGACACAGGGAGCCATGTTTCTATATTGAAGTAATAATAGTCTATGCATTTGCCCAGTAGCAGGGGATAGTAGAATAGGGAACAAAGAATTGGAGAAGATCACACAATATCAAGAACTGAAAAATTAAAATTGAAACATAATGGCATAAACTAGCTGTGCTGGTCCCAATGGTTATTGGCACATTGAGTGTCATACCAAAAAATCTTGGATAGCACTTAGAAAAACCACAGATTGACCAAATTTCCATCGGATGATTGCAGAAAGCCTTATACACTATACCAGGGGTAGGGAAACTTGGCACTTTTATCACTTATGGACTTCAACTCCCAGAATTCCTGAGTGAGCCATAAAAGGTTCCCCATCCCTGGCTTACTGGTTTTTCAGTTGTGGGGGAAATCCATTTTTGACTTGAATGGGACTGTTTAATATACAAATGTATAGTATATAAAATCATACATTGCAATGTCCTACCTGTCAATGAATACTTCAGCTTCAATCATAACAATACAAGAGCAAGCAATAGATACAAACTCAAGGTTAATTGCACCAAGCTTGATTGCAGGAAATACGACTTCAGCAACGGAGTGGTCAATGTCTGGAATACTCTACCTGACTCTGTGGTTTCTTCCCCAAACTCCAAAAACTTTCACCTTAGACTGTCTACTATTGACCTCACCCCTTTCCTAGGAGGCCTGTAGGGGGTGTGAATAAGCGCACCAAAGTGCCTACCGTCCCTATTCTATTGTTTCTTTTATTTTTCTTATATGTATCCATGTATTCATAACTATGTTTTACTTATATCTATTATCTTGTAAGCGATTGACAAACCAAATTAAAAAAAAATGTAGGACAACCTTTTATGGCTCACTCAGGAATTCTGGGAGTTGAAATCCATAAGTGATAAAAGAGCCAAGTTTCCCTACCCCTGCCCTATACCAAATACATGATGACATCCTAGATTTTTGGGAAGGAAAATCATGAAGGCCTCAACCAGCTAATGAACTGATAGCTATGGTTTCGAGTTTGTTGGTATATGTAATACTAGTAATAGCCTTTCCTACACTAGAAGTTTGGTTGTTGTTAGGATTAGCCTCTAAAGAAACATTTTTTGCAACTGTATTGGACTTCTTCAGTTTTTTTAACATGATGAGGTGGTAAGGATCCTTCAATCTGGATCTCTCTCTGTTCATGGGGAACTGAGTGTGATTAGTGTTTTGGTCAATCCGATTCTTAAATAACTGTCTAGAGTAACCTCAGCCTGTTGCTCTTCAGATAGATTATTAGACCAAGAATCATGAGACATTTTGATGTTTGGGGATTCAGCACTTCTAAAAGACAAAAGGTCAGAGACTTGCCTTTTGCTACAATGTACTAATTTGTTTTTCTACATTTTCTACATTAATTGAAAATTTAATCTGAGAATGGTTATTTTAAAGACTGATTAGTGGGCATCAGGCTCTGAGCAATCAACCACCCTCACTCTTTTTCAGGATTATTATAGTCCACCATCTTCTATTATAACTCTCCCCATTTTTTAATTATTAAACTTCTGTGACGCCCATGTTGCCGAGGCAATTCTTCATCTATTTATGCTTCCATGTTCTCATACCACTTAGAAATTATGAAAAGTTGGAATATCTACACATCTTTTTTAAAAAATTAGTATTACATGTAGTCCTTGACTTAACAACCATTCAAAGTTACAATGGACCAGCCCAAAACTACCTACAACCCATTTTCAGAGTTATGACAGCTGCACATACCCATGGTCATATGACTGCGTGATGTATTTATTTTTTTGCCAGTTTCAGATATTTACATATATTTACTTCCCAAAAAAACTTTGGGGGAAAATTCACTTAACAATCACCATGTTTGCTTAATGACCATTATAAAAATGGTTGTAACTTTGATGCCTCAAGTTATAACTACAATGACTTATAATTGTAACTCTAGGCTCAATTCTAGTTGTAAGTCAAAAACCATCTCTATGTAAGAATTAAACACATTTGATAGGGGGAAGATGTTCTTATGGAAGATTCCTTAAATGTCAGTTTTAATAGATATAAAGTGGGCATTTTGTTATAATGTTATTCTCTCTCCTCCCAGGCGAACTTCCAGCACTGTCAAACTCCATGCTACTGTCCATGGCTCCCTCTCCGTTGTCCACCTGGGTCTCGCTTGGTTCTGGATGGATGTGGCTGTTGCCACATATGTGCTCGGAGGCTAGGGGAGCCATGCAACCACCTTTCTGTTTGTGATCAGAACCAGGGACTTATCTGTGACTACAGCAATGCCCCCACACAAAGGGCGGGAATCTGCAACTGTGAGCAATCTTTGTTATTCTCAATAGAAATTTTTCCAAGTATGAGGAGAACATCAGCTTCCTAAAAATAGATGGAATTATCTGACTTTAATGCATGCCAGAATAACACAGTGTGATTAGGTAATTCATTTGACTAAGACCTCAAAAGCTCAGTTCCTAAATCTACAAACTTTCCATACAGATTTGGGGTCAAATTAAACATGGATATTATTCATGAATGTTCACTGCTTCAAAAATGTTAATAGCAACTAAAAGAAGGGAGAACTGAGAAAGATAATGGGATGAGGGAAAATAAGCCTTTTAACTCTTGCTTTTGGCTTTTTACCTCAGTTAAACTAGACCTGGATTGGGCTTGAACTAGAAAAAAATGGAAATGGTATTGAGTTAGAAAGAAGAGAATAGGCTCATAGTCCTTCTGGAAACTTTCTTCAACCTGCCAGCATTTACTGCTGCTTTGCCTATTTTTTTTTATTATCTTATTTATTTCATATTCTGGAATTCTTACAATCATTCTTGTGTAAAGCCTAAATAAAATATAGGAAATGTGTGAAATATTAAGCATTTGATAGCATTAGCACTTAGATTAATATACTATTTCATAGAGCTTTAACAGCCCTCTCTAAGCAGTTTACAGAGTCAGCATATTAGTCCCAACAATCTGGATCCTCATTTTACTAACCTGAGAAGGATGAAAGGCTGAGTCAACTTTGAATTGGTCAGGATCTAACTCCTGGCAGTGGAAAGAATCAGCCTGCAATTCTGCATTCTAACCACTGTACTACCATGGCTCTTTATATGCTTGAAGTTCAAGCAGCATATTAGAGCCATGTTTTTCATGTCAAACATTCCCATCATCCCATAGAGATCTTGCTGAAAAAAGAATATTACAGTTGCAATCACACACATAAAGATCATGATTATAGTCCAGGAAGTAGGCAGATAATGTTGGTTTGATTTTTGTGACACTAAGCTTCTTTTCTGTTCTGCCTCTGATGCTCTCATGGTAGCTGCAAGCAAAACTTAGCAAATATGCTTCAATTTCCTATCTTACTTGGAGAGTGCAAGTCAGCTGGCAGAAATGTAAACAAATATCAATTCCCCACAAAGTAAAATCTAACTAGGAGAAAATCTCTTTTTTCCCTTAGGAGATTTTTGAGAGAAAAATAGAACAATTATGGTCAACACTTGGCCATTCATCTCCATCTAAGAAAGGCCTTGGTTCTGTCCTGTCCTGTCCTATCCTATCCTGATACATTGAAGACTTCTTAAAAATAAAATGAGAGAAATAATCCAATATTTTATATCCTCACTAAAAATTATATATCAAAGTCTGAGGGAGATATGTTTCATATCTTGTCCTTCATTAAAAATGAGAGAAAGTAGATGATACTATATTTCTTTTATAGGCAAATTATTTGATCTAACAGAAATGTGGTCCTTACTAGTCAAAGATAAATATTATTATTGCCCTTCCTTATAACGACATAAGTCTTACAACAACAATAACAAAACCTCAGGTAATTGCTGATTAAATTGTTTGTCAGACCTGACTCAGTCTATAATGCCTATGATACCTTTCAATATAAATTTCTATGGCTTCTCCTCTTAGATGTCTCCTCTCTTCAGTCACATCCCTTATTCCTTAGTTTCATTGTGATTTCTTCCACTAGGATAAAATTGCCAGTGTCTGTAGAGTTGGGAGGATCATTTAGGCCATTTAATTTCATCCCATACATAATGCAAGAATCCAAATTAAACTACTGTAAATAGATAGTTGTCTGCAAATTCAGAAAGATGGTACATTAGAAGTGCACCATCTTTCTGGGTAGCTAGTTCTACTATAAAACTTATTTCATCTTTGGAAAGCTTTTGCTAATATTCACTTAGAATCTTACTTTCTTATTTTGTTTGTTTGATTGTTCATTTATATCCCATATTTATTATTTGTACAAATAATTGAAGGTATTGAATATATCCAGCATACTTTCTTCCTCCTATTTTCTTCACAACAACTCTGTGAGGTGAGTTGGGCAGAGAGAGAGAATGACAGGCCCAAAGTCACCCAACTGGCTAAAGTGGGACTAGAACTCAAGGTTTCCATCTTTATAGTCAGGTGCCTTAATCATTGGACCAAAGTGGCTCTTTATTTATAATTATACCAATTATTATTTTTTATTTATTAGAAAATTTATATTGTCACCTATTTGCACATGGTGACTCAAGGAGGCTTACAGGGATATAAAAGCATAACATATAAACATTTAAAGTAATAAAAGAAAATAGTTAAATAATAAAAGGATATAATGACCCAGACAACAACACATTACATAAGCCATTTAATGGGCTTCATCCCACTCTGGGTTCCCCAAGCCTACTGGCAGAACCAGGTCTTTAGCACCTTCTGGAAGAGTGTTAAGAGTGGGAGCCATTCTAATCTCTGGGGGAATGATGTTCCAGAGAGAGGGAGCTACCACGGAGAAGGCCCTTCCTCTGGGTCCCACCAGCCATATATGTCTAGGGGATGGGACCCGGAACACTCCTTGCCTCTCTGCTCTAGTCAGTCGGGTAGATGTGACCAGCAAGAGATGGTCCCTCAGATAACTTGTTTATTCCATGTAACACCTATGGATAAAAAAGAAGGGATAACTTTCTATGTGATGATCCTTTGTGTACTTAAATAGTAATATCAGATCCCATTTCAATCTTCTTTACTTAAGGCTGCAGGTAGCCTTTCAGACTGTGAAACAATCATAGTCCAGTGTTAATATTAGGTGTGAACTCTATCCAAGTTCTAAATATTTACATTCGATTTATCTCATCGGTTCCCAATGTTGGCTGCAGATGAAGAAGATGACCAAGACAGTTGTGAAGTGAATGGAAAGATCTATCAAGATGGAGAAGTATTCCAGCCAAGTTGTAAGCTCCAATGTCGCTGCTCAGGAGGAGGATTTATATGTGTTCCTCTCTGCAGTGAGGATGTTCGTCTCCCCACCCTAGATTGTCCATATCCAAAGCGTGTGGAAATCCCAGGGAAGTGTTGTCAAGAATGGATTTGTGATAGAGAACCCAGACAGATCTTGCAAGGAAACATGGCAGGTAAAACCCACAGATATTGACACCCCTTTTCAGTGTCTTTTTATTGGTAAAACCTTGGTGGTTGGTACCATGTGTGCCTGGAACTCCATTCAGGTAAATGGAGAGCCACTGAGTATCCCAGTGTTTTCCTTCATGAGTTGCTGAAGATGGGACAGAGCCCATCTTTTTCCTCAGCTTTCACCAACTAAATAAATTGTTTTTCATTCTAATACACTTTGTGAAATTATGTGCCAGTCTGACTTAAAATACAAGCTCATTTTAAATTTTCAGCTTGTTGTAGTGGTCTATATGCTGGACTAGAAACTCTGAGACTGTGAGTTCTAGTCCTTCCTTCAGCATGAACGCCAACTCCAGGCATTTGGAAGTCTTTTTTGTACTCTCCCATTTGTCAGTTGAACTAACTCAAAGCATCTCATAGGTATTTTCTGCATTTTAAGGTCAATAGAAAGAAAGATAGTATGATTGATTATGAGCAGAACAATGTTCTGAGACATTAGAGGATAAGAAAGCCTGAAGATGTGGATGAATTACATCCATTTCCAGGTAGTTCTTGCTTACCAACCGTCTTGTTTAGTAACCACTCAACGTTAACAGTGGCACTGATACAGCAGCTTTATGACTGATCCTTAAATGTGCAGCTGTCATAGTACCTATGTTGTGTGAGTGCAACAGGCGCACATTGGGTGCTTTGTCACTGGCACATATTTACAAAAGGTGCTACATCCCAGGGTCACCTGATCACCATTTGCATGCTTCACAGCCAGCTTCTGACAGTGGGGAAACCAGTAGGAAGTTGCAAGTGTCAACTCATAAAACATTCCTATGCCTGTTTTAGTAGTTGCCATTAAAAAAAGGGGAGGGGAGTGTTATGTATGTAAATAGTTTAAATAAAAGCAAGCTTGGGGTAAAGTGCAGGGTTATGGCCCTGCACTTCTGATTGGGTGTTAAGCGGCTCGATCGGATTGGTTGGGTTCAGAGAATCCGATTGGCCCTTAACGAAGGACTCTTATTGGTTCTGGAACTAGCATCTTACAGCTCCCTATTGGTTATTTCACATTAAGGTCACCTATATAAGGCAGAGTTGTTGTTGTTCACCCTCTTAAGTCACTATGTAATAAAGAGCTGAAAGTTCACCAACTAAGATTGTCTCCAGTCATTTCACCCATGCCTGAAACTATATCAGGGAGGAAATCTGGAAGAGCTTTGTAGCAGCTTGAAAGTGGAAGTGCATTCCAACTCTTACCTTTAAAAGATTGTAACTAAAATACCAGAGCTTTTGCCCGTGAATATATTTAATTGGAGAATGTGAATGATGACACCCAGCATGCTCAATTGGAGAATCTGGTTTATGACACACCCAGGGGGAGGGGGGAAACAGGTCATAGGTGACTGTAAATTACAAATGCCAGAATTGGCTTCATTCAGGACAGTGCCAGTATGTCGCCTCTAATAAATCCTTTGAAGTTTTTAAAAGATTGGCTCAAGAATCATGATTTAATTAGAGCGATTGCTGGAATCCTGACAGCAAGTCACAGTCACACCGTGTCATGCTTAATGACCCACAGTGATTTGCTTAATGACTGCAGGAAAACTACTGCCATAAGTCTGGTGTGGTTACATTACTTTTCACTTAACAGTTGCGTTGCTTAGCAATGGAATTGCAGGTCCATGTTGTGGTTAGTAAGTGGGGACTACCTGTATTAGTCCATAACTGTGCAATCTGTAGAGAGGAAATTGCTAAATTAATAAATTAAAAAGGATTGTAGTCCTCAAAGTAATACCTGAAATACCATTCAGCTCTTTGGCAGCTATAGAGAGGTGTCAATGGTAGTGATGATGAGCCTTGGGGGCACTGGAGGTACTTTCAGTATGTCTTTTATTAAAAATAAATCAGTGGGTCACACAAGATGACTTGATGGGCTGCATGTGACATTTGGGACTATGTGTCACACAAGCCTACTGTACATTAGATGGTACATGACAGCATCTTGACATCTTGATCCTGAAAGTGAAGCAGGGTCAACTGTAGTTACTGGAATGGGAACCATCTGGGTAGTTAGATGCAACTGGGAAGTGGGGGAAAAACATTCTGGAAGAAGGCAATCATTTGTATAATGCCATAAAAACTGCATGAATTTGTCATCGGGAGTCATGCTTGACTCAGAAAAAACTACTTTTTTTAGAGCTAAAAATATCACACACATTCAAAATTCAACCTTGCTTCTGAAATGCAAGAGATGCTTTGTAAAATCTCACAGATGTGAGACAGGCAATCTGTGTCCCATGGCTTCATATGACTCTCCGTATCTTTTTAAGACCCTGTGAAACCCGCATGGTGGTTAGGTAACTGGTATATATGTTATGTTTAATGTCTAGACCAGAGGTGGATATTCAGCAGGTTCTGACCAGTTCTGGAGAACCGGTAGTGGAAATTTTGAGTAGTTTGGAGAATCCGCAAATACCACCCTGCTGGCCCTGCCCCCATCTATTCTCTGCCTCCCAAGTCCCGGCTGATTGGCTGGGTCTTTTTTTCTTACCCTGCACAGAAGAACGGAGCTGGAAAGCAGGTTAGTGGGGTGGGGAGGGAATGGGGATTTTGCAGTAACCTTCCCCTGCCACACCCACCAAGCCATGCCTACAGAACCGGTAGTAAAAAAAAATTGAATCCCACCACTGGTCTAGACCACTAAAGATGAACAGCTGGTCCTATAACAATGGTTATAGAGATAATATTATTTGTAAAGTGCATTTTGTTCATAAATTTAAGTTATATAGAATTTAACAGTATGCATATAGCTTGGTATACTGAATCATGAAACAAAAAGGTACTGACTTAACTACTCCTAAACTAGGTTGAAGTCACAACTTTGATTCCCCAAAAAACCGCATCCGTAAATACATCTGGTCCTTGAAAACAGATGCTCTGAACTTCTTAAATTCTATAACTTGCTGTAACCATTCTATGTCTCTGGATGTTGTTATGATTATGTGTGCCAAGTTTTAACACCCCTCCCTTCCTTTGTTTGTTCCTGGTTTTGTTCCAGAAAGGTTATCTGGGATAGCTTTCCCCAATTTGTGTGAAGACTGGAGCACTGAGTGGTCTGCCTGCTCTACCACCTGTGGCTTTGGGATTTCCACACGGGTGTCTAACAAGAATCCCTATTGCAGGCTTGAAAGCCAGAAACGATTGTGCATCCTTGGACCCTGCCCAATCCTCACGGGAGTAGGCAACATGGTAAGGAAGAGGCTTTCTTAAAATTTGAGACAGCTCCAGAACTTTTAAAATTGTGAGGAGAAAATTTGCCATTTCCACCCGTATGGAAATCCCAACATAATACAAAGTTAATAGAATGTTGCAAAGATCACTAATCTGCTTGCTCCAATAATTAAACTAATTAACCTGCTCAAATAATAGCAGACAGGGAAAATCCTGTCACAATACAAAGTTTCCCTGGGAACACAGAGGTGGCACCCAAAGTCAGCACATAGGCATGCATAAAAAAATAATCTATAAAATTACTAAAACCATGGCAAAAAATGCTGTAAGATCAGACACAATTCACTTAGCAACCACCTTGGTAAGCAATTGAAATCCTGGTTTCAATTGTGACCATAAATCAAGTACTATGAGCCACAATGTCACACTGGTTAGAATGCAGTCCTGCAGGCTACCTCTGCTGACTGCAGGCTGCCTGCAATTTGGCAGTTCAAATCTCACCAGGCTCAAGGTTGACTCAGCCTTCCATCCTTCTGAGGTGGGTAAAATAAGGTCCCAGATTGTTGGGAGCAATATGCTGACTCTGTAAACCGCTTAGAGAAGGCTGTAAAGCACTGCAAAGCAGTATATAAGTCTAACTGCTACTGCTATTACCTGTCAGCTAAAAATCATGAAAGCGTATGCCTTTTAATAAACTCTTCTGATTTTTTTTTTTGCTAAACAATTTTTTTGCTGAAGATCTGACTGGTACTATAATCCATCTCAATCTCTCTTCTACATACACACACTGTGGACCACTAAGCTGTGTGATTAAAGGCAGAGCATATCAAGAATAGCATCTCCTTATGTCAAGTATAAATTCTTCCAACAAAATCAATACCAGCAATTTGACTGCAAAAGACTGTAAGCAATTGAATCCCAGAATAGTAAAGGCCCTTTCATGACCCCCAATCTGGCAGCATGATTTATTGATGCAGCTTAAACTACCTGGCTGCATTTGAAGTGGGCTATTTTATTTAAGGAGGTGATTTTGTTGTTACTTCACCAAAGGCATCTAGCTTTGCCTGAAATGGTGTGCATTTCACAGGTTCCCTGTAGGGGAAAAATGTAGGGTATGAAGAGTTGAAACTAAATTTACTGTGCAAGTACTCAATGTGCCTGTTGCAGTACCCTGTTGAGAATCAAAACATTCTTACTGCTCTTCAAATGCACTTCTCCCAAACAAAGAAAGTAGGACATAGGAGATGATGGGGCTCCAGTTTGCATTAGGAACGTAGCATGACAGAGCTGGATAGAAAAGGGGCTGGAAAAAATAGGAGGAGAGAAACCTACTGGCATCTCGAAGCAATGTTATACACACAACCTGGCCAAAAGATATTGACCCATTGTTTCTCCTGCTCTTGATTTATAGTTTACATTTTTAAACAGATTGATTCAAAATATTTGACTGTTCATTCTTAAGTCTTCACAGCACCATGGCTGGAAAATGTCATAGCACTTCTAACCAGTGGTAGGATTCAAAAATTTTTTACTACCAGCTCTGTGGATAGGGCTTGGTAGGTGTGGCAGGGGAAGGATACTGCAAAATCTCCATTCCCTCCCCACCCCTGGGGGAAGATTACCACTGGTTCTCTAAACTACTCAAAATTTCTGCTACTGGTTCTCCAGAATTAGTCAGAACTTGCTGAATATCACCTCTGCTTCTAACTCTGCTTTGAACATTTGATCAGCCCAGAATTGATTGGTACTGGAAAACAACAATCTATGTATGATATTAATCCTGGAGGGGAAGATCTATATCTTTAATTAGGACAGTAAGAAATTGGCTACCTATATTCCCCTGGAATGTGCACATGTTCATATGCATTTGATTAACAAGTTGTAAACTTGGAAACAACATTTTTGTATTTCACAGGACAACATACCACTATATGGTAATACAGTCTATTCCAAAGGAAAACATGTCACCACACAAAGAACTACATGATGCTCTCAGTCACTGTGTGGAAAGGTTTAAAATGATGACAAACATCATTTTAACACAATTTCTAGTTGCTTGTTGTTGGATTTACTCAGGAAGTTTCTGAAATTCCGAATAACTCAAGCAGATGTCTTAGTACTATTACATCCTAACTCATTCTTGCTGGGGATTCTGGATATTCTAGTTCCAACACACCTGAAGGGCATCATGTTGGAGAAAGCTGGTGAATTTGAGTAAACTATCCATTTTTTTCAGATTATATCAGACAAAGGGTAAATATATCAGCATCCATTATCTGGAGAAATGTGGAAAAGATGACTGTCAAATTAGAAATGGTGAAGAAAATTCATACAGTCTTTTAATGAGAAGCTACCAATATGAATATGGTGCAAATCTGCTCAGTTCTTTATCATTCTTTCTGTGATGTATCAAATCTTCCTTCTTTCCTTTGCAGGAAGGAAAAAAATATAGGGCTCTTTTGCCCAGTTAAAACACAAAATGACCAAAATGAAAGGAATGAAACAAGTCTTCCTGCCCCCATTCCCACCCCTGCTCTTTCACTCACATTGGCAGCTTTCTCTGGCTCTTTTTCAGTTTAAAATAAATTGGAAGATCAGTTTTCTTCCGTGGTAATGTCTAATTTGACTGTCTGCCTCTTTGTTTGGCCACACTTTTCCAGACAGGGTTGGAATTTAAACTGAGTGTTTTATCTCTCCAGAGTCGAAGAGGAAGCCATTTATAAACCAGTCCACTCCATTCAGAAGTTGACATGCTGGCTTCAATCCAGCAACTGGAACAACAGAAGCCTATACTGATCTTGTTTCTGTGGTGATGAGAGAACCTCTGAGGAATGGAGAGACAAACTGATTGTCCTCAACTGAGAGGGGGACGTAACAAATAAGAGTTCCCACATCTGAGCTGACAATCATCTTCCTTCTCAATACCACACCAGTGACACTAGACAGCTTTAATGTTTGGTGGAAAAATTCCAGGCCATGTGTTTTAATGTTATTCAGTTGTGATGCCTTTATTGCCAGCTTGAGACTAATTATAAATCCATCCAATTAATGACATGACACTTTACAGTTACAGTAATTGAAAGAAACATGTCGTATTATTCTTTCTTCATTATCCCTTCTCTAAATAATAGTTCTAGGAATCTAGCAAGTGAGATCATCATCCATTGTTCAATATAGGTTATTGTTTATGTTCTTGTTAGAAATAAATAAATCATCACAATGCTTAGTTGCCTGAAGCCAGACTAACCAGTTTTAGGGATCACAGCAATATGTAATGTTTGAAGGCAAATGTTAATGACACAAAGAACAAAGTAGGCATTGTATACTATTATTATTATTCTCTCTGTGTGTATAAAGGAGAATAATGTCTTCATAACAACATTGCTCATGGGATGAAATGTAACTTGAGAAAGAGAGATGAGTCTTTAATAATTTAGTAGATTTGGAGTAAAGATCAAAGTTTTCTTTGAAGCTTGTCTCTTGGTGATATTGTAACTTTTGCCTTTGTTTGCATGGGAAAAATATGATATTGTTTAAAAAAAAACTACAGAATGAAAACATGTGGCAGGCTTCAACAGAACAATAATATACAGTTTTCTAAAGCACAGATGAAATACTGTAAGTCTGATTGGCTTTATACTAAAAAAAACAGTGAAGATGGGAAAATCTATATCTGGCTAGTCCCGTGATGATTCTCAGCTAATTAGGAACCGAGTCATAAAATCATATAATGTTGCCAGTTTATACATAGACAATTATATATAGTTTGGAAACCATTTATGAAGTTTTACTTTGTTAAGAATAGGATGAAAAGTTGTATCACCTTCATTTCCCACTGGAATTTCTTTTCAGCAGCACTGAAAGTATTTGTGTACCAACATACATTTTGGCCTCTACCAAGAGACTACAAGAGTTGAAATAGATTTTAAAACAGGGGTTTCTAAACTTTAAGATTTATGGAGTTCAACTTCGAAAAATTCCTCAGCCAGCCATACTGAGGGAAGGAATTCTGGGAGTTGAAGTCCACAAGTCTTAAAGTTCCCATGGTTAGAAACCCATTTTAAAAGGCATTAAATAAGAATTTAGAAGTAATACATGGTCTACATTTTTATTATGTCTTTTTCTTCTGGACATGTGATACTGTATAGCATATGTGGCACCCATGTATTTTCATGATTATTTCTCATGTGTCTAATACTTTAACTTGATAGTCAGGAAACATTTCATTTTCAAATACTTTGTCATCTTTATGATGCCTATTTATGGATGAGAAGGAAGAAAAAAACGATGGTAAATTATTTGTCCAGGGCTCAGAAAATATAGATTTGATCTATGCTGAGATAAAAGCTGATATATAGAAATTTGCAGCCTGGCAGCAGTTTTCAAAACTTAACTTCCAGAGCATTGTAGGTAAATGCCACCTTTTGCCAGATTATGTCTATCAGTTAGAAATTGTCACAGTATCCTGAACTACTTAATGGGTACTATGTACTATAGATATAACCTTCATAATCAGTCTAGAAAAGTTATTCTGGACCTTTAGTAAATCAGTCTCCTCCAGTAAAAGCGAATATCCTATCTCTCAATCAAAGTATAAATGTTATAAATAAAGAAAAAACAAATGACCTATCCACTGTTAATACTTTCTTGTCAGACAATTTCCAAAATTGCAATCTCTTAGACCAGGGGTCTTCAACCTTGACAGCTTTAAGACTTGTGGACTTCAACTCCCAGAATTCCTCCTCCAGTCATGTTAGCTCAGGAATTCTGGGAGCTGAAGTCCACAAGTCTTAAACTTGCCAAGTTTGAAGACCCTTGTCTTAGACACTACTGAAAGTGTTCACCCTTGAGCCTCTGTAGAAATTTACAGAGGAAGATACAGATACTGTTTGGAGACCTGAGATCAGCTACTGTTTCTTGTTGCATGTTTGCTTGGTTATAAAACCATGTTTATTATTGAATGATAGAGAAAGGATCCAAGTCAAATTAAAGTCTCTTTATGTATATCTGTCCCTGGAAGCATAGATTTAAATTCTTGTTTCTTTTTTTCTGTCTTTCTTTGGTGAGATTCTCTCTTCAGCGAATGCTGAGTCCAAAACAGCTTGAAAGTATTCTGTTCAAACTCACTTCCTTGCATATTTGATACAGTCTTGGATTGGGAATATGTAGGATACAAAGCAGGATACAATGCTTTCAAATATTGCACCAAACCTGAACAAAACTTATTTGCTAGTATGTCCAAGGAAAGACATATTATCGAAAGCATCATTATCTTATTTCTATGGAAAAATAAATTATTTTGTGGCTGACTTTAGAGAATAAAGCAACAAATATCCTGTTGTAAGCAGCAGATACCAAAATAAACAGAAAGTGGTCAGGCTGACATTAAAATAAACAGGTTTCTTTTTCTCCTGTACTTTTAATCTGACATTCTTCTAATATCCAATGACAGTTCTTTTCCAACTGGCAAATTTTCTTTTTTTGTGAGATATTTTAAGATGTACTTTAAAATTACTTGCTTTTGTTTTGATGCTAATTCTATTTTTATCTCTAATTGTTTTTAATTAAGCTATTCCAAAAATATAAGCCCCCTCACATAAAGAACTCCAGGCAGACAGCATAGTGGCCAAATAAGACCACAAATATTTTATAGGCTGGAGCCAAAATAAAAGAATGAAACAGACCACCCTCCTTATCCAAAAAATTAAATCTGAGAAATCTTTTTTTAATTGATCTTGTTGCTTAATTCTACAAGAGGTTTTCCCACTGAATCATTTAGTTGAATGAAGTCATTTAGCTGAATGAAGAATGAAGTCAACCTGCCCTCTAATGGCCTGTCTCTCGATTGACAGGCAGCAAATTGTGGAACCCGAATAGCAGTGAAAAATTAACAGTAAACGAAACAAAAGGTCTGTGCTAAAATTAATAATACATTTATTTCCAATGTTTGTATTAGAAAAAAATTAATGCTAATAATATGTTCGTGAAAGGATGAGAAAGTCCTACTATATTATCTCTCTATACTCAGTACATAATTGCTCTCAGCATGTTTTTGGAGAAAAAATAAGAGAAGGTTATTGTTTTTATATTTGCCTACAGTCTCCCAAGGGTTATGGGCATCAATGAAAACAATAATATAGAATAAGTGTAGAGCAGCATTTCTCAATCTGGGCAACCTTAAGGGCCAGATTGGTCTAGTGGTCAGGCTAGAAAGTAGAAGGCCATGAGTTCTAAACCCACCTTAGTGATGAAAGCCAGATGGGTGAGCTTGTGTCAGTCAGCCCAACTCACCTCACAGGGTGGTTGTTGTGGGGAAAATAGGAGATGTGTTGGATACATCTTGAGTTCCTTGTAAAAAAATAATAAAGCCAGAATACATACCTAGATAAAGTGAGGACTTCAACTCCTTGAATTCTCCAGCCAGCATGTGACTGAATTTAAATAATGGGGGATACTGATCATTTAATAACATATTTAAGAGATATTTTGAGGGGTTTTTCTGGTTTATGGACTAAAGGATGAGGAAATTGAAAAGCAGCTTGCAAAGGGAAAGGATCAGAGCCAAGAACAATGGAATTGGCATCTGTTAAGCCTGGGTTCCCCAACCAGGGTTAAGGAGACAAGCTAAACAGAATGTGCAGCGTTAGTCAGATAGGCACACAGATAAATGAGTGAGATAATTTTGTATGTTTGTTAACATACAGTAAAAATAACAGATACGCTTGTGCTATCAAAAATATAGTTTATTCCATTTAGAGATTATAGCATAGTCAAAATAACAATCCATTAGTCATGTATCATTTTAGTCAGTCCATTCAAGGATATTCAATTAGCAAAGTCTGTGTAGAATATCCAATGTCAGTTCACTTACAATAAATCAGTCCTTTATCTCTCTCCCATTCCAGTAGGAGAAAAACGCAGTCTTGAATCCATCCAGTAATTAGGGATCATAAAGCCAGAGAGAGCAAGTTGCGGTACCTTGCTTCTTTTATAGTGCTTTTTACAACCACTCCCTTAATTACAATCCTACAGTTAAACTTGCAGACACTTTAACTAAAAAACCATGATAACATATTTATTATTTTACCTAAACCAGTTAGGGTAAACAATGTTATCCCTAACAGCATCAATTATGGAAAGTACACAATCTTGGCATTTATAGGATTTATATTATGCTAAAGAAATCCAGACTGATTTTATAAACAAAATGCAATGCCCCAATGAAAGCTTTTGGCCATTTATTCTGATGCATGTTTGTGTATGTGTGTCTGGTCAAACTGCTCATCTGTGATCCCTAGGGTATCTCTGGGAGTGGTCAACAAAATCCAAGACCTTGGCTGCAACATGCCAACATAGCCTCATCCTTTTTTTTAAAAGTGCAGAAATTTGATGGGATGATTGTGACTGACATCTTGACATTTTTGATTCTAAAAGATGCTTTCTGTTGAGGCCTTCTTTTGATGAAGCTACTGACACAACTGCTAAAAATGAGTGTGTTTCCCACTGTTTAGAGATGGGACATATTCAAACTGGCGCGTAATTCTTAAAAACTAACTCAGCATAATTTAAAAAAAAATCCCACATCCAAAATGGGGAAAACAGAAAGTTTTCACTGTGGCAACATGTTTAGTTCTATTCCATTCCCTTTGTGGCATGCCTGTGTATTTTTGCACCCTTTTCCCAAATTTTAAGTAGGATCTCAGGCCACTAAAAGATTGAAGGGGGTGTATATTCCATTTCAGGCTTTTTGCATAAAAGTTTCCAGTGCCTTTCAGCATGTTTGAAGCTTAGTGGTGAAGGCACCAGGTAGAAACCAGGAAGCCATGAGTTCTAGTCCCATCTTAAGCATGAAAGCTGGCTGGGAGACACACACAGTCAGCCCAACTCAAGGTTGTTATTATGAGGAAAGTAGGAAGAATGAGTCTGCCTCCTTGACCTTTTATAAAATAATTGTCAGGATTTCAACGATTGCCCTAATTAAATCATTGAGCCTTGAGCCAAACTTCAAAAAACTTCAAATAATTCATTAGGAGCAACATATTGGCATGACCTGTATGTAGCTGATTCTGAGACACGTAATTCACTGTCACCCTTGACCCTGGTTTCCCCCCCATCCTTCTGGGTGTATCATAATTCATATTCTCCAACTAAAACATGTCCATAGCGAAGAGTCATAAATCACATTCTCCAATTAGAGATTCGCCTGGTAGAAACTCCAGTTGCCTAGTATAATCTCTGCAAAATATGAATGGAATGCACTTTCAATTCCAAATTGCTGCACTGCTCCTTCAAACTCCTTCCCCCGCATCTGTTGGCAACTATAAAACAGGCATAGAAATGTTTTATGAATTGACATTAATAAGTGTGAAATGTAAATGAAATGAAATGAAATGAAATCTAGGAATTTCCCCAAATACTAAATTAATACCAATCCACGATAATCTTCACATGAAGGTCTTTATGCATTCTTCCCTCAAAACACTATGCACAAGGAGCAAAAGATCCCAAAATCTTATTAGATTTAGAAAACTCAGAATAACTTTATTGTCACTTTAAATGTACACTAACTGGCATACATTAAAATGAAATTTTTTTGCATACAGCTCTCAAAGAGTCACCACCTCTAATATATACTACATAAACATGACAAAATAAATAAATAAACACAAAATTACGCATATATTCACATATATTATACAACACAAAGTAATAACATAGTCTAGTTCGGATGCCATGTACATGGCAAGAAAAACGAATCTTGTCTCCACCCTGAGTTACTACAAGTTATAGAGAAGAGGAAAAAACAAGATCTCACCTCTGCTTCATAGAAAACAGAAATAATAAATAGCTCATGCATTTACAGAAGAAGCCAACACAGTTTGCATTACAGTGGACAGAGCTTGCTCTGTGACATAACTAAACACATTAATCTCAAACAATGATAAACTAGTCCATCATTTCTAAAAATGAAAATATGGATTAATATGTTTCTATATAGTCTAGACGCAATAATAAATTTAAGGAATGAATTAACTTTATATTGCTGTCATATGGATATTTTTTCTCCAGTTCCCCCCCCCCCGCCATGTTCAGTTTACTTGAATCAGTATTATGCATGCAGTTTCTTACTATATTATCACATATTATTTTTGTTATAATTCATTAATAAAATTATAAAACTATTTTTGAAAAGATAGTTTATCATTTGACATAATTGTGACTTATTGCAAATATGTATGAAACAGTTTATATGCTCAGCCTAATAAATCCAAAACCTATTTTATGCTTCTGTGGCTGAACTAAAAAAAAGTCAGTAGGTTTTTGGGAGGGAAGGAGCTGCAAAGACATCAAGATATTTTCCCCTTAAAACAACTGTTAGATGAAGCACAAATTCTTGCAAATGGCAATTAGAGTTAAAAAAAAGTTATTGTTGTTCTTATTATTCAAATACACTGAAATTCAACCAGAAATAAATTGGCCCATTACACAGATGCACTGACATTTCAGAATCAGAAGTTTGAACCTGATTCCTTGTGAAAGTGTCCTATGTGCAAATCTTCTGTGCACAATTAATTTTAAACAAATATGCATTGAACTGCACGCACGGTCAGCCAGGAAAAAATAGCATTCTCTATCAGAGAGTGTGATAAAGCCATTAGAATTGAGCGCATCCAACCACGGAATTATTAAAACTAGCTTTAAAAAGGCAGAAGAAAAATTGATAGAGGAAGAATGGAGGCAGTATTGCTTTGTAATAAAAGGGAAAGATGGGAGGTAGTATTTCATAACAGAAACAAGTGAAACTTCAAGCTAAATATGAGTTAGCAGTGTCATGAGGCTCCAAAGAAGGCAAATGTAGGAAGAGGAAGGAGTATTCGGTATGTTCATCCATAATTAAATTATTTACAAAAATAATGAAGGCAGGATAAAAAATATCTTTAAAAAATAGCTATTTAATAGCTATTTAAGAAGACCAGATAGGTGGTGAAGACAAATATTTCTGCCTGTTCATCAACTGTAAATCCCAAAACAATAATTCATTTTCAGAGGGTTAGAGAGACTACAAAATCAGGTAGCTGCAAGTTTCTACTTTATTTGTGTTTATTTTACTAGAAGTCCAAAGTCCATGTGTCAGCATTCCAACTAACAAACTCCAAACCAATGAACTCCAAAACAAACATTTTCTTGAACCAGATTGAATAATAATATCTAGAGGAAGAGCTTACATGGAAAATGATGGTCCAGGGACTTCAAATATCTACTATAATCCACATGACAGATACTAGCATGGTATGGAGGTCATACCTGTCCTGAAGGGGAGGAAGAATTGCTACCCGAGCAATGGTCAGATGAAAGGGACTTCAGGCCAGGCCAACAAAACAACTTGAGAAAACATCTTGGACAAGCCCCTCCATAGTTCACACAAAGATAGACAGAAGGAGGGAGAAGCACATTCAGATTTGCAAGATTCTGCTACTACAGCTGTTATAATAAAAGTAGTCCCAACCCCCATGGCATTGGCTTTTAAATTCAATGTACTTAATTGGGATGGAATATGGTATGTATAGTTTACTATTACAAGTCCCAGAAGACACTGCAGCAAACAAGAAGAAAGACAGAGAAGAGAAACTGGAAAAGAAGACAGAACAAGTGTTTGAGAATGTGTGATGTACCCTTCCACTAAAGTTCAATCATATCTACAAAGTGAAAACTGCCAGAATGTTTAACAATTGTGTAATGAAGCCATGATGAACAGGAAAGTTTTTGTTGCTTTCTCTTCAAAGTGACCTTGGAGATCATGTTTCCTAGGAAACAAGCTCATGGTCCAGCAAACAATCTGGAAATGGCTTTGCTGAATTCCAGCAATTTCAGCAGACATTGTCGTCTGGCAAGTGTGAAGAGTTAGAGTTGTACGTAGAAGGTCTTGCAGAAGTAAGTAAACTGCTCACAGCTGTTGAGGACTCAGCACAGTCATGCACTGTCTTTGTCTCCTGCTCAGAAACCTTAAAGCTACGTACAATGACAGCACTATGGGTACTAATCCCCTTCAAGCCATTCCAAAAGGACACACTGCATAATTGTCAATATTCTAACAATCCAAGCACTAACAATGCAACCACAGCTGGATCAAGTATCATAGGGCAGTTCACTTGTCTGATTTCAACTCTGATTCAGAGGCCAATTATAAGGAAATGGGCTGCACTGAGGCCCAACTCCAAGTGTCAAATCCTTAACAGCAGTGTACAATCAGGGAAGCAAGATTCACACAGGATCTCATTAATCAGGTTTAATACCAGGAAAAAGGGATTAGATTATAGAATTTTAGAAACTAAAATAAAATAGCAGCAGGACTCATTTATTGATTCATTTATTCAGTTGTGAAAAGATTCTGGAAATAGTTCTACCAAGAATCTGTGGGTATTTGGCAGATATGAGCAGTGTTTTATCGTTAAGGGAGTTGCTGACTAATCATCAAAATGATTTCTTAAGTTTAGCAGTGTTCTGACCAAGGCTTCCTGAGACCATAATTAAGCACACACTTAGTCCAAAAAACTTTTGTTTTATTTCAACACTGGGAATTATGTTCATTCCCAGTCCGTAACGAGTTCCAAACAGTCTCTCAAGATAAGCACCTGCCTTTATCTGCTTTGAATTGCTGCCAACAACTAAAGTGCCAAATTAACTGTAAAAAGCCAAATGAAATACAAAGTCCACACAGAGCTTCAAGATTTAATCTGAACAATGTTGCTTCCTGCAAAGGTTCCTGTCCCTTTGTACTTCCTTCATATCTTATGGGAGGGCCAATTACCTCCAAGCCTTACTTCTGAGTTGTCCCTTTTGTCTTAACTGCTCTTGCCTTCTGGCAGCTCTGCACACACGTGCACTGGGAACAGGCTCCCCTTGTTCTTCTGCCTTGCTGCTATCAAATACTGGAGGCTCCAGAGTCAGCACATAGCTTCCAGATGGCCCTGGCCCCATCTCTGTATCAGATGCAGGACCCTCGTCCAAGTCCTCCCCAGACTCCCGGAGTGACCCATGTTCTTCCCCACTGTCCAATTCTGCTGCTGTTTCTGCAGGCTGCCAGCAGACCACAACAAGCAGTTGCAATTGAGTTTCCTCACTCCTCTATCATAGTCTTCTTTCCTCTTGAATTTGTGGGTCTCCTTTTGCTATATAAATACTTTGAATGTTTTAGTGGAAAAGTGTTCATTGGGTCTCTCTTTTGCTTTAATACAATTATTATCGAACCAGAATTTAGATATGGGAAAAACTAAAACATTCTGAAGTTATTTTGACAGAGGAGTGTAGAGAATAAGAATAATGGTATAATAACATATTAATAATTAGAAGAATGTGCGAGGCAGATTTGGGAGAGAAATTGAAAGCGGGATACATGATCAAGAGAACAAAAATGTTCTTTGTTACTCTGAATATACTCTTTTATATTTGAACAACAAGTACAAGTTTTTCATCTAGGAACTTGGTATTTGCTTTGGAGTCCAGCAGGCAGATTAAAGGGAAGTGATTGCCCAAGGCAAGTTTGAAAAATGAATTATTAGAGAAGCGTGGCTATATGTGAAATCAGGATGAAATCAGTCACACTGATTCCTATTGAGTCTCAAAAAGTGAATTATCCATTAAAATCTTCCCTTGCATTGCCATTTAGAATGACAAATCTGTTATGTTACTACGATTCTCTTGGGATTGCCAAATCTGAGAATAATAAGCTCCTTCTTTGGGGAGAAACGCTACTTAAAATGAACTCATAGTGAAGCATCATTATTCTCAATAAGTGCATTCAAATTGCTGGCAATAACTACTGGAACATCTGGGTATAGTAAATTATTAATTGTTGTCAAGGAGATGTCATAGACTGTCTACAAGGGAGAAGGAAGCATATGTTAATAAGCAGAATATTGCACAGCTGAAATTGGAAAAGAAAGGCTAAGACTGTGTTAGCACATTTCTCTAAAATAATCATAGGAATACTGGATTTGGTAGGAACCATTATAAACCCTCCCAAGAGTCTCCTGCTTTTTACACTAAGTAATGGTCTAAGGAATATGTCCAGCTATAAATAGATCATCCATAATTAAAGTTTCTTGCAAAAGGACATAAAGCAGCAATACAATATAAGAAATTAATATCTGGGTTCTTCACTTTCCAGCCAGCAATATTCCAGGAGAGAATGAATATTAAATTATAATCATCAGGGACTTCACCTGACGACCTGACTGAACCTTCAGAGAGATATGGAACTAAGTGAAGAAGGGGAGAGTTTGAAGAGCAGTTGAATGGTGGAAGGCAATCACAATCCCTTTAATCTTTAATCAGGCATGATATTCCCCTCTGAAAAAAAAATCGGGGCCGGCCAAAAGAGACCCCACGCTGTGAGCCAAGAAATTGCACACACAACACCAACGTTACACACCCTTCCTTTCCAGCTGGTCACGTGTGGATCAGCTCCAGAGCTGGGCAGCCACTTCCCTGGGGGCAGGGACGAGGCCGCCGCCCGGGCAGCACCTGCTGCTTTCCCTTGCCAGGGCCAGGCGGTGGTGTGTTGCACGGAGACACGGATGGTCCGTGGCTGCCCAGCTCCCTTTTCCTGCCACTCAGCGGCCTCCGCTTGCACCGCCCAGGCTGCACTCAGGTGTCCGGCTGGGGCTGTCAGGAGTTGCTACCGCTGGCGCGGCTCCACACGACTCCCGTCTCGTGTTGCCTTGGGAAGGGAAAAGCAAAACCAGGAGCTGCTGCACCTGAGCCTCCGGTGCCACTGCTGCTGTTGCAAAGCGCCGCCGCGGCTCTTCCTTTTTGCCTTTCCCTTCCCGAGGCAACGCGGGACTGGAGCCGCTCTGGCAGTAGCAACTCCTGACTCAGGGGGCCTCCGAGGGGAGGGGAAGGAGGAGAAGAAGGGGGGGAAGAGAGGGGGGGCGATTTCAAAAAAAATCGGAATTCCGATTTTAATCGGAAGACTATCAAGTCTGTTTAATTAAAGTAGGGGAAGATGAGACAGGAGACCTGGAAAGAACCTAGGCCTAGATGGGGATAGCCTCCATTACTACAGAGCTTCAAACCAGTGAGAGCTTTAAATAAGCTGACTGTATATGTGCTTCTGTGACGATATCCATTTAGAACATGAGACAAAAATTAGGATCAACAGAATTAGGGGTTAGGTTTCCAGAGACTGAGGTGTCAGAATTTACCAGACACCATTACTGGAGGCAAGAGATTCATCCTTCTAATCAGAAGGCATGGTCTGGGGCCTGGAATTGCTTTGCTCTTGTTTCCTTTGTTTTTATCAAGTAATTTTATTGAGTTTCAAAAAAAAAAAAAAAACCAACCCACTATAAAATCCAAAATAACACAAAGGGGAAAAATTGGGAAAAGTAAATAAAAATGGGGGGAAATTTAAAATATTTTTTTTTTATGTAAACACTTTTTTTAAACTTTAAAAATTTAAAAAATATTTAAAAAGAAAAAATTCATGATATATAAAATGATCAATTTCTGACTTTTTCTAGTAAACATACAAATACACAATATAGTAACCTCTTACTCTAAATTTAAATCAATACACATTAAACCATATAAAATAATACAGTTCAAATAACTCATTTTAATATAACCAACTGATAAAATATTATTAAATGAAAATGAAACATGTATATGGAACTTTAGAACTTCACCATATTTCTCGAACCAAAACTGATCTAATTGTTGAATCCCAAAATCAAAATTATATTTCTCTTTTTCAACCCAAAACAAATTCCAAGAATAATTTTCCAATAATGAAAAATACATAAAACAATATCATAAAGAATACCAATAATCAATATTCAATATAACATTACAAATATCCTCTCATTTTAAATTTAAACCAATATATAGAAAACTATGATTAAATATGAGTGAAATGTAACTTCAGTCTTAACATTTCACATTATTTCTTTAATCAAACAATAGCTCTTCTGCCATCACTCTCAGTGGTGGGATTCAATTTTTCTACTACCGGTTCTGTGGGTGTGGCTTGGTGGGTGGGGCAAGGGATGGATACTGTAAAATCTCCAGTCAGAGATGGTATTTGCTGGTTCAACAACTACTCAAAATTTCCGCTACCGATTCTCCAGAACTGGTCAGAACCTGCTGAATACCACCTCTGATCACTCTGCTGAACACCTAATCCCCCTAGCACTGTCTTTTCTCAAGGATACCTACCCATGTAGTAGAGCAGGGGTGTCAAACTCAAGGCCCATCACCTGGATCCAGTCTATGGGATGCTTAAATCTAGCCTGCGGGATCAGCCTGAAAATATCAACAAACTGGCCAGCGGTGCCTCTGTTCCCCGCACCTTGTTTTAACCCTCTATGGTCTCCTGAAGCACTCTGCCGGCCAAAACTGGGACAAAATGGGCCCAAAACAGGCTGAAAAACAGGCTCAAAACATGCCTAAAACAGGCTGAAAATGGGCCAAAAATGGCTGAAAAACAGGCCCCAAACAGGTCAAAAATGGGCTAAAAATGGGCCATACAGCCCATTTTTGGCTGACAGAGTGCTGTAGGAGGTCATGGGGGGTGAAAACAAGGCGCAGGAGGGCATGCATCAGGATCCCCCAGTCCCCATTTTGACTGGCAGGGTGCTACAGGAGGCATATGTCCTGTGCCCCGGCTGCCCCCTGCTCCCCCCACTGCCACCACCAGCCTGCAGAGAAGTACAATGCTGATCTGCTCCTTGAAGAAATCCAGTTTGACATCCCTGTAGTGGGGCTATATTACTACTATCCTTCTCATTTTTTCTATTACTTTTTCCTATTGATATGTTATGATTATATTACTTTGTTGTTTGTGTGTCCCCTAAGAGTTCATGCACTGGAGAGAGACAAATTCCTTGTGTCCAACATACTTGACCAATAAAGAATATTCTATTTCTAATCGAAGGAACTGCTTAGTTTTCATTTCTGAATAAGGTTGCTTAAACAGATCTGTCATGTGGGCAGCAAATCCCATGTATTCCTCTGAGTTTCTGAGCAAACACCTCAGAGATACTTTTTAATGAGACCAACATTTTACATAGAGAATTATTTGAATTATTTGAACACCGACATTTTCTGCTGTAAGAAAACCTCATTTACCCATTGTTCCGAACTAAGCAAACTCGTTAGCTTGCAATTCGAATAGTTTTCCTTCCACGACAGGCTCATAAACCTGCACTTCTGATTGGCCCGCTAATAGCGGATCGTAATTGGTCATTTTGGCTGATCTGATTGGCTGATAGCGGGTCGCCGCTGATTGGACGCTCCCAGCGTGGCAAACTTAAATCATTCGTTATTGTGACAGCAGCCAGCTCTATAAAAGGAGCTGCTGCTGCCCAAGTATTTTCGCTCTGTTCTGAAGTTACTAATAAAGAGTTGGAGTCACTATTCGATGCCTCGTCTCTGTTCTTTGCAACCACTCTCCCAGATCTAACACTGGCGATGAGGATGGGATGCGAAGATAATAGAGCTGACTGAACACTCACTGAACGCTAACAGAGCACATGGCTGAGAGCGCACCAATAGTGGCAGAATGACCAGCGGTGCCATACCACCTGCTCCATTTGATCCAGCTAACAAAGATTGGAACTCGTATATGGACAGGTTTCAGATGTTCCTGGAAACCAACAACCTGAAGGATGCTACGCCTGGCAAGAAATGAGCTGTATTCCTGACCCATTGTGGACCCACCGTTTTTAAGATGGCAAAGGCACTCACTAAACCAGCAGAAGTCAAGATGATGAACTGGGACAACCTCGCCCCAATCCTCTGGACCCATTATGCCCCAGTGGTGCCAACACACATCAGGAGACATGAGTTTTACCAGAGGGACCAACAGGAAAGCGAAAGTGTTGGTGACTTCATCGCGGACCTCAGAAACCTGGGGGAACTCTGTGGCTTCGCAAATCTAGAAGAAGCCATGAGAGATCGAATTGTTCTGGGTCTAAAAGACCCCACAACCCAGAGCAAGATTATGGTGAAGGGGGACATCGACCTCGCAGATGTCATCACCGATGCTACTGCAGCAGAATCAACCAGGAAGTCAGCAGCTCGAATGCACCGAGCGAACAGACCGCACCACCAACTCGCCAGTGACACTACGTCCCTTTCTGAGAGGCACACAATGGCCACCCACCATGAAGACCTCGAAGCGAGGAAGAGGAGGTAAACAGACTCAGGTTGGAGCGCAATCAGCGAGACCAGCGGAATCGTAAGCCCTCGTATCAATGTGCTGGATGCGGGGGAAACCACCTGCAGTCAGACTGCAAATTCCTAGACGCCCTCTGCCGTTCCTGTGGAAAGAGGGGCCACATTGCACAGGTCTGTAGAAGCAAGCGAGGGTCCAGCCCAAACTGAAGATAAAATAATTTCTGGCAGACAACAGGCACCCCACCAGTAAATCGGGACCGCCCAAGCAACCAATGGAACCACTACTACAGAAATTGAGCATCAGCCACTTCTACCAGACGAGAAGAGGCTCACCAAACCATCACCATCGGCCATGCTTCATCCCTTGATGCAAGAAAAATCTGAGTAAGGGTCACCATTGAGAATCGACCATGCATTATGGAAGTCGACTCCGGGTCTTCCCTATCAATGGTCTCCTGGAAAACCCTCAAACAGCTGATCCCTGACATCCGTCGCCAGGATCTCAGCACTCAGAAAATTATATTAAAGGACTACCAAGGAAATAGGATCCCAGTCGCCAGTTCCAGTCACGTCCAAGTCTCCTTCAAAGACCACACCTCAACCCTACCTCTTACCGTCGTTGATAAAGATCGACCCAGCTTACTAGGCTTGCAGTGGTTCGCGCCACTAGGAATCGAACTGGCGGGCATCAACCAGACCGAAAGTGATGACTGGGAAGTGGCCCTCGTCCAGGAATTCCGGGAAGTGTTCACCAAGAAGCTAGGCAAGTACAAGGGATCCCCCATATTGTTTAATCTCTGTCCTGATATTGCGCCCATTCGCCTTAAGCCTCGTCGAGTGCCCTTTGCACTCAAAACAAAGATTGATGAACAATTGGACAAATTAATAGCCCAGGGTGTGTTGGAACCGATTGACCACGCCCGATGGGAGATCCCAATTGTAACTCCCATAAAGCCTTACGGATCTCTGAGAATTTGTGGAATTACAAGGCCACACTCAACCACGCACTTCAGCAGAGCGCTTACCCCGTGCCTGTGGTCCAACACCTCCTTCACTCCCTTGGGGGCGGAAAAATATTCACAAAATTGGACCTAGCCCAGGAGTACCAGCAGCTGTCTGTAGATTCAGAGACCGCAGAAGCCCAAACTCTAGTCACACACAGAGGTGCATTCAAATGTAATAGACTCCAGTTCGGAGTGAGCGTAGCACCTGGCATCTTCCAAAGTCTGATGGAAAGATTGCTACAAGGCATAAAAGGGGTTGTGCCCTACTTCAATGATGTCTTGATAGCTGCCCCCGCTAGAAGTCTACTAGAAAAATGTCTAAGAATGGTCCTCCAAAAATTTAAAGATGCTAGTCTGAAGGTCAAGAAGGAAAAGTGCCAACTATGTACTGAGAGGGTTGAATTCCTTGGTTACCTTCTTGACAAACAGGGAATTCACCCTACTGAGAAAAAATTGGCTGCAATAAAAAACACCCTGAGTCCTAGAAACAAAACAGATCTCCAAGCCTTCCTGGGACTCATCAACTTTTATAACATCTTCCTACCCCAGAAGGCGATTGTTGCTGAACCCCTGCATAGGCTCCTTGACAAGAAAGCTTCCTGGGTCTGGGGACATCGAGAAGAGTGAGCTTTTCAGCAAGTAAAAGACCTTTTAACATCAGATGCTGTATTGATACAATATAACTTTACCCTTAACTGTCACCTGTGACGCCTCACCATTTGGAGTAGAAGCCATCCTGAGCCACGTCCTGCCAAACGGTACTGAGGCGCCCATTGCATTTTTTTCAAAAACTTTATCTAAAACTGAGAGAAACTATAGCCAATTAGATAAAGAGGCTCTTGCTATTTTGTCTACGATCAAACGATTCCACGAGTATGTATATGGAAGATCCTTTTCTATAATCACCGATCACAAACCATTACTTGGCATCTTGGCGGGGATAAACCAACTCCCCACATCTTATCACCAAGAATGACATGCTGGTCAGAGTTTCTAGCCGCATACGATTACCAACTGCAACACTGACCAGGGAAAGCCATTCCCCACACTGATGCCCTGAGCTGCTCTCCACTACCAGAAGTCCTAGATGACCCAGCTCCAACCCTACAAATCAAGCTACACTACAAATCAAGACACTTCCTTCACCACCGACTGCACAAGACATCGCATCAGAAACAAGGAAGGACCCTTGTTTGGCACGAGTCCTCAGCTGGGTGGAAAGAGGTTGGCCTGACAATGAACCCAACGGCACCTTCAAGCCCTTCAAACACAGGCAGACAGAACTTTTCTCCCAAAAAGGATGTGTTTTGTGGGGAGACAGAGTCATCATCCCAGGAAGACTACAGCATAAGGTCCTAAAACTACTGCATGATGAACATCCAGGCATCGTGCGAATGAAGGCACTAGCAAGGAGCTACGCTTGGTGGCCAGGTATGGACAAGCAAATAGAAACCTGGGTGGCCACCTGTAACAAGTGCCAGGAAACACGCTCAGCTCCACCAAAAGCACCACCAACAGAATGGGAAATGCCCCGAGGTCCCTGGTCCTGTATCCACATCGATTTTGCTGGACCCACCAAGGGGCATATATTTCTCATAACAGTGGATGCCTATTCCAACTGGCTTGAGGTCCACAAAATGAAGAGCACCACCACAGAGGCAGTCATTAAAAAACTAAACAGACTATTTGCTACACACAGCTTGCCAGATGTCTTGGTTTCAGACAATGGCCCACAATTCACCGGCTTGGCATTTGAACAGTACCTAGCAGACCGGGGGATACACCACGCCTTAACATCGCCAGCCCACCCTGCGGCCAATGGTAGGGCTGAACGAATGGTCCAATTCACAAAGAAAACCTTACACAAGATGGAGCAAGGGAACATCCATGACAAGGTGACCAGGATGCTTCTCCTCCAACATATTACTCCAAACAGCACCACAAACAAAACCCCAGCCGAACTCCTGATGGGCAGGAAACTTTGATTACATCTTGACCATCTACACCCTGCCTACATGCCGGAAAAGCCCCTGGGTTCCAGCAGCAAGTATCACACGTTCAAGGTAGGCGACCTGGTTTTTGCAAAAAACTTTACCGGTGACCCATTGTGGGTCCCCGCTACCATAACTCAACTTACGGGTCCCCGTTCCTACCATTTACAAACTGCTGATGGGAGACTGTGGAAGCGCCACATCGACCAGCTATGCTCCAGGCTGGCACCTACCCCTTTCACAAGCCCTGAACTTCAAACCAAGGGGGGAAGGGAAATTGAGGGCACCGAAAATGAACTAGTATCCGACCCAATACGCGAGACCCAGCAATCAGCGCAACTGTCAGCCTCAACATAGCATCAAGATATCTTCCACTGCTGCTTTTCTGCTATTACTTCTTTCGGCTGTCATGACAATGGTGGGAGGGGGGACTCTGAAGGGGAAGAAGGCTGGAGGTGTTTTTCATTCCTTTGCTGGGCTAGCAAGGGGAGGGGGGATTCTTTTCTTTAACTCCGTTTCTTGGCTATCTTCTGTCCTCTTTTGCGCAACTGCGAACTTTTATCAAAATGTGTCAAGGCCATTTGACAAGAAACCTCATCACCATCTGGAGATGACCACATGAGCTTATTCAGAAGTTTTAATTGGAAGAATCATTTGAACTTTGGGGGGTGGGAACAATTCTATTTCTTTGTATATGTGTTCTACCCGCCAATTTCTCAGTTTCGGAATTGATTTGTAGTTTCCACTTTATTTTCCAGTAAAAGGATAACTTTGCTCTACACCATGGAGTCTGAGTATTTCTTTCTTGGGATCTAAAGGGAGCACAGCCTGACATTATTCCAAAACTGCCACATCAACCCACCCGGAGAAAACAGCAACTTTTCTTCTGAGGGGGTTTCATCTCATGTCGTCTCCAGCCAGCGATGAAGAGGACCAGGGAGCTGCGGGGGGGCAGCCGATGCTGCTACCGGAGACGTCGGTGACTGACCTGCTGGCCGATTTGAACTCCAGCCGAGATGCCCAGATGGTCGTTGGGGGTTGGTTGGAGAGACTCTGAAGACCCCCCCTCCTCCCAGGATCATTGTAAGATGAAAAGGTGCGAGGGAACGGCTGTGGCAGGAGGGGGAGGAGATGTAATGCAGGCTGGATCAAGCCGGGAAATTCCTTATGGATGTTTCTGAGAAGCCCGGCACGGCTCAAAGGTATGAGGGGGAAGAGGGAGCGAGGTCAGCCTGGGGAAGTCAAGCTATCCCTACCCCCCTTGCCCAGCATACACCAGCGCAGCCACCCGCTGCCGCCCGAGGAGCCCCAGCAATAGGTGTGGTTCCTGGAAGACGCCACCTGCCCCCCCTAGATGTGAAGTTTGGAGGAAATCCCAGAAATTTCCAGAAAGTTGGGAGCTATATGGCAGAATTTGAACGGGAGTTCACCTCTGAAGCAGCCAAAGTGAGATGTGTCACCAGAACCCTGGAAGGGGTGGCAGCAGAGTTGGTCTTGACTTTGTACAATGATAACTCCCCCCAACTGCGAAACCTTGATGTGTTCATGACTGCACTGAGGAGAAGGTTTGAGGACCTTCTGGCAGAGAGAAAGGCCAGGATCAGAATGAAGACCCTAGTCCAAGGGGGAGATCGGTGGCAGACTACACCCAAGAATTCAGGCAGCTGGCATACCACATCCGAGGTTGGTCCCAGGAGGCCCTGGTGGAAGCCTACAAAGATGGCTTAAATGAAGATGTATACCACACGTGCATCTCCAGAAGGGACCCCCGTGATTTACAGTTGTGGTACTTGTTGGCGGAAGAGGTAGACATTGATCTAGCCTGAAGCAGACGCAGAGGAGGTCCCGCCTGGAGAAAACCGCTCCCCCCACATCTCTGAGAGACTTCAAAACCCCAACCGGAAGGGATGGCGGCAAGAGCCAAGACCGCAGCATGCTTCCGTTGTGGGAAGGAGGGCCACCAGATGGCGGATTGCCGGGTAAAGACAAACCCACCAAAAGCGCGGGGCCTCGGGAGAAAGCCCGAAAACCCCTCCACCAAGCCCTGCGAGACCAGACTGAAGGCAAGAGAGGCTGTAGAGGTCGCCCTTTCGGCGGTAGAGGAGCTGGGACCTCCAACCCCACTCAACGAGAACGAGACTGACTCGGAAGATGACGTCCCGGTAAGTCCTAACCAAGGACCCATGACCATCCCAATAAAGTTAAAGCAGCCCACCTCTGGGACTGAGGGAGTGATGTTGGCCTTATTAGACTCGGGGTGCACGAGGTGTGTAATCAACATGAAAGTAGTTAAGGGTACGGGCATCGGACTGAGAACTTTAAGAACGCCCATATCTTTCTGCCAACTGGATGGATCGGTGGCGGGAGGTTGCCCCGCACGTTTTATAACAGAACACCTAGAAATGACCATGGGAAACCACCATGAGACCCTGTGTTTTAATGTGGCCCCTGGGATGGAACAGCCCCTAATATTGGGATTACCCTGGCTTTGGAAGTGGAATCCCCATGTGAACTGGAGAGAGGGGTGGATACGCATCCGCACCGATCGGCCACCGGAAGGGGAGGAGCAACCCTATCCAGAAGGGGAGGAGAAATCCCATCCGAAGTCCCAGGTACCCGCCAAGATAGCTTCTACAGGTGCCGAACAGGTGGAAGGGGAGGAGAAAATCCCGAAAGAGTATTGGGACTTAAGAGAGGTGTTTAGTGAAGAAGCTTCCAACGAGCTCCCCCCCCCATCGGTCGACCGATTGTAGTATTGAATTCCTGCCAGGGGTGATGCTCCCGAAACCAAAGATGTATCCGATGACACCGGGGGAGTTGGAGGAATTGAGGGCATTTATCGACAAGAACTTGCAATGGGGTTTCATCACGCCTGCCAGACCTCGAGTGGCGGCCCCTGTGATTTTCCGCGAGAAGAAAGATGGCTCCAAACGTCTAGTAGTGGACTATAGAAACCTGAACGTCGTATCCGTAGAGAACATGTACCCGCTCCCTCTGATGAAGGACATGTTAGCCCACCTGGCAAAGGGAAAGATTTTCACAAAGCTGGACTTGAGGGAGGCGTACTACCGAATCAGGATAAAGGAGGGAGACAAGTGGAAGACTGCGTTCAACTGCCCAATGGGTTGTTTCCAGTTCAATGTTCTCCCTTTCGGCCTACAGGGGGCGCTTGCTGTTTTCATGCAACTGATCAATCAAGTGCTTCATGAACATTTATACAAAGGGGTTCTGGTATACCTTGATAATATTCTTATCTACACGGAGACTAGAGACGAACATGTGAAACTGGTACGTTCTGTGTTGCACAAGCTGAGGGCCGCCAAATTGTATGCCAAACTATCCAAATGTGAGTTCCATCAAGAAAAAATCGACTACTTGGGATATCGTATCTCTCCTGAGGGCATTGAGATGGACCCAGAGAAAGTGCGAGCTGTTTTGGACTGGGCCCCACTGAGAACCCGTAAACAGCTTCAAAGTTTTCTGGGATTTGCCAACTTTTATCAGCAATTCATCCCGTCTTTTGCTAAAATAGCCATGCCCATCACCAACCTCCTGAAAACAAAGGGGGGATTGAAACCAAACCCCAGCCCACCATTGAATTGGACCATGGAGTGCCAAGCTGCATTTGAAAAGCTTAAGAGACTTTTTGCTGCAGAACCACTACTGAAACACCCAGACATGGACGCCCCTTTCATGATCCAAGCTGATGCGAGCGATGTGGCGGTGGGGGCAGTCTTACTTCAATTAAACGAGAAGGGGACACTACAACCATGCGCTTACACCTCTCGTAAATTGACTGAGACTGAAAGGAGATGGGCCGTTTGGGAGAAGGAAGCGTTTGCAGTCCATTGGGCTTTACTAGCTTGGAGGCACTTTCTGGATGGAGCGAAACACCCATTTGAAGTGTGGACTGATCATAAAAATCTAGAAGCTTTAAAAACCCCTCAGAAGCTATCCCCTAAGCAAGTTAGGTGGGCTCAGTTTTTCAAGTGGTTCAATTTCTCCTTGAAATATATCCCAGAGGGGAAAAATTTTATGGCAGATGCTTTGTCTAGAATGCCTCAATACAACAGTACCCGTAAAGAAGTGATAAGGCCAATCGTGTCTACTACACAACTGGCTGCCCCTGTAGTTACCCGCGTGCAAAAAAGAAACCAGGAGAGGGATCTGTCTACTGATCTGATGGAATGGTTTAAGGAGGCTTTGAAGACAGATGAGTGGTTTCTGGCAAATGCGAATAACTGCACCGTTCGAGATGGTCTAGCCTGGATGGGGGTGAAATTGTATGTACCTCAAAGCCACATATTGCAACAAACTCAACTGAGAAGCCACATATTGCAACAAACTCATGATTCCAAGGTGGCTGGTCATTTTGGGTTTGTGAAGACCCTACATTTGGTGAAACGGCAGTTTTGGTGGCCTTCGTTGAAAAAGGACATTGAGACTTTTGTGACGAGTTGTCCGATTTGTGCCTCAGCAAAAAGACCTCCTAGTAAGCCACCAGGGCTGCTGCAAAATGTGGCCAGACCAACTGCTCCTTGGAAGGAAATTTCCATGGACTTTATAGTAGATGTACCTGAGAGCAGTGGACACACAGTCATTTGGGTGGTGACTGACTTGTTCTCCAAACAAGCCCACTTCATCCCTTGCTCAAAGATCCCTTCGGCGAGGTCATTGGCCAGGCTGTTCATTCTTCATGTCTACAGCTTGCATGGTGTACCTGAGCGTGTAGTTTCTGATCGAGGAGTCCAATTTACCTCAAATTTCTGGAGGGAATTTTTGAAGTTAATAGGCTCCACCCAAGGCTTAAGCTCCACCCACCATCCCCAAACTAATGGGGCTTGCGAGAGAACTAATGGGGTGCTAGAGCAATACCTCCGATGTTACATAAACTATCAGCAAGACAATTGGGTGGATCTACTACCTTTTGTGGAGGTAGCATATAATAACTCTGTTCACAATAGTACGGTGTTTACTCCTTTCAACGGGGCAAGATTTTGTACCCATACCTGAACTGCCTGGTGAAAAACCAAGTGTCCAGTCGTTGAGTGATTGGATATCTCAACTTCAACTTAATTGGCTGGTCACCCGCAAAGCTTTGGACGAGGTGCACCAATCTCATAAGAAATTTGCTGACAGAAAGTGAGCCCCGCAGATGTCATATCAAGTTGGCGATAAAGTATTCCTCTTGACCAAGTATTTGCAGACTACCCAAAAATCGAAGAAGTTAGGTCCTAAGTATGTGGGACCTTTTCCCATTGAGAGGATTGTAAATCCTGTGTTCAACTGACTTTACCAAAGACTCTTCGTCGTATTCATCCAGTTTTCCACGTCAGTTTGTTGAAACCAGAACGTACCTGTATCTTGAGACTGACCCAGTCTGATCCCCCCGTACCATTGTTAATTGAGGGTGAACAGCATTTCGAAATTAAAGAAATTCTAGACTCTAGAAAATGGAGGGGTCATACCCAATATCTTGTAGCTTGGAAACATTTTCCTCCGTCCCATGCTGAATGGGTAAATGAGAAAGACCTTAGAGCTCCTGAACTGTTAAAGAAATTTTATGCCAAATACCCTGATAAACCATAGAAATGTATATCAATATTAATATGTAATTATGTTTTTTCTTATAGGGGTTTCTAGGGGGTCCGAATGTCAGCCTCAAGATAGCATCAAGATAACTTCCACTGCTGCTTTTCTGCTATTACTTCTTTCGGCTGTCATGACAACGGTGGGAGGGGGGACTCTGAAGGGGAAGAAGGCTGGAGGTGTTTTGCATTCCTTTTCTGGGCTAGCAAGGGGAGGGGGGATTCTTTTCTTTAACTTTCCATTTCTTGGCTATCTTCTGTCCTCTTTTGCGCAACTGTGAACTTTTATCAAAATGTGTCAAAGCCATTTGACAAGAAACCTCATCACCATCTGGAGATGACCACATAAGCTTATTCAGAAGCTTTAATTGGAAGAATCATTTGAACTTTGAGGGGTGGGAACAATTCTATTTCTTTGTATGTGTGTTCTACCCGCCAATTTCTCAGTTTCAGAATTGATTTGTAGTTTCTACTTTATTTTCCAGTAAAAGGATAACTTTGCTCTACACCACGGAGTCTGAGTATTTCTTTCTTGGGATCTAAAGGAAGCACAGCCTGACAGCAACCAAACCCAGAATATTCACCTTCTGAAGAAGAGCTGAGGCAGATGGTCATCTCTCCATGAAGCAGCACTGCAGCATCAGTGAACTCAGAGAATCCAGATAACAGCCTTGACAGGAGTAGAGATGACAACCCCGAGTCACCCAACGGTGAAGTCAGATCATCATTACCGCTGAGCTCAATGAACAGCCCACCAGAACCAGAGTCCGGGCAAAGACTGTTGGAGCAATGCAAATCAGGTAGACAGGTGAGACGACCTGCCTACCTGCGAGAATAGATCACCCCACCCTTGAGATGGAACCTAGGGGGGAGGGGTGTTCCAAACTAAGCAAACTCGTTAGCTTGCAATTCTAATAGTTTTCCTTCCATGACAGGCTCGTAAACCTGCACTTCTGATTGGCTCGCTAATAGCGGATCATGATTGGTCATTTTGGCTGATCTGATTGGCTGATAGTGGGTCGCCGCTGATTGGATGCTCCCAGCATGGCAAATTTAAATCATTGGTTGTTGTGACAGCAGCCAGCTCTATAAAAGGAGCTGCTGCTGCCCTAGTATTTTGCTCTCTGTTCTGAAGTTACTAATAAAGAGTTGGAGTCACTATTCGATGCCTCGTTTCCGTTCTTTGCGCCCACTCTCCCAGATCTAACACTTAACACTCTCCCAGATCTAAACTCATTTTAGTCACCCTGAGGGAACAGTCTCTCCCTGTCTTTCTATGCATGGACTTTATTTTCTCCAAGAGTAATCCATGAATTAGAAAGCTGTGTGTGTATGCATGTGAAGCAGCATGAAGGGAGGATGGAATTAGCACCATTCAATTAAATTATTTGTGCTGTCCAGACAGTTTAGAGTTAATGGGATTTGGGATAGTTACTTAGGAATTGTGAGCTGTCACCTTAAGGGAATGCATCATGGTAAATGTAGTTACAGGTATCTGGGGGAAATGTAGTCCATGTCACGTGACCACATCTGTAATCCTGATTGGTCACTATATTGACCCTTATTGGGTTGGGGGAGGCTCCCTCACTCTTGCCTGAAACCACCATACTGTGCAGCTGCTTCAATCATCATGGGGTTCAGACCTTTTTATCTTTCTACAGTACAAGACAGATATGCAAAGGATTGGACATTAAGAAGAACTCCATCACAAATGTGAGTTATGAGGATACCTTATGAACCAATAAAAAAGACTTCGTTATGGATGTTTTGTGGAATTACTCTGTCTGCTTTATACCATCCAGAGAATAACAAGCAGAACATTATTAATAACTAAATTATTAATAATGAAATTATTAGGACCATTCAATTGAGTTATCTCTGAAAAAAAGCAGAGAGTTCTAGCTAAGGTAATTTGTTTAATTCTTTTTGAAGTTCCATTCAAGCACCTCAGATTTATTAGAAGTAGAAAGTGAAGAACTTTTAAAAACTTCCTTGAATAATAAAAGTTGTTCAGTTTGGGAGTGTTTCTTTAGCACAGATGGAGGTTGAAGCATTTCTTCCTTTTGCTGTTTCTGCATGGCAATTTTCCTCTGGCAGCTTCTGATTTTTCTTCCTTTGCTTCCTGCCTGAGAGCTGCCATCCATTTAGAGACTGCACAGAATGTAGCCTGCTTAGCCTGCATCTTAAAAAGCAGAAAAGTAAGGCACTCAAAGAATTCTGATTGAGTGCCTTCTGAAATTCAGCAAGTGTGTTTTTAGAAGATGTCCCCTGAGCATATGCAGAGCACTAAAAGGGTATTGAATAAATAAGTAGCAGGTTTCTCGTTTCCATATGAACCACATATTGGAAGATAAGATAGGAGAAAGGAAAGTACAGAGATTAATTTTATTAATAGGCCAGGCTGTGTGTGTAAAGACCCTTCCTTTGACATGCCTTTCGCTATTTGCCATCACGATCAAAAGATTCATGAGAGCAAAGCAGGGTTCTTCAAACTTGACAGCTTTAAGACTTGTGGACTTCAATTCCCAGAATTCCTCCTCCAGTCATGTTAGCTCAGGAATGCTGGAAGTTGAAGTCCACAAGTCTTAAACTTGCCAAGTTTGAAGACTTTTGATGCAAAAGGATAACACAAGGTTCCCCTTTAACACAGATCTTCTCACAAAGGCCAGAGAGCCAGCTGTCTGAAATGCTTCAGCAGGACCTGCACAAAACAGGGGCTTAGGCTAAATGACTTCTGAGACCCATTCCAATTCTGTGATTCCATGATCTCCAGTGTGCATTTGATGCAGTCTCTCAAGCCAAATTGGGGGACCAATAGAAACCTTCTTCAATCAATGTCAGCGCTCCCAGGGAGACCTAACTTGGAAGGTAGATTACTTTTATTATAAGGTTACAGTAAAAAAAATAATTATTCAAGTGTAAATGTGCTTCCCATGTCTCTCCTTTTATCTTCATGAGAAGAAAAGAAGATCACGTCTGAGATGTTTCTCAGATTATCTTTCTGCCCAGTTCTTTTTTCTGACCATTGTCTTGGTTGCAGCTCTTCCTTAAGGTTACAGACAGTCCTCGATTGATGACCATGATGGAGACTGGAATTTCAACCATAAGTTATGACAATCATAAGTTGAGGTATCCCATTTGACCAATTTGATTTAATGACCGTTTTTGTGGCGGTTGTAAAGTGAACATTGTGGTTGTGAACTGAATGTGGTGGTTGGGAAGTGAATGCTGTGCTCATTGATTGAGTCAGTGCATTAATATGAGCATTTTCTGCAGGAAACTGGGCAAAAAGGTTGGTTTGCAGTAAAAAAAGAAAACATCATGTCATATGACTGTGGGATGCTGCAATTGACCATAAAGGCAAATCAATTTCCACTGCTTCAAATATAGTCATGTGACTGCTGAGGTGTGTACTGCCATCAGAAATCCAGAAGTGAATCATAAATATCTTGTGGGGAGGTTCATAGTAATTTTAGTCACTAAATCTCTCTCTCTCTCTCTCTCTCCCCTTCCCCTCCCTCCCTCCCTCCCTCCCTCCCTCCTTTTTTGCAGGCAACACAGTATCAGATTTTTCCCCCTACTTCCTAAGGAGCTGTGGGGCTTTGATGAGTGATGTGTGCATAGAGGGAAAATAACCTGTTTGCAGGTCTTTAAGGCAGCTGTGTCATTTGCAGGGATCATGTGACTATCCTCTAAAACTGCAGTGTGATTCCAGGAAGGTGCAAAAATGTTTTCTTGTGTTGCAGACAATTCTGATACATTTCTCACTTCCTCCAAACCACTTTTTTTGAGACTGAATTTGTTCTATCTCGGAGGGTAGGCACAAGAACGGGAGATGAGACATCGGACAGTGACTCCAAACTCTTTATTAATGACTTCAGGAACAGAGCTAAAAAGGTATGGCAGCAGCAGCCCTTTTATAGAGCTGGCTGCTGTCAAAATATCCAATGGTTTAAGTTTGCCGTGCTTGGAGCGTCCAATCGCGGCAGCCCTTTAACTAGCCAATTGGATCAGCTTTGAACGACCAATTGCGACCCGCTGTTAATGGACCAATCAAACTTGCAGGATTACGAGCCTGCTGTGGAAAAGGCCAGTCAGGTTTGCTTACGAGCCTGCTAGTTCGGAACACCCCTCCCCTCTAGGTTTCACCTAAGGGGTGGGGTGATGTATTCACGCAGGTAGGCAGGTCTTCGTACCTGTCTACCTGACTTGCATTGTTCAACCAGCCTTCACTCGGATTCTGGTTCTGGTGGGTCGTTTAACAGTGACCTGGCTTCACTGCTGGGCAACCCTGGAGGTGACTCGGGGATACCCTCGACGTTTCTGTCATCTGGATCTTCCGGATTCGCTGATCCCGCTTGGCTGCTATTGCCTGGAGAACCGCCCAACTGCCACGGCTCCTCTTCAGCAGGTAAGTATGCTGGGCTTGCTTGTTCAGTCTGTGGGTTTGTTAGGGATAACATTGTTTTACCCTAACTGGTTTAGGTAAATAATAATATGTAATCATAGTTTGTATGTTAAAGTGTCTGCAACTTTAACTGTGGGACAGTAATTAAGGGAGTGGTTGTGAAAGCACTTTAAAAGAAGCAAGGCTGCAGCTTGCTCTCTCTCTGGCTTTGATGATCCCTAATTACTGCAAGGACACAAGACTGCATTGCTCGAACGGGAGAGAAAACAAAGGACTGACTTGTAAGTGAACTGACATAGGATATTCTAAACGGACTTTGCTAACTGAATATCCCTGAATGGACTGACTAAATGATACATGACTATTGGACTGTTATTTTGACTATGCTGTGAACTCATAATGGAATAAACTATATTTTTGATAGCACAAGCGTATCTGTTATTTTTACTGTATGTTAATAAACATACAAGCTTAGCTCACTCATTTATCTGTGTGCCTATCTGACTAACGCTGCACATTCTGTTTAGCTTGTCTCCCTAACCCTGGTTGGGGAAACCAGGCTTAACAGTTTGGGCCAAGTGTTAATTCATTTTCAAAATCCTCGGCTTCCCTTCCCCCTCTGGTTCTGAGTTCAGAATTCGCAGAGAGGGTAGTTGTCAGCCTGGAATGCAGCTGGTCGATGTGGCGTTTCCACAATCTTCCATCTGTGGTTTCTAATAGGTAGGAACGGGGACCTGTAACTTGTGTTATTTTGGCAGGGACCCACAAAGGGTCACCTGTAAAGTTCTTTGCGAATACGAGGTCTGCTACCTTAAACATGCGATGTTTGCTACTGGACCCCAGGGTTTTTTCTGGGGTGTATGCAGGTTGTATTCGGTCTAGGTGCGACCTAAGTTTCCTGCCATCAGGAGTTCGGCTAGGCTTTTGTTTGTGGTGCTGCTCGGTGTAAATGTTGGAGGAGGAGCATTCTGGTGACTCTGTCATGGATGTTTCCTTGGTCCATTTTGTGCAGGGTTGTTTTAATGAACTGAACCATTCATTCAGCCCTGCCATTGGCCGCCGGGTGAGCAGGTGATGTCAAGGCATGGCGTATCCCCCCAGTCTGCTAGGTATTGTTCAAACGCCAGGGTGGTAAACTGCGGGCCATTGTCGGAAACCAAGACATCTGGAAATCCGTGCATTGCAAACAGTCTGTTTAATTTTTTGATGACCGCCTCGGTGGTGGTGGTCTTCATCTTGTTCACCTTGAGCCAATTCGAGTATGCGTCTACTGTTATTAGGAAGGTATGCCCTTTTGTAGGTCCCGCAAAATCGATGTGGATGCGGGACCATGGACCCCTGGGTGTTTCCCATTCTGTTGGTCGTGCTTTTGGTGGAGCCGAACATGATTCTTGGCATTTGCTACAGGTGGCAACCCAGGCTTCGATTTGTTTGTCCATACCTGGCCACCAGGCATAGCTCCTTGCCAGCACTTTCATTCGTACGATGCCTGGGTGTTCATCGTGTAGTACTTTCAGGACTCTGCGTTGAAGTTTTTTAGGAATGGCTACTCGGTCTCCCCACAATATGCACCCTTTTTGGGAAAACAGTTCTGTTTGTTTTTGAAGGGTTTGAACCTGTCGTTGGGTTCGATTTCTGGCCATCCCCTCTCCACCCAGCTGAGGACCCACGACAAACAAGGGTCTCTTTTTGTTTCCAACGCGATGTCTTGTGCAGTTACTGGAGGTGAGGGAAGCATTTCAATTTGTAGCGTGGATACTGTAGGAGCTGGATCATCTAGGAAATCAGGCAATGGCGAACGGCTTAAGGCGTCAGCATGGGGAATGGCCTTTCCTGGGCGATGTGTTAACAGGTAGTCATAGGTGGCTAAGAACTCTGACCATCGTGTCATTCTTGGTGATAGAATGTGGGGAGTTGGTTTATCCCCTGCCAAAATGCCAAGCAACGGCTTGTGGTCTGTTATTATAGAAAATGATCTTCCATACACATATTCGTGGAACCTTTTAATGGCGGATACAATAGCAAGGGCTTCTTTATCTAATTTCTTTCAGTTTTAGACTAGGTTCTTGAAAAGAATGCAATAGGTGCCTCTGTACCGTTTGGTAGAACATAGTATAGCTCAGTATAGCTCCTACTCCAAAAGATGAGGCATCACAAGTCACAGTCAAGGGTAGTGTCTCGTTATATTGGATTAACACTGCATCTGATGTTAAAAGATCTTTGACTTGCTGGAAAGCTTGCTCCTCTCGACGTCCCCAAAACCAGGAAGCCTTCTTGTCAAGGAGCCTATGCAGGGGTTCAGCAACAGTCACCTTCTGGGGTAAGAAGATGTTATAAAAGTTAATAAGGCCCAGGAAGGCTTGGAGGTCTGTCTTGTTTCTAGGTCTTGGAGCGTTCTTAATAGCTGCCAATTTCTTTTCGGTCGGGTGAATACCTTGTTTGTCAAGAAGGTAACCAAGAAATTCAACCCTCTCAGTGCATAACTGGCACTTTTCCTTTTTTACTTTGAGTCCTGCGTCTTGGAATTTTTGTAGGACAGTTCTTAGGCGTTTTTCTAATTGACTTCGTGTTGGGGCGGCTATCAATACATCATCGAAATAAGGTACAACTCCTTTTATGCCTTGCAGCAACCTTTCCATCAAGCTTTGGAAAATGCCCGGTGCTACGCTTACTCCGAATTGGAGTCTATTACATTTGAACGCACCCCTGTGCGTGACTATGGTTTGGGCTTCTGCTGTCTTTGCGTCTTCTGGCAGCTGCTGATACGCTTGGGCCAGGTCAAGCTTCATGAATACTTTTCCGCCCCCAAGCAAGTGAAGAAGGTGCTGGACCACGGGTACAGGATATGCGCTCTGTTGAAGCGCGTGATTTAGGGTGGCCTTGTAATCCCCACAGATTCTCAAAGATCCATCAGGTTTTATGGGGGTTACAATTGGGGTCTCCCAACAGGCATGGTTGATGGGCTCTAACACACCCTGTGCTATTAATTTGTCCAATTGCTCATCAATTTTCGGTTTGAGAGCAAATGGTACTCGGCGTGGCTTTATACGGATGGGTGCGATGTCAGGGCAGAGATTAAATGAAATGGGGGACCCCTTGTACTTGCCTAATTGCTCGGAAAAGACTTATTGAAAGTCCCGGATGAGGGCCGCTTCCCAGTCTTCACTTATGGTCTGGTTGATGCCTGCCAATTCGATTCCTAATGGCGCGAACCACTGTAATCCCAATAAACTGGGTCAGTCTCTGTCAACGACAGTGAGAGGTAGAGTTGCGATGTGGTCTTTAAATGAGACCTGGACGTGACTGGAACCAGCAACCGGGATTCGATTGCCTTGGTGGTCTTTTAATATAAGTCTCTGGGTGCTGAGGTCCTGGCGGCGGATGTCAGGGATCAGTTGCTTGAGAGTTTTCCAGGAGACCATGGATAAGGAAGACCCGGAGTTGACTTCCATGATGCACGGTCTGTCTTCAATGGTGACCTTTACCCGGATTGTTTTCGCATCTACTGATGAGGCGTGGCCGATGATGACAGTCTGATGTGCCTCCTCTCGTCTGGTAGAGGTAGCAGGTGTTCGGTTTCTGTTGTACTGGTTCCATTGGTTTGATGGGTGGTTGCCTGTTGTCTGCCGGAAATTTACTTCATTCCTCTTGGGGCTGGATCCTCGTTTGCTTCTGCAGACCGTGGCGATGTGGCCCTTTTATCACAGGAACGACAGATGGCATCTAAAAATCTGCAGTCTGCTTGAGGGTGGTTTCCTCTGCATCCAGCACATTGAAAACTGGTTCTACGACCTCGCTGGTCTCGCTCTGATCTGAGTCTGTTGACTTCTTCCTCTTCACTTTCTGACGAGGATTCAATGTCTTTGTGGTAGGCTGTTGACATGTATCGCTCTGAGGGCGTTGCAATGTTGCTGGGGGGTTCGCGGTTTGTTCCATTCGCTCGGCGCATTTGGGCTGCTGACTTCCTGGTTGCTTCTGCTGCAGTAGCATCCGCTATGGCATCTGCAAGGGCGATGTCTCCCTTTGCCATAATCTTGCTTTGAATGGTGAGGTCTCTTAGACCTAGGACAATCCGATCTCTCATGGCTTCTTCCAGATTTGCGAAGCAACATAGACCTCCCAGATTCCTTAGATCAGCTACAAAGTCCCCGATGCTTTCGTTTTCCCGTTGGTCCTTCTGGTAAAACTCGTGTCTTCTGATGAGGGATGGGACAGCTGGGGCGTAATGAGCCCGGAGAATGAGAGCAAGGGTGTCCCAGTCCATAGTTTTGACTTCAGCTGGTTTCACTAGTGCCTTTGCCGTTTGGAAAACGGCGGGTCCGCAATGCATTAGGAACACTGCACGTTTCTTGCTGGGGGTGGCATCCTTCAGGTTGTTGGTCTCCAAGAACATTTGGAACCTGTCCATGTAGGAGTCCCAGTCTTCATTTGCTGGGTCAAATGGAGCGGGTGGTATCACGCTGCTGGTCATTCTGCCGTCTCTGTGCCTTGTCAGCCACGTGCTCTGTCACTACTTAACGAGTGTTCAGTCAGCTCTTATCGTTCCACATTAGCTCTTATCGTCTCCGCATCCCACCTTTGTCGCCAGTGTTCTATCTCGGAGGGTAGGCGCAAGAACGGAGAAGAGACATTGGACAGTGACTCCAAACTCTTTATTAGTGACTTCAGGAACAGAGCTAAAAAGGTATGGCAGCCCTTTTATAGAGCTGGCTGCTGTGAAAGCATCCAATGGTTTAAGTTTGCCGCACTTGGAGCATCTAATCGCGGCAGCCCATTAACTCGCCAATCAGATCAGCCTTGAATGACCAATCAAACTTGCAGGATTACGAGCCTGCTGTGGAAAAGGCCAGTCAGGTTTTCAGGCTTACAAGCCTGCTAGTTCGGAACAGAATTCAAAATGAAATACAATCCTAGTGAGGACACACTTCCAAAAACTGCTGAAGTGCAATAGTACAAAAAATATGTACTCTTTTCTCCAAACTATAAGAATGGCTGTGTGGCCATTTCAGAACATTTATAAATTCAGAAGCACCATTAATGAGACATCATTTACCATCCTCAAAGTTCTTTATGCAGATGCACTAGATGATTAGCTCTATTCTAAAATATGAGGTTTCCTTCCTCAGGCAGGAAGCAGGTGTTATCTTGAAATCAAATAAGTTTCTTCTTTCAGAAATGGGGAAGGATTCATTTTGTGCACATTTCATGGGTGGATAAATAACAGTCATACACAATGCAAATGATTGCAGCTTCCCTGCATTTAATTAAGCAAGCATTGAACAGTACAGCCTTGTGTGCTTCTTAGACATGCAGTAAATCTGGACTAAGGGTCTTTCCCCACAAATTATTTATGGTGTCATTGGAACAACTTGGTAACCCCAGTGTTACCCCTGTCATAATGATGTTTTCTTCTCACCAGGCATTGATTTATATAGCTTGGGCCTTTTGTATTTTTCATTCTGCAGCAATCTTTAAAACATTGTATAAGCCAGACAGTCAGATGGTTCAGTGTTATACCATTAGCTATAACACCACAGCAAGGCCCAATAGAACCATCATCACTTCAAATATGGGTCTTTGTGATGTTATATGTGATGTATTACGGTGGGAGCTGAATGTTTTAATCAGTGACATCAGTCAACAAAACTCATGTAATGCAGATGTTGCCATGTCACCAACCATATCAGATACAATGTTTCTCATCTCATCAAGAAAGGGGCTTCCCCAGCCTTAAGCTTCATAATTAATATAAACATTCACGTGCCTGTATTGATCTCAAGTAGCCCTGTATGGAAATACATTGAACATGTAAACAAGCTAAATTCATTACTAACATGGGCAACATCCTGCCCACACATTTTTATCTTTCTTGGTGACTTCAATCTACCTCATATTAACTGGGCCCTAAACAAATATACAACTGAACCCATACATGCAACCTTCTACAATACTGTGACAAATCTGGGACTGGAACAACTAGTAACCAACAATACTAGACTTAACAACTGCCTTGATGTCATTTTCTGCAATAGTTTGAATTTAATTTACGAAATACAAACTAAAGAACCCTTTTCCAACAGTGACCACAATATGATTGACTTTTGTCTCAACATACGCCCACACAAAAATCATTACAATGACATAATCCCCAATTATAACTTCAAAAAAGGCAACTGTGATCTTATAAACAACGATCTCTCATCCCTTGATTGGCAATCTCTATTCACTGGATGCAATATTGTTGAAGACCATTACAACATATTTTTACTTGAAGTCAAAAGAGTCATCAAACTATATGTACCAATAACAACTCCCAAAACAAAAAAAAAAAAAACAGATTATACATAACAATAAGGAAACTTCAACCCAAAAAGAGATCACTCTGGCGGAAAAACAAATCTGGTCACCTTGCCAACTTCAAAAGCCAATACAAAAATTTATGCCACCAGATAAAGATTGAATGAACTAATTATCACATTAAACAAGAGGAAAACCTTCTACGCACCAATTCCATCCCCGCTTTTTACAATTTTGTAAACAACAAACTAAAAGACTCAAGGTCCATCCCACCCCTGATAGGGCCTAATGGTAAGGACTACAATCATGACACCATTAAAGCCAACATCTTTAACACATTCTTTGGCTCGGTATTTGTAAACAGCAATGGATCATGTCCAGTATTTCCTAGCCAAACCACAGAAAACTACAATGATCTAATACATATCGATTTTACAGAAGACAATGTTGAAAAAGCACTACGCAATCTAAAACTATCTCTATCTATTGGACCAGACAGAATATTTGCCTACTTCTTAAAAAAGCTATTCACTGCCATAGCAGAACCTCTACGCATAATCTTTGAAAAATCTTTCAGGACCAGCTCCTTGCCTAACCTATGGTCACAAGCCACGGTCATCCCCATCTTCAAAAAGGGAGACCCCAGCCTAGTTCAAAATTACAGACCAATCTCCTTATGCTTCGTCACCTGTAAAGTCATGGAATCAATTATTAACCAATCCATTATCCTCCACTTAGAGACAAACAATCAACTCTCCAATAAACAATTTGGTTTCAGAAAAAAACTATCCTGTAATCTGCAACTCTTACACTGCAAAAACATATGGACTACACAACTCGATCAGGGCAAAGCAATAGATGCAATCTACATAGACTTCTGTAGAGTCTTTGATTCAGTGGTACATGACAAACTACTCCTAAAACTAAAATCTTATGGTATTTCTGGACAACTGCATAACTGGATAGAAGCATTCCTGTCAAACAGACAACAAATGGTCAAAATTGGGAGTGTCTCTTCGCTGATGATGTAAAGTTGTTCAATACCACAGACAAGACTGCTACCCTTCAAAAAGATCTTGACTATGCATCAGAATGGTCAAACAAATGGCAACTTCAAATCTCAACAAATAAATACTCTGGCTTACATATTGGCAAATAAAATAAAATGAAATAAAATAAAATACAAGCTGAATAGTCAAGACCTTGTTGATGATCCAAGCTCTGTAAAGGACCTTGCAATACTCATCTCTAATGATCTAAGTGCTAGAGCCCACTGTAACTACATAGCCAAAAAGGCATTAAAAATTGTTAACCTAATCCTATGTAGCTTTTTCTCTGGTAATATCACACTACTAACTAGAGCATATAAAACATTTGCTAGACCAGTATTCTAATACAGCTCATCAGTCTGGAACCCACATTACGTATCTGATATTAGCACAGTTGAAAAAGTCCAGAAATATTTCACAAGAAGAGTTCTCCACTCCTCTACTCGTCTTCAGTCTGATCTAAGTATGGTATATAAAATCATACATTGCAATGACTTACCTGTCAATGAATACCAGCTTCAACCATAACAATACAAGAGCACACAATAGATACAAACTCAAGGTTAACCACACCAAACTTGATTGCAGAAAATACGACTTCAGCAACAGAATGGTCAATGTCTGGAATACTCTACCTGACTCTGTGGTTTCTTCCCCAAACCACAAAAACTTTAACCTTAGACTGTCTACTATTTTTTTTTTTGAAACAAATTTTTATTAGTTTTAAAGATAAAACAACACATCATTAACCATTGAATATCATAAACACATAAAACCTCTTAACATTGTAAGTCCTTACAAGTCAAACAAAACATTATTTTTATACAGCATAATTCCAATTTATCCCATCCCCATATGGACACGCAAATATCTTTCAGCAAATTTCTCATTATTTCTCTTTACTCCTATTCAATTTCATTTCTCTTCCATATTTATCCATTTTATAGTCATCATATTCTTTTCTTTCTGGCTTGTTTAAATTATTCTCATCTAACATTCCTCCAAGGTTTTATTGATTCTTTTTCCCTTTTTTTTTTTTTATAAAAAACAAATTTTGTTAGTTTTATCATAAGCACAATACACAAGACATACAAACACAAAACATAGACAAAACTAAAAGATCTTTTCTGAAGGTTGTCTGTTCCCGGGTTAAAACTCTTTACACAGACACAAATTCAAACATCATATTCAACCCATATCTCCTTCCATATCTTATTATCATTTTCTTTTTTATATATATATATAAAAACCATTTTTATCAGTTTTCTAAAAACAATGCACAAAAAATCAAGGCATAACAGCTTATAAATTCTTTTCTGAAAAAAAATAATAATAATGATAAACCAATAAGGCATAACATTTCCAGATTATAATATCAATATTTCATATAATATTAACTTCATATCTTGTCCCTACTTCTCTTTTCCATCCAAATTATTTATCAATTAACATTTTATTGCCTTTTATCAATATACAAAATCAAAAAAAAAGCGTATATATCCTTCCATATCTTATTACCATTTTCAACAACATTCTTTGTCTGTTCTATTTCCAATCATCCATTCATCTTTTTTCTTTTACTATACTTCTCCTGTACACCAATTGGAGTAACATCTATAACTCATTACCTAACTTAAAAATACTACATATAGCAATCTTTCTTGGGATTCTGTTTAAAAGATTCTAAGATTACATAATAAGTTTTATGTTCTAAATATACATATAAAAACACACTCTTATATACCCTCCAGAATCCCTCTTTTAATCTAAATTAAATTCACCCATTGTCTCTAAATAAACTTTTTTTCTTTAAGTCTTGCTTCCCCCCATTAAGGCTTCTCCTCCCCCTCTTTCTCTCTTGCTTATTCTTCTCCTTGCCCTTTCTACCCCTTTGCTTTTTCTCTTCGCTTTTCTTGTTCCTTTTCCTTTGCTTTCTAACCTTGCCTCCATCTTTTCGCTCATTTTTCTCTCTTTTGGTTGTTTTTATAATTCTTAAAAACCCCTTTTTCTTATCCTTTTTCTCCTCCTCTCCGGAAGGGACCCATTGTTCATCAAAGATGGCTTCTTCTTCCTCTTCTTCCTTGTCCCAGTCCTTCTGCTGCGTAATCAACTTTTCAAAGGAACATAACACCATTTCTAAGAATTGAAACAAAGCGCCCAAAGTATCTTCTTTTTTATATTTTTGATATTCAATCTCTAGTTCATCCACAGACGATGCCATTATGAAAAGGGAAACTTTTTCCAAAACAACCACAAGTATTTTTAATCAAAGACAATCAAAAGCAATTAAAAAAAGAGAAAAAAAAAGTTCCAAAAGTTAATACTTTTCTTCCTTCTTCTCTTTCTCTTTCTGAATTAATTTTTAATCAAAGAGGTCCAATTACCATACATCTTCTTTTGGGATCCACAAAGACGTTCTAGACAGTCTCCTCCTTTTTCAGTTTCTGCTCCAATTTTTTTTTTTCTCCCTTCCCACTTGCAATAACAATTTTAAATAATCAAAAATCCATACCTCCAGCACAGATTTTCCAATTTCTTAAATTTTTCAATGTCCAAAAATCCCTTTGTCTCTTAGCTTAACTTTCAAAGCAATCCACTTTCAATGTCTAATATCCAAATATTTCTGCTTTTTCCATGGGGTGGGAGAATAAAATAAAAATAAAAAAAAGTTCCCTTTAACAGCTTCTCCGCCGCTTTTCGCTCTTCTTAGGGATACAATGTATCCTCCAGCAACAAGCAGCTCAATTCCAGGCAATTTGAAAGTTGTTACTTGACCCGGCTCAGACAGAACTTTCACTCTTCACACTTCCTCCAGCACAGTTCTTACCCGGTTGCTGGCTTCTTCGTGGCGGCCATTGCTGACCGCCGCTCCACCACCTTGGGAAAAAGGGGTTTTCTCGGAGAAAGGGGGGGGTCTGCGATGCCCCCACCTCCCTTTCCGACTCCCCTCTGTCTTCAGCTGTCCCTACAGGGCAGCCATATCCCCCTGACCCATCTGGATCGGGGGTACCTCGACGGCTAGCCACCTTAGACTGTCTACTATTGACCTCACCCCTTTCCTAAGAGGTCTGTAGGGAGCCGTGCATAAGCGCACCTGTCCCTGTCCTATTGTTTCTTTTATTTTTCTTCTATGTACCCATTTCATGTATTCATAACTATGTATATACTTATACCTATTATCTTGTAAGCGATTGACAAATCAAATAAATCAAATAAATAAATAAATAAACATTTTTGAAGTTAATCATTAAGGTAAGGAAGATGATGTTAATATACTTATGATGGGGGATTTCAATGGAATTGTAGACAATAAACTGGACTATACAGTAAAAACAACACGACAAAATTGGAAAACTCTCCCTAAATCCTTTTTTAAAATGACAGATGAACTAAATTTAAAAGATACATGGAGAGAAAGAAATGCTAAAACCCAACAATATACTTTTTATTCAAACAGGCATTTATCATGGTCCAGAATAGATATGATTTGGACATCAACAGAATTATTATCTAATATTCAAGAAATAAATATTGAAACAAGTACATGGGCAGACCATAATCCAATGACAATTAAATGGAAAGGACAAAAAAGAAGATCTAGATGGACATTAAACAATACTATTCTAAAGGAAAAAGATTTTACACAATGGATGGAAAAAGAATTGGCCTTCTTCTTTAATGAAAACAAAAAAGAAGATACTTCAATACAGAATGTTTGGGATACAATGAAGGCATATGCAAGAGGATTAATAATTGACTATACAAAGAAAAAGAACATTAGGAAGAGGCAAATGATTAAAGCTTTAGAAGATGACCATAAAAAACTGGAAAAAGAATTACAGAAGATGCCACAGAAAAAAGATATCAAACTTAAAATGGACATAATTAAACATAAAATGGATCAAGCAGAGAAAGAAGAACTGGCACAAAAAATTAGAAGTGCTAAACAGAACTATTTTGAAGATGCAAATAGGCCAGGTAGATGGTTAGCATATATGTTGAGAAAAGAGAAAGAATCAAGGAAAATATCACAGTTAATAGATGATCATGGTCAAATTTGTTATGGTAATAAGGAGAAAAAGGCAATCATTCAAGAATTTTATGGACAATTATATAAACAGGAGGATCTTGATGAGGAAAAAATTAAACAGTATTTACAAAATGCTAACCTACCTAAGATACCTGATGAAACTCGGAAAATGTTAGAAAGTGCTATAACAATGATGGAATTAACCGAAGCACTCAACAGACAGAATAATGGAAAAGCACCAGGACCAGATGGTTTCCCGGCAGAATTTTATAAAACATTACAAGAATCGTTGAGCATTCCACTGTTAGAAGTCATGAATGAAGTTATGATAAATAAGAAAATACCTAAAACATGGTCAGAAGTTTATATTACACTTATTCCAAAAGAAGGGGTTGACCCATTACAAATTAAGAACCATAGACCTATTTCCTTATTGAATGCAGACTATAAAATCTTTGCTTCAATCTTGGCAGAAAGGCTTTAAAAATACCTAAATAATTTTATTCACTCTGATCAGAATGGATTTTTACCAAAGAGACAGATTAAAAACAATATGAGGGTAATCCTGGACACATTGGAATATTATGAGGCGCACCCGGAAAAACAATCTTCAACAAAAGGAGATAAACCATGCCAGCAAACTACAGCCCTATAAGCTTCTTAAATATAATTAGAAAATGCAAAGCTTTTAAACAGGAAATTGCATAAACTCATGGACCAAAAGCATACCTTGGAGACAAGTAGGTTTGGGGGGCAAGAGATTTACAACAGACCACTGCCTAATTCTGCAGCCTCTAGCAGATAAATATTCATATGGCACAAAATCTTCATTGCATGTAGTTTATATAGATTTTAAAGGGCTACAAATTAAATTGGGCCTTGTAACAAAAGATCCCCCAACCTCCAAGAGACTCACAGAGATTCACACTAGCAAATAATTATGTTTTTTCACATAACTATTTATGTGAGGTTATTTATGTGAGATATGGATAGAAAAGAGTTTTCTATCTAATTAGATGCTTTTTAAAAATTAGATTTAGAAGCTGCCTGACTTGTTAAGTGAATCACTGCAATTGTTAAACTAGTGATATGGTTGTTAAATAAATCTGGCTTCCACATTGACTTTGCTTGTCAGAAAGTTGCAAAAAGTGATCACATGATCCCAGGACACTGCAAAGGTCATGAATATGAACCAGTTGCCAAGCATCTGAATTTTGATCATGTGACTGTGGGGCTGCTGCAACCGTTGTAAGTGTGAAAAAAGGTCACAAGTCATTTTTTTCATTGCCATAAGTTCAAACCATCACTTAATGAACTGTTGTAAATTGAGGACTACCTGCAGTAGTCCAAAGACTACTTTAATCTCACTTTCTCTTTAAAAATACCCTGGAAATGCTGAAGTATTGCTCACTTCTACTGGAGGAATGAATCCGCTTCACTGGGTTGGTTAAGTATTGAACAAGGAGAGATTTAACCTGGAAATAAGGAGAAACTTTCTGACAGTGAGAACAATCAACCAATGAAACAGCTTTCCCTCGGAAGTTGTGGGAGCACCATCACTTGAGACTTTCAAGAAGAGATTGGACTGCCAGTTGTCAGAAATGATGTAGGGTCTCCTGCTTGGGCGGGGGAGGGGGTTGGACTAGATGACCTACAAGGTCCCTTCCAACTTCGTTAATCTAAGCAAGTACCGCAGACCGGAAGAAAAAGCTTCACACACGTGTTCTCCCAGTTGAACAGGGAAACCAGTTCAATAGATGACTCTATTATCCCTCTGAGTGAGACGAGGTCCAATCCCTGGGAGAAAGCTTCAGTTCTTCTGACCTGACTTGGCTCGAGAGTCTTTCTTTCATTCTTTCAGTTTCGGTAAAACGCGGCCACGTTTTTTCCAGCGGCCATAGTTGGTTGTTTAGAGGGAACCGCCGAGGACATCTTTCCTTTCCTGAAGTCCGGCTAATCTCCCCACCCCCGGGGCACCCAGTCCAAAAGGGAACCTCACAAGGATGCTACTGTAGCCCTATCACAACGCTCCCTCCGCTCCTTCTCTTTCTCCACGACTAGCACCGCGTTCACTTTCGGTTCCACCCTTCAACTTTCCATCTTCCGTCCTGTCCCGGCTCCCCAACACCCCATCCCGCCCTTCTTAGACCGCGGCTCTTCGACCGAGCGCCGTTCAGCTGCCACCGGCTTGCCTGACAGACAGCTCAGCGCTGCTGGATCCTGGGGTCGCGGGCGTCTCAGTCGCGGAGTTTCCCTGTTTCGCCGAGCCAGACGGACGCACGTCCAACTCTCCGGAGCGCAAGACGTCCCGAAGACCGGGGTCGACGGCAGACACGCATCTCAGAACCGGTACCGCGGAATTATTCTGCATCTTCCCCTCTCTTCGTCCCTCGCTTGCGATTTCACAATCGTTCGACGGAGAAGGGGACTCCAGGTGGCTTTTTCCTCTCTTCGCCAAGTTTCCAAACTGTCTTCAGACTAGTATGTCTCCTGAAGCCTCGTCACGTTCTTGATTTGATTTGATTTGATTTGATTTGTCAATCGCTGACAAGATAATAGGTAAAAGTATAAACATGAGTAAGAATACAGGAAATAGGTAGGAATAAATGAGGTCAATAGGAGAGGGACGGTAGGCACGGTGGTGCACTTATGCACCTCCCTTACAGAGTCTTAGGAATGGGTTGAGGTCAATAGTGGATAGTTTTCCCCTGGCAAAACTTGTTTCTGTATCCAGCACCCACCCCCAGGTGTAAGCCATCACTTGAGGCTTTCAATAAGAGATTGGACTGCCATTTGTCAGAAATGGTGTAGGGTCTCCTGCTTGGGCAGGGGGTTGGAGTAGATGACCTACAAGGTCCCTTGCAACTCTGATTATCTGTTTAATCTGTTTAATTCCCTGGTCCGCTAAAGTCTAAAGTCCCTCTGCTGTCGACACCCCCATTTTCCTTTGCTCTTCCTCCAGGCATTCCCTTTCCCTAAGATTTCCTTTTGAGAAATTCCTCACTTCCATCCTGCACCCACTCAGGCAAACTGTTCCTCTCCCTACCAGCCTTACCGAACACTCCCCTTTCATAGATCCATTTCTCTTGTCTCCTCCAAGGCTCAACATTGACAAGATGGAAGAAGTGAGTAATCGAGTCAACTCTACAGATAACTCCACTGTGGACATTGATGTCCTGTGCCCAGTTAATGTAAATTTTACTGAATGGTTCCTGCCCGCTTTCTACCTCATTCTCTCCCTCGTGGGCCTTTTGGGGAATACACTGGGCTTGTGGACCTTATGCAGAAGTTCATGGAAGAAGAGCTGGAATCCCTTCAATGTGCTATTGTGCAACTTAGCAATTGCAGACTTTTTTTATGTGATTACACTGCCCTTCTTTGTGTCCTATTATCTCCGGGGACACATGTGGCTCTTTGGCCAAAGCTGGTGCAAGCTTACTCGACTTTTCTTCCATGTCAACCTTTATGCCAGCATTGGCTTTCTGACCTGCATCAGTGTCCATCGTTACCTGCACATTGTGCATCCAATGAAAATGATTGGAAGATGTCAGATCCTTCGCTCTTCTGTCTTTCTGAGTCTTTTGGTCTGGCTCTGGGTCACAATTCAACTTTCTCCTGATTTAACTTTTAACAAAAGGGGTCTCAAGCCTGAGAAGTGCCATGACTCAACAGAGCATAAAAACCTGGAGTCTTACATGTTGTACTTTCAAATTTTAACAGTGACTGGCTTTGCTATTCCTTTCTTCATTGTCACTGGGTGCTATTGCCATGTGGTCATTGTCCTCAGGAGGAACAAAAACATGGATCCTAACCTCAAGCAGAAGAGCATCAAATTGGTGATTATGGTAATGACACTTTTCTATGTGTGTTTCCTCCCGTATCATGTCTTTAGGAACCTTAACTTGTTGTCTCGAAGATGGCAACATCAGAGAATTTGCAACCAGACTTTAAAGAATATTTATATCTTCTACCAAGTGACTCGAGTCTTGGCTAGCCTAAATAGTGTCCTGAACCCTTTGTTATACCTGCTGGTCCGTGAGGATTTAGGGGTGCAGTTGAGGAAATTTGGTAGAAGCATTAGACTGCATCTGAAGACTTCTTTCCAGGGCAAAGTCCAACACCATTTGGAATTAAATCAATCAAATATGATGCTTGATAAAGAATGTGAAGAGATACTATCCAGTGATGTCTGAATGATTGTTTTGATTTAAAGGGACTTAACATAAATGCCTACCATCTGAATGCTGCTCCCTCTTTTCCAACGTTTCTATCATTTGATGGATTCAGGTATTAATGTTTTTAATAATTTGAAAATAGGGTTTGGAGCACAATTTAGAAGCGCTATGCAAACCTGCAGAAGATGTGGAGTGAGAATGAATAGATTTTCATGGAACAGGCTATGAAAGATGAACAACTACATTTATGGGCCTGTGGTTTTATTATTTGCCTGAAGTAATCTATAACTTGGATGCATAGCCCTGCCCTTATTACTTTATTATATTTGTATTTTCAGTGAGAGGTCATCTGAAGAGATTGGAATATTTAAAAGTTGTTGGATTGAAAACATCATGTACATTATGTATAATAGTACTCCTTTTTCTCTCTGTATGTGTATAGTAAGACTCAAACCAGAAGATTTATTCAGCTGCCATTAATGTATATCTATATAGCTATAGCTATTGCTACCTAGCTGGCTAGTTAGCATTTCCAATGAAATGTCTGTTTTTCCTTACTGGGGGCAGGTAGCCAGTATAATCTGCAAAACTTTTTAAAAACTGTTTTAGGCTGGGAGAGATGAACTTTGGTATCTGGTGGCTTGTATAAAATTGTATAAAATGGCTTATATGAAAAGCTGGAAATATATGGATGGGTTTTTGAAAGGCTACATTATGGTATATTACACAAAATCACAACATATAAATACCTTTTAATATAGATCACATACACACATCCATATATATATATGGATAAGTGACTACACTAATAGTAGCTAGGGTATTTGGAGGAACAAACTTCTGCATATATCACATTCACTCTTTAACCACAAGTATTGCAACATATACTGTATTATCTTGTTCCATGATCAATAGTTTAATCCCATCTTGAACTGTATATCAAGGTGGGGATGGGGGAAAATGTAAACTACAAAACTGTAACAGAATAGTTTGTTATCTTTAGAAAAATTCTAAAATGAATTTGCTTGAGATAGATATAGGTAGGTAGGTAGGTAGGTAGGTAAATAAATAGATACACAGTCAGACAGGAAGAGAAAGAAAGAAAGAAAGAAAGAAAGAAAGAAAGAAAGAAAGAAAGAAAGAAAGAAAGAAAGAAAGAAAGAAAGAAAGAAACTGTGACTATCCTATCATTCATTTTAATGAATATAACTTTTTGATGTAACATTTTACCTGTTTTATCTTTTTTGTTGTACATTGCTTAGAGTTGGACAGTTAGTAACTAGAAGAAGTTGATGTGTACAATGGCCAACAACAGCTAAAGAACTGGCAGCTGCAACTTCAGATTGTGATGAATAGATAATAACAATTCAAGTTGATGTGACTAGAAGAATTAAATTTGACTTACATATAACTTTTCATTGGGCAAAAATAGAACAGTTGTTCTCTTTTTCTGCTCCTTTAAGGAGCTGAGTTAACCTAGGGATCCCAAATTAAATATGAGAGTCAGTTTAGACAAGAATCATAAAACAGAATTTAGAGTGATAGAATGAAAGTTTGGAAAAGAAAGGAAATGATTAACCTGAGTAATACAAAGGCAGGATTTTTATCGAAATCAGTGTTTCTCAACCTTGGCAACTTTAAGATGTATGGGCTTCAACTCCCAGAATTCTGGAAGCACGAGAGCTGCCAAAGTTGAGAAACATAGATCAGATCAATGTATATGAATACAAAAATGGCACAGAAGTTTATAGGATGGGTGAGTAGGAATATGTGATAAAATGTTATGATGTCATGGCTCAAATGACGCAAATTTCATAATTAATATTATTTGTATGAGGATGTAATAATGCATGTAAGTCATCATTGCTTCTTCACATTATTCCTATTCATTTTCTAAATCTTGTACATGTCTCAAAATATCACTAGGCAGTTAATTTAAATAAATTAACAATAAATGTATCAGTAAATGTTGGTTCTAATAAAACCAGTAAAGTGAATAAAATGCTACAGATTCAACCCAATCCTCTTACGTAGTTTCAGGAGCCTTTAGCACAGCTGCAGCTGCATAGGAGAGGTGTCAAAAAATTAAGGTAGCATTCAATCCTGCAACAAAGTCCACCAGACTGACTTTCCCCCCCATCCTGACCCCTAGTTTTCTGTATTAGCATTTGGTATCCAGTGTGGTTGCCTTTAATTTCTAATTTTGAAATACTGAATAAAATCTGGATTTCAGTAACTAAGTCTGACAAATCAGATGAACTGTTTCAAGAAAAATTGTTTTTTGTTATTTTGTTTTGTTATATTCCATACAACTTTATGGCAGCTTCAAGTTTCAGTGCTGTAAACATGATTGGGGCTTGTGACATGTTGACTAGCAGAGATGTTATTCACAAGTTCTGACCAGTTTTGGAGAACCGGTAGTGGAAATTTTGAGTAGTTCAGAGAACCAGGAAATACCACCTCTGACTGGAGATTTTACCAGTGGTATTTTCCAGTTTTCTGAACTAAAAAACAGAGGGGTGGGTTTTTTTCCAGGACCAAATTGAGTTAAGCTACAAGCCACATTTTGATTTGTTATATGACAACCTGGTCAACCAGTGGTAGGATTCAAATTTTTTTACTACCGGTTCTGTGGGCGTGGGTTGGTAGGCATGGCAGGGGAAGGATACTGTAAAATCTTCAGTCAGAAGTGGTATTTTTCCAGTTTTCTGAACTACTCAAAATTTCTGCTACTGGTTCTCCAGAACTGGTCAGAACCTGCTGAATACCACCTCTGCTTGGCATGTTTGAAGAGGTTTATCTAACCGTGATCTGCCTTTTGTTTTGGACTTTGCCCTTGTCTTGTAGACTCTTTGCTTTGCCTTTAAAACTGCTTTTTGCCTTATACCTTATCTTTGCCCTGGGGACTACCATTTGTATTGGGCCTGGACTTTTGCCTATACACTACAGTTTGCCTCGTGGAATCACTTAGCCTGGTGGATTGGATTTGGAACCTTGGACCTTGCACTGTGGTGCATACTCCTACTCTGTAGAACTTCTTTGTAACATAGGGGCTGTTGTTTGGGGACTGAGGGTGGCTGCCTTCAGGGTTGTGCAGGGTGGAGTCTTAACAGTTGTCGGACCATTTATTGAGATCAATAAAGGATTCTCTAGAGCAGTGGTCCCCAAAATTTTTTGTAATATGGCCCGGTACCGGCATCACAAAATGATCCACGGACCAGTACCGGCATCAGCACGCACGACCAAGGAAAGGTGACCTGAGCGACCGGCCAGCCAGCCATACCCCACTTCTCCCCACCACCTTCAACTCCTCCTTTCTACCTTCTCGTGGTCAATGGGCTTTTCGGACTCTTTCTTAATCTCCTCCTGAGTAACGCGAGATTCCACTGCCATCGGGATGGCTCTTCGTTCGAAGCCGCACCCCCCCCTCTTTGACGAAACTAAGGCGTGAGGATTCCTTCAGCACCCAAACGCCGCTTTCCAACCAACGACCGACAAGCTCACCCGGAAGCACTTTCTCAAGCGCCGTTGAAACAAGATGGCAGCGCCCAAGCAAAGTAGGTGGCCCGGTACAAAATAATCCATGGACCAGGACCAGTCTGGGGCCCTGTGATTGGGGACCCCTGCTCTAGAGAGTCCTGCTTTGCCTAGACCACCTGTGTCATAACAAGAATAATTGCCAAATAAGTAATAGCATAACACTTCTGCACTGTTGTCAGGAAAATGACAGTTTCATATAATTGGCAACTTTAGGGTGTATAGCTTTTTTCATGATATTTGGCACCCACAGATTTTACCATACATCCCAACCCTCCTTTCCTAGGGACAGAACCATGTCTGATCCCCGAGAAGTAGAGACTATGATGCTTCACAGGTACCATGACAGAACAAGCTGTCTTGCCTGGTCCCGCCAGATGGCAATCTTTAATAAGGATCTTCTACTGGTCCTGTAGGACAAGCAGGAAAATATGCATATTGTATTTATATATCATAGATATAACATATATATACTGTATGTACTTAAGATCTACAGATATAAATAAAAAAATACAATCATCATCATTTTAGCCTTTGCCTAACCATTGCAGAATAAATACGTCCTGAGCTTTCTTTTGTCAATTGGATTTGCAATACTGATGTTGTTGATCCATCTTGTTTTAAAACAATCTTATAAAACAACATCATAATACAAATAATAAAGGGATTCACCAAGATTAGATTAGTACAATTCAAAGTACAATTAGTACAAGATTACTATGAGTGTAATAGAACAAAAAGAAGATATATCAGAGTCGTAATCAGATAGAAGTGAAATATAAGCAATGGAGTCTATGCCAGGGTGTTCAGAATGGGGTAGATTAATGTGTAGGACAACTGTATATTTGTCTAATTTTTATTAATTTATTAATAAATAATTAGATACTTTTGTAAGCTAGCTACCTAGATTAATTTTTTTCTTCGACTGTAAGAAGTAAAATTTCTTTAACATCTGCGAGGGAGAGCTACATAAACACTCAATAGACAAACGTCTCTCACGAAAGTAGTTGACAGGATGTGATTTTAATACTCGGCTACGATGCATTGCAAGTAAGTTGCCACTGGAATTAAGGGAGGTGACAGGATATTTAGCTAGCAGTGGTTAGGAGCATACAGTATGGCAATGAACACAATTTATCATTATTATAGTAAAAAAGACACCCAGTGATAGTGAGCTTATGAAGTAGATCTATCTAATAGAGTATTATGGGATGGCTTTGCCTTATGTGCTGGTGTGACTATCAAATAACTTTGTAATCAATCAGCAATGCTCTTACTGTTGTTTCCTGTGGCAAATTGTACAAAAATAACTTTCTGTCATACTCCCTGGTGTAAATTCAGAGGCATACTCATTTGTTTTTGTACAGAACTAAAAGAGTTTTGTCTTTTCTTGATCCTGTGAGGAAATTGATTTCTTTAAACTGAGTTCCTGTACCTAACCAATCTTCTGGTTTACAAAGATTTCCTGTAATCCTTGTCAACCAAGATTCCCTGTAAAGGTAGAACGGAGGAGCCTTGTCAACCAAGATTCTCTGTAAAGGTAGAACGGAGGCTCTTCATGTCTCCACAAAGGCTGAAACACTGATTTACAGGGGAACATTATATAATAAATTATCAAGTAAAACATTGATCGTCTTCTCAAAAGTCACATTCCTTGTCATTTTGTTTTTCATCATCCATCCCAATGATGGGAACCATGCTACAAATATTCAGTAACAGTGATCTCAGAGGCCATAAGGCAAGGGTGTTTAGTGACTTCATAAAGCCTCAGGCCATCAACTGCCTTCTCCACATCATCATGATAGGAAAAATAAGACCCACAACTTTATAAACTGTCTGCAAAGACAGAAAGGAAAAGATAATAGGGCAATATTCAGCAGACACTGAAGTCTGTGATGAATGTTTGATTTTCCCTATAAGTTTTCTTCCACAGCTGGCTCTGAACATCAGGAGAAATTTGTATGGTAAATATTTACTAAATCAATAATTCTTACCAAACTATTTCCCCCTGTTGAAAGAAATATCCTTCTGGGTTCCGTTCCAAATGGGGGAAAAGACACAATTTAGAGATAATCAGAGTTGGACACTGGAAACATGGTGACTGCTTGGAAAGATGGTTTATTGATGTACAGGATCACATGCCTTGAAGATCTTGGGTGAAAAAAGGGCAGAGATGTTGAGAGTGCCTGGGTTTTATATGCCATCTGTGGGCTTTGAACTTCCTGTGGCATAGGAAGAGTATCCTGATTGGTTGCTGGCAGAGGTCATAGCCAGCTTTGTAGATTGCCTGTGTGCTAAGTTTGGGTGAAACTTGCTCTGTGGTGCAAAAAGGGCAATTAAATGGCTCCGCCTGAAGCAGGTAGATCTTTGTTATGTAGAATAGACTGGCCCAGACCTTAATGGCCCATTAACAAAGGTGGGGGGGCTGAGTTTCTGCCTCTCTGAATTTCTAGTTCTCTTTTAGGGGAAATATTCTGTCTTTTTAATATATCCCAAAATATTTCATTTTTCTAGGAGAGGGGTGGGTTTTAACTTCCAACACCCCCAAAGATTGGGAAACTGGGTGAAGATTCATCATATCAAGCTGTCATTGTATGAATTATAAGATCTTCCTTGGGTCTCCAGGAAATAAATCAGATATATTCATATCAGAGAATGATAGTAACCAAATAAATATTTACCATTTATGGAGCAACATGACTGGGCCTCACTTGCTTCAAAGCTGCATGAATACAAGCCAACTGGTCTGGGTTTCTATAGAGTGTTACAAGATCCAGCTTCCATAGGGAAAAAATTGACTTATTTGGTCACTTGGCTAACAAACAAGAACACAATTGCTCTGGTCAGTGGATCAGACTAAGCATTTATCTTGTTTAAAATTCTGTTTTCCCCAACTGAAGCTCCACAACGCATCTTTTTTTTTTTTTTTTTAAATCCAGACAGATATTGGACTGTCATAGCTGCAGTCTTGATGTGGTGACAAATAAATGAGCAAGTACAAAGTGTTTAAAACCTTACTTCAGCTTTCCTTTGCTTTATGGATCTGTGAAGATTGTAAATGAGAGGATTGGCCACAAAGTTACATTTTAAAATCCCTATTGTATTTATGAACAGTTGATGGACAAGTCAGTTGCTAAACATGGACTACAGTATTTGTAAAATCAGTTTAGCAGCCATTAAAGAAAAGAAAAAAATTGTTCCATGAACAATAAATCTAGTTTGAAAATACTCAGTAAACGATGGTAATTATACAGTAGATTCTATTGAAATGGCATTCCTTGTAATGTATGTACTTTATGAACTTCTAGGCTTAGTGTGTAATGAAATAATATATACCAGATAATACAGGCTCAAAGTGCTCATAAGAGAGAGAAGACTGCGAAACCACAGCAGGAAACTATGCCCAGAGCTTTTATTTACAATTGGAGGGTGTGAGTACAGAGCAACATCGGTTCCTTTCACCTCAGCCTGGCTGCTGACATACTTAGACAATAAGGCAACCAGAGGTGCTCATGAGACATGAGAATCATCTATACTTGGTAAGAAATGCCAGGTCTTTGGCATGTTACGGGGGATACTGTCATTGTACATTCGTAATATTAGGAAAATAAGTAAGAAAAATAAATCATGTTCTATATCCTTTCACAGCCCATAAGAACATAAGTCCATAAGAACAAGCCAGAAAAGTAAGGAGGGTGGGGGAATAAGATTTATTCTAAAAAAATATTGCCATAAAATTAAAAACAAATCAAATATATATTGTACACCCTAAAAAATCCAAGTTAATACAATAAGGAATTGTTATGGTTAATATTATATAAACCAGAGAAGAACAAACTAAGTTTAATGAAGGAAGCTTTTTTTGTAAGGCCAATTTAATGATAGGAAAAAATGGGAAGGAGTAGGGAGTAGAACAGAAAATGAGGAACAGAGTGAAATTGTAATAAAAAAAGAAGACTATAACTTCCTCAAAAAACAAGGTCATATGAATATAAAACCACATGTGTAATTGAGAGCCAGAGATTTTTTTAAAAAATAGTTTGCCTCAATAAAAGCAAATGGAATTTTAAAAACCAATTCCATTTTAAATGTTCATTTTTCAACATTAGCTTAAGAAATAAAGCACTTTTCAACTTCCATAATTTCTATATACCATTTGATAGATGACAAGTGCCCACTGAAATATTGAAGATTCTCCCTTGATTCTCCCTTGGTATTTCTTCTGTTATGAAGCATATTTCAGCAAGAGACTTGTGATGTCCTCTTTCAGTTATATCAACAAAGAGGACATTCCTTAAGATTTCATTCCTCGAAGAATGCCTAAGGAACTAAATGACTGGACTTATCAGCTGTGTGAAAAGGGAAACCTAAAATATGATCAGCCCTCCAATATCTAGCCAATAATTCCTAGAGACAGAGACCAAAAATATCCCAAATCAAGGTCAGCTTTATTGGATGGCCTTTCTTCATTCCATCCAGATAATGCTATCTTCCCTGACAAGACTGAGATTCTGGAGATGTGATTTTGACTTGAAAAATCTTAAAAGCTTTTGGTTAAGTTAGTCATATGTTTCCATTGACTTCCCAAGGTCTTCTAGATATGCCCATCATTTTCTTCTATTAACTAAATAAATCACTCTATCAAAAAGGTTCAGGTTACTTTGGCACAACTTTTTTTTTAAACAAATTTTATTAAATTTACATTAAAAACAAATCAACAACACATACACAAATAGAAAAAGCAGAAAAGAGCAAGGAAAAAAAGAAAGAAACGCGAAAAGAAAAGCGAAAGAAAGAAAAAGAAAGAAGAAAAAGTGAATTTAAAACATTCTCATTTTCGACAGTTTGCAAGATCTTTTCTCTTCTTAATTTATATCATATACGCACATCTTATCCATATCTATATTTACATTACACTCATATAAGTTTGTCCCATTCTTTTTTGCTTTATAATATAAAGTCTATCTTTGGTCTAACCATTTATACCAGAAATTCCAATTGTTATAATATATTGAAGAATCTTTATTTTTTAGGGCTAGAGTTAGTTTGTCCATTTCTACACAGTCTGAGATATTCTGGATGATCATCTGTTCTGTAGGTATGTGAGGTAGTTTCCAACACTGAGCAAACATTAGCCCGCTGTTAAGATATGTATTGTTATATACTTTACTTTTTTAGGTAGCTGTTTATCAAAAATCCCCAACAGGAAGGACTCTGGTTTATATTCAATCTGTTCTTTTGTTATCTCTTCTAGCCACTTTCTAACTCTTTGCCAGTATTTCTGGGTTTCTTTACATGACCACCACATATGAAAAAAGGTTCCATCTATACTTTTACATTTCCAACATTTTGGACTCGTGTTGGGGTGCATCTTTGCTAACCTCGAAGGAGGAAGGTGCCATCTGTAAAACATTTTGTAAGCATTTTCTTTATAAGCTGCCAATTTGATGATCTTATTGTTTCTATTCCAAATCTTTTCCCATTCTGTTAATGTGATACTACGTCCAACATTCCTACTCCAAGCTATCATATTCCCTTTGACTGTCTCTTCTTCTAACTCTACTTCCAGTAGGTAGTTGTAAATTTTAGTTATGTTTTTTTTATTTGATCCTAGTAAAATTTTATCTAAGTGCTGAAATTTGTTATTAATTCCAAAATCTTTTTTATCTTGTTTATATCTGCTGTGAATTTGGAGATATACCCACTGATCTATTTTAAATCCCCACTCCTGTAGTTCTTGTCATGTTTTCAATTTTGCTTGTGCATCTAATAAATCTTTATATTTGATCATTTTAGTAATGTCCAGATTGTTTGGGTGAATCATTGCCTCCATTGTCGATAACCAAATTGGTACTTTTAAATAGTGTTTTTCCCGTACTTTTTTTCCAATTGGTTAATAGTGAATCTCTAATTAAGTGTCTATGGAAATATGACTGATTGGGTTTCCCCACTTCCCATAAGAAGGCGTGCCAATCTCTCTGCAAGTTGTGGCCTTCTAATAATAGCATTCTTTTGTTAAGTAAGTTCACCCAATCTTTTAACCATACTAAAACAGCTGCCTTATAATATAGTTCCCAATTTGGAAGTGCCAATCCCCCCCTACTCTTCAAATCCTGTAATGCCTTTACATTAATTCTAGATTTCTTTCCTTGACAAATGAATTTGAGTATTATTTTATTAAGTTCTTCAAAAAAAAATTATGCAATTTAATTGGAATTGTCTGAAATAAGTATAAGAATTTTGGTAAAATATTCATTTTGATAGAAGTAATCCTGCCCAATAGTGAAAGTTGCAACCTACTCCATGAATCTAAATCTTTCTTTACTTGTTGCAACAATTTGTCATAGTTATTCTCTTTGAGTGTCTTACAATGTGGTGTTAGCCATATTCCTACATATTTAACTTTCTTGTTACCTGTATTCCCATACTTACCTCTAATTCCTTTTTCTGGTCTTCTGTTAAATTTTTAGTCATTAATTTTGTTTTTTTTCTATTGATTTTAAGTCCTGCTACTGCACCGAATTGTTCTAGTTCTTTTATCAATTTATATCCTTTTTCTATTGGTTCCTCCAAAAAGAAAACCATATCATCGGCAAATGCTTGCAACTTGTATTCTTCTGTTTTAATCTTCAGTCCTTTAATTTCAGGATTTTGCCTAATTCGTGTTAAGAGTGTTTCTAAAGCGAATATTAAGAGAAGAGGTGAAAGAGGGCAACCCTGTCTGACTCCTTTTTCTATTTTTATTGGACCAGTGTGTTCCCCATTTATTATGATATTGGCCTGCTGTGTTGTCATGATATTTTCAAATTTGGTGCCTAAATTCATATTATAATTTTTTTGAATTAAGAAATGCCAATTTAAGTTATCAAATGCCTTTTCTGCATCTAAAAACATAAGTGCAGATTGTTTCTCAGGATGGGCTTCATAAAATTCTAAAACATCTATTACTGTTCTTAAATTATTCTTTATCTGTCTAGTCAGGAGAAATCCATTTTGGTATTCATGTATGTATGGATTTAAAACTTGTTTAGTCTGTTAGCTATAATAGAGGAGAATATTTTATAATCGGTGTTTAGGAGTAAAATTGGTCTGTAGTTGTTAATGTATCTATGGTCAGATTCCTCCTTCGGGATCAGCGAAATCAATGCTCCCCTCCACGAGTTCGGCATCTTAGCTACCAGTAATACCTCATTAAATACTTCCATCATCAGTGGTCCAATTTGTTCCATAATTGCCTTATATAATTCTGCCGGGATCCCATTTGGCCTTGGGGTTTTATTATTCCCTTGATTCTCTATTGCTGATTTCAGTTCGGACCATGTAATATCTTTGTTTAATATTTCTATCAGTTCATCTCCAATTACTTTGTCTTTTGTTTCCTCTAAGTAATTTCTTATTTTATCCTCATTGACTTCTTCTTTTTTATATAACTTTTCAAAATATTTGTGTATAATGTCTTTTTTCTTTTCTATCTCTTGTTGTATGGTCACCCTTCTTGTCTATTAATTGGTTATATAAATCTCTTTTCTTTCCTTTTTTTAAGTTTATAAGATAGCCATCTTTAAGTTTATAAGATAGCCATCTTGAATATTCAAAATAAATTTGTTTAGTCATTTTCAAATTTATTTCCATTTTTTCTTGTTCCATTAAGTTCAAATTATGTTTGGCTGTTATTATCTGATTTTTTACTCTTTGATCTTTAGGGGTCTTTTGTAATTGAGTTTCTAATTCCTTAATTTGTTGTTGTAATTTATTTTGTTGAGCATATTTTCTTTTATTTCTCATGGCATTATAAGACATTGTTATACCTCTTATAACTGCCTTCAATGTATTCCAGATATTTTGTTTCGAGGTTACATCGTTATCATTTTACTTTAGAAAATAATTTAATTCCTCTTTAAGCTTATTAATATACTCTTTTTCTCTTATTAATTGGGTGTTTAATGTCCATCTTTTCTTTGGTTTTTTCCTACCTTTCCAAATTATTTGAATTGGGTTGTGATCAGCCCATTCATTTGGTAAAATTTTGATTCCTTTTATTTCATTTGCAATTTCCCCATTCATCCACGTCATATCTATTCTTGTCCATATTTGATGCGGGTCAAAGTAAAATGTAAATTGTTTTTCTTCTGGGTTTAATCTTCTCCATAAATCCACCAAATTTAATTCTTTCATCATTTCCTTACATGTCTTGGAAACTCTCTTTTTCCTTTTTTGTTCTTCCTTGCATTACTGTGGTCCTTTTGGTAATCAGCAATAGAGTTAAAATCACCTATAATACAGATGTTCTTTTTTTCAAATCCTATTATTTTTTGGTGTAAATATTTAAAAAACCCTTTCTGGTCTTCATTTGGGGCATAAATTACTACCAATAGAAATGAAATAGTATTAATCGAGATCTGTAAAACCAGAGTTCTTCCTTCCGGGTCTGACCAAATTAGATCTGGTTTTAAGTCATCTTTCACGTATATTGCAATTCCTTTCTTTTTCTTTTTTAATCTGTTGGTGCCGTAAATAATTTCCCTAGTTGTAAACATATTATGTCAGCGTTTTGTTTAATTAACTTAGCTATTATCCTTTTCCTTTTGGTTGTCGAATTTAAACCATTTATATTGATGGATAGAAGTTTCTTTTCTTCATCCATTTAGTTAGATCTGTTTTGCTTTTTGTCTCATGATAATTCTGCTCTCTCCTTGTGGAATAGATTCTTCTCTCTCCTGAGGTGGATAGTCATTCCCTTGGATTTGGGGGGGGGGGTCCTTCTTTTTTATTTCGATGTTGACTTCGGTCTTCCTGCAAATTTTTTTTTAATTCCTCCTTACTATTTTGATCTTCCGTGCCTACTAGCTGTTCATAAAAGTCTTGTGCCCGTTCCATAGAATCTATTTTGATTTTTCTTTCTTTCCAAGTTACTAACATCCCCTCCGGGATTAACCATTTGAATAGAATTCCTTTCTGATTTAGATAACTGGCTAGAAATGTGTAATCTCATCTTATTTCCCTTACTTTTCTTGGAATTTGCTTAAGGATCAAAATCTCTTTGCCTTTACACATTATTGTTCCATCTCTAGACAGTCTAAGTATTATGTCTTGCACACTTCTTCTCACAAAATGAATGTGTACCTCTCTCGGGCATTTATGACATCTCAAATAGTTGGTACTGACCCTATAGACTTCATCAAATTCCTTGAGTATGTCATCTTTATCTTTTCCTAAAAGTTTGGCCAATATTTCTGCTATTAGCTGCTCCAGTTCTTCTTCCTTAGATTCCTCCACATTCTGGAATCTCAGGTATGCAGCCGCCTTATACATTTCTAGGTAGACCAATGAATCTTCCATTTCTTTGCTTACACTTTTTAATTCTTCGTCTACCCTTTCCAAATTCTTTTCTGTTCGTTCCGTCCTTGTCTCTATTTCTTTTATCATTATTTCATTTTTTCCCATAGCCTGTTGTAGTGTTCCAATCTTGTCCTCTACCTTAAGAATGTCCGCTTTCATCTCGGTTTTTAACTTTCCCATCTCTTCTTTTAATTCACTAATATCCGCTCTTGTTTCATTATGATTTTTAATCATTATTTCTTGAAGTTTTGACATTGATTCTTGCAAAGTTAACAAAGTTGATTGTATATTAGCATTTGAGACATCGGTTTGTTTTTCTCCTGTTAGTGATTCTTACAATGGTTTTTTGAATCATAGGGGGAGCTGTTGCCAAAGTGGTTGTTAAAGTCGGGGTAGTCTTTCTTCCCATTTTCAGGGCTGTGGTTGTTGTAGAAGTCATTTCTTTTAGTATTTGTTTTTGCTGTTGAATTATATTAGTTATGTTGTCCCAAATTACCATTCAGTATTATAACCCTTATGATAAAATTTCAATATCTAATTACTTGGTCTACCTATCTACTAAGTAGTTGAATTCTGTGCTCTTAACTAGAAACTAAAATATTTAAATATATATTATTTTTGGTCTTATGTCCTCAATCAGGTATGTAATTTTGAACAATCTATATTCAAATACTATAGAACACTATCCAACACTATATAATATTCTCTATAATAAATATATATAACAAATATATATAACAAGTAATATATCAAGTCCAACCAGATTTCAATTTTATAAGATTATAGGTTTTGTAAATTTATATAAATTTTTATCTAATCTTATCTCACCCTGTCTTGGTATTAAATATACTAAGTATTCTAAGTCACCAATATTTTTTTATCCAAAATAGTATTACTCTTCCCCCAATAAGTTGATTATATTCACACATTAAATTGTACTACTTTAACATTTAATAATTACTGTTTAACATTTAATCTTCTACTTATTAATTATAAAATTTTTAACCTTGTTACTATTTTCCCTATCAAACTGGTTGGAGTATGACAATCCTTATTGTTACTAATTATTCACAACAATCAAATCAGTTAGCAATTCAGTCTAGCAATCATTATACCTTTTCTAAATAAATAAATTTATAGCTATTGTAAAGAGAAAATGAAAAGAGAACAGGAATTCGCCTTAATGTCAAAGAGTCAGTAAATAGTAGACAGGATAAAAAGTTTAACAGAGTAATACCAAGGGAAAACCGCAAATAAATAAGGTAGAATGGTAAGAAAATGGAATTTTAGAGTCAGGTTTAAATCCACCATTTTTGGGATTTTGTAGTTTTCTTCAGACACTCCCTCCGGAAGGAGGGAGGTGAAAAGTGCTAAATAATAGCTGCCAGCAATCATTCTCTTCCAAAACACTTTTTTTTGGGGTCAATGCTTCTAAGTTCGATATCTGAATCTCCTTCACTTACTGCTTTCACCTCAGTCAGTTTAGAATCAAATAAAGTTCTCCTCCAAATCAGTTAAAGGTCTATTGAGCAAATAGTGTCTGTTATTTTGTTGCAATAACTTCGAAGATTCAATGTATCTCATATGGCACCGCGTTTCCCTTTCTGCAGCAGCCTCGCTCCTCTTCGGGTTTTAAACCTAGGAAATTTATCAATATAACAATTCACTCAAGAACTCAAATTCTCCACTGGTCTCCCAGTCTTTCCAACAATTCCTTCTTCAGTTCGCAGTCTTCTCCTTTCAAACACTATAATCCACACTTTCACTTCCGTCTGCTGAGTCTTTCCACCCACGCTAGTCAAACTTCCATTTTTTTAGCCGCTTTTCTCTCGGGCTTCCGACAGATATAACACAAAAAAGAAAAAAAATCACTCGCTGATCTCAGTCTTCACCATTAAAGTCTTTCTGCCACCTCTTTCTCCACCGATCTTACAAACTGTCATTTACTTGCTTTTTCACATCGGAGCAATCTGGACTTTGGAGCCGCCTTTGGCAGGTGGCTGGCTCTTTCACGCTGGGCTCTGGAGGTCTTCTCTTTGCTGCCAGGGGGTTGCCTTCCCCCACACTGCAACCTGAGATTCCCCCACACCGACACAAATCTCTCCGGGATTCGGGTATCCTCTAGGGATTGCACCAAGCACAAGAAGAAGTACACTGAAACCACAGCCAAGCTTCTACAACTCTACATGTCCCTGTCCTGCCACCAGAAGCCTGGCACAACTTATTTTTGAGAAATTCATGCTAACTGCCACTAAGCACTGCCTACTTTTCTAGATAGACCAACTGTTCATCTGTTGGTGAATCACCTGTTTTGGAGTTTTAACCAGGATGAACCAAGATGCAGAGCTTGTGGTTTTCAGCATTCTTGGCTTAGTTTTGTGTCCCACCAAGTCTTTAACCATCCATGGATGTACCTAAAACAAATAAGAAATTGACCAAAGAAGCATTACTTTGCCTGCAAGATAGGCTCTTTAACAAGTCATGGTTAAAATAATAATAGTTAGTAGTGTGTGAATACACCCAGTCTTTAAATGGAATTGCTAAACACATTAGTTTTACCTGTTTGTATCTCAGAAACTGTCATCCCCCACAACCACAATTAAGCAAACCTCATGTATTTGTTATGATGTGTAATTTAAACATCTCATTGGCAACTGGGAAGACATTTAAACTTAATGGTATTTTTGCAATTTTGAATTTATTGCAGTCTTCAGATTTATTTATGCTATGTTTTCATTTGCATGAATAATATTGTTTGGCAGTATAAAGAATAGAGATAGGGTGGAATGTGGAATGTGAAAAGCTGTTTCGATGTCCTATATTTTATTTGTTGGCACATATGCCAGAAGTGAATATAGAAAAGTTCTACACGAGAACTCTATCTTGTATTCTTACAAATTCAATCTACTTTTGCTTTTAACAAGCATTGTGACATTTGTCATAACACAATTTTCATGAGACATACTGAACCAGATTGTGGCCTAATATAATGTGTGCCAATATCATTTGAAATTATTCTCTCCAGAAAATTGAGTTGTATAATAATAAATAACAAAGAGAGAAGTATGTCATGTTTCCTGGAACTAGTAACTGGAAGAGCAGAGAGAATAATTCTTTGGAAATACGTCTTTTTGGGTTTCTTTGATCTTTCTGAGAAGGTAATTGAATATGGCTACTATTTATGCTTTGCCAAGGTTGCAAGATGCCTTTGTAAATGGTATGAAGAAGGAAATAACACTAACCAACTTGTAACTACATATCCTAAAGGATAAACAGGTCAGGATAATCTAGCAGATATAGGAGGCAATTTGTTTATACTGATGAATCAGAGAAGAGAAAGGAATTTGATTAAAGACACTCTAGCTTTTCTAACTATTTTTGAAAACAAACAAACAAACCTAAAATAGCCTTGTTCCTGGGTTTATTCAGCAATACTTTAGCCCATATATAGCTCAGATACTTGTGGAAGAAATGTCATAAAAAGTAGTCAGTGACTGAATACATGTCAGGAGTCTCTGCAAAGGCAACATGATAGTCTCAACCTCATATTCAAAATCCTGTTCCTTTGGTAGAGCTTAGAGTAGTTTTGGACACATCTTGATTCTTCTGGTGCCTCAATTTATACAGCACATCATGTCATTGTTTATTTAATCATGGTTTGTAGTATAAGCTCATTTTGCTAAGTCTTAAACTATGGCTTGCAAACCATAATAGTTGGGTTCATAAGATGCTGCAATACATACTACTGTGAATCAGGTCACAGCCAGGCTACTACATCCAGTTAGGACACCCAACAACCTTTACCCAAACAATGCATACTAGACATGTTATCTTGCATCATCTTCTTGCATTATCTTGGCATCATTTTCAGCCAGTGCAACAGTGACCAGGTTGGCTGAGGATGACAGAAAGGATAGGCAATACTTTGAAGAGAAGAATGGAGAAGAAAACAGATCATGACAAGTCAGGAAGAGTTGTCTAAGATGAGAAGGCCAAAGCAAGGTTGAAGAGGACTGAGGGTCAATGTTAGGAAGGAAAGGTAAATAGTAAGTGTGTGTATGTGTGTGTGTGTGTGAGAGAGAGAGAGAGAGAGAGAGACAGAGACAGAGAGAGTGGGGAGTGGGAAATGGAAGGAGGAAAAGGAAAATAAGAAAATGAATAAAAAGGGTATGTCAGACAAAGGTGTTATGACAAAATAGCAAAGGGATGATTGAGGAGAGTGAAAACATTTTGGGACACATGTTAATATGAAAGAATATCTGTGGATAAATCAATCATTCTGACAATGAGAGCAATTAATCACCAAAATAGCTTGCCTCCTGGAGTTGAGGGTGCTCCATCACTGAAGATTTTCAAAAACAGACTGGACAACCATTTGACTGGAATGGTATAAGGCTTCTGCATTGAGTAGGGATTGGCTTAGAAGACCTCCAAGGTCCCTTCCAGCCCTATGAGTGTATGATCCTGATAAGAATGAATTTGGTTGGTGATCCAGTCTGTCTTTCATGAAATGGGTGTTTATTGTGTTTGAAGACTTAATATGTCTTTAGTTGGTAAACTAAACCATGCCCTTATATTTAATTTTGGAGGTCAAGGTATAGAACAGGGAATGTGGCAGGAAGTTCAGCTGTTGGTGGCAGACATTGGGGATCCTTGGCAGAGCCTTTGCAAACATTTGACAATGTTCTCAACATTCCAAGTATGCACACCAGCCTATCGATCTGCAATAAACAAAGGTTAGATTAAATAAACCAAGATTACATCAAAATGACCATATCCATGTAATGACATCATGATGTAATTCCCATCTCTAGTATTTGCATCCTTATGTCTGACTTAACTATGGAAGTCATGGCCTTTTTGTGTCATGATATGACACAGATATGACTTTGGAACAAAATGCAGCATGGACTTTGGAATAGAACACCCTAATTGACTAGAGTGTAAGAGAGAGGGAAAGGAAAACTTATTTAGGCTTTCAGGATTCTGTTTGTGATAGCCTACATTAAGAATGTCAAATTCGATTTAATTGAAAGGCCCATCAGGGTTGTGTTTGATCTTGGAGGGCTGGGGAGTAGGCATGACCATGACCAGGGATGGGTGTGGCCATGGTGGGCATGACACAGGACTCATGTCAGAGGCATCTGTTGTGGCCAAGTGCTAAGGCAGGACTTCCCTGAGATCCACCCTCACTCTCATAATCTCCTTCCTTCCTTCCTTCCTTCCTTCCTTCCTTCCTTCCTTCCTTCCTTCCTTCCTTCCTTCCTTCCTTCCTTCCTTCTTTTTTCTTCCCTCTTCATTCTCCTTTCTTCTTCCTTAACCCTCATTCCTTATTTTTCCTTCTTTGCTCTCTTTCCATCTTTTTCTTTTTCTTTCCTTTTTCCCTTTCTCCTTTCCTGTCTCTTCTTGAATGCTCAAATGCAAAAGGGGAAACATTTCTCCATTGTTTTGTTTTTAGTTTGTTTTGATAGCTCTCTGCCAGCAAAAACAGAGCCTGGGAGGCCATGCGAGCCCACCCCCCATGCCCCGTTTTTGGCCATGATGGTTTCCTGCAGCCCTCTGGCAGCGAAAATGGGCTGTGGGAGCCCTGCACACGTCCTCCCCTTTGGGCTTAATTTTCATTGACAGAGGCACCATGGGCCGGTCCTTTGCTGTTTGAAGGCCAGCCTTGCGGGCTGGACCTAAGTACCCCATGGGCCAGATGTAGGATGCGGTCCTTGACTTTGACATCAGTAAAGTAGAATTCCAGTCAAATTTGTGGAGGTCTGTTTCCTGCTCTGCTCTGCCTCATTTTGTCATTTACACCTACTTCCCTCACTATAGAGACCCTTAGTGGATAGTGACTCCTTTTTTAAAAAAAACAATAGTATTCTCATCAAGTCATTATTGAGTTTTAACAACCACATAGATGTTTATCCATGTTTTTCTATTCCTATCCTGGTCTTTCGGGTCATCCAAGAATACATAAAATGCCCATTTTCAGTCCACTTATTTTATCTTTTATTTAATTTTCCAACTCATTTTGAATCACTTCACCATTTTCAAAGAATACTTTTCTCCCCAGTCCTTCCGGCACATTTTTTTTAGATTTCAGATCTCGATTCTAAAAAATCTGGTCTGGACCAAAGCAAGATGGAAAGATTTTCCAGAATACATCCATCATCTCGTATCTATTGCGCTAAAATATATTTAAATTTACATGTATCTTCCTGTGCTCCTAGTTCATTTAAACTAGTATCTATATCATATCATACCACATAATAACATCCATTTCAATGTTGGGTTTTGAATATATTACCTCCATCTTGTTGCGCCATCTGTTTAGGTAGCAGAACAGGCTGCTTTTGATCTACACTTTTCTTTAAAAAATTAGCAATGATTTTAGGATTCAAATTTGTATGCAAGAGGATGAGTTAATGTTCCAGTAACTATAACAACAGGAATTAAATGAACAATAATCACAGTGACATATCACCCACATTAGTAGAACTAGGAAGTAATAACAGGGTAGCTGTTTATAGAAACAGTACATAATAGAAAGTTTCAAGCTTTATAGTAGTTTATAGATTTGTGCCAATGGTTTGGGGGCATAAACAATGATTGTAGGATAGCTAAAGAGCAAGCAGAATTAACAGCTGAGAATTAGACAATGTGATGTATGGATGGTTTACTGATAATTCAATTAGAATGGAACTTTGATCCTATCTGGATATCCAAATTTTGTTTGGACTACTGTTAGTAACAATTCTTCAGGATCTCAAGCAGAGATCGTTTCTGCCATCTGCTACCTGACTATCCTAAGCAGAATTCAGAGTTTAAACTAGTCTTTTTAACCCGATATTCTGCAAAAGATTTGGGATGGCAACAGATCAGGTGGACATCAAGTAGAGAAGAGAAGCAGAAACCTTGGAGTTGACAAATCCTTTTGTAGCTCTCAAAATTGTTGTTTCTAATTAATTCTGTGGGTTTCAACTCAAGAGTTCCCACTGGAAATGGGAAAATATCCTCATATTAAGCCCTTGCTTATTTTGTTAATGCAAGGGCTTAATATGAGGATATTTTGTTGGCAGGATATCACCCTGCCCAGAGGTGGTGTTCAGCAGGTTCTGATCAGTGCTGGAGAGCCAGTAACAGAAATTTTGAGTAGTTCAAAGAACCAGCAAATACCACCTCTGACTGGAGATTTTACAGTATCCTTCTCCTGCCATGTCCACCAAGACACGCCCACAGAACCATAGTAAAAAAAATTGAATCCCACCACTGACCCTGCCCACAAAAGTGCCTATAGTTAAGGCTATGGTTTTCCCAGTTGCAATGTATGGCTGTGAATGTTGGACCATAAGAAAGGCTGAATGCCAAATAATTGAGGCCTTTGAACTATGGTGCTGCGAGTTCCTTAAACTGCAAAGCGATCAAATCGGTCAGTCCTAGAGGAGATCAACCCTGACTGCTCTTTAGAAGCCCAGATTCTGAAGATGAAACTCAAATACTTTGGCCACCTAATGAGAAGGAAGGACTCACTGGAGAAGACCCTAATGCTGAGAACGATTGAAGGCAAAAAAAGAAGGGGACAACAGAGAGTGAGGTGGCTGTATAGAGTCACTAAAACAGTAGGAGTAAGCTTAAATGGACTCCAGGAGATGGTAAAAGACAGGAAGGACTGGAGGAATGTTGTCACAAAGGGTTGGACATGACTTCGCAACTAACAACAACAATTTTGTGAATTCCCCACAATCTCATACCACCTCGATAATACTATTGAGGATCTTAAAATTTTAATTTCTTACAAGTAGAATATGAGTTTGTGATGTGATGTGAAAGCACAAAGTCAAACACATGTTTTGTTGTGTATGTACCATAGTTAATAAAGTATGAGCTTGAGGTAAAGTGCAGGGTTCTGGCTCTGCACTTCTGATTGGCTGTTAGGCGGCCAAATCAGATTGGTTAGTTCTGAGGAATCCGATTGGCCCTTAACGGAGAATTCTTATTGGTTAAAAGAGCTAACATTCATAGCTCGTTATTGGACAAATCTTACAAGGGTTGCCTACATAAGACAGAGTTCACTGTTGTTGTTTTGAGAAGTCATTATGCAAATAAAGAGCTGAAAGTTCACCGTTCAGAGGCTGTCTCCATTTATTCCGACCCATGCTCAGCACATAACACTGGCGACGAGGATGGGATGTGGAGAGGTCTGAACCGAAGAAGCCAGGAAACAACACCGAGCACGTGACAGACGACGCCAACAATGGAACCATGTCCGGCGGCATCATACCACCCGCTCCGTTTGATCCAAACCAAGAGGATTGGGAATCCTACATGGATCGCTTCCAAATGTTTCTTAAGATGAACAACATGAAGGATGCCACGCCAGCAAAAAAAAGGGCGTTGTTCCTGACGCATTGCGGCCCAGCCGTATTTAAGATGGCTAAAGCACTCGCCAAACCTCGAGAAGTGAAGGCCATGAACTGGGACGACCTCGAACCCATCCTGAGAGACCATTACGCACCAACCATGCCTACACTCGTGAGACGCCACGAGTTTTATCAGAGGAACCAACGAAAAGGGGAAAGCATGGCCGATTTCGTGGCGGACATCCGAAATTTAGGGGGCCTCTGCGGGTTCGCTGATTTAGAAGAGGCACTAAGAGATCGAATAGTTCTGGGACTAGATGCACTAGGCCTGCAAAGCAAGCTGATGGCAAAAGGTGACATCAGCCTTGCTGATGCCATCGCCAAAGCCACGGCAGCAGAGGCAACAAAAAAGTCGGCTGCACAACTACGGCGAAGCTGCACTCCGGTACCACCACCGGCCAGCGAAATCTCACCTAGCACAGAAGGGCAGCTGTTAACAACGCACCACGAGGACCTCTCTTTGTCGTCAGACAGCGACGAAGAAGGGGTCCATCGACTGCGGTCCGACCAGGACCCTCGCCCAAAGCCCTTACGCCTTTGCGCTGGCTGTGGAGCCAACCATGCCAGGGCCGAATGCAAATTCCGTGACGCACTCTTCCATGAGTGCGGGAAATGAGGCCACATCGGCCGGGTCTGCCGCAGCTTACCAGGACTCAGACAGGCCTCAAAAGGGGCTAGCTATCGCCAATCGACAGGAAACTGTCCTGTAAGGGGAGAGCCAGTAAACCACTCCTACAGAAATCGAGCTTTGCAGAGAGAAGAGGCTCACCATACTATCACTATCGGTCACGCCTCAGCTTTGGACACTAAGAAAATCCGAGTCACCATAGCCATCAAGAACCAGCCTTGCCACATGGAGGTCGACTCGGGATTGTCCCTCTCGATGGTGTCCTGGAGGACACTCAAGCAACTCATCCCCACAATTCTATGCCAAGACCTCCAATTTCAATGCCTCATCCTCAAGGTCTACCAAGGGAATCGAATCCCCGTTGTCGGGTCCTGCCGAGTCCGAGTCTCCTTCAAGAAGCATACAGCATACTTACCTCTAACGGTCATTGATAGAGATAGGCCTAGCCTACTAGGCCTCCAATGGTTCGCGCCACTCGGCATTGAAGTGGCCGACGTGAACCGAGTCGGTGGTTGTGAGTGGGAGGAAGACCTTATCTCTGAGTTCAGTGACATCTTCGCGGACAGCTTAGGCGAGTATAAGGGGACCCCGATCTCATTCAGTCTAGATCCAAAAGTAGCTCCCATTCGCTTGAAGCCCCGTCGAGTTCTGTTCGCTCTTAAAGCAAAAATCAACGAACAACTCGACAAGCTAATTGCTCAAGGGGTGTTGAAGCCCATCGATCACTCTCCATGGGAAACCCCTATTGTAACACCCATTAAGCCAGACAGGTCAATCCGAATTTGTGGGGACTACCGGGCCACTTTGAACCACGCCCTACAGCAGAATGCGTATCCAGTTCCAGTGGTGCAGCACCTCCTCCATTCCTTGGGGGACGGAAAGGTTTTCACTAAATTGGATTTAGCTCAAGCTTATCAACAATTACCAGTGGATGAAAAAACGGCTCGAGCCCAAACTATTGTAATGCACAGGGGTGCCTTTAAATGTACCCGATTGCAATTCGGAGTTAATGTAGCCCCGGGCATCTTCCAGAGCCTTATGGAAAGGTTATTACAAGGAATCAAGGGCGTGGTTCCTTATTTTGATGACGTATTAATTGCAGCCCCTACCCAAAAAAATCTTACAGGACCATTTGAAATGCGTTCTAAAAAAATTCCAAGAGGCCGGACTTAAGGTAAAAAAAAAAATGTCAATTGTATACTGACAGTGTTGAGTTTCTAGGGTACTGGATTGATAGCCAGGGCATTCATCCTACCGAGAGTAAATTAAAAGCGATAAAAAACGCTCCCAGGCCACGTAACAAGGTCGATCTCCAGGCGTTCTTAGGCCTCATTAATTTCTATAATGTATTTTTACCGCACAAGGCAACTGTCGCTGAACCGTTACACTGATTATTAGATAAGAAAGCATTGTGGGTATGGGGTTACCAGGAAGAGCAAGCGTTTCGGAATGTTAAAAAACTGCTCACATCTGACTCTGTACTTATGCAGTATAACGAGACTTTGCCGTTAGTTATAACCTACGATGCATCGCCTTTCGGGGTGGGCGCCATTTTGAGCCATGTACTGCCTAATGGGAACGAAGCCCCTGTTGCATACTTTTTGAAGACTCTTTCACAAGCAGAGTGGAACTATGGACAAATTGATAAAGAAGCCCTCGCAATCGTCTCAGCTGTAAAAAAATTTCACGAATATGTGTATGGAAGGACATTTACCATTATAACTGACCACAAACCGTTGCTAGGGATAATAGCCAGGGACAAGCCAACCCCCTACATATTATCCCCTAGAATGACCCGATGGTCAGAATTCCTAGATGCTTATAATTATCGGCTGCAATATTGCCCAGGGAAAGCCATTCCCCACGCCGACGCATTAAGCCGAGCACCGCTTCCAGAGGCTCTTGACGATCCGGCACCAATGGCAACCACGTTGCAGATCAAAACATTCAACTCGCCGCCTATGACCGCCTGAGACATCACGAGAGAAACCAAACGAGACCACAACCTAGCTCGAGTCCCAGGCTGGGTAGAACATGGATGGCCATTGGACCAAGTACCAGATGACTTCGCACCATTCAAATCTCGACAGACTGAACTTTTTTTCCCAAAAGGGCTGTATCATCTGGGGCAATAGAGTCGTTGTCCCAGAGCGACTCCGGAAGACACTGCTGCGAATTCTGCACAAGGGCCACCCCGGCATCATGCGAATGAAGGCGCTTGCACGAAGCTACGCATTGTGGCCGGGCATGGACCGGCAAATCGAGCAGTGGGTTAAAGCGTGTCCCAATTGCCAACAAGCCAGCAACGCCCCACCAAAAGCCATGCTTACTGAATGGGAAACGCCACGTGGACCCTGGTCCAGAATCCACCTGGATTTCGCGGGGCCAACCAAGGGCTATACCTTCCTCCTTACAGTCGATGCATACTCCAATTGGTTAGAAATTCATCATATGACAACTACGACCTCCGAGGCGGTGATCAAGATTCTAAACAGACTCTTTGCAACCCATGGATTGCCAGACATTCTGGTGTCCGATAACGGGCCACAGTTTACTGCACTAATGTTCGAGCAGTACTTCGCTGACCGCGGCACTCACCTCGCCTGCGCAACCTGCGACCAATGGCTGAGCTGAACGCATGGTCCAATTTGTTAAAAGGACTTTGCAAAAAGTGGACTATGACAAGATCGATGACAAGGTCAACCAAATTCTCTTTTTGCAACACATAACTCCACATAGCGTCACCGGCAGAACTCCCGCCGAACTACTGATGGGACGTAGACTCCGCTCCCACCTCGACCGGTTGCACCCTGCTTAGGAACCGGAAAAGCCAATAGGATCCAGTGGCCGCTGTCGCACCTTCCAGGTAGGAGACCTCATTTACGCACGAAATTTATCAGGCCACCCATTATGGATAGAGGCGACAGTAGTACGAGTGACCGGCCCCAAATCCTACATGGTGAAATGCTGTGACAATAAATTGTGGAAACGGCATATCGACCAATTGCGGTCACGACTCGTAACGGCCAGTCAACAACTCCCCCATGACCAAACCGAGGGGGGGGAGGTACGGAAGAAGATGAAGTTCCAGGGAACCTGCTCGAAGGGAACGACGAACTAAGTGATACTCAGGAAATGGAGCAGGAAGGAGAAACGTTTGCACCACAAGGAATTGCAGCTGAGCAAGAAGCAGAACCACTGCCAAACAACAATCCACCTCAACAGGATTGCAACCAACCAATCCAACGAAAATCCGAAAGACTTAAAAGACAACCGTCCTATCTAAGGGACTATATAACTACACCGTAATTTAGAAGCCAGGGGGAAGGGGTGTTGTGTATGTACCATAGTTAATAAAGTATGAGCTTGAGGTAAAGTGCCAGTGAAAACAGAACTCCGGAGGGCTGCCTGTGCCCCTCTCCAGCTCCATTTTCAGCTGTGATGGCCTCCTGTAACCCAATGAAAACAGAGCTTGGGACAGTGGTGGGATTCAATTTTTTTTACTACTGGTTCTGTGGGCATGGCTTAGTGGGCGTGGCAGGGGAAAAATACTGTAAAATCTCCAGTCGGAGATAGTATTTGCTAGTTCTCTGAACTACTTAAAATTTCCGCTACCGGTTCTCCAGCACCGGTCAGAACCTGCTGAATACCATCTCTGGCTTGGAAGGGCCATGTGCAGCCTTCCCGAGCTCTCTTTTCAGTGGCAGAGGCACTGCGGGCTGATCCTTTGCTGTTTCCAGGGAGGCCCTGAGGGCCAGATTTAAGCACCCCGCAGGCCGGATCTGGCCTCCGGGCCTTGAGTTTGACACCCCTGTCTTAAGAGCTCTTTAGCCTGGATACTACATCATAATAAATGCAGTAGATTAAACTGAAGTTGTTCAGTGCACTTATCTACTGTATGTTTCTCCTGCAGAAGAAGTGATGGGGGAGCAAGGGGGAGGAACAATTTTCTTTATTAGCTTGGAAAGGGAAATTACATTTGAATCCTGAATGCGGAATGGTTTCTTGAAATATGGAACAGGTAGTGAAGTTTACATTTTGCTGATGCAGTTGGAAAGAATTCTGGCCTTGCCTGGCTTTTCTCATAACCGATATCACACAGGGACTGCATGGAGATTGGACAAATCCTAGCGGCTGCTTACATCTTTGCTGAGAAAGCAGAGAGATGAAATACTGCTGATCTCCAGGTTGTAGTATGGTGATTCCAGGAGAAAAGAGCAAACTCATCAATAGGCAATGCAGTAGCTCAAAATAAGAGTTTTGTCTATTCTGCTGTTTTTCAATTCAACCTTGAACTTGGGACAATATTTAAATGTGGTGTGGCTTAGCATTAGGGCAAATTAGTAAATTCTTTAGAGCAATTGGTCCTTTGAAACCTGAGTTCCTGAAAGCGCTAGAAAAAGAGGCGATTTTGAAGGATTCCAACTGGGAAGGGATGGGAGAATTTTCCTTTCCCATTTTCATGATCATTTATTTATTATATTTATTATATCATTTATTTATTATATTTATTAAGTGTATATCTTGCTAACATCATACAGTTCTGCATATTCTCTCATGGTTGTAAACCGTGACCTGGATGACAAGAGAATCTCCATAGACACTGAGTGTATGCCTTTGGAATGAAACACCCTTCGAGTGGTGTGGGAGTATGAACGGATTTCCAGAAAAAATTGCAGACTACAGGAACCATTTGTGCTTCAGTCTGAGATGAAGACAGCACAAACTCATCCCCAACAGCCTGCGCCTGTCTTCAATAGTGAAGGGACACAGGGCAGAAAACATCCTGCAGAAAGCACAGCTCCAACTTCTCAATTTTCAGAGCTGAAGAAGCTTCTTGGAGAAGCAAAACATCTTCAAAGTGCAGACTAAAAAGAGATCCATAAATGAGCTCTTGGTGGAAATGGTTTCTGATTTTAAAAGTAAGTGTTGGTGTATTTAAATGGAGAAAAGGAAGTGTTGAGATGCTGAACCCATTTCTTTGTGGGTCATTTCTTCCTAGCTGTTAATAATCCTCTCTGGGCTTCTTCTCTATATGAAGAGAGGGAGAAATTCTCTACTAGCCTTTTTTTGACATAAAGTACAGTCTCCTTCAAGATGAGTTCAGCTTGTGGTGATTTCATCCATTGAATCTTGTTGTTTTCTTGGCAGAATTAATCATTTGCTGGTGTTTTCTTCCAGAATATTCTTTGAACTAGTCAGCCCAGTCTACAACCCTTAATATCTGGAAGCATCCCATCCAAATTTTAACCCAGCTTAATTTCTAAGCCCAAACCAGGCCAGTGAGGTGCTTCTGCCTACTCCCAAAGTGTTAATCTTCAGAGTGTTTGATCACACACACACCAGACTATATGCAATGATTGCATTCATATCTGATACCTCTGCTGGTATTCTTATTTTTAGTGACAATGATCTTGTTGCTTGTTCCACATACTGTGATAAGCCACAATGTGGTTCGTTTCTTGTCCGCTTAGTGTGTTGCGAGAATCCAGCCATTTTGGTTTGTAAATTAAACTTAATGGCTTATGATGTGTGAATCCAACCAATTTTGGTTTACTTAACACCCTATGGTATAGCATCCTGTATGAATTCAGTCAGAAGGTTTAATGTGACACAGATGCTCCGAGGACACCTCTGGGCATAAAGAAAGAGCAAACAAACATTTCAATACCCCTCTAAAGGATACCCCTTATTTCATCTAGCATCAGAGACCAGAAAAATTGTTAATGGCCTTGAAGAATCAGTCCATTCAAGAGTGGGAGAAAACTTGCAGTTCAATCTTTCTCCTAAAGAAACACAATGAGTTCTTTTGGTATTATTTTCATTGAAATGGTTGATAATTGTGGTAGCACTGTATTTACTAGGTATAAATAGAAGGAGCAAGAGGACACTGCTTGCCTGCTTCACTATGTTTTTGGTTCCATTTCATTAACTCAGGAGCAGAAGGTTTGATGTCAATGTATTATTGCATCTAATTCCACTAATAGCAGCAATAGATCAGTTTCTGAAAGACAGTGTGCAGGGTGGGAGAGGGGAAGCTGAGCAGAGTCCTTTTTTATTACTATTATTTGCTTACCACTTTGCACTGTGACCTGGTTGGAGCAGATGGCTGCCACTGCAAGGGTGGGGAGGAATTTACCCTCCCTACCTCTTAAAGGAAAAAAACAAAGTGCTGCAAGGAAATTCAAACTGACTAGTCACTACAACAAGCAGACTTATATAGCTTGTTTGAAAATTGTCACTGCAGCTAAGGGAAAAATAGTTTTGTGTATCAGACAGAGGATTTTTGTATGGGAAGAAATGCCATCAAAAGGAAATCCATTTCCACAGATCTTCATGCATTTGGTTCTAAGAACTCTTTCCACCAACCCCACAGCAGCAGTCCTTTGAGTGGCTTCATACATTGTGCAATTTATTTAACCATTGATGATTAGAAAGCACAATGGTTGGGTTTATACAATACACTAACAACCCATAGCTAACAAATTGCAATCCTTCATACACTGAAGCTGAGTTCATACCAGACACTAAGCTTGTTTGTGGCATAATGTCTTATTTGTGAGAACCCAGCTCCTGTGTTCTGATTTAATATGATGAATAAATCATATCAATTTTAATCCATTCAATATATAATCATGGTATAAGGCATAATTTAATTCAAAGAACTATGGAAACCCAGCCAATTAATAAACCACAGCGAATTACATAATAGCAGTATTGGACTCAGAGAAAATCTGGGTTCAAGAGCTCACAAGGTGATTTTAAACAAATGTTTGTCTGAATTCTTTACAGATTGACACCATTTGAAACAAATAATCTGTTTGGGGCATACATTCATTTAATTATTGCAATTGTTCCTAACCATGTTCTTTCACCTTTTGAGATCTCTCTTGATCTCTTACCATAATTTAACAGAATTATTTTATTTTCTGATTATTACTTGTCAAATGAAGACCAAGCTATCTCTCTGTCTGGCTTTCTGACAATTAGGTTTTTTCTGCAGAAAGTAACTTCTTACACTGCATATCTTGTAATTATTTTTGGGTTTGGGATGTTAATTTTGTACCCAGAGAATCTTCCAAAACTATGAATTGTTTTTCATTAATGAAATAATGAAATCCACCTTTGATATTATTCAATATAATTCCATATTCAACATGAATAAAATTATTTGATTTTTGTGATATTGTGGTAGTTAATATTACAATATATAACCTGTCTAATATTTGAGATCATATTCTACCTCCATGGATTTTGAGAATTGATATTTATCACCTGAAGCCTTTTCTGCCAACAATACTATAGCAATGATAAATAATAAGAGAAAGAGTGGACATCTTTGCCTTGGACATTTGCTGATTTGAAAATCTGTGGCGATTGCTTCATTGACCATAATCTTTGCTATTTGACATTTGTATATGATTCTGGTGTAAACTTGGAACTCTTCTCCGGATTTATCTCATTTAGTACAGCCAACAGGAATTGTCACTACAAATTATCAAAGAGTTTTTTTTTCCACATGAAAAAAGATCAATGCAGCTTTTTTCCTTTTCCCTTCTCCTCTATTATCTTGATTGTGAACCTACTATTGACTTTGATGTTTCTCTTTGGAATGGAGACTGTATTATCAGTCAGTATTATATCTGAGGCACATTTCTTCAACTGAGCAGCTAGTATTGTTATAAAAAAAATTGTAATCTACATTCAGTTTCTTTCTTTGTAAATCAGAGTTATGAATGCCACTTCCCATGTGGGTGGTATTGTCATGTGAGAACAACCAGATCCATACTTGAAGAATTCAATTAGCTATTTTCTTGCTCAAGTCTATAAACAAGAATCTTCTCAGTCCAATGGTTTGCACCTGGGTGAGACAAGATAAAGTTCAATGGCATTCAAGGGGTATGTGTCGTGTCCGCAAAAGACTCCAGGAGTCGGTGACTTCGTTAAATGCTCTTTATTGTGAAGCTAGGAACCGAACCGGCGAAAAGGAAAAAGCCCGCGGCTTTTATTCTTTTCGCCGCGGCGGCCGCGGCCAATGGCAACGTTTCAAGTCTCCCGCTCTTGGAGCGAGCCAATCGCGGGAGACTCTCAACGAGCCAATCGGCGCGGCTTGCCTGGCCAATTAGAAATCCCCGCGCTTTAGCCAATCAGAGCACGGGGATTTCGAGTACGTAAATGAAGGACAGAACACCCCTCCCCTCTTGGTTCAGTCCTTACGTTGCGTAGTCACGTAGGTAGGCGGGGCTCCGTCTAGTCCTACTTGACCTGCGCAACTCAGTTGTAAGCTGGATTTCGGCCGGAGCAGTCGGGTTTTTGGCTGCTCCCTCTTCTGTGCGAACCGGTTGGTTGATCGGGCCGGTTCCTTCTCCGTGGCTCCCACCTGGGCCTTCCGGGTTGGTTGAGCTATGGGTTTCGCCGCTCCCGCTCGGTCTTTCCGGGTCAGTCGAGCTGGCTTGGCGGTTCTTCTCCGGTGGGGGATCGCGATGGCTGCGTTCCGGTAAGTACTGCTGGTTTATTTTTTCTTGCGTTTGGTTGTTCGGGTATTCCCTCCCCCCTTGGTTTGTGTTTTGGGAGGTGGGTTCTTTTGCTGTCCTAGACCTGAGTTGGTCAATGTGTCGTTTCCAGGCTCGCCCATCTGTGGTTTGGAGCCGGTATGAGCGTGGGCCTGTGATTTCGGTGATGATGGCTGGGATCCATAGGGGGTCCCCCGTCAGGTTTTTTGCATACACGAGGTCCCCGGGTGTGAATGTTCGGTATCTTGTACTCGAGTCTGGGGGCCGCTCCGGGTTATATGTTGGGTGTAACCTGTCGAGTGGGGACCTCAGCTTTCTACCCATTAGTAATTCGGCTGGGCTCTTGTTGGTAGTGGTGTTCGGGGTGATGTGTTGTATAAAGAGGAGTCTGTTAATTTTGTCTTGGATCTCCCCGTGGTCCATTTTCCGGATGGTTTTTTTGGTAAATTGGACCATCCGTTCCGCCCTACCGTTCGCCGCCGGATGCGCCGGTGCTGTTAATGCGTGGCGGATGCCCCTTTCCGCCAGGAATTTCTCGAAGTCGAGGGAAGTGAACTGGGGCCCGTTGTCGGAGACGACAACGTCTGGGAGGCCATGTGTTGCAAAGAGTTTGCAAAGTTCTTTGATCACGGCCTCCGTGGTTGTAGATTTCATGTCGCTTACCTCCAACCAGTTGGAGTAAGCGTCAACTGTTATGAGGAAGGTATGTCCATTTGTGGGACCGGCAAAGTCTAAATGGATTCTGGACCAGGGCCCCCTTGGTGTTTCCCACTCCAGGATGGGTGCTGTGGGTGGGCTGGGTCTAGTTTCCTGGCATCGCTGGCACCTAGCTACCCAGGCCTCTATCTGCTTGTCCATCCCTGGCCACCAAGCGTAACTTCTGGCCAGGGCTTTAGTTCTTACGATGCCAGGATGCCCCTCATGCAACATTTCTAAAACCTTCCCCTGTAGTCTGTCCGGAATGACCACCCTGTCACCCCATAAGATGCACCCCTTAAGCAGCGAGAGTTCGGTTTGGCGGTTCCTAAATGTCTTGACGGACTCGTCGTTGTCCCTTTCTGGCCAACCCTTTTCCACCCAATGCAAAATCCGCGCCAGACGCCTGTCTTTAATAGTTTCCCGGGCAATGTCTGACGCGGTTATGGGTAGGTTGGGTAGGGTCTCGATGCTAAGGGTGTTTGTCGTTGGTGCTGGGTCAGGGTCGGAGTCCGGTAACGGCGAGCGGCTCAAAGCGTCCGCATGTGAAATCTTCTTACCCGGTTTGTGTATAAGTTCGTAGCTGTAGGCTGCCAGGAACTCGGACCACCTTGTCATCCGGGGAGACAGAATGTTCGGGGTGGCCCGATTCCCTGCAAGGATGCCTAGTAACGGCTTATGGTCTGTTACAATGGTGAAGGGGCGGCCGTAAAGATATTCATGGAACCGTTTAATGGCGGCAACTATAGCCAAAGCTTCTTTGTCCAGTTGGCTATAGTTCCGCTCTGGCTTGGTTAGAGTCCTTGAAAAGAACGCGATGGGTGCTTCTTTTCTGTCAGGAAGGGTATGGCTGAGGACAGCGCCGACGCCGAAAGGTGATGCGTCGCAAGTGACGGCCAGGGGCAAGGTTTCGTTGAATTGGATCAGGACGGCGTCGGAGGTGAGGAGGTCTTTAGTTTTTTGGAAGGCGGCTTGCTCCCGTCTCCCCCAAGTCCAGGTTGCCGCCTTATCCAGGAGCCTATGCAAAGGCTCCGCCGCCGTTGCCTTTTGGGGTAGGAAAACATTATAAAAGTTCAGTAACCCCAAGAATGCCTGTAGTTCAGTCTTTGATCTAGGGGTGGGGGCCTCTTTGATAGCTTTGACTTTTTTACTCGTGGGGTGAATGCCGTGCCGGTCTAGTAGGTAGCCCAAGAATTCCACTCGTTCCGTGCACAGTTGGCATTTCTCCCTTTTTACTTTAAGTCCCGTTTCTTTAAATTTTGTCAAGACCTCCCTGAGTTGGTTTTTTAATTCGGCTTCGTTTGGCGCCGCTACTAACACATCATCGAAATAGGGCACCACCCCCTTGATGCCCTGCAGCAACCGTTCCATCAGGCTCTGAAAGATGCCTGGTGCCACGCTGACTCCGAATTGGAGTCGGTTGCACTTGAAAGCCCCCCGATGGGTAACGATGGTCTGGGCTTCCGCCGTTTGTTCGTCGACTGGCAACTGCTGGTATGCCTGGGCGAGATCAAGCTTGGCAAAGACCCTGCCCCCTCCCAGTGAGTGCAGTAGGTGTTGCACGATTGGGACGGGGTAGGCGCTTTGTTGCAGCGCGCCATTTAGGGTGGCCTTATAGTCCCCACAGATTCTCACTGACCCGTCTGGCTTGACCGGGGTCACTATGGGGGTCTCCCACCGGGCATGGTCTATTGGTTGCAACACCCCTTGTTTGACGAGCTTGTCAATTTGCTCGTCTATCTTAGGTTTTAGGGCGAATGGTACCCGCCTAGGTTTTAGTCGCTTGGGGGGGACGCTAGGGTCTAGATCAAATGAGATAAGGGGCCCCTGGTACTTGCCCAGGCTTCCGTCGAAGACTTCCCGGAACTCCTGGGCTAGCCGCTGTTCCCAACCATCGTCGGTGACGTGGTTGACTCCTGTGAGAGTGATGTCGAGCGGGGCGAACCATTGTAGGCCCAGCAGGCTTGGGCGGTCGCGATCGACGATTGTGAGGGGGAGTTGTTCGGTGCGCCCCTTATATGTCACATTAAAGTTTTTGGTGCCCACTACCGGGACGCGGTTTCCCTGGTAGTCTTTTACAATAAGTCTTTGGGCGTCTATGTTCCTCCTTTGGAGGGTAGGCACTAACCGTTTTATCTCGTGCCATGCAATCATGGAGAGGTAGGACCCGGAGTCCACCTCCATTTTGCATGGTTGGCCCTCGATGTGGACCTCGACGTGGACTTTTCTGGCGCCGTCGGAGATGGCGTGGCCGATGGTTACCGTCTGGTGGGTCTCTTCTCTGCGCCGGTTGTCGCCGCCTCTCGATGGTCGTTGGATCCGGTCCCATCGGCTGTCCGATTGGCGATCTCTGGGCCGGGGCGGTGGGCTTTCCCTTCTTCGGTCGTGTTGGTCCCATCGGGGTGGACTGCGAGTTTTCTTCTGGCGGCAAACCCGGGCGATGTGTCCTTTTTTCTCACAATGCCGGCAGATGGAATCAAAAAATCGGCATTCTGACCTGGGGTGGTCGCCGCCGCAACCGGCACAGTTGGTCCTCGACCTACGACCTCTGCGGTTCCGTTGGTCGCGCCCCGTCTGCAATCGATGTATGTCTTCTTCGTCTTCGGACGTGCTGGATGCAGAATGGAAATCGCCGTGGTGTGTGGTTGTTTCGTTCTTTAGGTCGGCCGACCTTGCCGGGTTGTTGTTTCCGCCGCGGTCCTTCGCATCTGGTTTGCGCATGCTGTCGGCGGAAGTGCGGGTTGCTTCTGCGGCTGCGGCTGCGGTGAGGGCGTCTGCTAGACTGATGTCGCCCTTAGCCATAAGCCGGCTCTGGAGCGCAGGGTCCCATAGGCCGAGCACAAATCGGTCTCTCAGGAGGCTGTTCAGGCCGTCAAATTCGCAGAGCCCCCCTAGGCGCCGCAGCTCGGCGACGAAGTCGCTCAGTTTTTCACCCGGTCTCTGGTCCCGCCGGTAGAATTCGTTGCGCCGGATCAGGATGGGGACCTCGGGGGCGTAATGTCGCCGAAGGATAGGTTCGAGGACGTCCCAATCCATGGCGGTTGCGTCGGCCGGCTTGGCCAATGCTTTGGCCATCTGGAAAACTTCGGTTCCGCAATGGGTGAGGAAAACGGCGCGTTTTAGCGGGCCCGAGGCGTCCTTCATTCCGGTGCACTCGAGGTACATGCGGAAACGGTCGGAGAACGATTCCCAGTCCTCGGTGGCGGGGTTGAAGGGGGCGGGCGGTGCGATTTTCGCCATTTCGGTGCTAAGTCTGGCTTTCGTCGGACACGGGGTTCGGTTCAGGGTCTGAATCCCATCCTCGTCGCCAGTGTCGTGTCCGCAAAAGACACCAGGAGTCGGTGACTTCGTTAAATGCTCTTTATTGTGAAGCTAGGAACCGAACCGGCGAAAAGGAAAAAGCCCGCGGCTTTTATTCTTTTCGCCGCGGCGGCCGCGGCCAATGGCAGCGTTTCAAGTCTCCCGCTCTTGGAGCGAGCCAATCGCGGGAGACTCTCAACGAGCCAATCGGCGCGGCTTGCCTGGCCAATTAGAAATCCCCGCGCTTTAGCCAATCAGAGCGCGGGGATTTCGAGTACGTAAATGAAGGACAGAACAGTATGTGTGTTCAGACCTCTCCCTCTTGTGCCTACATAGGGATTCTAGACTATGTCCCTCTTTGACTCCTTCCCCTGGCTCTGCTTATCATTTTCTTCTACAGATGTTGGCTTTATTTCTCAAATTTCATCAATGGCTCCAGAAGTTCCTTCTCAAGTTCTTTATAAGACTGAATTTTCCACCCATATGAACTTGGTGGTTTGCTAATTTGACCTGTTTAGCTTTTTGTTTTGGGGGGCAGTTATAATTATACTTAATATTTTCATGTATTGATTAATTAATTCTTTGATAACTGACTTTTCAGTATATTTGTTTATGAAGCTTCATGACTGTCAATTTATTTAATGAATATAATTCTTTCAAAAAAAATACCTCTGGCAGTTCTACTATTTCCAATCTTGAATGTAGTAATTTGAATCCCATCTTTTTCTGTCAGAAAATCCTGACATGAATGCAACGAATAATTATTCCTAAATAAGTGTAAAATAAGAAATGGTACTATAGTCACAAATTCTAATGTTCTGTTAGGTAAACAGCATTGTTACAAAGAAAAGTAATGCAGGCTCCTAAACTCAGCACCAAACTATACAAACACCTGTCAGTGAAATATTCATGCCAAGCTCAGAAGAAAGTGAAAGGTCTTTTTAAAATTTAATTTGCTATATATTATTTTGGCCTATGAAATGAGAAAATAAGGTTGCATGCACTAATATTTCCCTAAATAAAAAAGGAGAAAAAGCACAAGGCTAGAACAGTATAATGAGTAAGGAGATTACTTTATTGCTATGGTATAAGTTATAATTTTTGATTGGCAGGCAAGACTTTTAGGCAGTGAACTTCAGATAATCTTCAAATGTTGATGAATTACAGTTCTCAATATTTCTCCCTGGCTATTCTGCCTAAGACTGCTGGAAGTTCAGGCATATATGGAAACTAACAATTTAGCCGAATAACAAAAATATAGCTTTAATTTGAAATTGAATCTTTTGTTGACTTGAATGGAAGATCAAATTTGGAGTGCAACCACCCCAGGGCAATCCTTTATAAACTACAAAAACTGGATGACCATTAAATAGCAACAAAGGTTTAATATTTTTGCATCTTTTTAATGCTGTATGTCTGGATTTTTTCTGTCCCAGATCTTGTAGGCACCACTTGTTGCTTTCTAGTCTTTTCTAGATTCTCTCTTTTTTTACAGACCTAAACAATGAGTTGATCTAAAATGTTGGCTGCAGCATTATCCTAGACATTCAGCTGTACAACACATTGATTTTACAATGTTCTTGCTACTGTGCACATCTTGAATGACCTGAAATTGGGATCAGCAACTGGGCAGAGACCTCATAGAAGCAATTTCATTCAGAGATCAATCAGATACAAAACAGAACTGTCTGCCAGATTGTCAGGAAAACACCTAAATGTCCTTTGAACACCTGTGGATCCATAAAATGCCTGTGAAATTTATTCTCAGGTGAATATGAGCTGAGGTCCATTCAATCAAATCACCACCTTTAGAGACACAGGAATTTGCCTTTTTTTTCCTGAAGAATCTGCCCTCTGAAATGAGATCCCCCATTCATATTTTTCACCCTAATGGCATTCCAAAAGGTCTTAAAGATATGGCTGTTTTCACTGGTCCTGAAGTTGGGTGAATTAAGTCCCTTAGCAAATATGTCTACCATGTATTACATATGTCTATGTACTGGTATCCAGATTTGCTCTCTTTCTAGCTTTCTTTTATTGTGAACCATCCAGAGTTAAGTTTGAAGTTTGGCAGTGTTGAAATCAAATCAAATCAAATCATAATTTCTCCCAGTAATTTTATTTAGCTCTCACAGGAGATAGGGAAGAGAACCAAACTCAGAGGATTGCATAATGGAGTTTCCACAGTGGACTTTTTCTTTCCTTTGATGACTGACTAGGATTTCTTATCCAGAAAATATCAGAACCATTATAAAATGGTACCTTCAGCTTTTGGACTTTTGTAGACAATCCAGGAAACTGTGATCAATAGATGCTGACAGGACCAGCAACATAAGGATGATTTTATTTCCAGCTTTAAGTCTTATGATTGCCCATGAGGACAATACAATTTCAATCTTATGCCAAGGTCTGAATCTTGACTGCCATAGATTTAAATAACTGATTTCTTCCAGTAACGGGATTTCTTCTTCTGTAGCTTATGCCTCCATGAGCTTCATTAGACAAAGTTAGACATAGGATGACAGTCTTCAATCATCAAATATAAGCAGATCCAAGGCAGGCCTCTTGTGGAAGGGCAGTCCAGAACCTCTTTCAAGCCTGTTAAATCCCTCTTTTCTCTCCTTGACCTTCTTAACTAGCCAAGAGTGGCAGGAGTCAAGTCTGCAAGTGGCAGGGCTAGGCAACTGGCAAACCTGCATGACACCATCTCTACCATCTCAACAGAACCTACCCACCAGTGGTGGGATACACATTTTTTTTACTATTGGTTCGGCTTGGTGGGCGTGGCAGGGGAAGGATACTGTAAAATCTCCAGTCAGAGGTGGTATTTGCCGGTTCTCCAAACTACTCAAAATTTCTGCTACCAGTTCTCCAGAACTGGTCAGAACCTGCTAAATACCACCTCTGCTACCCACCCAGCATTCAATTAGGTGTAAGCCATTTTATAAATTTAAATAAAATAAGGAAAACTGGAAGCTTATGTGGCATTGTCTGTATAGGACAAATAATTTGAATCTGTGTATACATTCAGTGTCAAAAGGGACAGAGCAAAGCAAGCTGTTAATTGTTCCCTTTTCCTTTCAGTAGCGGACTAAGAAAAACAAGATCTCAATGGAAGAAGTGCCCTTTCAGTTTTAAATGTCCTGGTTTATTAGGGTTTAACTACAAAACCTGAGTGGTTATAAGATGGCAGGTAGCAGAGATTCAGAGAACCAACTCTCTTTTAATGGTTTTATGCTCAACTTGAGTTTTGCAACTAGGATATCATAGCCCTACATTTTTTTAATTCCAAACTTGGTAGTAAAACTTCTGTTATCAAAGATTAATTCCTGAATGATTGTTAAAACCTGGCACAAGAAGCTGCTGATCAAGCATGACACTTGGCTGAGAGGAGGGAATGGGATTTAATTTCTCTCAGTTCTGTCTGCTAAGTTAGCCTGTGATACAAGCTAGGGATGAAGGATAGCAGAGTGATTTGAATCTTCTCTGTGAGGAATTCCATCTTACTGATCGGAAGTTCCTTGAAAGTCTCAAGTGATGGCGCTCCCACAACTTCCGAGGGCAAGCTGTTCCATTGGTTGGTTGTTCTCACTGTCAGAAAGTTTCTCCTTATTTCCAAGTTAAATCTCTCCTTGTTCAGTTTCCATCCATTATTCCTTGTCTGGCCTACAGGTGCTTTAGAAAATAGCTTGACCTCTTCCACTCTGTGGCAGCCCCTCAAATATTGGAAGACTGCTATCATGTCTCCTCTGGTCCTTCTCTTTACAAGACTAGCCAAGCCTAGTTCCTGTAACAGTTCTGCATATGTTTAGTCTCCAGTCCCCTAACCATCCTGGTTGCTCTTCTCTGTACTTTTTCTAGAGTCTCAACATCTTTTTTATAATGTGGTGAACAAAACTGGATGCAGTACTCTAGGTGTGGTCTTACTAAGGCTTTATAGAGTGGTATTAGTACTTCCCTTGATCTTGACTGTATCCCTCTGTTAATACAATTTAGGATTGCATTAGCTTTTTTGGCTGATGCTGCACACTACTGGCTCATATTTAGCTGGTTGTCTACTAAGAGTGTTGTAACTATGAATCATTCATGTGATTTGCAACTATGTATCAGTGCAACCATGTACCATCCTAGCATTGTAACGATTTAGCTTTCTTGTATAAACATTAGACTCCTGTCTGCATTGTAACGATGTATCTTTCTCATGTAAACATTAGACTCCTGTCTCTTCAGTGATCTTTGCCAGGCATGCAAAAGAGAAGAGGAGTTAAGCAGCTGTCAATACAGAATGATGTTCTAACTGACCTGGATCGTTATAATTCACACACATCCTGTTAACCTGATATCTTAACTAACCTGACCTATTATAAATCATATGTATTCCTGCTGACCTAAACTATTATAATTCATGAATGTCCTGTTTACCCTGGGCTTTGAAGAATTTCACCCCCCTGTGAAAAAGCATAATAAAAGAGCCTGTGCCGAGGCATTCGGGGCGCGCTCATCCCGAGAAACCTCATCTCGTGTCGTTTCTTCCTCCTTCGCTCCCTCTCATGAGGCGCCCATCTAATGCGGGATGGCAGATACCGCATTTTGGTGACCCCGACGTGATTCCCTAAGGGGGATACTCAGCGGCGCGCCCATATCTTATCAGCTCGGTCGGAGCTGTGCATCGCCAGGCGCCTGAGCGAATTGCACCTCATCGGATCTGAAAGACGGTCTCGACTTTAGTAAGTATGGGTGGAGGCTTTTCTCAACAGCAGACGCAGCATCTGAAGGAATTGAGAGAGCTAGTCGCTTCTTCTTCTAAATACTCTGCTAATTTAAAGGGCTCTCCCATAAAAAAGAAATCTATTGCTGCATTATTGGCTTATGTGTGGCAACACTGCCCCAATTATCCAGAGAGAGGGTCCTTAAAATTTTCCAATTGGCAAAAAATTGGTGAATATCTCCATAATCCTCCTCGTGCACCTATTGGCATTTTGGTCACTTGGAGGAAAATTATGGAGGCTTTAAAAGTTCATTATAAAATAGAAGCAGGGAGTGTGTTTGAATCTCCCCCACCAAGTTATGAGAACTTTTCTATTCTTCAACCTTCCGCTCCCGATGATTGTAAAGCAGTATGGGAGCCTCCTTCCATTCAATCCACTTTTTAAAATGTAGAGCCCTCGTGTCCTCCACCCCCCCTCCGAGGAGGGGGGGGGTGTTGTAAAAGCCATTCAACAAGCCTTTTGTGAAGGAGAAACAGATGAGGACACCCTTGCAGCTGCCTCCCTTTATCCTATCGTTCAAGCCGGCAATCCTCCAGCTCCTCAGTATACCCCAATGCCGTACAAAATAATTAAGGATTTAAAGGCACCTTGTAAGGAAAATGGTATTCAATCTCATTATGTACAGGGACTTTTAGGATCAATAACCCAACCAGGTGCTGACTTGGTAAATGCTGATTGGCGTACATTATTTAACATGATACTAACGCTTTCACAATTTTTGGTCTGGGAATCAGAATTTCTTAAACGTACCGCAGCCGCAGCCGCTAGAGGCTTGCCGGCAAATGTCACTTTGGATATGCTTAACGGTACTGGCACCATGTCTACCATTGCCCAGCAGGTTGCCACAGACCCAGCTGCTTTCCCTATAATACAGGAGTGTGCTTTGGCAGCTGCTCGAAAGGTTGATAATGCGGGATGCATGCCCAACTCTTTCTCTAAAGTTATTCAAGGACCTTCTGAGCCTTTTTCCTCCTTTATAAACCATCTCACAGAAGCCTTAGAGAGACAAATTGATAATAGAGAGGCTTGTACTGAATTACAAATGAAACTTGCTTATGAAAACGCAAACGCTGATTGTCAGAAAGTTTTGCAACCATTAATTAATAAGAAAAATGTTACCATGGCAGATTATCTTACAGCCTGCCGAATCATAGGAACCACATCCCATTCCATGTCTACGTTGGCTACAGCCATTACTGAAGGCATGCAGCAGAATATGGGCTCTCTTCTTTCCATTTCCCAACAAAATACTCGCAAAATGGGAAATTGTTTTAATTGTGGCAAGCCAGGTCACTTTAAGAGCCAATGCAGGGTCCTGGGCAGGGGAGCAAATATGTCAAGAAACCAGGTTGCTCGCCCAATGACACCATGCCCTCGATGCCAAAAGGGCTATCACTGGGCTAGTCAGTGCAGAGCCTAAAAGAATGAACAGCAGAATAGCCCTGCAATCACTCAAAAACCTTTTTTGAATCAGGGAAACTAGAAACGGGGCAGGCAGCCAGCCCCACAACAAAGGCTGCTGAAACTTGCAACTTTTCTTCTTTCGCTTACGATCTTGTTGCTAATGATACTGTTACTTATTTTCCTGGTGTCGCTGACTTTCTCTTTGTACATCCTGTTCAGCCTTTTCATATGCCCCCCGATATCCCAGTGCTAGTCTTTCCTGTAAGGGATTTAGCTGAACAAGGTATTCTTGCCTCTCCTTTTCTGCATGACCCCACTGTATTGTCTGATGTCTGTCTGTATGTACTAGCTAATACAGAAGTTACTATAAATGAGGGGGATGTTGTGGCAAAAATGATTGTGCTCTTAGACCAACAACAAGAGCAACTCTATGCAATTGAAAGACCAATTAGTCAACCAAAACCTACGGTGACATTCTTATTGAATGGTCGATCCTTTCTTGGTCTTTTAGATACTGGAGCGGATATTTCCGTCATCCGAACCGCTGAGTGGCCGGACACCTGGCCTGCAGATGTGGCACCAGCGGTGAGAGGAGTGGGGGGACTCCAGGAGACTCGCATTAGCAGAAACTGGGTAAAAGCCCATTCCCCTGAGTCTCAATGTGTTGCTTATATTAAACCAGCTGTAATTCCTCTGTATACTAACTTGTGGGGAAGAGACCTTATGTCACAGTTTAATGCGCAGCTTACTCTCCATTAACCATGCTTCGCTTATGTCTGACTAACAATAACCCTGTGTGGATTGATCAGTGGCCTCTCCCTTCTATAAAACTTGAAGCCTTACACTCTCTTGTTCAAGAACAATTAGATAAAGGTCATCTAGAACCCTCATTGAGTCCATATAATACCCCAGTTTTTGTTATCAAAAAGAAAAACGGCGCTTGGCGCCTACTTCAGGATTTAAGGGCTGTGAATTCGGTCCTCCTTCCAATGGGACCCCTGCAATGTGGTCTTCCAAATCCTAACATAATTCTTCAAGAATATGACCTTATCATTATCGATTTAAAAGACTGTTTTTTCTCCATTCCATTACACAAGTCAGATAGAAAATTATTTGCTTTTACTGTACCAACCTTAAATAATCAGAGACCTACCAAACGATATCAATGGAAAGTCTTACCACAAGGCATGTTAAACAGTCCAACTATGTGTCAATTTTTTGTGGATTTAGCCTTGCAGCCCTATAGAGACAAATATCCTCATATTTTAGTCTATCATTACATGGATGATATATTGGTATCTGCACCTGGTCCAAAGGGCACGGTATTAAAAACTCTGCCGTGCCTGAACTCTATTTTAGGTAAAGCAGGTCTCACTATAGCCCCAGAAAAAGTTCAATCCAAACCACCTTTTTTCTATCTAGGTCACAAGTTACTTGCTTCGGCTGCTATTCCTTCTCTTCCCCTCCCCACTCTTCCCCCGAAGCCAACACTTGTGATTTTACAGCAGTTCCTGGGAACCTTAAATTGGGCACGTCCTTATTTGGGTTTGACTACAGCTACATTAGCTCCTCTCTTTAATGCTCTCACGCAAGGTAAAGCCCCGTCTGATGTTATCATTCTAAACAAAGAGCAGTTGCAGGCATTGAAAGACATTTCCCATTTAATGGCTATTAGATGGGTGGATCGGGCTATAGAAAATTGTCCTTTATCAATTGCTTTACTAAATACTGCTCAGAGACCAACAGCTGTCATTATGCAAATTCATCAGACACAGGTTCTGATTTTAGAATGGCTGCATTTGTCTCACACCCCACGGACCACAATTACTAATAAAGCCTCTGCATATTCTCAGTTGATCTTTAAAGGTCGACAAAGATGTAAACAACTCATGGGATTTGAGCCTGTTTGCATATTCACTCCTTGTTCATTGACTACTTGGGAAATGCTATGGTGTAATTCAGAAGAAATGCAATACTCTTTAGAAGAGTGGCCAGGGCAAATTTCTTGCCATTTACCAGCTGACCCACGATTCACTTTTCTTAAAACTCTCCCTTTTGAATGGCATTCCCCCCTCTCATTATCTCCATTAGTAGATGCACCTACACTTTATGCCGATGGAGGAAAAATGTATGGTGCTTGCGCATGGCAACAGGAGGGAGAGTGGAAAACTAAAATTACCCCCCCACAATCTTCTGCTCAACAGGCAGAACTTGCTGCATCTCTTATTGCATTTCAACAGTTTCAAAAAACTCCTTTTAATTTAATAGTAGATTCCTTATATGTTTCTCAGATTTTGAAAAATATATATCAAGCCTATTTATCTCCTAGCATATCTGTTTCTTTGTTAAAGTTATTGCTTTCTCTACAGCAATGTATCAACAATCGCACACATCCATTTTTTGTAGCACACATCAGGAACCACCAACCTCTTCCTGGTATATTACAGGAGGGAAACAAGGTGGCCGATGCAGCTGCTACAGCTGCATCAGGTAAATCAATTTGTAATCTGACAGCATCTCAAAGTCATAGCTATTTCCATCAAAATAGAAAAGCATTACAAAAACAATTTTCCTTAACCCAGGCAGAGGCTACTGCAATAATACAACAATGCCCCACATGTAGCAAGCAAGCACATTCCATTCCAATAGGGGTTAACCCTAGAGGATTAAAAGCTTGTGAAATTTGACAAATGGATGTAACTCAGTATCCACCTTTTGCCCCATGGAAATATTTACACGTTTCAATAGATACATATTCAGGATTTATTCTGGCTACTCCTCAAAGGGGAGAAGCTGTAAAACATGTCATCAATCATTCAATTCGTACCTTTGCTTCGCTGGGACGTCCAAAAGAAATAAAAACAGATAATGGGTCTGCCTATACAAGTTCTGCTTTTCAGGACTTTTGTAACAGATGGGATGTAATCCACAAGTTTGGGATTCCCTACAATAGCCAAGGGCAAGCTATTGTAGAACGGGCTCATTTGTCTCTGAAAAGTGCTCTTGATAGATATTCATTGCGGGAAAAACCCCCGAACCTCCCAGCATTGCAAAACTCTCTTAACATTTGTCTTTTTACTCTAAACTTTCTTAATTTAACTGGAATTCCTCCTACTTCTGCTGCTTTTCATCATTTTTCCTCCCCCTCTCCCCCTCCTAACAGACCTTTGGTATATTACCGTAGATGGCCAGATCCAACCTGGCAGGGTCCTGCTGAACTCATTACTTGGGGGAGAGGATACGCTGCGATCTTACTGCCAGACAAAACCACTTGCTGGATCCCTGGTCGGGCGGTAAGACCCTATCATGGGAAATCCTCTGATACATCTGCATCTTAAACTCTTCCTGATATTATTGCCTATATCCTCTTTGCAATTTCTACCTTATTCATATCCTACTTATACTTTTGTTCAACATGGTCATTGGACCACATTAGAATTTCACTTTAGTAAATATGATAATGACTGTTCTATTGTTTGTTGGCATAATAATCTTCCCATAAATATATCTCCTTATATTCACACATATTTCAACGAAACACATGCTTCCTGTCAAAAGATTATTCGTGTTAAAGCTACTCCTTTAACAGAAGGCTCTTATATTTGTTCTATGAGGGTACGTCATGAAAATGCTACCCATAGCTTTCATTCTGTCACTTCTGTTTTGTTTACAGAACACTCTACCACTCGCTCTTTTGTTTCTCCTTTACTCTTCCTATGGAAAGGAACCTTAAAATCTTTTCCTCTTTTTAATCTAAACATAGGGGGATCTAAATGTCCTTATATTGTATCAAGGGTTTCCCCACCCCACTTAACGTCCTTGATGAATGATCAAGTTAATCTTCATTGTCATTATTGTAATTATTATCCTTTTTCTACTAATTGTATTCCTTCCTCATATCGTAAATGTTCCACAACTAACTTGTCCCTAGCTCTTTCTCCTACCTGTCATGCTTTTATTTACCCAAACTCTGATCCTGTCAACAAACGACGCTTCAAAAGAACTGCCCATGACAATCCGCAGAAGCCTCATAGAAGATACAATATTACGTGGACTATAACTGACTTTCAAGGCGTTCGTTTAAACTTCACAACCAATTTTTCTCGCATAAAAGACTTTTACCCACCGCTTCAATTCAATTTGGCAGAGATGCTTGTAGGCTCCATCGCTTACAATTCACCTTTTCATACAACGGAGCCTAATCATAGATTTGTGAAAAAAAAATAGGTTTTATGTATGCCCCGGACAGCCTGTTTCTGACACTCAGTCCCTTGCCCAATGACTTTCTGACTGCGGGGGGTTATCAGATTACTTTTGCAAAGACTGGTCGTGTGTTTCAACTGGACACATTTATTGGGATCCGGGCACTAAGGGTGATCTCATTACTGCCACTCGCACCACATGGAATATTCCATGTGGTGATAAAAAATGGCCCAGATGCAACCCAGTAACCATAAGGTTCACAGACAAAGGCAAGGAAAGTACTTTATGGGACACTGGCTTGAAATGGGGTGCTCGCTTAAAATTACCTTGGCCAGGAGAGCATTATGGAAATATTTTTTACATTCAACGTCACATTGAACTCCCTTGCTTTGACCCGGTGGGACCACATGAAAAGACTATTAAATCCCCTTTCTTGCAACCCATAACACAAGAAGTTAACCCATTGATTCCATTGATCAAAGCTTCCTATGCCTTGTTGAACTCCTCAAACTCATTAATTGCCTCCACATGTTGGCTTTGTGCTTCTGCCTCTCCACCTTTTTACGAAGCCATCGCTTCCCAAGAACCCATTGTTAATTCCACATCAGATGAACTTTGCCGTTGGAGAAACTCCACTATTACTGTTTCTTCCATCACTGGGGTTGGTTGTTGTTTGGGAAATATTCCATCCAATTACTCACAATATTGTCATAATGTTTCTAATGGCTATCATTGTCGATTATATCTTCCTAAGCATCGCCTTGGCCGCTACCACACCGTTGGGGGATATGCTCCAGTCTACACCTCTTCAGGAGGAAATTTAACATCATACCTAAAAGGAATGTATTTTATCCCTGGCAAAAATTCTGTCTGGGCTTGTAACACCGGTCTCACAGCATGTGTCTATGGGGATGAACTTGTTAAATCCAAATCATTTTGTATTCAAGTATGGCTTGTACCAAAAATTAATGTGTATAACTCTGATGATTTTATATCCCTACAGGCACCCATGGAATACCCCCTCAGAGCAAAACGGGAAATTATTAGTACTCTCACTTTAGGTCTACTGCTTGCTCTGGGCGTGGCAGGCGCAGCCACGGGCATTGCAGGACTAGCTGTTTCTGACAAAAGAATTACAGCTCTGGGTTCAGCCATTGATGATGATTTATTACGAATTGAAAAATCAATTGTAGCTTTGCAAAACTCCTTGACATCCCTCTCGGAAGTAGTCTTGCAAAATCGTAGAGGTATAGATCTGTTATTTTTAAAACAAGGGGGATTGTGTGCTGCGCTTAAAGAAGAATGTTGTTTCTATGCTGATAGCAGTGGGGTCGTGCTGGATTCTATGAATGAATTAGAAAAACGCTTAAAAGATAGAGAAAAAGAAAGGTCAAACATGTATACTTGGTATCAAGGTTCGTTTTCTATTTCACCATGGCTTACAACCCTTTTAACTGCATTGGCAGGACCATTAATAATCATTATATTGATATGTATTATAGGACCTTGTTGTTTTAATAGAATATTGCAATTTTTTAAAGATCAATTATCTTCCATGACTACTGATGCTGATGTGTTATTGCAAGCTCATGTTATGTCTTTAACACCGGATGAAGAAATATCATTGCTGAGTTACCGCTCCTTGGACAACCCTGATGCTGACGGGTCGCACACCTGCCTAGATGACGGGGACGGAGAACATTTCAGAAAAATAGTTCCTGTTTTCTTGGACAAGGAAGAAGACTCGTCATAAAAAAAAATAAAAACAGAGGAGATGTTGTAACTATGAATCATTCATGTGATTTGCAACTATGTATCAGTGCAACCATGTACCATCCTAGCATTGTAACGATTTAGCTTTCTTGTATAAACATTAGACTCCTGTCTGCATTGTAACGATGTATCTTTCTCATGTAAACATTAGACTCCTGTCTCTTCAGTGATCTTTGCCAGGCATGCAAAAGAGAAGAGGAGTTAAGCAGCTGTCAATACAGAATGATGTTCTAACTGACCTGGATCGTTATAATTCACACACATCCTGTTAACCTGATATCTTAACTAACCTGAGCTATTATAAATCATATGTATTCCTGCTGACCTAAACTATTATAATTCATGAATGTCCTGTTTACCCTGGGCTTTGAAGAATTTCACCCCCCTGTGAAAAAGCATAATAAAAGAGCCTGTGCCGAGGCATTCGGGGCGCGCTCATCCCGAGAAACCTCATCTCGTGTCGTTTCTTCCTCCTTCGCTCCCTCTCATGAGGCGCCCATCTAATGCGGGATGGCAGATACCGCATAAGAGTCCAAGATCCCTCTCACAGTTACTGCTATTGAGCCCCGTTTCACCCAGTCTATATGCATACTTTTGGTTTTTCTTGCCTAAGTGGGTGAAAGTATAGGACTTTACTTTTCTCTACATTGAATTTCATTTTGCTTGATAATGGCCCAGTGTTCTAGTCTGTCAAGATCCATCTGGATCTTAAGCCTGGAAGACTTCCATTTCAGTCTTCTAATTTTCAAACATTTACTACTATATCTGAGTGGCTAAAAAGATACCGTGGGTATTCTGTCCTTCCTCTGGATAATACTTTCTCTTCTTGACCTATTCTGAATGATCTTTGATGGCAGAATAGACAATTCACCCCTTATCCTGGAGGGCTTCAATATCATCCTAACATTGCCTACCTAAGAGCAGCTTAGGATTTCATGCCTGCCATGATGATCAGAGACCTATTCCTGACTGGTATATCTGCAGTAGGGCACAAACTGGATTTGGCATTTAATTTCACTCCAATTTGGATTCAGTGGGACTCAGTGATCTGAAAATAGAAACAGTCTTTGTAGTTCTGTTGTGATGGGCAGATCCATTCCACGGTCGCTTTCAGAAAGCAATTTGCTATGAACCTCTGTAGTGTCTGACACAAGCTTCCTGAATGCACTTCAGATTTTCTCAGTCTGCTGACACTGTTGCTGAAATCCTGGTCAGTTTACAGAGCATGGGGGTGGCAATTGACACCATTTCTCCTGAGTATCCCTCTAAACAACGTAACTGCTTTACCCAATAGGTGAAAACAATGAGGCACACAGGTGATAGAATAGAATGCAAATAGAGAAACACTTAGGATGAGTCAGATTGCAGACAGAATGGGCTCATTTTTAAGGTTCACCTGAAACCTTATTGACTTATGGCTGAAAAGATATGAAGGGTGTTAAGAAAAGACTTTGCCTAAATTTTAGTAAGGCTGGTTATCCATGTATTGCGTTGAATTTTGAGAGTTTTTTTTTAAGGATCAGACTAAAAAATATGAAGAAAATTGTGGGTTAATTTATTTAAACAATGTATGGAGCTATTAATTCTGCAGAAGTGACTTTGGATAATATTAAAAACCATCACAAAAGTAGAAACTCATGACACCCCAATTAAACAATAACCCCAACAAAGTACTTACTTCACTGCCTAGCCTAAAAACCTAAGGGAACAGCCAGGTCTTCAGTGTCCTACAAAAAGTAATAGGGTTGGGGCCACCTGGATCTCTGGGGGAGGGAAATGCCACTCCATAGTGCAGGCACAGCGATATTCCATGGTCCAACAACATGGCATTGTTTGAAGGGATCCAGAGCTCGCTATCCCTGTTAGACCTGGAAGAGCTGGTAGAACCAATGGGGAATGAATGCTCCCACAAATAGCTTGGTCCTACGCCATGCAGAGCTTTATAAGTAGTAATCAGCTCCTTGAATTGGTTTTAGAAGCCTCCTGGGAAACACTGCAGCAGAACAAGAGATGCAAAGAAATGCCTGCATTGTCATTCTGGACCAGCTACAGTTTCCAAAATATTCTTCAAGAACAAGCCCATACGGAGAATATTTCCGTAATCCAGGAAAAGGGTGGCTAAGATATGAATCACCATGAAAAAGGCCCCCCACTCCAGGGCAGGTGCAATTGATGCACAAGATGCATCTGTTCAAAGACCCTTAACCATGGCTGTCACCTGCTCTTTGAAACCAAGAAACCCCCCCCTCCCAAATTGCACACGTACTCTGACTAAGATGTCCTGATGACAAAGAAGTAAGCAGAACAGATAACTTTAGACTTTGGGAGACTGCCAGCCACCCAGCAACAGCCTTCTCTTCAATAGCAACTGCAAAGAGTCTAAGGGCCATAAATTTTGAGATACATTAGCAGGATTGTGGGCAGGGCACATTGACCCTATGATTTAATGAGCTGTGGTTTCCAGCTCCTGAAACACTCTTATTACAAAGAGGTACTAATAAATTGCTATAATTTCTTCAAAGCTTGTTTTAAATTTCAGTTATTTTAACAGTGTCTTACTGAAAAAGCAATTGTGGCTTACCATCTGTCAGCCTCAAGATATCTTCCATAATATATATATTATGGACCCTAATCCAAGGGGGGAGATCGGTTGCTGACTACACCCAAGAATTCAGGCAGCTGGCATACCACTTCTGTGGCCGGTCCCAGGGGGCCCTGGTAGAAGCCTACAAAGATGGCTTAAATGAAGATATATACCACAAGTGCATCTCCAGAAGGGATCCACATTATTTGCAGTTGTGGTACTTGCTGGCGGAAAAAGTGGACATAGATCTGACCCGAAGCAGATGCAGAGGGGGCCCCGTCTGGAGCAAACCACTCCCCCCATGTCTCCAAGAGACCTCCAACCCCCGAAAGGGAGGGCCGACGGCAAGAGCCAAATCCACGTCCTGTTTTCATTGTGGGAAGGAGGGCCACCGGATGGCGGATTGCCGGGTCAAGCCGGATCCAAAGGGAGTGTGGGGCCCAGGGAGGAAGCCCGAAAACCCCCCAACCAAGCCTCGCGAAACCAGGCTGAAGATAGGAGAGGTTGTAGAGGTCAGCTCTCTGGCGGGAGAAGAGCTGGGACCTCTGACCCCCCTCAATGAGAGCGAGACCGACTCGGAAGATAACGTCCTGATAAGTCCTAACCAAGGGCCCATGACCATCCCAATGAAGTTAAGGGTGCCCACCTCAGGGACTGAGGGAGAGATGTTAGCCTGATTGGATTTGGGGTGCACGAGGTGCGTAATTAACATGAAGGTAGTCAAGGGTATGGGCATAGGACTGAGAACTTTAAGAATGCCCATATCCTTCTGCCAACTGGATGGATCTGAGGTGGGAGGTTGCCCCGCACATTTTATAATGGAGCCCCTAGAGATGACCATGGGATCCCACCGTGAGACCCTGTGTTTTATTGTGGTCCCTGGGATGGAACAGCCTCTAATATTGCAATTGCCCTGGCTTCGGAAATGGAATCCCCATGTGAACTGGAGAGAGGGGTGGATACGTATCTGCACCGATCGGTCACCGGAAGGGGACGAGCAACCTACCCAGAAGGGGAGGAGAAATCCCATCCGAAGCTCCAGGGTCCGGCCGAGACAGCTTCCGTAGGTGCCGAACGCGTGGAGGGGGAGGAGAAAATCCCGAAGGAGTACTGGGACCTAAGAGAAGTGTTTAGTGAAGAGGCCTCTGACGAGCTCCTCCCTCATCGGTCAACTGATTGCAGTATTGAATTTCTTGCAGGGGTAACGCTTCCGAAACCGAAGCTGTATTCGATGACACCACGGGAGCTGGAGGAACTGAGAGTGTTTATCGACAAGAACTTGAAACGTGGTTTCATCAAACCCGCCAGACCTCGAGTGGCAGCCCCTGTGATGTTCCGCAAGAAGAAAGATGGCTCCAAACGTTTGGTGGTGGACTATAGAAACCTAAACGCAGTGTCCGTGGAGAATGTGTACTCCTTCCCTCTGATGAAGGACATGTTAGCCCACCTGGCCAAAGGGAAGATTTTCACAAAGTTGGACTTGAGGGAGGCGTACTACCGAATCCGAATTAAAGAGGGAGACGAGTGGAAGACTGCGTTCAACTACCCGATGGGTTGTTTCCAGTTCAATGTTCTCCTTTTCGGCCTACAGGGGGCACCTGCCATTTTCATGCAAATAATCAATCAAGTGCTCCACGAACATTTATACAAGGGGGTTCTGGTCTACCTTGATGATATTCTTATCTACACGGAGACTAGAGACGAACATGTGAAACTGGTATGCTCTGTGCTGCACAAACTGAGGGCCACCAAATTGTACGCCAAACTGTCCAAATGTGAGTTCCATCAAGAAAAAATCGACTACCTGGGATATCATATCTCACCCGAGGGCATTGAGATGGACCCAGAGAACCCGAAAACAGCTTCAAAGTTTCCTTGGATTTGCTAACTTTTACCGGCAATTCATCCTGCCTTTTGCTAAAATAGCCATGCCCATCACCAACCTCCTGAAGACAAAGGGAGAAAGGAAACCAAAGCCCAGCCAACCGTTGAATTGGACCATAGAGTGCCAAGCTGCATTCGAAAAGCTTAAAAGACTATTTGCTGCAGAACCAGTACTGAAACACCCAGACATGGACACCACTTTCGTGATCCAAGCTGATGCAAGCGATGTGGCAGTGGGGGCGGTCTTACTTCAATTAAATGAGAAGGGGACACTACAACTGTGCACCTACACCTCCCGCAAATTGACTGACACTGAAAGGAGATGGGCTGTTTGGGAGAAGGAAGCTTTTGCAGTCTCTTGGGCCCTACTAACTTGGAGGCATTTTCTGGAAGGAGCGAAGCACCCATTTGAGGTATGGACTGACCATAAGAATCTGGAAGCCTTAAAAACTCCTTGGAAGTTATCCCCTAAGCAAGTTAGGTGGGCTCAGTATTTCAAGCGATTCAATTTCTCTCTGAAGTGTATCCCAGGGGGAAAATTTTTTTATGGCAGATGTTTTGTCTAGAATGCCTCAATACAACAGTATCTGTAAAGAAGTGATAAGGCCAATCATGTCAACTAAACAGCTGGCTGCCCCAGTAGTTACCAGAGCACAAAAGAGGAAACAGGAGAGGGATCTGTCCACTGACCTGATGGAACGATTTAAGGAGGCCTTGAAAATGGATGGCAAATGTGAATAACTGCACCGTTCGAGATGGTCTAGCCTGGATAGGCGTGAAATTGTATGTACCCCAAACCCTGAGAAGCCAAGTGTTACAACAAACTCATGATTCCAAGGTAGCTGGTCATTTTGGGTTTGTGAAAACCTTACATTTGGTGAAGCGGCAGTTCTGGTGGTCTTCGTTGAAAAAGGACATTGAGACTTATGTAGTGAGCTGTCCAGTTTGCGCTTCAGCAAAAAGACCTCCTGGTAAACCACCAGATCTGTTGCAAGATGTGGCTAGGCCAATTACTCCTTGGAGGGAAATTTCCATGGACTTTATAGTAGACCTACTTGAGAGCGCTGGGCACACAGTCATCTGGGTGGTGACTGATTTGTTCTCCAAACAAGCCCACTTCATCCCTTGCTCCAAGATTCCCTCGGCGAAGTCATTGGCCAGAATGTTCATTATACATGTCTACAAGTTGCACAGTGTTCCTGAGCATGTACTTTCTGACCAAGGGGTCCAATTTACCTCGAACTTTTGGAGGGAATTTTTGAAGTTAATAGGCTCCACCCAGAGCTTAAGCTCCACCCACCATCCCCAAACTAATGGGGCTTGCGAGAGAATTAACAGATTAGCAATATCTCAGGTGTTACATAAACTATCAGCAGGACAACTGGGCGGATCTACTGCCTTTTGCAGAGATGGCATATAATAACTCTGTCCACAGCAGTACGGGGTTTACTCCTTTCAAAGTGGCAATAGGGCAAGATTTTGTGCCCATACCTGTCCAGTCGTTGGACACCTGGATATCTCAACTTCAACTTAATTGGCCAGTCGCTCGTAAAGCTTTGGATGAGGCGCACCAGTCTCATAAGAAATTTGCTGACAGAAAGTGAGCCCCGCAGAAGTCTTATCAAGTGGGCGACAAAGTATTCCTCTCGACTAAATATTTGCAGACGACCCAGAAATCAAAGAAGTTGGGTCCTAAGTATGTGGGCCTTTTCCCTATTGAGCGGATTGTAAATCCTGTGACTGTTCAGTTGACTTTACCAAAGACTCTTTATCGTATTCATCCGGTTTTCCACGTCAGTTTGTTAAAACCCGAACATACCTGTACATTGAGACTGACCCAGACTGATCCCCCCATACTATTGTTGATTGAGGTTGAACAACATTTCGAGATTAAAAAAATTTTAGACTCTAGGAAATGGAGGGGTCGTATCCAATATCTTGTAGCTTGGAAACATTTTCCTCCGTCCTATGCTGAATGGGTAAATGAGAAAGACATTAGGGCTCCTGAACTGCTCAAGAACTTTTATGCCAAATATCCTGATAAACCATAGAAGTGTATGCAAATGTTAACATATGTTTATGTTATTTTTTCTTACAGGGACTAATGTCCTTCTTCTAGGGGGTCCGAATGTCAGCCTCAAGATATCTTCCATAATATATATATTCTGCATCCTAACTATTGCATCTTCTCTGCTGCTATGCCAATCTATTTCTTTCGGCTGTCATTAGCAACGGAGGAAGGGGGAAACTTGGAGGGGAAGAAAGCTGGAGGTGTTTTGCATTCCTTTACTGTGGGTAGCAGGGGAGGGATTCCTGTCTTTAACTTTCCATTTCTTGGCTAGCTTCTATTCCCTTTGCGCAACTGCGAACTTTTATCAAAATGTGTCAAGGTCAACGGACAGAAGCCTCATCACCACCTGGAGATGGCCACATGATCATATTCAGAACTTTTAATTGGAAGAGTCATTTGGACTTTGGGGGGTGGGAACATTTCCATTCCTTTGTATATGTGATCTGTGCGCCAATTTCTCAGATTCGGAATTAAATCTGTAGCTTTCACTTTATTTTCCAGTGAAAGGATAACTTTGCTCTAACCCATGGAGTCTGAGTATTTCTTTCTTGGATTTTGAAGGGAGCACAGACTGACACCATCTAAAAAAAGCTAAGCAAAAAAAACCACACTATGATACCACACTATGGCTTAATATGAAGTGTGAATATTCTTGAGTTTTCACGGATACTTACATGTATGGCATTCAGCTTAGTTCCGGTATTTTCCCATAATAGTTGTGCTTTTAAAGTTGTAGCAACATTTCAGCAGAAACTCATCTGCCATCATCAGGCTTCTGTATAGTGTTCATCTGTGAGTCAGATTTTTACACTGGTTTCAGATTTAAATTTGGGGCAGCCTATTGCTGTGCCAGAATGGTTTTTTCTTCCTCCTGATTGGTTGAGAGTCTTGGTCTGTGTTTATTGGTCTTGGAGTTTGCTGTGTTCTGCTTGATTGGTGTTTCTGATATCTTCTGTCTTTTTTTGGCTCTTTTTGTATCTTGATTGGCTGGCAGCATTGTGTTACTTTATTGAAGGCCTTTACTGCAGCTTGGCTTCGGGTAAATGGATGGCTATCATTATAGTCCATGGGCCAGGCCAGATATCGGTACCATCTTGGGTGACCAAATCTTAATGGTACTAAAATGTTTATGGGTCCATACCAAGTACATTAAGATGTGATAGCCTTTTCAGATATGTAGCTTTGTATGTTTTTTAAGAAACCATCAATTTGACTGAATAGCGGCCTTGTGATATCACATGATAACACATATATTTGCGAAATGAAGCTGTAAATCATTAGAATTAAACCTAATTGATGTTGATAATTTATTAAAATCATGTGCAGAGACTTTTTGTGGTAAATGTAGAGCATCATAGCAAATTAAAATGTATTTCGTAAATTGCTAATATGTTTTTTTTTTCTCTTCCAACATCGTTACAAAGAGTTTTGAACTCAATTTCTCAATGCGGACTACTGTTGAATAATTGCAGTTCTCTGTTATATTGTGACAAACTACTAAGGCCCACATGATGGATTCAAGTGGAGACAAGGCCACTGCATTGCCAAAGAAAGGAGTGCGGCCAGGCTGCATTATTCACTGTTCTGGTGAAGACACGTCTACCTTCGTGTTACTAAAAGACTTGGACTCATGGAAGACACTGCTAAGAGCAGCAGAGATTAGACAACATGCTCCACTTCTGGACATTGCAAAAGACTTGGAAGAAGGCCAAATACCGCAGATCCAGTATCATCGCAAATGTCGCAGCATCTTTACCATGAAGAAGACTCTCGACTCCATCCTTTCTAAAGACAGGCCGAGTGCAGAAGAACAGACTGGTGTCCATGGTGTCAGAAGATCATCTAGGGATGCACCGAGTACATCAAGAGTGTATGACAAGACATGCATCTTCTGCTGCAAGTCAAGCAAGTACCTGAAAGGAAGACAGACAAGGGAACCTATCATCCAGTGTGTTGAGTTACGTGCAGATGACAGAATCCGCAGTGCAGCAACCCAAAAAATGGACCAGCGAATCCTCGCGTTGTTAAGCAGAGACCTTGTTGCCGCAGAGGGGCACTACCACAAGTCGTGCTACAAAGTGTATACAAAGGAAGGGGCATCCACCAGTTCTGGTGCATGCGATGAGCAGGAGCAGTCTGAGCAGGCAGTATACGAGGAAGCCGAGAAACAATCCTACGAAGAGCTATTCCTATATATCAGGAATGAACTCATTCTCAACCCTGAGGTGCTGCCTATGACAGATCTGACAGCTAGACTTGAGAAAGCCATGCACTCTCGCGGAATTTCTCAGATCAGACCATCAACCAAGAAACATGTCCGTCGTAAACTTGAAAGTGAGATAGGAGGATCGCTTTGCTTCGTTTCTGATGAGAAAGGGAAGCTTCTCATATATCCAGAGAGCTTGTCATTTGATGAGCTTGTCAAGCATGCCTACAGACTAGGGAAAGAACTCCACGAAGCAAGGGCTGCCAACTCTGGGATCTTCTTGAAGCCTACAAGATTGGAGAGGAAGCGTACGAAACCTTCAAGCAAGAGCGCTTGCAAGAAGATATCCCATCTACACAGTTCCATGACAGGATGAAAAAGAAGAAGCTGCACACTTTCTCTGACATCAGGAAGAAGACGAACACCAAATTTGGCCGTGGCAAAGAGTTGGTGCTAAAGGCTGACAGAAACCTCTTTGGCCAGATGGTTCTGATTGCTGAGACCAGAAAGCTGCAGATGGGTGAAGTCTTGGCCCATCCACTGGGACCTTTACCGTGGGCACTGGCCAATGGTGATGGGTCACTCCGCAAGACCAACAAAGCGGCCCTTGCAAGAGAGTTGGAAAAGAATGTCGCCCCAGCTGAAGTGATCCCAGAGCCATCAGCGACCATCATTGATGGGATGAGCCTGGTCCAGAAGCTGAAAGGGAATGACCAAACCTTCTTGCAGCTGGCAGAATCAGCCTTGTCCCATGTCATCCATGAAGGTTCTAAGAGCCATCGTGTAGATATTGTCTTTGACGTCTACAAGGAGATGTCCATCAAAGATGTCGAACGAGCCAACAGGGGTGCAGGCACAGGAATCCAGTTCAAGGACATTGCACCTGAGCACAAGATTCAGCAGTGGTGGAAGATCCTATGCAGTCCAGCTAACAAGACAGCCTTGATCAAGTTTCTTGTGGAGCAGTGGAAGGATCCACAGCTGAGGGAGAAGCTCCGAGACAAGGTTCTCTTTGTTACCTGTGAGCATCTGTGCTTCAAGATCACCAAAGAACACTGGGAAGAGGTCTCAGAATTGAGATCATCACAGGAAGAAGCTGACACCAGGTTACTTCTCCATGCTCTCCATGCAGCAGAGTCTGGCTATGAGTCTGTTGTTGTCACAGCAGAGGACACAGATGTCCTAGTTCTGTGCCTGGGGATGTGCAACAAAATACCTTGCCACATGTACCAGAAGTGTGGAACAAAGGCCCGGACAAGGTTCCTTGACATCACCAAACTCAGCAATGCACTGGGGTTAAGTGTCTGCAGGGCCCTGATTGGTATGCATGCTTTCACGGGTTGTGACACTATCAGTGCATTCGCTGGTCGCGGCAAGATGACGGCTCTAAAGCAGATGAAGTCTGACAGGTCTCAACAAGAAGCCTTCGCCGAACTCGGGCGTTCATGGAACGTATCTGAAGAGCTGTCAGAGAAACTGCAAGAGATCACCTGTCAGCTGTACCATCCTTCCACTCACACAACAGAGGTGAACAAGCTCCGTTACCAGATCTTCTGTGCCAGGCGTGGAGAAGTGGACTCAAGCCAACTTCCTCCTTGCAAGGACTGCCTGTCCATGCATATGCTACGTGCAAACTATCAGGCTGCCATCTGGTGGAGATGTCTTGAGCCTTTGCCATCTGTCCCAAACCCAAAGGACTGTGGCTGGACAACTGATGAAGATGGGAATCTCGTTGTTGAGTGGATGCGTGGCTCCCCTGCCCCTGATGTTGTGCTACAGCTCCTCTCCTGCAAGTGTGTGCGCTCATGTAAACTTCCAGTGTGCACTTGCCTCAGCAATGGTCTCAAGTGCACTGACATGTGTAGACTACAAACCTGCAGCAACCAGGCAACTGACGAAGAGGCACAAGCAGAACTAACAGACTCTGATGTTGACCAAGATGATGGTGGGGAATAACGTATGTATGCTATAGTGTATTGATTTCAGGATCTGTTATTCTTGTGGAACACTGTAGCTAATACAAATCGAATCTGCTCTTCAGCTAACATTAAATTGAATTATCAAACAAAAGTAGGCCTAAACCAAAAAAATTAGCTAGATCAACCCTACATGTAATTGGAACTTCCATTGCAAGTAATATGAACATTACTTTTACTGTTGAAAGTGCCTGAACGCTGCTTTGTATGGTATTGAACATGACTGTACTAGAGTCATGGGCGTCCTGAGAAAAAAATGCAGGGGGGGGCAAAAAAAATATTTTGGGTGTTGGACTGGAGGATATGTGCAATGGAGCGAAGGAAATGTGCGTTTTCTAAGCACGGTAAACACATATTTGAAAGGTAGAATTTAGCTGTTCTAGAGATTGTAATTAGACTTTGAAGGTGGCTTTGAGAATAAAATGGTGTTATTATTTCACCAATCAAAGGGAGAAGCTCAATTACATCAGCTGCGTCGGAGAATATTGATTATTGATAAAAATTTTATAAATTTTTATTATCGTCCATATCTTTTTTTTAAATCTTGTATTTCTTTTTATTATTTTTTTCATTTTCCACGTGGGGGGGTGGTGGCAAATGACCCCCCTTGCCCCCCACCCTCCCTCCGGACGCCCATGACTAGACTGTTCATGCATACTAACAATGAAAGGGTTCTGGAGATATTTTGGATAGTATATTTGGTCATTAGCATAAACGTGGTGATGTTCAGAATAGAGAATATTGTCAAAGTATGTGTTCACCCTTTCTTTCCGTGTACATAGGGTGCATCTATTCTAAGAGTGATAACCTCGATTAAGCTACGAGTTAACAAGGGCTATCACATCAAAACATAAACTAGAGACATAAAAGAAGCCAAAAACACCTAAGATTATTAGTCACCTCGGGTGGTACCAATATGTGAAAATTCAGGTCTTGGCTCATGGACTATTAGTTAGGAAGCTGGGTTTCATCTGGGTGCCTGGTTGGGGTGTGTTTGAGCTGGAGATATTAGGGGGGATCTGTTTGTGCCCAGGTATTTGCCTGGCTTGTGGTGTGGATATTTTTTTGTTTGTGAGTGCAGGCTTCCAAATGATTGACAGCCTGGTGGAATCATCTCTTCTGTTCATGCTTCCTGGTCTTTTTTCAATCTCTATGGCTTCTGTGGCTAGGGTTTTCTATACTGGCTAGGGTTTTGGTGCCATTGAAGTTGATGCTATGACCTGTGGCTTCCATGTGTTGGACTAGTGAGGAAGTGTGTTCCAGCTTTTTGACTGCATTTGAGTGTTCATCCAGGCGGGTACTTATTCTTCTATTGGTCTGTCTAATGTATGTGGCCGGGCATGATGCACAGGGGACTTCGTATATGCCTTGGTTTTCCAGGTCAATTTTATCTTTGGGGTTTCTAAGGATGGCTGCTATTTTTCTGTCTGTTTTGAAGGCAGTCTTGATGTGATGTCTGTGTAGTACCTTACTTATTTTGTTTGTAGTACCTCTTATGTAGGGCAGGACAGCTGTTCCATAGGTCTGTTCATCTTCTGGATCTCTATTATGTCTCAGTGTGTTTTTGTGGATCAAGCTGGTGATTTTGCTTTTGTGGAAGCCGTTGGCTGTCAGTACTTTAGTCAGGGTGCATAGTTCAGTCTTAATGTGTGTCTGGCAGACAAGACACACATTAAGACTGAACTAAGCTGAATGCCATATATATATGTGTGTGTGTGTGTGTGTGTGTGTGTCTAAAAGTATATATATGTGTGTGTGTGCATGCGCGTGTGTGTGTGTATAAAAGTATGTGTGTGTGTGTGCACGCGCGCGTGTATAAAAGTATGTTTGTGTGCACGCGCGTGCGCGTGTGTGTGTATAAAAGTATATATATGTGTGTGTGCGCACGCGTGTGTGTGTATAAAAGTATATATGTGTGTGTGTGTGCACGTGTGTGTGTGTGTGTATAAAAGTATATATGTGTGTGTGTGTGCACGCATGTGTGTGTGTATAAAAGTATATATATGTGTGTGTGTGCACACGTGTGTGTGTATAAAAGTATATATGTGTGTGTGCACGCACGTGTGTTTGTGTGTGTGTATAAAAGTATATATGTGTGTGTGTATAAAAGTATATATATGTGTGTGTGTGTGCACGTGCGCGCGCGTGTGTGTGTGTATAAAAGTATATATGTGTGTGTGTGCGCGCCTACCTGGTGCTTAGATTGAAGTTTTAGGCTTTTAAACTTCTCTGGTATGTCTGGTCCTCACTGCAGCATCTATACTTTGAAAAAAAAACACACACATTATATACACAAACGAACATTCACAAACACACACACACACACACATATATATACACACACATATATATACACACACATATATATATACATATACGCACACACATAAAGCACACACACACATATAAACACATACACACACACATACACACACACAGCGCAGACACACACACATATATATACACACACATATATATATACACACACACAAAGCGCAGACACACACACACATATATGTACACACACACAAAGCGCACACACACGCACATACACATCTATAAACACAGACACACAAAGCTCACACACACACATATATACACACATAAATTGCACACACACACACACATATATACACACACATATATATATACATACACAAATTGCACGCACACACACATATATATATATACATACACAAAGCGCGCACACACACATATATATATACACACACACACAAAGCGCACACACATGCACATACACATCTATAAACACAGACACACAAAGCGCACACACACACACATATATATATATACACACACACAAATTGCACACACATAAAAATATATATATATACATACACACACAAAACGCACATACACACAAACACATATATATACACACACAAAGCGCACATACCCGCACATATATATACATACACACACAAAACGCAGACACACATATATATACACACACAAAGCGCACACACACGCACATACACATCTATAAACACAGACACACAAAGCGCACACACACATATATATATACACACACACACAAATTGCACACACACACACACATATATACATACACAAAACGCATACGCACACAAACACATATCTATACACACACACACAAAGAGCGCACACATACACATATATATACACACATACAAAGCGCAGACACACACACATATATGTATACACACACACACAAAGTGCATACACACATATCTATACACACACACACACACATATATCTCTCTCTATATATATACACACGCACAAGCGCACACACTCACTTGCAGTGGGAAACTATACAACAGGGCTGTCAAAGTTGTGTTATATGTTGGCCACGCCTGTGCCTGCTTTAGCAAAGGGGGAAAAAGTCCGCTGCCACATGTGACGCCAGCATGATGACGAGAGTTTGACAGCCCTGCTACACAGCATAACCTGCTGGTTCTCCAGGAGATCAGATTCTTCCCTATTGGATTCCTATTTCTGCTGAAGCCTTCATGCAGTGATTGATCACTGTGCATAAGCATTTCCTATGCAGATACCAAGTTCGTAGACAGATGTAAATGTTAGGGATGCCTGAATGACTTAGGGTTCTGTTGTAAGTGGCTTCATCCTTTTGACTTACGCAGCACTCTTCCTGATTTCCTGATTTTATTGTACAAGGTGTGTTCATACAACACAAATGTTCCAAATTCAACACATTATTCTGAATATATAATGGACTGGGGACTTGGGGTGAAGAGATGGTGCTTAGGGAACAGTTAAATAAGAGGCAGCATATTCCACACCTGGGTAGTGCACAAGCTTGCCATCTGCTTGGTCTAATTTATTATTTTAAAAAATTACAAAACAGGAACTAAAAGAGAAACACAGCAAGCATGTGACTTATCCACTCGCTGTGGGCTCTTCAAATTTCCTAGCAGTGGGTGGGAACAGTATAATGTCTATCAAAAGGATTACTTAGAGCTAAATTTATACTGACACCATTTTGGCTTTGATCTCAATGAATCAAATCCACTGTTTTACCATACTTCACACTAACCAGTTTTTTTTTCTAAATTCGTTTTAAGTACCTAATTTTTGATGGATTGCCTGTTCATTAGTTTGATGCGTTCATGAAACGCTGACATTAAATTTACCACACTTTGGCAACGAATATAGAAGACAACTTCGGTTGTTAAACTGAAACAGAGTAAAATCAAGATTCACCTGTTCAGTACCTAATGGGAATGTTACTACCATACCTGGTTGCTTTTCCTGGCCAAGCAGCAATTAAGCAAACAGGCTGTGTATGAAATCAGAGGCACTTAAGCTTCTGAAAACCTCCAAAAGTTATTGCCAGTGGAGAGGGGGAGTTATAACTATCCTTGTAATAAAAGATGCCAAATGCAAATCAAAGCCACTTTAATTTCTGTCCTTGGTAGAGGGGCTCAATGCTCAAAATGTCAAAGAGCCAGGGCAAAAAAGAAAAAAGAAACTGGGACTAATGACGTCATTCAAAGAGCAAATAATAGGCTGTGCAGTTGGCTATGGAAAATAAAAAATGCATTCAGTACTTGGGAAAAAAAATCCTACTGGGTTGCTGAGAAACCGATGGGATTTGGCTTCCAGTAGAGCTGAGGTTCGGGAACGCCCTTAGGGGCTAACCTAAAGGGTCCCGGGTTGCCAGGCTCTCAGGTTCCAGCCCGGACGGCGCGAGTTCAACGAGCTTGAAGCTCCTTCGGTTCGCCGGGATGCGGCCTCCGGTGGCGCAAGAGCTCCCGGCCTCACCCGCCTCCTCTTCCCACACCCGCAGCTGGAAAAGGAGAGGCGTGGCGGCGGCGGCGGCTCCCGCCTGCGACTGGAGCCGCTCGTTTGGGGCTGCCACACGCGCCGGAGACCGCGGCAGGTACGAGAGGAGCTGAACCAGGGCGGAAAGCAGAATCGACCTGGACCCCGAGGCAGGGCAGGCGGGACGGGAGCTGCACCCCGGCGCGAAGCCCAGGAAGGAGGGGGTGGTGGTGGTGGTCGCCGAGGGGGATGGCGGGCTGGGCGTAGGAAGCTCTTGCTCGGCTGGCGCGGGGGGGGGGTCATGCGGCGCCCCGGCTGATGCTGCCTCCACGGGGCGGTCGCCTGCTCGCCATGAAGCGGCAGAACCTCCGCACGGTCTCCCTCATCGTCTGCGTTTTCTCCTATCTGCTGGTGGGCGCCGCCGTCTTCGATGCGCTCGAAGCCGAGGCCGAGGTCGGCCACAAGCGCCTCCTGGAGCAGAAGCGCAGCGACCTCCGAAAGAAGTACCGCTTCTCGGCGGAAGACTACCGGGAGTTTGAGCGGTTGGTCCTGCGGGCCGAGCCTCACCGAGCCGGCCGTCAGTGGAGGTTCGCCGGCTCCTTTTACTTTGCCATCACGGTGATCACCACCATCGGTGAGTGTGCGCGTCCAGCGTCCGCTTTCTCTTTGGCTATGAGGCGGCCTCCCTTCCCTCCCTCCCCCTCGCCCCATCATCCCTTCGCCTGCCCTTCCAAGAAGCCACCTGTGGGTGCGCCCGGCTCTTCCCCCGCCTCGCCAGTTGTAGGTGTGGCGTGAGGCGTCCTAAGGGATCCATCTTCTAGGCCGGGGGTCTCCAAACTTGGCAACTATAAGACTTGTGGACTTCAACTCCCAGAATTCTCCAGCCAGCTGGCTGAAGAATTCTGGGAGTTGAAGTCCACAAGTCTTAAAGTTGCCAAGTTTGGAGACATCTGCTCTTGGCTGGATGTGAGCTCTGCATCAGATCTTAAAAGGTATAGCAGTTTAGGAGCTTTGGCATGTAGTAAGGATTGCTGAACAGAGTTTACATGTGTTCAGGTGAGCATTTAACTCTTCAGTGGACCCAGAGCCCTCAAAGTCTCAAGAAACAGATGACCCTAGTCCAAGGGTCTTCAAACTTGGCAAGTTTAAGGCTTGTGGACTTCAATTCCCAGAATTCCTGAGCTAACATGACTGGAGGAGGAATTCTGGGAGTTGAAGTCCACAAGTCTTACAGTCAAGTTTGGATATCCCTGCCCTAGTTGGTGTGATCTTGGTTCCTATCGCTGCTCTTCAGAGGTGGTGTTCAGCAGGGTAGCGGAAATTTTGAGTAGATCGTAGAACCGACAATTACCTACCACCTCTGACTGGCCCCACCCCCATCTATTCTCTGCCTCCCGAGCCCCAGCTGATTGGCTGGGTATTGTTGCCTTGCACAGGAGAACAGAGCTGGAAAGCAGGTTAGTGGGGTGGGGAGGGAATCCTTCTCCACGCCCACCAAGCCACGTCCGCAGAACCGGTAGTAAAAAATTGTGAATCCCACCACTGCTGCTCTTACACCAGCCTTCCCCAGCTTGGTGGTCTCAAGATGCTTTGGGGCTACAATCTGGGGCATTCTCAGGCAGATTGGCCCACCAGAAATCACTGCTGCAGGCTGCCATCAGTCAACATGAGCTTTTCTCTGCTCCCCAACAATCCCACGCTTCAAGCTTAATTTTAGCTTTTTCCTGAACGATAGAATGTGCACGCTAACTATTATGAAAAGCATTTCTGAATATGTACAGAGTACTTTTGCTTGCTCACAATCCACTTTCCACCTGGAACTGGGCTCACTTACAAAAGAGAAAAGGACAGTACAGGTAGTCCTCAACTTATAACAGTTTACTTGATGGCCATTCAAAGTTACAACAGCCCTGAAAAAAGTGACTTACAGCCGTTTTTCACATTTATGACTGTTGCGGTGTCCCCATGGACATGTGACACAGATGCTTGGCTACTGACTCATATTTATGACGGCAGCAGGGTCCCTGGGTCATGTGATTCCTTTTTGCGATATTCTGATAAGCAAAGTCAATGGGGAAACTAGTGATTCACTTAACAAATGTGGCAAGAAAAGTTGTAAAATGGGGCAAAATTCATTTAAGAAATTTCTCACTCAGCTGCATAAATTTTGGGGTCAATTGTGGTCGTAAGTTCAGGAGTTGGGATGTGAATCCTTCTCACTGGAGAAGTCCAGCATCAATGCCATTTTCGTGTCCTCACACTGATTGGTTCACAATTTTCAAGAAAATTAGGATGTTATAAGCACTTTATCTCATGAGGTTTCAGTGTGAATTACTGCCATCTTTGCTTCAGATCTTTTCTTCCAATGCTACTCTGGGACTTTTGCAATTGCATTACATTTGCTGTAATGTAACTGGTCACTCATCCCCAATTAATCTGGGAAAGTCAAGAGAAAGACCAGGGGAGACATGATAACAGTGTTCCAATATCTGAAGGGCTGCCACAGAGAGGAAGGGGTCAAGCTATTTTCCAAAGTACCCGAAGACCACACACATGGATAGAAACTGACCAAGGAGAGATTCAACCTAGAAATAAGGAGAAATTTTCTGACAGTGAGACTAATCAACCAGTGAAACAGCTTGCCCTCGGAAGTTGTGGGAGCTTCATCACTGGAAGCTTTCAAGAAGAGACTGGACTTCCATCTCTGAGAAATGGTGTAGGTTCTCCTGCTTGGGTAAGGGGTTGGACTACATGACCTACAAGATCCCTTCCAACTCTGTTAATCTGTAAATCTGTAAACATTTGTTAAGTGATTCACTGCAGTTGTTAAATTAGGAACTGGTTGTTAAATGAATCTGGCTCCCCCATTGACTTTGCTTGCCAGAAGGTGGCAGGATATGATCCCTGAAAACATCCCATTTGGGCCTATAAGGTCCCTTCCAACTCTGATTATCTGTTTATCATAAATATGAACCAGTTGCCAAGCGTCCAAATTTTGATCATGTGACCATGGGGATGCTGCAAAAGTAGGAATTGTGAAAAACGATCACAAGTCACATTTTTCAATACCGCTGCAACATTGAACGGTCACTAGATGAACTATTGTAAGTCGAGGACGACCTATAATTCACTCATGTAAAGGTGCACAGGTAGTCTTCCATACACAACCATAAATGGGACCAGAATTTCCATTTTTAAGCAAGGCAATGAGTCATGCCTGATTTTAGGGCCTTTTCACCACCGTTATTATGTGAATTGCTGGAGTCGTTAAATGAATTTTGAGGCTATTAAGCAAATCTGGCTTTCCCAATTTTGCTTTGCTTTGTTAGAAACTGGCTAGGAAGGTCACGGATTGGCAATCCCATGACCCCCGGGATGCTGCAACTATCAGTTGCCAAGCACCCAAAGTTAGATCACATGGCCAGGCAGATGCTGCAATGGTCATAAGTGCGAGGACCAGTCACAAGTGCTATTCTGACTTTGAATGGTAGCTAAACCCATGGTTGTAAGTTGAGGATTCCCCCCATATGTCCTATTCTTCTATTGGATATGCGTATCCTCATGGTGTGTGACACAAATTAAATCACTTAAGACAAGAGAAACATTCTCTTTGCTGTTATTAAGCCTGGCATAGGAATGTATTTATGGAGAGAATATATGTATCTTTGGACACTTATTTCTGCCCTGGGTTTCCCCAGCATTTTGGAGAATTGGCAGTAATTGCTTCTTCCAGCATCCATGAAGCAAGTGGGTTTCAAATATTAAAAGTTACACATTAATTGCTAACTATACAATTTAGGATATTTTTGTTTTCCCAATCCCCACTATCCAAATTATTGTGTTTGAATTTTGGTTAAAAAAAAAAAAAGGACAATATTTGATAGAAAGAAAAAAATGAGTATTGCACAGCAACAAGGCTCCTCTCTTTCCACAATAACATAAATAAGCAAGTACGATTTCCATCTATGGTGATATATTCATGTATCTTTAACTGTCTCTTCTTTGGAGAAGAACTGTTGACATCACTGTTTATGTACAAGATAAAGGGACAAGATTGAATGGGAAAGAATCCATGCAAAATTGTTCTTGCCAAACCTTGCAGAAAGCGAATTGGCATGTCTAGTTTGCATATGACTCTATCCTTAGAATACCTTCTCTTCCACTGTACTTTTATGCAACTTAACGTTTCTCAACATCCAGTTTTTGATCCCCACTTTCTTTTATCTTGTCGTGCAAATTTTGTCTTTACTTCTCAGGAAACCAGGACTTGGATTTCAATTTGGTTAAAGAATGAAGTAGATGGAGGTTTTTCTGAGTGGAGGGGATATAAGACATGGAGCCCCGAGTGAGGCACACCAATGGAAATGTTGCTTTTTAATATTTTTGCAGATAATGTAGAGATCAGGATGGGCAATAGATGATGCTCATTGATGGTGGGGGTAAGGGATTACAGAGCGGTCTCCAAGCATGTTTCCAAACTGAATGGATAAGCAGTAAGATGTAGCTGTAAGTAATGATAAAGTATTTATTTTATATATGCATGATTTTGACCAGCTGGAAAAAGTGCTGTAATGAGGATACTGTACTCAAAGAAAACATTGACCTGATGTTTGGCAACTGTTTGGTAAAAAGATAATGGTGTAGCACATTTCATAAGGAAAGAAATTGAAAAGAAAAAAAACCTCATCATTTTATAATGCCTATAAACAAATCTAGAGAGTAATGACATTTGAAATATTTATTTGTCTACCAGCCCAAAAAGAAAAGAAAGAAAATTGGGAAAGATTTAAAAAAATACAAACAAAATAATAAATAGATACCGTTAATGCATAAAGAAAATAAGCCCTGTAGGTTTGGAAGGGAAATTCATAGTTCAGCTTTGCCAATAAGTCTACAAAAGCAACTACCAAACAAATATTTACTAGCTTTCTGTCAATACAATTTCATGCCTGGAACTAATTCATGTTCCACTCAATAAACCAGGTATGTATGAACAAGCTGGAGTTATTGCTTGTAGGCATCTTTGTTTCTAAATTTACTGAGAGTAGTAGCCTTTTAGTGAACTGGCTACGCAAGAAGGGTATTGGATAGAGAAGACCAGAAAGCTTTTCTGATGGTTCTCAAACATGGTAATGAACAAAACAAGTTTCACTTTTCCCTCTTGAGTAACTCCACTCGCTCATTCTTCTTGGGGTCTTTAACAGTGATCAAGTCTGGAAAAATGCAAACAAAGTTATATAATGCTAGGTATCGCCATCATCTTTAACACCTTGAGCAGCAGTGTTTTTAATTCTTGGAAAGGATTATCAATAATCTCTAGTGTGAACGTGGGAGCCTTGTTCTACTATGTACTATACAGAGGTAGCATTCAGCAGGTTCTAATCAGTTCCTGGAGATCTGGCAGCGGAAATAGGCAATATCCCTTGAAGCCGGAGGTGATATACAGCAGGTTCTGACCAATTCTGGAGAATGGTAGCGGAAATTTTGAGTAGTTTGGGGAACCAACAAATACCACCTCTGACTGGCCTCTCCCCCATCTATTCTGTGCCTCCCGAATCCCAGCTGATCAGCTGGGTTTTCTTTTGTTGCCCTGCACTGGAGAACTGAGGTGGAAAGCAGGTTAGTGGGATCGGGAGGGAATGGGATTTTGCAGTAATCTTCCCCCAGGAGTGGGGTGGGAATGGAGATTTTACAGGATCCTTCCCCTGCCATGCCCACCAAGGCACACCCACAGAACCGGTTAATAAATTTTTTTGAATCCCATCACTGGTACTATAGATTAATATCAAGTTTTCTTCAGATATCAACATACATTGAGCCAGTAAATGATTGCTTGTGTTTTCTAAGGTGTCATATCATTTCATGTTTGCATTTCTTCTCATCATCCTCAAATAGCTGATCCTTTAACACGTGTGAGAGGTTTTATAATCTTTTCTTTGTGTATCATATTGTATAGGGGAATATCTAGTTCTTGACAGTGAAATCACCCATCGCCCCCACACAGGGAAAGGCAGTTACCTGAAATTTCCATTACTAATCTAGTTCTTAAAATTGGGTGGACTGTGATTTTGTTTCTTTTTTAATTTTTAATACAAGTTTCTCTTTTTATTTCCTTGTTTTGCTGCAGGCTATGGGCATGCGGCTCCTGGAACTGATGCTGGCAAAGTGTTTTGCATGTTCTATGCCATCCTTGGCATCCCGCTTACTCTGGTGATGTTCCAGAGCCTTGGAGAGCGCATGAATATTCTTGTACGGATGGTGCTAAAAAAAATAAAGCAGTGCCTGGGAATGAGGCAGACAACCGTCTCCATGAAAAACATGGTTGTAGTTGGTTTCCTCTCATGTATGGGGACCTTAGGCATCGGGGCAGCTGCCTTTTCCTATTTTGAAGGCTGGACTTTCTTCCATGCCTTTTATTACTGCTTCATAACATTGACCACCATTGGATTTGGAGACTTTGTCGCCCTGCAGAAACATGAAGCTTTGCAGAAGAAGCCTCCGTACGTAGCGTTCAGCTTTATGTACATCTTAGTGGGCTTGACAGTGATTGGGGCCTTTCTTAACTTGGTGGTCTTCAGATTTTTGATCATGAACTCAGAAGATGAGCGTCGGGATGAAGAAGAGAAGGCCTCTTTAAGGAGAGCCAGAAATTACATCAACTTGAAACCCAGGGAAGATAGCAGGAGTGCAAACGAGATCTTGCTCCCTGTAGAAGACAGGACCAGTCAGATGAACCTCATCCCATTGATCCAGGATGATGCTGAGCAGCAGAGAAGCAAACCTTTGGTTTCTACCACAAAAGTCCCTTCCTTTTGTACGTGCCTATGTTACAGGCCACAGCTGAGCAGAAGCCCAGATCCGCCCCATCCTGAACCTTTCAACTGCCATACAAATCTGGTTTATTACAACTCAATTTCTTACAAAATCATGGAAGTCTCCCTAGGTGGTAAGGATCACACTGGCCTGTCTTCTCCTGGCAGTACTTTGTCATCTGATAGTCCCAGTTGCCGAGGGCACTCCAGAATCCGGAGAAAGTCTATTTGAAAGCATGCATGCTCTTTCGAACTTTTTTTTTTTTTAATTTTTTTTTCTTGGGCCTGCGTCCTGCTACTGAACAGTGTTTTTTGATGATAAATGGTGAATTGAATTGTCAGATAGTGGTGGAGTGCCCTCCTTTCTTTCCTCTTCCCCCTTTTCTTTGCAGGCACATGCTGAAATGTCTACCCATGTATATTGCATTCCTGCTGAGCCCATGCAATGCTGCCTGAGCAATGCCCTTTGAAAATTAATGCTGAATAATAGTTCTCCCATCAACATATGTCACAACGTTTCCATTCAAAGCCGAGGTTCAATGGATTTAAATACTAAAACCCCACAGTGCCTCTGAGTTGCCATAACATCTGTGGAGATATCTAATTATTCCTTTGCAGTAAATATACAGATAATACTCAGTTGTATTGAGACAGCTTGTAGACTCGGCTTGTCTTGTTTTTGCCAAAGAAGTCAACATATATATACCCTAAAAGAAACAGTGAACAGATGTCAGGCTTGTAGGCTAAGTATTCTGCAAAAGGGCAAAGAATGGACACAAAGTTTGGGAGCATCTTCAAGTCTAACCAGCTTTTATAAGGCATTAGCTTTGGAGCATAATGAAGTTGGTTAGTATTGGCTGTACTCTACCAGGCTTTGTATCTGTTTTATTGTCATAGATAAATATGGTTCTTTAAACCCCTATCATCCCATCTTCTGCTCTTCACTTGGGAAGAAAGGATTCTAGAAGTTTATTACAGGAATCAAACACGAACAGAGTTCATGGTCCTTCCTCATAAAAATCTGAAATCTTAATTTTTTGCAGGTTACATTCAGGCTGGGAGATATTGCTATTGTTCAAGAACTGAGAATTAAGAATCTGTATGGCTCTAATTCAAATCAGTCAACTCTAGTAACTAAACCAGATTTACCTTGTGACTATAGGCAGATATCCTTTAGCGACTGCCTAATTTATGGGCAGTTCACAGTAACAACAGTGATGAAGCAGTAACTTTCCAAACAACCCATTTACCATCTTTGCTGGTCTGTAAGGCAAAGGAATGCTGGTCATAAGCATAGTCACAGTTTCATTTAGCAACCACTTCACTTAACAACAGAATAGTTGTGGTTTCTAAACAAGGACTACCCATACTTGTGCCCTACTGGGGCTTCTTTGCAATAGAAGTTACAAAGAAGTTCTGCTTTCTCACCACAACTGTCTTTGTCTACAGTAGCGATGGACATCTTTATATATCAAAGGTTATTGGGAGGGATGTTGATAGGTAGATGCTTCCATTCAGATTTTTTAGATCAGTGTTTTAATTGCTCTCCCATTTGGAGTTCTGGATTTGAAATATTCAGGGATGAAGGTGGGTGGGCTTATTTTAAGGCCAATCAGCAAATCAGCATAACCTATCTCGTCTGAAAATGGGGAGGACTAATGGCGCCTCAAGCAAATTTATTTATATGCATGTATTTACAAGTGTTTTAGGCCACTGAAAACAGCCATATAGCTGTTCACCAGACACGAATGATAATCTGTCATAGTCTCATCACTCAGGCTACACAGCCATGTGCATCTCACTTCATTTTGGCTATACAAATGGCATATTTAGAAACTTATTTGCATACACAGTGGTAGGAAATAATATTGTATAGTGATATTACTTTAGGAGCTGAAAACAGTATTCAGGAGGAGTGGGAAGAAAGATACTATAAAAAGTATCTTTATGGTTTAAAAAGGCTTTTTTAAACCATAAAGAAACAAAGCACAGTAGCAATTTATATAGCCAACTTACAGACAGGATCCAATTAAAGGCATCGCTCAGTCTGGAAATCATTATGGAGCATTGCATGTCTTTAGCCCTTCTCTTGGTTATTTTTATTCCAAGACTTCCAGTGTTGCTAGGGTCTCTCAACTGCCTTTCTCCCAGCTGATAAAACTGGACGAGGCACAGAAGATGATATTGTTCCTTGGGCCCCCTAGCTTACATGTTGTCTGCAATCCAGTTTGTGGCTTTTGGGAAAAAGCCGGTCAACCTGTGCTAACCATCAGAAAATCTCACCTGATCCTCTGCAAATCCCAATCATTGTTAGAAATGTTTTCCACATTTTCCTCCCGATTTAGAAGACCAAATGGGGTTAACCCAAGAGGGTTAACCAGATTGGGGAGCAGCCAATTGTGATTCACAATTTCTGTTATTGCTACCTCCCTCCCTAGCCCCCTTTCTGAAGAGTGTGCAATCTGGTTTGATTAATATTGGCAAAGCTAGGCAAAGGAAGAAGTCGAATAAGAGTAAGAATTAGAATTAATAGAACAGAACAGAACAGAATAGAATAGAATAGAGTTCTAAGCCCTGTGGAGACATATTTGCAGGCTTGAAAATTCATGAACGCCACTAAAAAAGAAAAGGAAACGAAAAGGGAACCTTGGTGCATCAAAGACTGAAACCAGCCTTGGAGTAGCAGTCTTTCCTGGCTTACAGCCCCTTTGGCAGCTCTACCCCTCAATATATGCAATTACAAAATGGAAAAGAGATCAAGTTAGATGAGAAACTTTATGTCTTTCATAGCCTGCTGCTCTGGCAGCTGCTGATGACTTGATTGGCAGATAACATGGAAAATAATGGCAATAGGAGGTTGCTGTTTTTCCTTTGGCAACCCAAGGGTTTATTTCATATAATTTTTTTGGTTCACTTGAGATGGTTAGCAGTTGCAAGGCTAAAATCTTTTTGCAAAGGCCAAGGATAATGTTTATATTATTGTTTAGGTTCTGTGGTGCCCTCCTGGCTTAGTTGTTTTGGTTCTGTTTCTAGTTTAGAATAGAATAGAATAGAATAACAGAGTTGGAAGGGACCTTGGAGGTCTTCTAGTCCAACCCCCTGCTTAGGCAGGAAACTCTATACCATTTCAGACAAATCTGAATTGTCCAATAGCTTCTTAAAAACTTCCAGTGTTGGAGCATTTACAACTTTTGGAGGCAAAATTGTTCCACTGATTAATTGTTCTAAACATACAAAGTTAATAACGTACACAAAGCATTCTTGCTGTCAAAGGATTTATTTGAGGACCCTCCATCTCAGAAAACCCTAAGCTACATTTCCTCATTGGGCAGCCTCCACCTAGTCGTTGGGTTCAGGTTAATTCAGATATTCTCTGTGTCCTACATTGCTAGAATGTGTGCTGTGATTTTATGCTGAAAAATCTACAGTATCTTTTCTAAAATTGGGAAGATCACCTCTGTGCAATAGAGGATTGGCCTATGTTGCCTGAAACTGAGAATGGTAACTACAGTGCTGGGAGCAAAAATGACACCCCTCCCCCCCAGTTAGATAATTAAAATAGGCACACCGAAAAAGCAGCACTAATGTCAACACTGAGTTCCAATTTTGAGTGTAATGATTAATTTGGCACAATGGCTAATTACTTTTTAATTTAGTTTCTTGTACAGTGAATGCAGAAGCTTCTCCTGTGCCGCCATAGCAATGCAGTAGGAGTTGCACTTCAATAAGTGGGCCTAGCATTTTCAGGCTTCCACAGGAAGTGAGCAGGCTTCTAAATTGCTTCAAACTAATTTGAATAATAATTGCAAATCAGGCTTAGGATGGTGAATGAACCTAGTTATGACTTATTCAACAGCCTATGTGTAACAATGGCTTAGTGTGACATGAACCTTTGCTATTACATAAGAAGTTGTTTTTCTTAAACAAGGTCCATTTGCCCATCTAGTCCAGAAAAATCTAGCAGGATCTTTTGGTGATAAGGGAAATTCCAGAGATTTTTTTTAATCCATAATTTTTTTAGTTACATAGAGTCTTACATACCGGTATATCCTTTTACATGTAAAGCAGGCACATTGCAAAGGAAGAGATGTTCTTATTCTTTTCATGAGAAATATATTGTTATATTCATTGCTTGGCAGTCTCCGATGGTTGCTGAACAATATGGGGCTGTGAAGCTAGCTTATTTATAATATTAAGTCTCTTAAAGTATAATAACTGTTGAAAGGCATGGATGATGAGCATAATTTTTCCTTTTTAAAAAGCCCAATTTTGTTGCATATTATATGGAAATGTGTTTCAGTAAACACACATTGTCTCGCTAATGAAAAAAATGGAAAATCTTATTATGCAGTAGTTTGAAGCAGAATATCTGTACTTGCCTGTTGATGATTTAATCTAGGATGTGGACCAGACACCTGATTCTAGGCTTATTCTAGTATTTTTTTTGGGGGGGGGGGGAAATCCCCTTTCCAACTTTGGGCCTGAGGAGTGTCTCCCATCAATTAGCATGGAAAAAAATAAATGGCTGCATCTTTTCCAACAGATGTATTTATTATGAGGAATCAGTAAGTATATCCGAAGGAATCAAGTTGCTCAATTTTTTTTAAAATGGATGCTACAGATATAGATCAAGGCCCCTTTAAGTTTTTTTTTCAACAACGATAATGTTATTTTTGAAATTGGTTTAGCAAGCAAATTTAGATGTTAATTTGATAGTGGGGAGGGAGAATTTATTAATCCCACTTACTGTTTAATGGGTAAAGTCACTGTAAAAGCCTAAGGCAGGGAACCTGTAAATTACTAAACAAAAGAAGGAGATTATTGTTATTTTAACTTTTTTCTGCTATAGTTACCAGGTGCTGGGCAACATTAAAATATTTCTTATGCGGTTAGTCTAATAACCCATCTAAAGTAATACAAAATTAACCTATATTAAAGCCTATAAACAACAGACTTTGAATAATGTGGGTGCAGCAGCAGCATGAGACATCAAATGTCTAGGAAATGAAAAATGATTTCAGCAAGATTGAAAGTAAATTTTATACTGATTTTAATATAATTTGTCTAGAAGACTCTGTTCAAACAACTGCTTTAATTTGGGTATGTTTTCTAAAAAGATAAGTGCTCAGGTCCATTTTGTTACTACATATGGATGGTGCCTAAACTTTTCCAATGGTTCCTTATGTCCATCCAGAGGGACCATCTTCATGAGAAAAGATATTCTGTATTCTTCCTTCAAATATTTCTGTACTTGCTCTAAGTAAAGAACTATTTCAAATTAAAGTGTGACTTTATTCCACTCCACGGGTATGCACAAAATGGAGAAACTATCTTCCTTAACCATTTCAGGCCAGCTATATGTCTATGGAGATTCTAGGTCATTCTGGTCACGGTTGTCCCAAAGGTGCTTTTTCAAGAGGCAACTGGACTTTCTGGGTTTTCTTTGAAGATATTTTGCTTCTCATCCAAGAAGCTTCTTCAGTTCTCAGAGCTTCATATGCAGCTATGGTTGCATAAAATTGAAAATCAGAGTGGGTGATGGTGGTCAAGGTTGGTCTCTCTTGAACCACGTAGATAGATTCCCCCCAACTCAGTCTTCCCAGAATGTTCCTCCCTCCCTCTCTCCTCACCACCTGCTGATCTCAACTTTTTCTCCCTGCTGCCCAAACCATTCTACTTGGACCAAAATATCCTCATTTTATTCTGTGCGCAGACAACACAGGTGCTTCTGTTCAGGCACAAGCTGTTCCTTACCCAGGATTTTTTTTTTTTTTTTGCATATACCTATTTCTGGCTTTCTACCTTTTCCCATCAGTGTGCCTTTTGGGGGGGGGGATGTTTTACTGATAGTGTCTACCCCTTTTATCCCCCAGTCCTTTAAAACAGTGTTTTTCAACCTTGGGAACCTTAAAATCTTTGCCATGGATGAGAATAATTTATAGCATCAAATTGTATACAAAACATCTGCTTCAAGTTTTGCTTTTTCATAGGATTCCTGCTTTATTTTTTCCTGTCATAGGCCATGTAGCTGTTTTGATTAAATCTAGGGCAAATTTATGCCTGGCTAAAAAAGATTATAGGAAAGATCCTGGAATTTCAAAGTGCATTTATCCAGAGTCCAAATTGCTGGACTACATAGACTTTCTGTGATAATGCAATTCTGTTTCTCTTGCTCCTTACACCAGGAACAAGGGATAATTGACATAATGGCTTTCAGAGTTTTGCTGAAATAATGGAAATACTTAGAATAGGCGAGGGACCACCTGTTTTTTCCGATATGGGAGGGCAGGTTCACTGTGCATCTCTTGTTTGGGCCATAACACACCCACCTAGTTTTCTTAATCTAACTAATCAAATTATGTTCTCACATGCCATTCTGAATCAGAAAGCAGACAATCATATTTTCATCTAATGGGAAGGGCAAAACAAGCTATTTTGGGTACATTGCAAGGGCTTTTTTTTAAAAAAAAATCCAGTTTTAATTCAAACTTCAGTGTTTAACAATTTTTGAAGAAGTAAGTGGGTCAATATACTTGATACGTTGCTAAAAATAGTAACTACTACGTGAATAGCACTGCTGCAAGTAGCTGTGCGGGGATTTAAAAATACAAATTATCTTAAAATATACTCTGATAACACATGCTGTAATTATTTTGAGAGCTGTCTTTGTTAGGTGATCTCAAAATAGATTGGTATTTGCAGTTTTACCTTGAATTAATCCTCTAGAAGTGTGAGGAAGAGTTGGGAGGATTGGACCAACTTGATTTTTTAAAACTTTTAATTTAATTTGTTAAAATTTCTCTACTGACCTGCATTAATGACCTAATTATGAATGTTACTAGATAGTTAAAATTAGGTATACTTTGAGACACACTTTCATTTTTTCAGAAAATATGAAAAAAAATTTCCTATGTTCAGATGACTGGACAATAGAAATGAATTCCTCATCTTTTAACTTCCTTTTTGAAAACTTTATAAAGATACATATACAGTACCCATTTCTCAATGGGCTAAAAACTTGGACCTTGTAAATGAATTCCTTACAAACCAGATTATAATATGATTGTCCTTTATTGAAATGTTTGATTAAATTCTCTGTGCTCATAGATATGCATGAGATGTCAAGTTTTTTTCCTTTTTCCACTATTTAATTAACTTTAAAAGGGGGGGGGGGATGGCAAAAACACAACCCTACTTAAGTATACTACAGCAAGATTGCAAAAGTTCAGGAAACTGTTACATGAAAATCATAAGAATAATCTTTTATTTCTTTGCTGTCATCCAGTGCTTGTCCAGATGCTTGCAGTAAAGATATAAGCTCATATTAAAAATAGTAAAAATATCCCATTTTTGATTACATTCCTCCAATTCCCCAAAATATGGAGAACCATTTATGGGTATGATATACAAGTAGTCTTCAATGGCACTAAAGAAAGGAACATGACCATTTTTCATACTTACAATGATTGCAGCATCCCCTTGGACATGTGATCAAAATTTAGATGTTTTGCAACAGGTTCATATTTATGATGTTTGCTCTCTCCTGGGGTCATGTGATCAGCTTTTATTGACAAACAAAGTCAATGGGGAAGCCAGATTCACTTAACCATATTACTACTGGTAACTTAATAACTGTAGCAAGAAAGGTCATAAAATCGGGCAAAACTCATTTAAATAAATGTCTCACAGTAGTAACATAAATGTTGGGCTGAATGGTGGTTGTAAGTCGAGGACTACCTATATAGTATCATGCCTATAAATATACTGATATGGTATATGAACATGGTTACCCATGTTCTTGTGGGAAGAAAATATTCTTTAAGGCAACACAGCAGTAAGGAAATACTTGATAAAAAGAAGAGTTATTATTTCACAGAAATGAGTGACATCTTGTGGTCAACAGGCAGAACAACTAAACATCCTGTGATTACAGAAATTTGTCACGCTGGAAGATTTTTTTTGACATGGTTGCAGAGCTAGCCCAAAGGACCTCTTAGGCTGGAGGCCTCTCCTGATTTTCATCCCTAAAAAAAAATCACAAGACTGGCATTTGACCCAACTGCCAACAGTGTTTCTCCCTCTCCCTCTCTCTCCCTCCCCACCCTCACTCTCTCTCTCACACTTTTTATTTCTTAGAGTCTTCCACTTCAGTAGACTTAAGCAGAATGGGCTGGTGTGTTTCTGACATGCTAAATATAGCAGCACCTTGGATTCTGTATTGAGAAACAATGATTGCACTACTTTTAATGGTTGCAGGCTTAATAAAGGAACTTTGGTAGCCTGTTACTATAGAACTGGTGCCAGAAAGCAAAAACTTGGCATTAGCAAAGGATATTAAGAATAACAACAAAAAAGATGCAAGTTTCCCTCAGTTTCTCTTAAAAAAAAAATATGAAGTTTATCAGTGCTAATTGAAGAAGATAAAATTCTAACAGGGTAACAAAAGAAAATCAGTGTTACTCAACTGTCCTTTTGGATTATTCCTCTCAAAAAGAAAAAAAAAAGTTGTGCTCCACCAGGAAATTGTGATGAACAAGATGAAAGGCAGGATTGAAATTAAGAGATTTTTAGGGATATCTTTATTTTGAATTAAGCTAAATCTCCATAACAAAATGGATAGCATATGGGCAGAAATCAGCAAGGACTTGTCAGGAAAAAAATCTTGCAGGGCTATACCATGGTCCATCATCAAACTGGACATAGGTATCAAGTAGTTCTACAAGAATCAGAATTGGCCAATCGTTCATTATTTTTTACTAATGAATTGGATGAAGTGGTTTAGGGAAAGCTGCAGTTGATACAATTAGTGGGTGGGTAGCTCATAATGTAAGAAAACAGTTTAAAACTGTACTGTGACATAATGTACTTTGTTTAATTTGGATCTTACGTGAATCAGTCTGAACCCGCACGCTGTAAACCATGGTTTGATTTATCTTGATGACTCCAATCATTTCCCTTGGGCTCCTTGCCTCACTCAGTTTCCTACAATGAAATTAATTCATTGAAATATTAAAGAGATACTGGCAAACAATATAACTAAAAATAGTAGTCTCTGTCATCTTAATTTGTAAGAATGCTTCTAGAAGGTTTCTGAGAAAATAAAAAGGATTGGTAGACATTGCTATGAAGTAGAAAAAAGTAAGCAATGGTAGCGAAACATCCTAAATTGGTAGGATTCAAGAGATTGCAAATGGCTACGTTTCCTATAGCAGCTTCCTATAGCAGGTCCTTTGGCAACTATTTCTGTGAGAGCTCTGAGGACATGTTCTCAAAGATCTAAACAAGTCTTTGTAACCCACAAAAGTTACAGATACCTAATGTACCGTAGCTAAAAGGAATCTTCAGGAGGCAGAATCAGGATCCAGATTTTTTTTTTTCCTGAATGATGATTGTTTGTGGATCATATACTTATGACCACAGTGATGCAGCAACAGATTCTATGACACAAAGATCTGTTGCTATTCCTCTTTTACTCTGTTGTCATTTTGCAGTCTCTCCAGAACTGATGGAATTTCCAAGTGGGGCTTCCAGTGGGCTGTGTTAGTTCCACAAAGCAATGTGACTCCTGGTCCTATAGAATCTGGCAAGCCATCAAGCAAAACAACCATTTGTTGTTTGTTGCCATTATCATGCTGATGTTGCTGGGTAATATTGATGCTAAGGCTACTAGTTGCTTAGCAACTGTCAGAAATTGATGTTGCCTTTGGAAACTGGGGTGGGGGATTTTATAGTGGCTCTCTCACATTCTTATGTTAAACTTTTGATTACCAAGAATAGAGCCACCTTATCATTTCTTACTTAACGTTGCTATTCTTTCTGGTTTTTATTTCGTCCTCTCATTCCTTTCAACATTTTATTCCATCTTCCATTGCTGTGATCAAAGGGGTGTGTGTTAATTTGAATAAGACCTTTGGATGTGGCTGTAATTGACTCCAGATAAAGCTAACACATTCACCATTCGCCAATGCATTTCTATCATATATTCAGTTTTGTCCAACTTTTTAGATTTGTTGGCCTAGTGATAACGTAACGGTGTTATCAGCCTATGTGGCTTATCAATAATCTCTTTACTATGGCATCCATATCAAGCAGGAATACTGGGGCCACACCGTGTTTAGAAGAAATGCTAAAAATATTTAGGAGAAAAATACCCTAAGACTGGACGTTTCAGTCAAGGAGGATCTGAATGTGTTTTGAAGTCAATTGTAGTCATTTGGGGACAGGAGGAAAAAACTGCTTTGATTGGAAGGCAGACAGGAATGGAAATGCCATGGAGGTAGGGCTGAACTACAAAGACCCATTTTTAGAATTTCAAGTATGGTCTCCCTTTTAACAGACCATTGTCTTCACAAATGGACTTTAGCTTCCAGAGTTTTCATCAATGGCCATTCTGCACATTTTTCACATTTATATCCACGTTTCTGAAGGAAGCTTCCATCTTGGGAATGTTTATTTAAATACCACTTTGGCTTCACACCCCATCTCAGATTCTTGCGTTTGCAGTACTAGACACAATTATCTTTTTTTTTTCTTGCTGTTTCTCAGGGAATGCAAATGTTTGGTTATTGGGTCTGTTGCTTTTGAAGATGGTTATGAAATGAATACATTTCCAGAAAGCAATACCAATGTATACCTTATTTGTAGTATCCAATCTGGTTTGGTTTTGCCTTCTGAATTTTCGGACTTGTGCTAAAACCCATCTTCAAGAAACTTCAAAGTTCCCTGAAGATGAGCTCCAGCACGAGTGTGAAAGCTCAGAAGACAAAACCTCTGGCCCCGGTAACAGATCCAGTTTGGATCCTGCAATATTATCCTGGGACATGTATATTCTCCTTCATTCGTACATCTTATTTGTTTATAAACATGTATATGTTACCTAGTCAGTATATTATATAACATTTATGAGAACATTGCAACCCATTAGAAAGTTCACAGGAAAAACCTGAGCACCCCATTCAATTAAGGTGATTTTCTGAATTAATCTCATCTAATATCTCACTTAATTCCAACATTTCTTTTGTTTTATATGTTAAGAGTTCCTGCTCCCACTTTCCTCCAACTAATGTTGAGAGAACATACCTTTTAAACCTGAAAAATGTCCAGGATTATGGCAGCAATAATAATCTGGGTTAGAAGTCCTTTTGGACAGACTTCTGGACAGGTTATGATGATATTTTACAACACTTTCATTTAAAATATAAAAATGCACTTTACAACAGTTAAACCTAAACGGAATCAGCAATAAGTGAGCATATTTCAAATCCTCATAAGCAGTGAACCTAATACATATGGTGCAAATTGGGCATGTTCTCTCTACTTCATTTCTTTCCTGAACAAGGAAAATGTGTCCTTTCCAATGCAATGTGATAAAAAGCATGCATTCAATAAAAGCCTCAGATTCGTTTTTTTAAAAAATGAAGGAAGATTTTTATTATTTTATTATTATTATTTTCAACAATTTCTTTAGCTTAACACTTAATTGTAAATTAACCAACCATTGTGTATTTTCCAGATAAAATTAATGAAGAAAACAGTATACCAGAATCTTCCCTTAAAGACAAAAGACAGTATCCAACATGAAGATGCCAGACACTATGTGTGAAATCACACTTTGCCACATGTACAGCATTGCGATTGTGCGCAGAACAATCTGCCACAGAAAATTCCAACCAGGGAAATTCATGCACCTTAGTAAAACTTTAATAGTATTCATTAGTAGAAGTTAGTGCTTTGGTCTTTTGGGGGGAGAGCTTGTGCTGTGTGCTGCAGTTGCAAATTGGCAATAAAGCAAACCAAATCTATTTATTTACTCAAACTGAATTCTCATGTGCTGGTTATTAATTCTAACACCAGCTAAGCATGGCAATGGACATGAGATACCCTACCTTGAGCAGGAAGGTAGATGACTGCCAATATCTCATTCCTTTCCACGCTTCTACATAGTATATATTGACTATCTTCATACCTAGAATTATTGTGTACGGAGCAGAATAGGCTGGACTTAATCAAGCCTCACATGAAACAAAGGTGCTTACCTATATGAGTTTTTATTCTTTTGGAGCCCTTGGTTATGTAATCATACTTAATGTTTATTTGGGGGGAGAAAAAGCAGAAAGAGGGAAATCACATAATTACAAGACAATAGGGGCTGAGCAATGTGGGTTTTTTTGGGAAGCTGTCCAATATATATTGATCAGCTTTAGGATGTTCATAAAAGCAGCACCCCTGAAAATTTCAATGTGAGATAAATGCAAGATATATCAAATGGCTTCAAGTTGTTCTAGTAGTTAACTTTGGCTCTGGGCATGTTATTTTACCAAATAAATATGCTCTGACTTAAACTTGGTTTGTGCATAAGCAATTCCAGGTTAATCACTAGTTTTTCTAATTTTTAAAAGATACCTCTTGTGCCCTTCTCAGAAATATTGGAGAGGTTTTTTTTCCAAGCTAGATGACCTAATGTTCTCATTTACTACACAGGAATTCCACAAGCTTTCCCTCAGGTCATATAAAGAAAACAAATACAGTTTTTATTTATTTAACATACCACTTCTTACACATTAACTTAAAACACTAAAATAATCAAACTAGTCAAGGCTTATTAAGTTAGTTGATTTGAGAATTCAGGGAGTTGAAGTTTGCACAGCTTAAAGTTGCCAAGGTTGAGAAACACCAGTATACATAATGTGACTTTTTAGGGAAGGCCTTCGCATTAGAGTGATGGACATCTCTAGAGAAAATAATTTACCGTTGTGTTTGGGCTCTGAGTTTGGCAGTTGGAAGTAACAAAACAGATCTGGCCTGAGAAGAATGGTTCCCTGACAGCTATTTTAAATTTGGCACGCTAAATGTAGCTGGTGATTAAATTAATCAGCACAAAGGTATTTAATTTTCCTTGGATTGTCAAAAATAGGGCTATTTGAGCTAAATTTTAGCACAAGAAAGTAAAATATATTTTCAATGGGATTTTGCCTGCTCATTTTTTCTGCCTTCTCCTTGCATTTCAGCACTTTTATTTAGCACTGGATGGAACAGAATATTTATTTTGTAAATTGGGCTGATTTTGTTTTTTGGATACTATTTAACAGCAAAGTAGTTTCTACAGCTGTCATCAGGCAGAAGCCTTAGATAAAAGTTCCCAGAAATCATTATCAATAAACTTTTGCAGGTTTGGCTGTTGATTCATCCTTGAGGTTTTATAAAGGTGCGTGTATTTCTCTGCTTTGATGTCATGTTAGAAATATTAGAATACAGCCAAGGAAAAATAATGCACTGCAACTTATTTCTTTCAGTGAGGAACATTTGCCAAAGAGGCCATTAGAGGGGGCAGTGCTACTATAAAATTCAGAGTTTACATTTTGGCAGTGGCAAAGCCTGGAATAACAACAACAAATGTTAAATGATCCCAAAATTAGAAAATCTGACACATCTGTAAATTTTATATTGAACCCTGTATTATGAAAATCAACTTACACAAATGTGATGGTCAATGAAAGGATGTGCTTGTACAAGTAAATTGAGAATTAGACCATTGGCAGAGCATTACCAAAAACACACTTAAAGGACGGTGATTAATATGGCTATTCCAGATTGAAATCCCAAAGAATGTAATTATAGATTCTATTCAGGTACTGCCATTTCTACATCACAATCAATACACACCAAAAAATAAGATATTATTGCTTGTAAAAGACTATTTAAACTTATTATAAAAAGACTCTTTTATTTTGTTTATAGGGATATAGGATTAGGACAATTAGCAAAGTAAGTCTCTTTTTTCTCCCTCAGCTTCAAATTACAACATCAATTCCTTCAAGAAAGTCTTAGTTCTTAAGATTGTTAGCAGTGATTTAATAAAGAATTGCAAATATTCTTACATAATATTAATATTATTAAATTATAATTTCAAGTGAAATTTCTACAGGAAGATTTCCTGGTAGCTATTTACATATTTCTGCATTTCCAGACTAAAAGGTTTAAATGATAATATACTGTATCTAATATTAAATCAATAAAGTCTTTCAAAGTTAATTTATTAATTGTGCTGAAGTTCTGTTTTAATGGACAAATCAGTTACTATGATCTTGTAACCCATTTATTTCCAGTAGGTTTTAAAAATGTTTCTATGGACAAGAAAAAACAATATTATACTAAGAGCACAAAACATTTTCTGTTTAAAAAAAGATTAAATTATAGCTTCTGTAAAAAAAAAATACAGCATTTTTGTTTTTAAATAACATATTTCTCCAGTGTCAAACAGCCTGTAATAAACTTAGAATGTATTTCATTAAAAAGTTGACCTGCTATCTTAAAATGGTTTCTACTATACATGCTTACACTGAGATTCTTAATGCCTCAACATCTACAGAATTTCATTCTATATATTAATTTATGACTACTTTTTAAACAGTACATTTAGAAGAGATCCAGTATTAGAAACATTAAAAAGGTGTTTTTATATATATAATAAAACCATTCGTGATTTGTTCTGTTTTTTCTTCAGAACTCTCACCACAGAGCTAGAAATTGGTTGAACTACTGGATTTTGTTTTATCTCTCATCTTCAAAATAAATTCTACTTACTGAGAAAGAATAATCAGGTACTCTCAGGCACTGGAAACCCGGATTCAGTTTCCTCTTTCAAAAACAGATTTCAATTCTGAATCTGGGTATATCCTGTGCCATGAATACTATTATGGGCAGATCTTTTCACTCCTAACAAATCTTAGTTTCTCCTTTTCTACCTTTAGGAAGATGGAAGAGAAATCCTGTCTTTATTCTTGCAAATTTCTATACCATCTTTGGATCTCTCAGTTTTAAAAAGAATAATTGCTCATCTTTTATCAGATGTATACAGGGTGAAGAAAAACTGCATCTAAAAATATAACTTAATTCTGATGCCAAAAAAGAACAAGATCTTTCTTAAGGTAGGCATGTAGGTAGGGGTTGGAAGTGGTTATTTGCATATCAAATCTATATACCTCCCTTTTCATTTATGATAATTGCTGGACTCTTGCAACCATGAGCATTGCTAATTCCCCCTGATGACACAGTTTTGTTATATTATGTTTTGTTATATTATGGGAATGGTATTAATAAAAACTGTTCCGAACTAAGCAAACTCATTAGCTTACAATTCTAATAGCTTTCTTTCCGCGACAGGCTCGTAAACCTGCACTTCTGATTGGCCCGCTGATAGCGGATCATGATTGGTTGGTTTTGGCTGATCTGATTGGCTGATAGCGGGTCGCTGCTGATTGGTTACTCCCAGAACGGCAAACTCAAATCATTGGGTATTGTGACAGCAGCCAGTTCTATAAAAGGAGCTGCTGCTGCCCTAGTATTTTGCTCTCTGTTCTGAAGTCACTAATAAAGAGTTGGAGTCACTATTCGATGCCTCGTCTCCGTTCCTTGTGCCCAGTCTCCCAGATCTAACACTGGCAACGAGGGTGGGATACGGAGACGAGAGAGCTGAATAAACACTCATTCAACGCTAATAGAGCACATGGCTGAGAGCGCACCAATCGCAGCAGAATGACCAGCGGCGCCATGCAACCCGCTCCATTTGACCCGGCTAACGAAGACTGGGACTTGTATATGGACAGGTTTCAGATGTTCCTGGAGACCAACAACTTGAAGGATGCAACACCTGGCAAGAAACGAGCTGTGTTCCTGACCCATTGCGGGCCCACCGTTTTTAAAATGGCAAAGGCACTTGCAAAACCAGCTGAAGTTAAGACGATGGAGTGGGACAACCTCACCCCAATCCTCCGGGCCCATTATGCCCCAGCGGTGCCAACACTCATCAGGAGACACGAGTTTTACAGAGGGACCAACAGGAAAGCGAAAGTGTTGGAGACTTCATCGCGGACCTCAGAAACCTGGGGGGACTCTGTGGCTTCGCAAACCTCGAAGAAGCCACGAGAGATCGAATTGTTCTGGGTCTAAAAGACCCCACAACCCAGAGAAAAATCATGGCAAAGGGGGACATCGCCCTCGTGGATATCATCGCCGATGCTACTGCAGCAGAAGCAACCAGGAAATCGGCAGCTCGAATGCGCCGAGTGAACGCACTGCACCGCCAACTCGCCAGTGACCATAAACCCCTTTCCGAGAGGCATGCAATGACCACGCACCATGAAGATCTCGAATCCTCCTCAGAAAGCGAGGAAGAGGAGGTCAACAGACTCAGGTCAGACCGCGATCAGTGGGATCAATGGGCTCGTAAGCCCTCGTATCAGTGTGCTGGATGTGGAGGAAATCACCCATGATCAGATTGTAAATTCCTAGATGCCCTCTGCCGTTCCTGTGGAAAGAGGGGCCACATTGCAAAAGTCTGCAGAGGCAAGCGAGAGTCCAGCCCAAACTGAAGAGAAAATAATTTCTGGCAGACAACAGGCACCCCACCAGTAAACCGGGACCGCCCAAGCAACCAATGGAACCACTACTACAAAAATCGAGCACCAGCCACTTCTACCAGACGAGAAGAGGCACACCAAACCATCACCATCGGCCACGCTTCATCCCTTGATGCAAGGAAGATCCGAGTAAAGGTCACCATTGAGAAGCGTCCATGCATTATGGAAGTCGATTCCAGGTCCTCCCTATCAATGGTCTCCTGGAAAACCCTCAAACATCTGATCCCTGACGTCCGTCGCCAGGATCTTAGCCCTCAAAGAATCATATTAAAGGACTACCAAGGAAATAGGATTCCAGTTGTCGGTTCCAGCCACGTCCAAGTCTCCTTCAAAGACCACACTGCAACTCTACCACTTACAATCATCGATAAAGATCAACCCAGCTTATTAGGCTTGCAGTGGTTCGCGCCACTAGGAATCGAACTAGCGGGCATCAACCAAACCGAAAGCAATGACTGGGAAGCGGCTCTCGTCCAAGAATTCCAGGAAGTGTTCACCGAGAAGGTAGGCAAGTACAAGGGGTCCCCCATATTGTTTAACCTCTGCCCAGATATTGTGCCCATTTGCCTTAAGCCCCGTCGAGTGCCTTTTGCACTTAAACCAAAGATTGATGAACAGTTGGACAAATTAATAGCCCAAGGCGTGTTGGAACTGATCGACCACGCCTGATGGGAGACTGCAATTGTAACCCCCATAAAGCCTGATGGATCTCTGAGAATTTGTGGGGATTACAAGGCCACCCTAAATCACGCACTTCAGCAGAGCGCTTACCCCGTGCCTGTGGTCCAACACCTACTTCACTCCCTTGGGGGCGGGAAAATATTTGCAAAATTGGACCTAGCCCAGGCATACCAGCAGCTGCCTGTAGATGCAGAGACCGCAGAAGCCCAAACTATTCAACGCACCGAGGGGCATTCAAGTGTAATAGACTCCAGTTCGGAGTGAGTGTAGCACCTGGCATCTTCCAAAGCCTGATGGAGAGATTGCTACAAGGCATAAAAGGGGTCGTGCCATATTTTGATGATGTCTTGATAGCTGCCCCCACTAGAAGTCTACTAGAAAAGTGGCTAAGAATGGTCCTCCAAAAATTTAAAGACGTTGGCCTGAAGGTCAAGAAGGACAAGTGCCAACTGTGTACGAAGAGAGTTGAATTCCTTGGTTACCTTCTTGACAAACAGGGAATTCACCCTACTGAGAAAAAATTAGCTGCAATAAAAAATGCCCCAAGACCTAGAAACAAAACAGCTCTTCAAGCCTTCCTGGGACTTATTAACTTTTATAACATCTTCCTACCCCAGAAGGCGACTGTTGCTGAACCCCTGCATAGGCTCCTCGATAAGAAGGCTTCCTGGGTCTGGGGATGTCGAGAAGAGCGAGCTTTTCAGCAAGTAAAAGACCTTTTAACATCAGATGCTGTATTGATACAATATAACGAGACTTTACCCTTAAACGTTACCCGTGACGCCTCACCGTTTGGAGTAGGAGCCATCCTGAGCCACGTCCTGCCAAACGGCACTGAGGCATTTTTTTCCAGAACTTTATCTAAAACTGAAAGAAACTATAGCCAACTAGATAAAGAGGCTCTCGCTATTGTGGCTGCGATCAAACGATTCCATGAGTATGTATATGGAAGGTCCTTTTCTATAATCACCGATCACAAACCATTACTGGGCATCTTGGTGGGGGATAAATCAACTCCCCATATCTTATCACCAAGAATGACATGCTGGTCAGAGTTTTTAGCCACATACGACTACCAACTACTACACCGTCCAGGGAAAGCCATTCCCCACGCTGATGCCCTGAGCCGTTCTCCGCTACCAGAAGTTCTAGACGACCCAGCTCCAACCCTAACTGTGCTACAAATTGAGACACTCCCTTCACCACCGCTGACTGCGCAAGACATCACATCCGAAACAAGGAAAGACCCTTGTTTAGCACGAGTCCTTAGCTGGGTACAAAGAGGTTGGCCTGACAACGAACTCAACGACACCTTCAAGCCCTTCAAATACAGGCAGACAGAATTTTCACTCAAAAAGGATGCATATTATGGGGAGACAGAGTTGTCATCCCAGAAAGACTACAGCATAAGGTCCTAAAACTATTGCATGATGGACATCCAGGCATCGTGCAGATGAAGGCAGTAGCAAGGAGCAACGCTTGGTGGCCAGGTATAAATAAGCAAATAGAAGCCTGGGTGGCCACCTGCAACAAGTGCCAGGAAACGCACTCAGCTCCACCAAAAGCACCGCCAACTGAATGGGAAGCACCACAAGGTCCCTGATCCCGTATCCACATTGATTTTGGGAGACCCACAAAAGGGCATACATTTCTCATAACAGTGGATGCCTATTCCAACTGGCTTGAGGTCAACAAAATGAAGAACACCACCACAGAGGCAGTCGTTAAAATACATCACCCCACCCTTGAGACAGAACCTAGGGGGGAGGGGTGTTCCGAACTAAGCAAACTCATTAGCTTATAATTCTAATAGTTTTCTTTCCACAACAGGCTCGTAAACCTGTACTTCTGATTGGCCCGCTGATAGCGGATCGTGATTGGTCGGTTTTGGCTGATCTGATGGCTGATAGCGGGTCACTGCTGATTGGTTGCTCCCAGCACGGCAAACTCAAATCATTGGGTGTTGTGACAGCAGCCAGCTTTATAAAAGGAGCTGCTGCTGCCCTAGTATTTTGCTCTCTGTTCTGAAGTCACTAATAAAGAGTTGGAGTCACTATTCGATGCCTCGTCTCCGTTCCTTGCGCCCACTCTCCCAGATCTAACAAATACCATTCCCATAATATAGCCATATTCAGGGAAAGCCTTTTGTTCTGAATGCTAGGAATGAGAAGGCTAAATAATTTCCATAAATTTAAAAGGCTACAAGTACCTCTTCCCCTCCCATTTTTCACATGTTGTACATGCACCAGGACTTCATGTTGGGACTGAAATGAGCTTGAATTAACAGAAATATTTCAATGCAGCTGGTATTCTACTACTTTTAATACTTTCCTGTACAAGTTTGCATATTAACTGTTGTTTGCAACCTTCCAAGTCAGATAGCTGTATATTGCAGTAAATAAATATTTAAACCACAAATGTATAAGTTAACTTTATATTTCATTGCCTATTTCAAAATGCAAGGTGTACATTTACATATATTAAATCATATGCCATAATGTATACTTCTCAATCAAGACTGCTTTAGGCAGAATTTCTCAGAGGATGAGAACTAACTGAAAATTTCATCATCTTTATCCCATTCAACTTTTTAGCAATGGTTTTTGCCCTAGGCATGCAAGGCTCTTTTTTATGCTTCTAGGGCTTTAATCTATTAAGAAATGAATTTTAATCATGTTCATTTTCTATTTTGCTATATTTAATAGAATCCTTGGGTTTTTTTTTTCTGATGTAGCTTTTGTTGCCTGTTTTATTTTGTTGACAATTATCCCAGGAATATAAGAAAAAAGAATTTTTAAATTTGCAGTAAAAATTGGCAGCTGATTGCAGAAATGAAATAGGATCAAAGTTATAAGTTTGAATAACCAAAACATTTTTTAAATTTATAAAACACAAACATCTGCCCTTCAGTTCCTAATCCTGAAATGCATCAGTTTCCTATAGTTCTTCTAAACAACAAGATAGTTAGATTGGCTACCAACTATTAAATCTAACCTAAACTATTCTAATTCATACAGATATTGTACAATATTGCCTAATAATTACTATACATAAATATGAATATATACCAACTTGAAGTATAAGGTTTTTAAAAATAAACTTAAAGAGTCATAACATAATTTGACCAGCGTCTATACTGCAACTATCTTTTTTCAGTCTATACACAGAAATTCTCTGATATGAATGTTGAAAGAAATTCTCTGGAAAGCACATAAATAAAATAGTTTTAGACAATCAGACTGAAACTCTGGAGGTTTTATGATAGTAAATGCTTAAAATTAACATCATTCTTGTATTCTATTATCTATATTAGATTATTTCTAGCAGAGTTCATACTCAACCTATTGATTTTGCAATCAACATTTGATTGCTATTTTACAAACCATTAAAATGCTATATATAACATACAACTGTCTAGATTTCATTCCATGGGTATCCCTATAGTCATGCTTTAGCCATGCTTTTTTTTGTGTGTGTGTCCCCTGATTACTACTTTCTGCTGTAATAACAGGTTTGGAAGCCATTTTCAAATGGCTCCAAAATATTAATACATAATTTGGAATCTTGAATTGTGAAATGAAGACAACTGTTGCCATTCTAACAGAGAAAACATAGCAATCATTAGAGTAGAAACTAAAAGGAATATATGATAACATCTAGATAGAATTTCTAATCCTGGCATGAAACACCATTTTAAACAGCTGTACTCTAATGCAGTCTTCTTATGAATGTTACTTTCTAGATGTGTTGGGGTATAAATCCCAGAATTCCCAGCCAAATATGGGCATCCTTCATGCTGGCTGGGAATTTAGGGTTAAGTAATCTAAACATTTGGTGAGGACCAGATTGGAGAGGCAATTCTACTGCCTTCATTTAGAACAATGCCCAGGTAATCTAGGATAGTGATTAAATTATCCACCACCAACTGTTGTTGATAATCATTGTCTAGCTGTATATTATATATGTGTATATATAGCTAACCTTTTTATTGGCTAATTTAAAATATTTACATTATTATTATTCTTAGAGGTTTCAAATTCTCCCAAAAATAATCTGCAGTAACTGGAGCATTTTCACAAGTGACTTTTGTTAGAAAGTCATTACTCCATCTGCAAACTGAACGTGATTTAAAGTTAACTCTGCTAAAAAGTAAACATTCTCTTTATGCTAGACGTAGATCAGTATATCTAGCACAGTAGAAGCCATATCCTTATTTGCTGCTTCTGGAAAATGTACAATTGTATAAAGATGCATGGACGAATCAAGAATATAATACGAGTAGGACATGTTCACTCATAGATTAGCTATATGTACAAGCATACAAAGCCACATGAAAGCCAAAATGCCAATTTTAATTATTCCCTGCGTTCATTAATTCAAAAGTGCATTATAATAATTCACATATGAACACAAATAACTTCAAAGACCTCATAATGCTTTTAGAGTCACTTGTGAAAATGCCTTTACTACTTCCTGCAACTGAACTTTGAAAAAATCCAATTCTTCCTCTTCTTCCCCCAGGTTGTCTCTCAACACTGGATCAAATAAAATTTCTTTCTGTTAAATGTAGCTTCCCAAGACCCTTTCCACATATCTCTCAGATGATAAATGGAATGTCATCTTCTTGTATCTTAGTGCAGTCCCTTAAATAAAGCAAACCTTTATATTGTAATTTTACTTGCAATAGTGGAATAAATTATTGTCCTTGAAACCAAACCCTATTCCACATCAAAAGATATGCACTAAAAATCCAAAGCATGGCTAGAATATGGGAATAAGAAGACACAACGAGAAGAAGCACAGCAAAAGCTGAGGTAAGGTATGGTGTGTGTCTTTGTGTGCTGACAATGTTCATATCCAATAATAAATCTAATCTCTACAAATTTTCCAATTTGTAATTTTTGCGCAGTGTTCCAGTTAAGTGGTTTGCTATGTTCTGTGTTGCAACTGATTGACCTAGAATCTTTTCTAGTTCTTCCCACAAAATAATTCTTCAGCAGTATTGTTGACCTAAGTCCTATAGTAGTAGAAGACACTGCTGGTAATTTGGCACAGTATTAAAAAAAATACAGCAATGGTACTTGTACCTTAAATGCAATTTGCTCTAAGAAATAGTTGCAGTTCTTTCTCCCTTTTCCCCACTTTTTAAAAGGAAAAAGAACATTTACAAACCCCGTAAAGTTTCCCTGAAACTGCTGTTATTTAGGTCAGATGTTAGCTTTGAATAATTAATAGCCAAAGTTCATTTTATTTTCAAATTTGTAAAATAGTATTAAAAAAGAACATCTTCCCCAATGAAAATAAATGGTTGCAACATTTCAAGATGTTACATTGATCTGAAGATGTGCAGATGACAGTGAATAAATGAAAAACCGAAAAGTGTGTCTTATCAGCATCATTTCATAATTAGGACTTGTGCCCCACAGCTCCTCCTACTTGGATGGAGAAAGGTCGGTGGCCTCCATTTTGATTTCATCAAGGTTACTTGGCTATCCTCACCTTCAGACTCCCCCAGGGACTGATTGAAGATGCAATGCACTTGAGGACAGCGTTCAGGCAAACAAAACCTTGAGATCATGATCTTAAAAATAGAATCAGTACCCTTAGTACTTCCTTACTCATTAAGATCTGTCACAACAAGGTCCTACTGTACTCTCCAGGGAAAGTTGTGAGGACTGGCGAAGGAGGGGAGCAGTAGTAGGATCCACCATCGAAGAGGTTGGGAAAAGCTTATACCAACCAACTGCCAGAGTGGACAAATCCAGTTCTTCCAAGAGGACCCGAGCAACACCCATGAAGTACTTGCGTTCCATACGCCCATAGTTTCCCCAGACAATCACCTTGGGAACAAAAAGGATATGGATTGAGTTTGATCCAGGAACACAAATGATGGATCCTAAGAGATTTTTAATGTAGGATTTTTTTTCTTTTGACAAACTTTGTCACACGCTGTGATCTAATCAACATCAAAAGGAGAAACTTGAGCAAAATATCAGAGGAAGTTGATACCAGGTGTTCCAGTATTGTCAAGATTGAAAAACCTATTGGTTTGTCTCCTGCATTTCTATTTTTGACATAGCGTTAGCATTTCTAACAGCCTAGCTATAGGAACATAGACATCTCTTTTAATCTACATTATATTTTTTGATCCTCCAAGCCCCAACATTGTTTATTCTTACTTACAATAGCTAGCTGGGGGTCTCACTGTCTCTTACTATCTGACCTATTTTTTTTCTCTAATTATAATATACTGAAGACCTCCCTGTATGAAAGTGACTACATATTAAGCTATGGTTCCTTCCACTTTTTGTCATTTTCTATTACAACCAGAAAAACAAATTAGAGTACAGTTGAGAAAAGAAATGATTCCTAATTATGGAAAGCAGTGGGGAATGGTTCATTATTATATTCCCCCCCCCCCACTTTTAAGGCATATGAATTACTCAAGCCAGTTGATAGAGGATTATCCTTTTATCAGCTACACTGAACAATGTTTTTGAAAATTACATTTTGTATACCATCTAGAATCATTGGGGACTGTGTCATTCATAAATATAAATAAATGAAGGACTATAAATATTTCAATATGTTTTCAGGCTAGTAACTGTTACTGATTTGATTATACCTCCACCATCCTTAACTACAGGGCTGGGTTGTATCTTTGAATATTGTTTAGAAAGTCCAGCTGGCCCCAGAATTTTGCAGAAAGACTGCTGATTATGGGAAGTATATGACTTCCCTGGTCATTGATTTCTTTTCTTAAGGCAATTCAAGTATTGATTATATGACATATGTACAGTACATGGCCTTCATACTATAGGGCCTGTTTGTCCAAGGGACTGCCTTTCTCCACTCTTTCTGCCCATTCTGTAAGACCCATCAGGCATGCTTTGAGTCCCATTCATCCAGTAATATTTTCAAATGGATCCTAGGAAATACATATTTTCTGTCCCATTGCCTGCTGTACACAAAAGCAGTCCACCAGAAGTTTGAACTGCCTTTGAATGACTCTTGTAAACCTATTTTTCCCTAAACTCTGGAATAGATCAAGATGTCTCTTTTCACAAGGCCCTAAAATCTCTGACTTTCCCCCTGAAAATTGCATCAGAACATGGGATGAATCTATACAGAGTTTAAGACCCTTGAATGAGATTTGTGGGACCAAGATTTGGTTAGCCTCAACTGCTTCTATTATTGTTGTTATTTCTATTTCATTACTCTATTTGTTTTTAACATTCCAATGCCGTACCTTTGTAGAATGTGTTTTGTTTTATTTTTACTTGACATGACTAATATTTTTACTTCTCAAACTCTCAAAAACTGTTTATAAACCAGTTGTGATTATATGTTTATTCTATTGACTTGAAATGCTGAGAATATTGAGAACATTCTAAGGTGGCTGCTCAGAATCCTGTAGCAATATTTTTTCCCCCTCAACAATGTTTTCACTGGAGTGGCAGGAAGCAGCCTGTGATTCTAAGATCTTTTTTTTTTGGCTGAGGAGAAACAGAAAAGTTTGATCAAATTTACTTCTGCTTCTTTTGGCCGGATTATTAAGTGGAAGTACAAAGCCCTCAGAATAGCATCTCTTTTAGAGGATCTCTGCAGGCAGGAGGAAGGATAGAAGGAAGCTCTCTGCTACACCATTTCAGACAAGCACAACATTGCAGCAGGAAAATATTAGTTTCACTCTGCAGAAGAGCCAGATAGAAGCTGGTTTGCTGATGTTGTGTAAACATTAAGATCTGAAATTACTTACTGACTAGTGCAGCAGCACTCTCGTGTGCACTCTCCAGACTTTTTGCCAGCAAGCAAACACATTTCATTGGGCTTTTGAAACTCCCTTGCTCCTTAATTAGATTTTGGTACCTTCTTCCCCGCCTCCTCCCTCCATTGGTATGCTTCTATTTCATTTAAAGAGTGTAGAAAGTCAGCACCTACCCTCTCCTAGGAGAATGAAATATTTTGAGGAATATTTTAAAAAGTCAGAATATTATATTTTCCTAAATGAGAAATATGTTTTAGAGGCAGAAAGCAGCCTCCATCTTTTCTTAATAGCCCATAGCAGATGTCAGCACTTAAGAGATAAAGAGCTTACTGAAAGAAGTATCCAGATAGCTCCATTCATAAGCAAAAACTCTCACCCAATAGCCAAAACAGAACGAAAGCCATTAAACCACAATAGGAATTGCATCACCCTCAGAGCAGTCCAAACTTCAACCAAACCTGGGAACTCAGACACACACCTAGGATTTGCATTTCCTCTTTTGCCTATAGAGCCAACTATGACCTCTACATAGCTCTACATGACCCCATAGGAATCTGGCAACAGGCAATAGACTACATGTTCTTGCACAGGAACATTGGGCAAAGCCCAAAGAAGGTATAAAACCCCACACTCAACTCCATTTTGTCAGCTGCCCAGAATCAGATGTGCTTGGTGTTTTTGCTTTACCCTCTCTCCAGCTAGCCTCCAGCCTCCATTTTATTTCCAGTGCCTTCCTCCTGGCTTGGAATTGAACCAGATAGATATTTCTTCCCACAAGAGTTTTGATCATAATGTTATTTTATCTAGTTTTTATTGTGTCTTGAAAGCAATTTTAATAGAAAGGTGGAATATAAATAAAGTGAATAAACTGCACCTTACCTGAAGCACTTTGCCTTGCGGGCTCTCTGGGAAAAGTAACACTTGATTGTACAGGGGATCTAAAGATTTGCGAGCCACTTTAGTTTTCTTCTTTGCAATGCAAACCCCATTTTCTAGGAGATAGGCCTTGATGTATGCCGCTGGAAGAAATGCATGGTAAGTTCAAAGCTGATTTTTTTTTTTTTTTTTTAAAAATCCACCCATGAAGCTCATGTGGCTTTTTTCACAGGCAGGAAGTTGTTTTGTGGAAAGAGTTACCTGTATAGTTACTGGCTTTATTTTTAAGAAGTTTAAAAAAGAAAGTTTCTTCACTTGTGTGTCTCAGCAAAGGCTAATACTTGGCTTAATTGATCTGTGCAAGATCAAAATTGACTACTACTTGAATCTCAAGGAAATACCAAGGCTGTAAGCTAGGCTGAAAAGTCAAAGTATATTTTACAAAAAGGCAGTGGCAACCATTTCTGCATGGCTAACAAGAAACTCAACGGACGCTGAGCTTTAATTAAAGATTTTAGTTTGACCTTCGCTTGATGGTTGCCCTGATCTAGTACCTTAAGATTGTGAGGATTGGATGAGGGTGAGCAAACTGAAACTGACTCCCCTTAAGACAATGTTACTGTTTATACAAATGCCTTCTGGGCCCTATTTGCTTCATTTATTACTCTTGATGGAATTGTGTTTATCTGAAGAAGCTGATGTACAAACTGAGGGTTCTTCTGGTTTCACTGCTTCAGTAGAGCAGCAAGTTGGGATCTGTGGCTAGGGAACTTTCAGCCAGCTCTGGCTGTTTGGTCAGTTGCAAATTTTTCTGGACCACGAAGTGCAGAAAACAGTGACTCATCTCCCAGTTAAGCTGCCTGCCTTCTAAGAAGGCAACTCGGAAGTTGCAGTTGGTGCAAAATACAACTCCTCATACAGTGATCAACATTAGTCAATTCAGTAGAATTAACATTCATCTTTTGCATTGGCTTGCTAGTAGATATGCAAATATATATGTGTGTTCAGTCTTTACTAGGGAAGCAGTGAATGGAGACAGGACGTCTTATTTCTTCTTATTGGAACAAAAATTTCATTCCATTCTCATAGCTAGAGACCTTGTGAAAATTAAGTTTCCCAGTAAGAAAAGTAAGAAAGGGGTTTTCTTCCTAGAGTTCCTAGTTGCATAAAGGGATGAATTTTTGTTCCAATCATAGCAGGGAGGGAAAAGAGATACACTTTAATCTTTGTGTACTGTGTTTCTGCTATGGACCACACATCATAAGACCATTCCTGTGTAATTAAATTGTGTTACATGGAGTGCAATTGATTTCCCATAGTGATAGCTTGATTTATTTACAGCTACAATGACAGTTCATAATTACAATGAAAAGTCCAATTCTTAGCAATGGTTGGAAGAGTTTTTCTCACTATCTTGCACGCACCTTTTTATCTCTATAAGAGACTTTACAATAAAGTTAACCAATGACATGGAACCAACCATTCTTGCTAGGTTTTAACAGTTGGTGAACTATTCTTGCTCATGGCCCATCATTTTGCAATAATATTCTTCAATGCCTTGAAACAGAAATACAAAAATGTGGGAACTACCATATAAGGAGAATAACAAAATGGTTTGATCTTCCCTTTCTCATACCTTTCTTCATCCCTTTTGCAAGCAAAACAGTACCCTAATTGTTATGGACTAAGCCAACGCGTCAGTAACAACCCTAATAGCTTCACTTTAACAGCAGGCTCGTAATCCTACACTTCTCATTGGCCCGCGAACAGCGAGTCGTGATTGGCCGTTTCTGGCTGATCTGATTGGCTGGCAGCAGGTCTCTCTGATTGGACACTTGTTAGAGCGGTAAACTCAAATCATTGGTTGTTTTGACAGCAGCCAGCTCTATAAAAGAGCTGCTGCTGCCCAAGTATTTTGCTCTGTTCTGAAGTCACTAATAAAGAGTTGAAGTCACAGTTCGATGTCTCGTCTCCGTTCCTTGCTCCCATGCTCAGGACTTAACACTGGCGACAAGGATGGGATGCGGAGACGATAGAGCTGACTAAATACTCATCGAACAAGACAGAGCACGTGGCTGAGAGCACACGCAACAAACAGCAGAATGACCAGCGGTGCCATACCACCCGCTCCATTTGACCCGGCAAACGAAGACTGGGACTCATATATGGACCGGTTCCAGATGTTCCTGGAGACCAACAATCTGAAAGATGCGACACCTGGCAAGAAACGAGTGGTGTTCCTGACCCATTGCGGGCCCACCATTTTTAAAATGGCGAAGGCACTTGCCAAATCTGCGGAAGTGAAGACCATGGATTGGGATAACCTCGCGCTGATCCTCTGGGCCCATTACGCACCCGCAGTACCTACACTGATACGAAGACATGAGTTTTACCAGAGGGACCAACGGAAGAACAAGAGCGTTGGGGACTTCATAGCCGACCTCCGGAACCTGGGAGGACTCTGTGGTTTTGCAAACCTTGAGAAAGCCATGAGAGACCGAAGAGTTCTGGGATTAGATGACCACACAGTGCAGAGCAAGATCATGGCAAAAGGAGACATCAACCTTGCAGATGTCATCGCCAACGCTACTGTCGCAGAAGCAACCAGGAAGTCAGCCGCTCGAATGCGCCGAGCGAACGCACCACACTGCCAACTCGCTAGTGATAGTCCGCCTTCCTCTGAGAGAGGCACACTATTACCGCCCATCATGAAGACCTCGAGTCATCCTCAGACAGTGAGGAAGAGGAGGCCAACTGGCTCTGCTTGGAACGAGAGCAAAGGAACCAGAGACTTCCGCGCCAATGTGCTGGTTGCGGGGCAAACCACCCGCAATCAGACTGCAAATTCTTCGACGCACTCTGCCGTTCCTGTGGGAAAAGAGGTCACATCGCAAAGGTCTGCAGTCCAAGCTGGAGGGAGAATAACCTCCGCCAGGAGACAGGCAAACCACCTGGAAATCGGGACTGTCTGAACCACCAATGGAACAACCACTACTACAGAAACTGAGCACCTGCCGCTTCAACGAGGCGAGAAGAGGCACACCAAACTATCACTATCGACCACGCTTCATCACTAGATGCAAGAAAGATCCGCGTAAAGGTCACTATTGAGAATCGACCGTGCGTGATGGAAATTGATTCGGGGTCATCCCTATCAATGGTCTCCTGGAAAACCCTCAAACAATTGATCCCTGCCATCTGTCGCCAGGACCTCAGCACTCAAAGAATCATCCTAAAAGACTACCAGGGGAACAGAATTCCAGTTGTCGGTTCCAGCCACGTCCAAGTATCCTTCAAGGACCGGACCGTGACGCTTCCCCTGACTGTCGTCGATCGTGACCGGCCCAGTTTGTTAGGGTTACAGTGGTTCGCCCCACTCGGAATTGAACTAGCTGAATTGAACATACACCAAACCGGAAGTGATGACTGGGAAGAGGCCCTCATCCAGGAATTCCAGGATGTGTTCACAGGAATGTTAGGCAAGTACAAGGGGACCCCTATATCATTTAATCTCAGTCCCGATGTGGCTCCCATTTGCCTTAAGCCTCGTAGGGTGCCTTTTGCCCTCAAGCCAAAGATCGACGAGCAATTATACAAATTAATAGCCCAGGGTGTGTTGGAACCGATTGACCATGCCCGATGGGAAACTCCAATAGTAACACCCATAAAGCCAGATGGCTCGTAAAGAATTTGTGGGGATTACCGGGCCACCCTAAATCACGCGCTTCAGCAGAGTGCTTATCCAGTCCCGGTGGTCCAACACCTTCTTCACTCCCTGGGTGGCGGAAAAATATTTGCAAAATTGGACTTAGCTCAGGCGTACCAACAGCTACCCGTAGATGCGACAACTGCAGAAGCCCAGACAATAGTTACACATAGAGGTGCCTTCAAGTGCAATAGACTCCAATTCGGAGTAAGCGTGGCGCTGGGCATTTTCCAAAGTTTGATGGAGAGACTATTACAAGGCATAAAAGTCATGCCTTGTAATACAAGTATTACAAGTCATGCCTTATTTTGACGACATCTTAATAGCTGCCCCTACTAAAGAGTTATTAGGACAACGACTCAGAAGGGTTCTTCAAAAATTTAAAGACGCTGGCCTGAAGGTAAAAAGGGACAAGTGTCAACTTTGTACGGAGAGAGTGGAGTTCCTGGGATACCTTCTCGACAGACAGGGAATCCACCCCACCGAAAAAAAACTAACTGCAATCAAAAACGCCCCAAGACCTAGAAATAAGACCTCCAGGCCTTCCTGGGACTCATTAACTTTTATAACATCTTCTTGCCCCAGAAGGCGACTGTAGCCGAGCCCCTACATAGACTTCTCGACAAAAAGGCTTCCTGGGTCTGGGGACGGCGTGAAGAACGAGCATTTCAACAAGTAAAAGACCTCTTAACTTCTGATGCTGTATTGATACAATACGAGACTCTACCCTTAACGGTTACCTGTGACGCCTCACCATTCGGAGTGGGAGCCATTTTAAGCCATGTCCTGCCAAACGGTAATGAGGCACCTATTGCGTTCTTTTCGAGAACTTTGTCTAAAACTGAAAGTAACTATAGCCAACTTGATAAAGAGGCTCTCGCCATTGTATCCGCAATTAAACGTTTCCATGAATATGTGTATGGGAGACCCTTTGCCATAATTACAGACCACAAGCCGCTACTTGGTATTTTGGCGGGAAACAAACCAACTCCCCATATCTTATTACCAAGAATGACACGTTGGTTGGAATTTTTAGCTGCATACAATTACCAACTGCAACATTGCCCGGGGAAAGCCATTCCCCACGCTGACGCTTTGAGCCACTCTCCACTACCAGACATCATAAATGACCCAGCTCCAACCCTAGCCGTATTGCAAATCGAAACTGTTAAATCAACGCCACTGACCGCTCGAGACATCGCCTCAAAAATGAAAAAGGACCCTTCTTTGGCACGAGTCCTCAGCTGGGTGGAACGGGGTTGGCCAGACAACGAACCCAATGACACTTTCAGGCCGTTCAGGAATCGACAGACAGAACTATTCTCTCAAAAGGGCTGCATCTTGTGGGGAGACAGTCGTCATCCCGGAGAAATTGCAACATAAAGTTTTGAAAATGTTGCACGATGGACATCCAGGCATTGTGCGGATGAAGGCATTGGCAAGGAGTTATGCCTGGTGGCCAGGTTTAGACAAGCAGATAGAGACCTGGGTGGCGACATGCAGCAAATGCCAGGAGACTCGCTCTGCTCCTCCAAAAACACTCCCAACTCAGTGGGAAACACCTCGAGGTCCCTGGTCCCGTATCCACATCGATTTTGCGGGACCCACAAGAGGACACACTTTCCTTCTAACCGTGGATGCCTATTCTAACTGGCTTGAGGTCCACAAAATGAAAAGCACCACCATGGAGGCGGTCATTAAAAAACTGAATAAGCTATTCGCTTCCCACAGATTGCTGGATGTCCTGGTCTCTGATAATGGCCCTCAATTCACTGCCCTGGCATTCGAACAGTACCTAGCAGACCGGGGCATCCGCCATGCCTTAACATCGCCAGCTCACCCTGCGGCCAACGGTAGGGCTGAGTGAATGGTTCAATTTGTAAAGAAGACCTTACACAAAATGGACCAGGGTGACATTGATGACAAGATAACCTGGATGCTTCTCTTCCAACATATTACTCCAAGCAGCACCACAAACAGAACCCCAGCTGAACTCCTGATGGGCCGAAAACTTCACTCACATCTCGATCGCCTCCACCCTGCTTACACACCTGAACAACGCCTGGGATCCAGCAGCAAGTGTCGATCATTCCAGGAAGGCGACCCCATTTTTGCGAAAAACTTCTCGGGTGACCCATTGTGGGTCCCCGCTACCATAACGCAACTTACAGGACCCTAATCCTATCATCTACAAACTGCAGATGGCAAAATGTGGAAGCGCCACATAGACCAGCTTCGATCCAGACTAGCACCTACTCCCATCTCATCCCCTGAATCTCAAACTTGGGGGGGAAGGGACATCGAGGGGGCCGAAAAAGAAATAACAGATGACTTAACAATCGGAATCCAGCAGTCTACACAACCAACCATGGGATACTCACCGCCAGAAGGAGAACCGAGCCGGGAAGTTGCCTCGCCGCGTGACAGCACCGCAATGGAAACAGATCCAGGGAACCCGGATGACAGCATTGGCGAGAGCAGAGAGGACAGCCCAGAGCCATTCAACGAAACAGCGGGACCGTTTTTGCCACCCAGCTCAGCAAGCAGCCCATCGGAACCCAGCTCAGCAAGCAGCCCATCGGTACCAGAGCCAGGACAGAAACCGGTGGAACAGCGCAGATCAAGCAGACAGGTGAAACGACCTGCCTACTTACGAGAATACGTCACTCCACCCCTCAGACGGAACCTAGGGGGGAGGGGTATTATGGACTAAGCCAACGTGTCAGTAACAACCCTAATAGCTTTACTTTTACAGCAGGCTCGTAATCCTGCACTTCTCATTGGCCTGCAAATAGTGAGTCGTGATTGGTTGTTTCTGGCCAATCTGATTGGCTGACAGCGGGTCACTCTGATTGGACGCTAGTTAGAACGGTAAACTCAAATCATTGGTTGTTGTGACAGCAGCCAGCTCTATAAAAGAGCTGCTGCTGCCCAAGTATTTTGCTCTGTTCTGAAGTCACTAATAAAGAGTTGAAGACACAGTTTGATGTCTTGTCTCCGTTCCTTGTGCCTATGCTCAGGACTTAACACTAATAGATTGCTTACCCCATGCAGTCACGTTACCTAGTAGAGTAGCTAACATTTCTGCCTGTCCAGCCATATCAGTTCTTGAATGCTTAGGAACTTCACTCCAAATCCAGGAATTGTTCAGGTAAATTGTCACTGGCAAAATTGGCCAATCAATGTCTTCTCAGATTAGTCCCCAGTTTATACCCTGCACAATATTAAGCAAACGTGAAGGGGCACTTTTTGGGAGTGGATTGGCAGGAAAAAACTAGCTGGTGAAAATAGAATATTGGCAAAATATTTCAAGCCTTCATCTAGACTTGCTTGGGTCTGGGAATATTTTACAATGGATTGCAACTTTTCAAAAGGTGTGGGTTTTATTTTAAACACCTTTAGAAGTGTTTATCCATCTCTGAAAATATCTCACAGAAGGACTTCAAATCATTCAGCTATCACTAAAACATTTAGGTGCACTGTACAGAGAAATAAATTACTGTAAAATCATCTGTCCTTACTGATTATTCATTCTAGAATCAAGTAGCTTCTACTAACAACAACAAGGGTGTAGCTATTGTCCAGCATTTTGTAACAACAGTGAGGAAACAACATTTTATTAAAAGTAAGAAAGAACTGAGATTGAAATATAGTACCTGGAAGGGTTTTAGAGCCAGGCTTTGCAGTCAATCCTCGGGCTTGAATAATATCCACTTCCAGTTGTCCATTTCGTTCTTGCAATCCAATTTCCACATCTCCTGTGCACCAAGCAAGGTGTAAATTAAAAACCAAATAGTCTTAATGTTTAATCCCAATATCCCATAGAAAAGAGCAATATTCAACAGGTTCTTTACATTTAAGAGGCTTTTAAATATACAGGGTCTATTGAGCATTGATTATTTCTAAGAGAAATTGCAACATTTAGAGATAGCTTTTCCAAACACTTCCTTCCAAACATTTTGTGTTCACCCATCACCTCAGCAATTTAGCACTAAATACACCATGAGGAAGGAGTATTCATGTGAGACCCAAATCCTCATTTTTTAAATTTGTGCTTGTTTATTGGAGCCCTGGTGGTGCAGCTCTGTCCACAGCCTGGAGTTTGATCCTGATGGGGCTGAAGGTTGACTCAGCTTTCCATCCTTCTAAGATCAGTAAAATGAGGACCCAGATCATGTATGTAGACCCAGTATGCAAATAATGCTTACCTTGTAAACAAAGTGCTATAAAGCACTATGGGATAGCATGTAAGTTTAAATACAATTGCTGTTTATTTTACTAACAGGACAGTTCAGGACAGTTTGCATGGAGGGTTCCCCATGATTTTATTTAATATCAACCTTTTGAGATAGGTTAAGCTGTGAAAGAAGAACCACCCCCACCTCCAAATCACTCTATGGTCACATGAAGCCTTGAATCTGAGTTGTTTTGATCTACGGGACAGCATCTTAACTGCTACATTTCCTCTAACAATACTACAGTGGCAATAGTGCAAATAAGATGGGAAAAAACAGCTACAATTAGAGATATTATCTGAATCAACAAGGGGGGGGGAGACCATCTGCCCAGAAAGAACATGCTTGCACTTTTTCCATCTGTTTCTCTTTGACCTTTTCCTCAAGAAATACTCCAAAACACTGCTAATCATTCTGTTTTGCCTCCTTGCTTCAGCTAATTTTAGGAATCCTTGCCCATTTTTGGGACAGGGTTACAAAGAATTGCTTGCAGCTACAGGGATTGTTCTGCAGAAGATTCGTTTTTCTTCTTTCTTTCCTCCATCCCTCCCGAACTTCATAGCATAATTAGATATGTTGTAATAGAACAAAATTTCTAATTATGTAAAGTATGGTAATAGACAACTCTACAGAGTAGGGCATAGCTCTTTTTAAACTAATACAGATTACCATGTAAGTTGGTCACCTGAAGATATCTATAGTATGGCTAGAGTGGCAAAATCGATAAGATGGTGGTCCTGGCATTGTGACACCTTGCATCCATACACAATATGAGCAAGGTTCCGATTGCAATGCCATGCCCATTATTAGGCAGAGAAATGACAGAGAAAAGGATGGCCTGGACCCCTTAGCCATCTTATATATAAGGAAGTGTTTCAAGCAAGGAAGAAAATGGGTCTGCTTTAATAAACAGAATGTTACAGCATTCAGGGAACAAAAGATTACTGCTGCAGATCACTAAGTTGAAGAGAATATAATTTAAACTTTTTCATCTGTTTTTCCTTCAATTTAATCTGTCCGTCTCAATTGCACTGGTTGCTTCCTTATGAACATTGGAAAACCTTTTAATCTCTTTATCCTTTTAACTGCTAAGGCAAAGTATATTACTGAAATTAGGACTGATTCCTTTCTTCTTTTTCTCCATATCTCTCCCTGTTGTCTTCCCTGACCTCTTGTGATATGGATTCATCTAGCCCAGGGTGTCAAACTGGATTTCTTTGAGGATCAGCATTGTAGTTGTCCTCCACGGACCGCTGTGGGGGAGGGGAGGAGACAGGATGGACCACAGTTGGGAAGGACGTCTCCTGCAGCACCCTGCTGGCCAAAACGGGGCACAAGGGGGGCTGCACGCAGTACTCCTGAGTTCCATTTTGGCTGGCAGGAGGCTGCAAGAGGCTGTCCAGGCTTAAAATGGGGCACAGGGAGAACAGGCAGCCACTCCATGTCCCATTTTCACTAGCAGAGGCACTGCAGGTCAGTCCTTTGCTATTTCCAGGCCGGCCCCGTAGGCCAGATCTAAGCATCCTGTGGGCCAAATCTAGCCCACGGGCCTTGAGTTTGACACCCCTGATCTAGCCAATTCTTTCTAAAGCACCACAGAGATAGATTAGGCTAAATGAATACTTACATTCAGACAAAAATATATTTTTTTGTTTCTTACCCATGGAAGTAGTGGCCAAGGTCTGGCGACCCACAAACTGTGCTGGTCCCATGCTGCCCAAGAAATCACTGAACTGCCCAGTGGATGCCAGATGAACTCCATTGAAATTCAAGCTGAAAAATCAGTAGGTTAGCACTGGCTATTATTTCAAGTTTTTACAATGGCCTGATAATTAAATAGTCGACAATTACTTGAAGATATGCATAGAATGAATAATTATTTCTATAGATATCATTCTCACTGATTTTCACTCAGATTGTTACATGTCTTTCTCAGTCAATTTCTTTTTCTAATTTAGGAACTATATATGTGTGAGCAGGTACAGATAATTACAGGCAAATTCTTCTTGGTAAAAGAATTTGAGGAAAATATAATTTTCCAATATTAGATGTTTGCCCTTTCTCAGCTGTAGTACCCCCCCCCCCCAAATCCCACAGAAAAATACAAAAATCTATCCTGCAGAGACAAGTAGTTTGCAATTTTAATGAATTTCTGTTCTGAAGTATACATTTTTAGAAGAAATCTAATATTGCAGACCAGCTATTTGTTATTTATACTAAGTGAAAGTGCTGGAGATTAGGGGGAGGGGGGAAATCTATCTACTCTTACAGAATTAAAAAGAAAACTAAGCTTGTTATTATTTTTAAAGATCCTGTTCAGAAACTAAAATAACAGAATGTGACATACTGAATCTGCTATGGAATAGGCTGATAATTTTCTTTAAAAAAATTGGGCACCTATTTGACTCAGCTAGAGAGGGAAAAAAACCCAATTAATATATAATTTTATAATCAAATACCACTCCTCATCTTTTTCAGGGGTGTTTTTTTCCCTAATGTAAAATGTCTCCCAAATTGTGCTCATTGTTGTTTTTTTTTTTTGGGGGGGGGGGGGGGGATTGGACTCATTGCTCCCAAATCATTACTCATATCCTCTTTATCATTTTAATTATGCAGTCTTTTCAAGCTGCATAATATAATACAATCATTTGAGAGGCAGCAATCAGTTTAAAATACTATTTTATCTATTGATCTATTTTCAATTCCTGTCTTAAGAACTTCTAACATGGAAGTTGCATTTTGCACAGCAATCACATCCAATGAACAGTTTCATCAAGCCATAAACTATAGTGTCAAGATCTATTTCTTGGACAGCTGACTCAGTTTTCTACCAAGGACCCCAATACAGTATAAAATAACAACAAAAATAAAAGCAAAGGAATAAAACAAAAAACAAAACAAAACCACAATATTAAACCTTGACAAATCTACTTATTAAAAATGAATATGAGAAGTAAAAATACATCACTTTTTAATCCCCTGGTTTAAACATATTAACTTCACAACAAAGGTTGAACAGCTGTTTATTACCCAATTTCAGGTTCCTAGTTAATTTAATTAAATACGGTTATTTTGCTTTTATATTCTGTTCATCATGTTGCAAATCAAAACAAAACATTACTTTGACCTTTTTATTCATAATTAAGGTTGAGACAGATGTCTGTTCCATCAGTTTGATGAAATCTTCTTTAGTCTTCTTCAGTTTTATTTTAATCTTCCTGAACAAACCTGGACCACTTCTTGTCATTTACTGTCCATATGAAATAATTAATGATTTCTAGTTCTAACAGAACATGAAGGGATTATTACTTTTTTAAACTCTTCCACTTATATATGTTCTTCAGCTAAATATTGGCCAGTAGAGAACCTCCATTTTGGTGCTATGTGGTAACTGAAGAGTTGTTTTGGGAGGAATTTTAATCATATGCTTTTTTGAAAATCCAGATTAATAATAACTACAAAATCTTTAGTCTACATGCTTTTGACAGTGTTGATGAAATAAAACTTTATTAAATATTAAGTTTGCAGACTTTATTTGCAGAAGCCATATTGATCCTTAAGATCTGTCCTTGACTATTCCTTGATAATGTGGTCTTTATTAACTTTTGCAGCAATTATCTAGAAGAGACTATAAGCCAGTAGCTTCCTTTTTGGGCCCTTTTTATAAACTGGAATTGTATAATGTTTCTAATGTTATAGAAATTGGCCTCAGAAAAACATCATCTCCACATTTGCCTTTTTTAGAATTCTCAGACAGATGTTGTAATGTATTGTAATTAAATATGTTTGTTTGATTTTATTGGGAAATTTATAGCAGTAAGCTCCTTTGTCAGGAGCCTGATCAACACATCTTGCAGAAGAAAATAGCAGAAAGTTAATTATACCATTTTAAACAATTGGTGGGAATCCTTTTAAAAATGGGAGGGGAGATTTCAGCCTTTACCTCCAAATCCATTGTAAATTAAAAAAAAAAATAGTGAGGCACTGAAAGATTTCATCCCAGCATATTATGCTAGCATTCTGTTTAAGGAGCTTCAGAATTTTATGTAAAGAAACATTCATGAATAATATTTTTATTTGCAATTTAAAGTGATACATCCTGTTCTACCATTTGTTTTTGCCTTATGCTACACTTCCTGCCCTTCCTCATTAGAAAGCTAAAACATCTTTATGGCATCATCTAACCATCACTGAGATAGTACAAAACCTATCCTCATTACTGTTATGTCAATACAATGATGTTTGGATGATATAAAGAGAGTGGCTGATCTAAATATCTGAAATCCTGGGATGTATATGCTGTTGTCATCATGAATTTCTGCATTAAGCCAGGTTTCAGTAAAACAGAGAACTGCTGAATTGTAGAAATCAGAATTGCATCTATTTAAAAGGAGAATTTCATCCATCTTGTTAGCAAGTTAGCGTAAATTAGTCAGAAAGATTGAAGGGAGAGGGTCCCCCCCCCCCATTCTTTAGTCTATTTAAAATTCCTGCTCTTTTATCTAATCTCCTTTTTTGGCACTGCGGCTTCTTTCCTTTGTTTGTTGTAATCCATACCACCAGGGAATTAGATAGAATCTCCTCTGCATTTGCAAAGACTGGGGGGTGGGGGATAGGTGAGGAATCAGAAAGCTGCTCCTTAAAAAAACATTGTCCAATTCTTAGCAGATAGTCTCGTGAGTATGAAATCCATAGTGAATTGCAGAGAATAATAAAGAATAAAGAAACCATTAAAGAGCATTTCACTGAGGCAGCAATTGTCGGTGCCATCTTGGATCAAGATGGGCATCACCTTAAATTAGCAGTAGGGAAAGGACTCCAAACTACCATACTTTGTACCTAAGATGCAAATGTTTAATGGCCCTAATATATATATAGCGTGTGTACATACATGTATGTGTTTGTATGTATGTACATGTTTAGGTTGAGGAAACTGGAAATAAAGGGAAGTTAAAGAGACAAAACGGAATAGTGATATTAAGTGAAAATATTCTTAAAAGAAACTCCAGAAGGTCCAGACTATTACTAGAGACAGGTTGAGATGAGATTTATCCATGCAGTCACTGGAGGTCAACACTGACTTGATGCACTTAACTAAATTGTAGACAGGTTCCTGTGCAACTTGACACCCCCCCCCCAAAAAAAGAACCCCACCAAAAGCATTAAGACAAATTGCTTCATGTACATTCCAGAAAATATAAATCAGGGAAGAAGGAAATTGATTGGGAGGGGGAGGGGCTCTACTCATTCTCTATTACATAAAATATGAAGTTCACAGTTCTATTAATTCTACCAGACCTGAAGAAACCTCTGCATTCTTTATTTAACAAAGGCTTTGTCCTCTGTGCTTGGCTCTCTGATCTTTATATATGCAAGCAAGGAACAAAAACTAAACTAAACTCAATGAGCCACCTTTTTTAAATCCCTTCAATCTCTTGCCTTCTATCATTTTTGCCTTCTAGTCAGTACAACTAATAATGTACTCATTTTCAGCAGCATGTCAATGATTTTTAAAGAAAATTAGATCAGATGGCTTTAGGAAAAGTCCTCCTCAAAACTTTATACTGATGGAAAAACCTGCCCTGAGGAGCAGCTGATGAACCAATAAGTGCTGTATCATCAGGTTTGAACAAGGTCAGCAGAGGGCAGAGAGGGTTGCTGGGCCATTGTAGCGAAAAGAAAGCTATCAGCAAGAAAAGGAGGGTGTGAATGAGAAATCAGGTCACATTATCCTCAGTCAAGCACTGGGGACTTTTTTGTAGGTTTGTGAGGTGCAAGGAATCAAGAATGACATGAGAAGTTACTTCCAAGTACTGTTGCTCACCTATAGACAGGAATCTTGCCAGACTTAAGCACAAATTTGCATAATTATTACATGTACTCTGTAAAAGGTTAGGGAGGGTTACCTTGGCTCTCTTCCTATACATCAAAACTTCCACAATGAACAGCCCCCTTGCTCCTTGGGAAACATACCTCCCTGTTGTGTCTCTGAACAACATTCCACCACAATGTTAAATAATCTCACTTGAAATTTGATCACAAGACACGCCTAATATAATTTTCAGTGACCTTATGAGGTTTGCATTTTTCCAGTACCCTGCAGAAGGGGAAGAAAGAGAGAGAAGACTGAAGAGGGGAAGTAGCAATCATTTTGCAAATGGAACTTTGAGATGACTGCAAAATAAGAATCCCTTTCTTTGGTGGAAAAAACAGGTAAAAATCCAAATCATGTTTATTAGAAAGTGGGTAAAAATAGCAATCCCAAATCTTTCTGGTATGGCTATATAATTTTTGCCCACATTCATCTGACCACTTGGCCACTTTAGACAATCAATTACTAGAATTAGGAGCTGTTAACAAATTAAAGCATTGCTGCATTTTCTCCCCTGTTATAAATATTATAAGTGGCTTCTGACTTGGAAAAAGCATGATAGTACTTGTGAAAAGAATGTGGATGTCCTAGGAATCTGAAGATTGAACATGAACCAATAGAGTGCCATATCTACCAAAAGAACCAATGGAACATAAGATATAAGATCACAGAGAGTGATAGTTTCAGGCTCTGCTGCATTGGTCAGATTGTATCCTGTTTTGGTCACCACAATCCATGAAGGATGCTGAGAAACTGGAAAGGATATAGAGAGACATGAAGTGCTTGGAAGTGAAATCCTATAGTTCCTAAAAGAACTGGGCAGCTTTCCTTTATCTTAAAGGTAGAGATGATAGCAATCTTTCAATACTTGAATGACTATCACAAGGAAGAGAATGTGAATTTATTCTCTGTAGTGTCAAAAGTTAAAACAAGAACCAACCAAACGGAAACCTCATAGAGAAAGATCCAACCTAAAATGAGGAGGAATTTTCTGTGAATTTTCTATTCATCAGTGGAACAGCCTGTTTCCTAGAATCATAGCTGCTCTATTTCTAGAGGTTTTTAAACAAAGGTTGGGCAGTTATTTGAATGATTTGCAGATTCCTGCCTTGGGCAGGAGGTTGGACTAAAAGACCTCCAAGATCAGTACCGGTTCTGTGGGCATGGCTAGGTGGGCGTGGCTAGGTGTGCATGGTATGTGATTGGGTGGGTATGGCTCTTTTTGTGGCAGCACCACCCCCACCCCATTTTTGGGCCTTCCTGGTCTCGGGAGCCTCTGGTGGGGCTCATTTTTGCTCCCAGAAGGCTCCCCTGAGGCTCAGGAAGAAAAAAATGGAGCATAGGAGGGGCGCACAGCACCCCTACACACTCTGTTCTGAGGCCTTCCTGGCCTCAGAGGAGCCTCCTGGGTGAAGCAATAAGAAAGTTGGGAGGTTAAAAAAAAAAGAAACATCTTAAGGAGTGACTGGATGGGTGAGCATCGGGCAGGTGGGGCAAGAGAGCGGCGACCAGGAAACAGGGTTGGGGGTGTTGGCAGCCAGAAGTTACCCCAGTTCGGCAACCCATGCCAAATCCTTGCTACCAGTTCGCTTGATCCGGTGCAAACCGGCGAAAACCACCACTGTCCAAGATCCCTTCTAACCCTAAGTTTTTATGAGACAGTTGTGGCTATTGCAATTTCCACTTCATATTTTCTACATCTCCTACTGCCTGCCAGATAAAAAGAAAAAAAAAAACAGACTGTTAGATAAAAGGGACAACTTCCCATTGCTGGGATCACAGAACACTGTACTACTAAAATGTATCCTAATGTCTGCTTCGGTGACAGACCGAAATCTGTGATCGTGCACGGTTTTGAAATGTACTCGCTGCTAGAGCTCCCCAAGCTGGCTGGTTTTGGAGTTAAGCCACCCCGTAGAGGTGGTGAAGGGGGGGAGACTGCCAGCAGGGTTGAGGAGAGTCGCATCTCTCCTCCCCAACTGGCCATTACTCCCTTTCCCGAAGGCGGTTGCAGCGGTGGTCAGAAATGGCCACCTCAAAGAAGAACTCGACCGGAAAAGAATGTGCAGGAGGAAGATAAGAAGAGAAAATTTTGGCTGACCGGACTGAACTGAAAAAGAAACAATATAAGGTACCCTGGAATTTGAATTATAAAGAATAACATTGCTCACAAGGAAGACTTTGAAGCGGCGAATGAGAGAGGGAAGGGAAAGGATTTGGGTTTTTTTCTTTTCTTCCATATATTGACAACTAAGAGATTTAAGCAAGAAATTGGCAAAAATCCACTTTGACATTAACAGATATTTAAGATGAAAATAAAATGTCAAAGGGATAATAAAGATTTCTGGATTCTCAAAAACTTTTAAAAGAAGGAAAACAACAAAAGGGTGGGATCTGGAAAAAGGGAGGAGACCACCTGGAAGTGAAAGGAATTAACAGTGAAACTTTAACAAGATTTCTAAAAGATATATTTTAACTGAAACTTTGTAATAAGATAAGAGAACCCCAGGAAGAAAAAGTGGAAAAAAGAAGCAAGAAAAAACACCTTTGGATTATTTGGATTATTTGGTGATTTTTGGATTTTTGGCTATTGGATCTAAAGGACTAAAATTAATCAGGTAGTTGTTTAAAAGTTTTTAAAATGGTATCACTCTTGGAAGAATTGAGAATGGAACTTAAAAAACAGAAAGAAGATGCACAAGAAGGAAGAGGTTCTTTTGGCTTCGTATTTCAGTTTTTAGAAATGGAGATCCTGAACTATGAGAAACAAGAAATGCCTGTAGAACAAGGCCAAACAAAGAAGAAGGCATCTTCAATGACCAAATATTTCTATGCGGGGAAAAGAAAGGAAAGGGGGGAAAGAGAGTGAAAAATTTAAGATTTGAAAAAAGAACCCCAAAAAAGAATAGTTTGAAAAGTAATTACAATATTAGGAAGAAACAGTAGAGAGGATTGCAGAAGAGAGAATCAGAATTAGAGAGAGAAGGGGAGAAAAAAGGAAGGGAGAAGAAGAGGGGGAAGAAGGAAAGGAAAAGAAATTATAAAGGACAGAAACAGGACATAGAGAAACGGGGAAAGCATACAAAGATTAAGGCATTTAGAAGACACAGACATAATGGGTGAAAATTTAATTGAAAGGGGGATTCTGCAAGGGTACATAAGATTGTATTGTTATATTAGAAATAGAAATGAACTTTGAAAATATGAAACAAGTGTGATTAAAATGATAGGTAAAATACCCATTGTAATGTAATGGAATGTTTAATAAATGAAATAAAGAGAATGAGAGAATGGAATGAGGAAAGGAGGGGAACATTTTAATTATCATTAATGTGTTATAAAAATTTAAGTGAAGAGGAATATGAAAGAAATATGAAAATATTATGGAAATATTATAAGTGTTCCTAGAAGTATGATATCCTATTGAAAAGAAATGTTAAAGATATTAAAGATTATAACTAACATTAATGATAGAGCTGAATTGGAATAGAATAAGTATTTTATTTATTATTGTTATATATATACTTTTTCTTTAAGAACTTAGTACATATTTTAAGAATGTACCAAGCAGAATTCGACTGCAAGTTATGTGTTATATTGAATGTGATAACTATAAAGGCATAAATTGAAGTTTAAATAAGAGTTGAAGGGATAAAAATTAAAAGATGTAAAGGTGTCATACTCCAATCAGTAACTATAGGGGAAAATTTTGTTTAATGAGAAAAAAAAATATGAAATTGAAACAGGACAGACAAAAGTATAAATATAATGATTAGAAAGATATTGAAACTTAGAAAAAGATATATATAATTGAATTTATAAAGAAATGAGATAACTAAAAGTAAGATTGAGAAAACTAAGGGAAGGGAAAAATTATTGAGAAAATGTTAAAATAGTAATAAAATATGAAATAGAACACAAAGAAGAATATGAAATTGAATTTGTGTCTGTATGGAGAAGTGATAACTCGGGACCATGCTATTCTCAAAAAAAGAAATTTTACTTGTATTATGTTTTGTGAAAACCCAAATAAAATTTTTATTAAAAAAATAAAATGTATTCTAATGTGGTATAATCCAGGTTTATAGGCACTGATTTATAGATGTATATAAATATTTGGAGAACCAGTTTGATGTAGTAGTTAAAATACCAGGCTATAAATTAGGAAATGATAATTTCTAATCCCACTTTAGGCAGGAAGCCAATTGGGTGATCTGGCCAGCCAGCCACCCTCTCACTCCTAGGAAGGAGGCAAGGCAAACCATTTCTGAAACTCTTAAGAAAATTGCAGGTACTAATCCATGCAGTCACTAGGAATTAACACAGATTCCAGAGAAAATCAGGCTAGTGAAAGCAGACTTGCAGTATCATTTGAATTAGATAGCTTCAAGCTGTCTCTTACTTTTAAAATTACAAGTTGAAACCTTGGATCAGACCATCTTCAAAAATGGTATTTTGAGGATGATTGTGGGTAGTTCTACTATGTCATGCTAACCAGAGGATACATAAAGAACAAATGCGTGTCTGGAATCTGCAAATTTGCAATGATCTCTGATTCTTTCATGATTGGTTGTGATGGATTGCTAAACTGACTTATTTCTGGACTAGCCATTTCTTATTTGAAATTGTAGTACAGCTCGTATTTTGTTTTAAAAGCTAGGCTTTTAAAATGAGGAGACCATTTTCTCTTTTTCTTCCTCCTGCCTCCCAGTTTTAGAATTTTAAAATGATCTGGTATTTTTTTAGCAGACAAATGCACACCATCTGAAATATTGACATAGATGGGAGCATGGAGTGGGCATAAGCAGTATGTTTTATTTCCCTTTGGCATGGATTGGGAGGTTAGGGGATTTTTGTTTCCCAGGGCTACCATCAATGATTAATTTTTTCCTATGTTGGAAGAGAAGGGAATTCTCTATTGATTGACACTATTTTTGAAGAATTCAAGTCAAAAAAACCTGATGTTACGAAAGTGCCCACTAGTTCTGCTCTTAGCTGCAGGCATAAACATGAACATTAAGTGATTGACAGGAGTACCACAAACAGCTTATTAATCTTCAACGATTTTTAACATGTATATCAAAAGATCTCTGGCAGGTATTATCAATATGCTGATGATGCTATATTCCTCCATATAACATGAATCAGGAATGTCAACATGTTCCAAACTAGAGTCTGAAGACAGCAATGAGATGGATGAGAGCCAATACACTAAGAATAAATCATGACAAGATCATATAGTTCTTCAGTGTGCAAATTGGGAAGTTTGCTTGTCAGAAAGAACAGCTAAATAATACGGGGATTTCACAGATCTACAGATTTCACTTTCATGGAAGACCAATCTCGAGTGGCATCTATGGTCCAAAATAATCTTCTTCCTGCAATTCATGAGGTGCCAATTGTTACATCATCTTTCAGATCTCTGCTGAAAACCCTACTGTTCACCTAGACATTCTCTATTTGAACATTAGATTACTTTTTTCCAGTGTTTTTCCCATTTCCATGTATGGTTCATATATTTTTAGTGTATTTCTCTTATTCTTTGTTTTGTAAACCGTTTTGAGAGGCTTTTTTTTACAGAAAGTGGCACAAACATATTAAATATCAACAAAGCATGTGGAACAAATGTAACTATGTACAAATAGAAGCAACAGCAGCATCAACAATAAAGTTAAACAGACAGAATAGTGTTACAGATGTTGCAGTTATTCATGACAATAGTAGGTTAATCAATCCACTAATGCTTATCTAGTGGCTAATCCCACCTTGGTTGACCTGCTGTTCAGCTACTAGTTCAGGGTTGTCAAAGTCGCTTCCCATGGGGTGGATAGGTCATGCGCTGGCCACACCCCCGCCTGATTTAGCGAAGGAGAAAAAAAATCGCGATACGTCACATGATGCTGCTGTGGCGATGCAAGTTTGACACCCCTGTCCTAGTTGAACCTGACAATTCTTATATGTAAATATTCTCCAATGTCTCTCAGCATCACATTTATTCTGTGCCATAAATCAGATAGATATTCAAACAGATCACCTTGTTGTCTTTGTTGGATTTAATGATATTTTTCCATACTTATAAATTATCTGCATTTTTGACCTGCTTTTAAACTCTTATTTTGGAAAGTCATTGTCTTCAAAGAGCCTAATGAAAGAAATTGCCTGCAGCATGGAATGGCTTTGAAGAAATCCCAAGTGGAAGCAGTTCCCCTTCAATGTGCCAAATGTGACACATTAGCAGGTGGAAAGCATCTTTTGCACAGCTAAGTTTAGTCCAACATATCATTAATTTCTTTTCTTGACTGTGTGGAGTTTGTGACCTCTTTTCAGATCTATTTTTAATGCTCTTCTAAGATCTTGCATGCCAAGCACTGCTATGCAGTGCCAGACCAAGAACTTAATATTCAGCTTCTTAAATTCTCCCAATCAGCTATTGATCCATATCTCAAAAAAATATTCATGTAGCAAAAGCAGGTTGATGATCTTCCTCGCTGACATTCAAAAGTCCTGTCTTTTGGTTACTTACTTGAGCTTACATTATGGCATTTTTGTAGCAAGCAAAGGCCTTAAACTTAGTAAGATTACCCTGGTTTTCTGTGAAAAGAGTTTCAAGTTCAATCAAAGGATCTTCCATTAAAGATTCAGTAAGATTCCAATCATGACCTTGGGAAAATGATGCTACATGGAAAGAGAATATTCCCATATTTCATGTCACCAGATTAAAACTAAAGCATGCTGTTAGGGATAACATTGTTTACCCTAACTGGTTTAGGTAAAATAATAAATATGTAATCATGGTTTATAAGTTAAAGTGTCTGCAACTTTAAATATAGGAATGTAATTAAGGGAGTGGTTGTGAAAGCACTTTAAAAGAAGCAAGACCACAGCTTGCTCTCTCTCTGGCTTTGATGATCCCTAATTACTGGATGAAGACTGCATTTTTCCCCTACTGAAAAGGAGAGACAAAGGACTGATTTGTAAGTGAACTGACATTGGATATTCTACACGGACTTTGCTAATTGAATATCCTTGAATGGACTGACTAAAATGATACATGACTAAAGGATCCAACATGGATCACTTCCAAATATTCCTTGAAACAAACAACCTGAAGGACACCACACCAGCCAAGAAGCGGGTGCTGTTCCTGACGTACTGCGGCCCGGCTGTCTTTAAAATGGCAAAGGCACTCGCGAAACCTCGAGAAGTTAAAGCAATGAGCTGGGATGACCTTGAACCTCTCCTGAGAGACCATTACGCGCCAACCGTACCTACACTCGTGAGACGCCACGAATTCTATCAAAGAAGCCAGTGAAAAGGAGAGAGTGTGGCTGACTTCGTGGCAGACCTCCGACACTTGGGAGGCCTCTGCGGGTTCGCAAACTTAGATGAAGCACTGAGAGACCGCTTAATTCTGGGATTAGATGCGCTAGGCGTGCAAAGCAAGCTGATGGCAAAAGGCGACATTGACCTTGCTGACGCCATCGCCGAAGCCACTGCTGCTGAGGCGACCAAAAAGCCCACGGCGCAACTACGGCGAAGCCGAAACCCAACGACCCCACCGACAGGAGACATCTTACCCAGCTCAGAAGGGCAGCTAGCGACAACGCACTACGAGGACCTCTCTTCGTCGTCAGACAGCGACGAAGAAGGGATCCATCGACTGCGGTCCAACCGGGACCCTCGCTCTAAACCCTCACGCCCTTGCGCTGGTGGCGGGGCAAACCACCCCAGGGCAGATTGCAAATTCCGTGATGCGATCTGTCATGAGTACGGAAAACGAGGCCACATCAGTCGAGTCTGTCGCAGTTTACCGGGACCAAGTCAGGCCTCAAGGGAACCAGCTCTCGCCAATCGGCAGGAAATCGTCCTGTAAGGTGAGATCCAGCAAACCACTCCTGCAGATATCGAGCGTTGCAGAAAGAAGAGGCCCACCATACTATCACTATAGGTCACGCCTCAGCCATGGACGCAAAGAAGATTCGAGTCACAGTAGCCATAGAGAACCAACCTTGCCACATGGACGTCGATTCCGGATCATCCCTCTCGATGGTGTCGTGGAAGACATTAAAGCAACTCATTCCTACCATCCAACGCCAAGACCTTCGAATGCAACGTCTCATCCTTAAAGACTACCAAGGGAATCGGATCCCTGTGGTTGGGTCTTGTCGAGTCCGCGTCTCGTTTAAAAACGCATACGGCATACTTACCTCTAATGATCATCGATAGGGACAGGCCTAGTTTGTTGGGCCTCCAATGGTTCGCACCACTCGGCATCGAAGTAGCCGGCGTGAACCGAGTCGGTGATTGCGAGTGGGAGGAGGACCTTATTACTGAATTCAGTGATGTCTTCACAGATCATCTGGGCGAGTATAAGGGGACCCCAATTTCGTTAGCCTTGACCCTAAGGTCGCCCCGATCCGTTTAAAGCCCCGTCAAGTTCCGTTCGCCCTTAAGGCCAAGATAGATGAACAACTTGACAAACTAATTAAACAAGGGGTACTGCAACCCATTGATCATTCGCCATGGGAAACTCCTATTGTAACCCCCATTAAGCCAGATAGGTCAATCCGAATCTGTGGGGACTACCGGGCCACTCTAAACCACGCCCTCCAGCAGAACGCGTATCCAGTGCCGGTGGTACAGCACCTCCTTCATTCCCTGGGAGGCGGAAAGGTTTTTGCTAAGTTAGATTTAGCTCAAGCCTATCAACAATTGCCCGTGGACGATAAAACAGCCCAAGCTCAAACGATAGTAACGCACAGAGGTGCTTTTAAATGTACCCGATTGCAATTCGGGGTAAGTGTAACCCTGGGAATATTCCAAAGTTTAATGGAACGATTATTGCAGGGAATCAAGGGCGTAGTTCCATATTTTGATGACGTGTTAATTGCAGCTCCTAGTAAAAAAATTCTGCAGAATCGTTTAAAATGTGTTCTTAAGAAATTCCAAGAAGCGGGATTGAAAGTAAAAAAGGATAAATGTCATCTGTATACCGACAGTGTTGAATTTCTAGGTTATCGCATTGATAGTCAGGGTATTCACCCTACTGAGAGTAAATTAAGGGCGATAAAAAATGCTCCCAGACCCCGTAACAAAACAGATCTCCAGGCATTTTTAGGCCTTATTAATTTCTATAATGTGTTTTTACCACATAAGGCGACTGTGGCTGAACCGTTACACCGGTTATTAGATAAGAAAGCATTGTGGGTTTAGGATTACCAGGAGGAAAAAGCATTTCGAAATGTAAAAGATTTACTTACATCTGATTCTGTACTTATGCAATATAATGAAACATTACCCTTGGTTATAACTTGTGATGCCTCACCGTTTGGGGTGGGTGCTATTTTGAGCCATGTGCTGCCTTATGGAAACGAGGCCCCCATTGCATACTTTTCGAAGACTCTTTCTCAGGCAGAACGTAACTATGGACAAATAGATAAGGAAGCTCTTGCAATTGTGGCAGCCGTAAAAAAATTCCATGAGTATGTATATGGAAGGACATTTACCATTGTAACTGACCACAAACCTTTACTGGGGATAATTGCTGGGGACAAACCAACCCCCTATACATTGTCCCCAAGAATGACTTGATGGTCAGAGAGCTACTTATAATTATCGATTGTTACATCGCCCGGGGAAAGCCATTCCCCACGCCGACGCACTCAGCAGAGCACCGCTACCAGAGACTCTCGACGATCCGGCACCAACAGTATCGGCGTTACAAATCGAGATGCTCAACTCGCCTCCTATGACCGGCCGAGATATCGCGAGAGAGACCAGACGAGATCACACCCTGGCTTGAGTCCTAGGCTGGGTAGAACGTGGATGGCCATTGGACCAGGTCCCAGATGACTTCGCGCCATTTAAAACAAGACAGACTGAACTTTTTTCGCAAAAAGGCTGTGTCATCTGGGGTGATAGAGTCGTCGTTCCAGAACGACTCCAAAACTCGCTGTTACAAATTTTGCACGAAGGACATACCGGGATCGTGCGGATGAAAGCACTCGCACGGAGCTACGCTTGGTGGCCAGGCATGGATACATCGAGCAATGGGTCAAGGCCTGCACCAAGTGCCAACAAAACAGCAACGCACCACCAAAAGCTGCACCGACCGAATGGGAGATGCCACGCGGACCCTGGTCCAGAATCCACCTGGATTTCGCAGGGCCAATTAAAGGACATACATTACTATTGACTGTCGATGCATACTCTAATTGGTTGGAAATTCATCGAATGACCCATACAACCTCCGAAGCAGTCATTAAAGTCCTCAATAGACTCTTTGCAACTCATGGATTGCCGGATGTCCTGGTGTCCGACAACGGACCACAGTTTACAGCGCTGATGTTTGAACAGTACCTTGCTGATAATGGCATCCGCCATGCGCTCACCTCGCCTGCGCATCCTGCTACCAACGGCCGAGCGGAACGCATGGTCCAATTTGTAAAAAAGACTTTGCAAAAAGTGGACTATGATAATATTGATGAAAAAATAAACCACATTCTACTTCTACAACACATCACTCCGCACAGCGTAACCGGCAGAACTCCCGCAGAACTTCTCATGGGGCGAAAACTCCGTTCCCGCTCGACCGACTGCACCCTGCTTACGAGCCAGAAAAGCCTGCAGGATCTAGCGGACGCTACCGTACCTTCAAGGTTGGCAACCCCGTTTATGCAAGAAATTTATCAGGCGACCCAGTTTGGATTGAAGCAATGATAATACGCGAGACTAGGCCCAAATCCTATATTGTAAGATGTATTGATGAAAGACTGTGGAAACGACATATTGACCAATTACGGTCACGACTCCTTTCGGCCAGCCAGCAACTCCCCTACGACCAAACTGAGGGGGGGGGGAGGAATGGAAGAAGATGACATTCCAGGGAACCTGTTCCAAGAGAGCAATGAATCTAGTGAAACTCAGGAAATGGAGCAGGAGGAAGAATCGTACGCTCCAAGGGAAATCACACCAGAACGAGAAGCTGAGCCACTGCCAAACAACATTTTACCTCAACAGGACTGCACACAGCCAGTCCAAAGAAAATCTAATAGACCCAAAAGACAACCGTCCTATTTGAAGGACTATATAACCACACCATAATTGAGGAGCCAGGGGGAAGGGGTGTTATGTATGTAAATAGTTTAAATAAAAGCAAGCTTGGGGTAAAGTGCAGGGTTCTGGCCCTGCACTTCTGATTGGGTGTTAAGCGGCTCGATTGGATTGGTTGGGTTCAGAGAATCCGATTGGCCCTTAACGAAGGACTCTTATTGGTTCTGGAGCTAGCGTCTTACAGCTCCCTATTGGTTATTTCACATTAAGGTTACCTATATAAGGCAGAGTTGTTGTTGTTCAAGCTCTCAAGTCACTATGTAATAAAGAGCTGAAAGTTCACCAACTAAGATTGTCTCCATTCATTTCACCCATGCCTGAAACTATATCAATAATGGTACGGAATTTACAAATAATAAATTCCAGAATAGACTTAGAATGTTAGGTATTCAACATAAAAAGTCTGCACCATATAGGCCACAACATAATGCCTTTATAGAGAGACGAGGCCAAACACTACAGTCAATGGCACATACTGTGATGTCTGATTCAGGATTACCTGACAATTTATGGGGATAAGCAATAATGTGTGGTAACCATATATTAAATAATGTTGTTAATTCAACAACAGGTGAATTACCATTCACACTGTGGCATGGTACAAAACCTGATTTAAGTTACATGCACAAATTTGGAGCACCAACATGGGTGCATATCCCTTCACAACTCAGACACAAAGGACAGCATAGAGCTAAAAGATTATTTTTTGTAGGATATGAATCTAATCACAGATCTTATAGATTCTGCGAACCAGGAGCATCTAGAGTTTACACCAGTGCTAGTGCTAAATTCCTAGAACATGTAGGATGGAATAGATTAGAGCAAGATTTAAATAACGAAGTAATTATTGAACCCTACAAAAGGCAGAAAAAACAGACTAGTTATAAGAAGAGTCCAATTAAAGAAGAAGTCCACGAAGAGCAAATAGGACCAGAACAAGAGGAAACAGTTGATCAGGAAGAGTTAGATAATGAAGAACAGTTAATAAATGAAAGTCCACCTGTAAGTCCTGTAATACCTAGACGTACTACACGTATAACTAGACCACCTGATAGGTATCAAGCAAGTATAGTTTGCCAAGTAACTAAAGTTCCAACTAGTGTAAATGAACTTAGGATGTATCCTGCTAAGGATCAGGAGAATTGGCAAAAGGCAATGGAAAAAGAACTAAATTCATTAAAGGTAATGAAAGTATATGAAGATGCCAAATTACCTCCAGGAGAAAAATCCATTGGGTGCAAATGGATATTTAAAGTAAAAACTGGAAATGATGGGACTGTTATCCATAAAGCTAGGTTGGTAGCTCAAGGATTTAATCAAACTGCATCTGATTACGATGAAGTTTTTGCACCAAGTCTTAAAGCAACATCTTTGAGAGCAGTTTTAGTGTGGGCAGCTAAGAAAAACTATGTCATTAAACATTTAGATGTAGAAACTGCTTATCTGCATGCACCATTGCAGCACACTATATATTTGAAAAAGCCAATTATTATAAAAGACAATAAAGTAAATAGTAATGATTGTTGGAAACTTAAAAAAGAGTCTTTACAGGTTGAAACAATCTGGCTATCAATGGAATATATTGTGAAAGAGTTAAACAATATACCGTATATACTCGAGTATAAGTCGACCCGAATATAAGCCAAGGCACCTAATTTAACCACAAAAAACTGGGAAAACTTATTGACTCGAGTATAAGCCGAGGGTGGGAAATGCAGCAGCTACTGGTAAATTTCAAAAATAAAAATAGATACCAATAAAAACTTTCACTAGGACAGTTGAGAATAAGTTTGATGTTCACAATTTCCTCTTTGAAAGAGACCAGTAAATAGGGAACAAAAAGATGAAGAAAAAGAAGTGTGTTTTTTCACACTTTTCACACTGCAGTGAACAAAAATGGCATCATAGGAACAGGCTTATTCTCAGTCCAAAGGTTTGTTTCTGATTTCTTCCCTGATTTAAGGGAAATTTGGGAAACAATCTCACTATCATGAAAGGTTTAATTGATTCACTAACCCAAAAGAAGATAATGATGACAGTGGGAGGCAGGAGTCACTCTCTCCCTTGCAAGAAAAAAGCAAGAGCCGTTCTTATGATCTCTCCCTCTCTCTCTCTCTCCCCGTAATACAGTCAGGCCCTTTCCAGCACGCGTGATCTGCCTTCGCCACTTTGCACCTTGCAAATGCAAAATCCTGGGGTTTTTGCATTTGCAAGGTGCAAAGCGGCAGGGGCGGATCCCGCATGCTGGAAAGGGCTTGACTGTATTACGGGGAGAGAGAGAGAGAGAGGGAGAGATCATAAGAACGGCTCTTGCTTTTTTCTTGCAAGGGAGAGAGTGACTCCTGCCTCCCACTGTCATCAACATCTTCTTCTTTTGGGTTAGTGAATCAATTAATTTGGGAAATGATCTCACTATCAGAAAACAACGCGAGCCGCCACCACCACCACCACCTCCTCCTCCCCCTCCTCCCAAGTGGACTGAAAGCAGCTGGAGCTGAGGAAACGAAGCTGAGTGGAGCCGAAGCAACCTCGGCTCGCGTTGTTTTCTCAGCCTAGAGAAAGGGAAAGGGGGCTCATCTGGACCAAGGGTGAGTCTCCCCCTCAGTTTCCCCTGAAGGATCTTCCATCGCTTTTGCCTTCTCCCTACATCTTCCCTCTGTTAAAATCCCCCCCACACACACACACACACTTATTTTCGGTCGGATAGATTTCGTGTCTGAGCATTCTCACATGGCGGTGGGTCTTCCCCCCCCTAAAAACAGTTAAAAAAAGAAAAAACAATATATCCTCAAGCAAGAACTTTTCTGCTTCCGATTACCCCCATGCTTAAAAGTTGCAAAGGAAACACGGAAGCAGGGAAGTGGCTGCCCAGCTTCGGAGCTCCACACCATTTTTTTTCAGAGGGGAATCTGACTCGAGTATAAGCCGAGGGGGTTTTTTCAGCACAAAAAATGTGCTGAAAAACTCGGCTTATACTCGAGTACATACGGTAGGTTTTAAATCTGGTTTAGCAGATCCATGTGTGTTTAAAAGAGAAAATAATGAAACGGTATCATTACTGTTATTATTTACAGATGATATTGCTTTGATAACTAAGACTAATAATGAAGCTAATGAGATTATATCATTATTAGCTAAAAAGATAAAATTAAAGCATTCAGGTGAAATTAAAAGGTATCTAGGATTGACAATTAACAAAACAAAAAATGGATTTAAGATATCTCAAGAAGATAAAATTTGCCAATTAATTAAAACGTACAAAATGGAACTTTGTAAACCGGCAAAGACTCCAATGAGTCAGGAAGTTTGCAAAACTGATCATCAAAGTCCCAAATTTGATAAGTCCATATATCAATCTTTGATTGGTAGCTTATCATATATAAGCAATTGGTCAAGGCCAGATATAGCTTATAGTGTAAATCAGCTGGCTTGTTTTAATTCAGATCCACATCAATGTCATTGGCAATCATTAAAGAGAATTTTAAGATATCTTAAAGGAACAATGAACCATGCATTGTATATAGAACCAAAGGGTGATTTGAGTCTTAGTGCCTATTCAGATGCAAGTTTTGCAACTGACATAAACACTAGAAAATCAACATCTGGGATGGCTATATTATTTGGTAATACACTAATAGGGTGGAGGTCAATCAGACAACAGCATATTAGATTGTCCACAATGGAAGCAGAATTTTCATGTCTGTCATTACTATGCACTGACTTAATTTTGTACAGTTATTATTAGACATGGGTATAACTATTAAAGATTCCATTATTGTGTACGAGGACAACCAGGCAGCCATAAAGTTAGCTACTAGTATTGCTGTAAAAACTAGATCAAAGAATACTGATTTAAGATACTTAAATGTTAGAGAATCTGTCAAGAATGGGCTAATAAAATTGGAATACTGCATGACAGAAGAAAACATTGCAGACCAATTTACAAAAGCTCAAGGAGTAATTAAGTTTAAAGAGAGTTGTAACAAATATGATTTAAAGATGTAAATAATTATAGTATTATTATTATTACCTAAAAGGGGAGAATGTTAGGGATAACATTGTTTATCCTAACTGGTTTAGGTAAAATAATAAATATGTAATCATAGTTTATAAGTTAAAGTGTCTGCAACTTTAAATATGGGAATGTAATTAAGGGAGTGGTTGTGAAAGCACTTTAAAAGAAGCAAGATGACAGCTTGCTCTCTCTCTGGCTTTGATGATTCCTAATTACTGGATGAAAACTGTGTTTTTCTCCTACTGAAAAGGAGAGACAAAGGACTGATTTGTAAGTGAACTGACATTGGATATTCTACACGGACTTTGCTAATTGAATATCCTTGAATGGACTGACTAAAATGATACATGACTAAAGGACTGTTATTTTGACTATGCTATAAACTCTAAATGGAATAAACTATATTTTGATAGCACAAGCGTATCTGTTATTTTTAGTGTATGTTAACAAACATACAAGCTTATTTCACTCATTTATCTGTGTGCCTATCTGACTAACGCTGCACATTCTGTTTAGCTTGTCTCCTTAACCCTGGTTGGGGAACCCAGGCTTAACACATGCGACAAAATCCTGCACCATCAGCGGTGGAATTCAAAATTTGTTACTACCAGTTCTGTGGGTGTGGCTTATTTGGTGGGTGTGGCTTGTGGTCATGTGACTGGGTGTGTGTGTGAGACTTAGTGGTCATGTGACTGGGCAGGCGTGTTTGGTAGTCATGTGACTGGGTGGGCATGGCCAACTCACATCAAGGGGTGCCTCAACTGGCCCCTCCCCTCCCAGCCATTCCTTGTCACCCAGCCTCAACTTATCTATAGTTCTGTAAAAATGTTGTTCACCTTTTTTGACTTTATTATCTGCATACTATAGATGTACTTTCATGGACCACTGAAAGGAGGAAATGGCTCACATGATTTACTCAAGAGTGTGACAGGCAACAGGCTTTTAAGGGGCTGCCACAAAGAGGGGGGGAAATGTATTTTCCAAAGAAGCAGAATGCAAACAAGAACCAACGGATGGAAACTGAACAAAGAGAAGCAACCTAAAACTGAGGAGAAACTTCTTGACAATGAGAACAATTAACCAGTGGAACTGCCTGTCTCCAGAAGTTCTGGGTGCTCAATCACTGGAAGTTTTTAAGAAAAGACTGGACAGCCAATTCTCTGAAATGGTATAGGGTTCGCCCCAAGGTCCCTTCTAAGTTTTATTCTGACACCTTTCTCAGGATTTCTACTCAGAGTTTGGCATCCTCGGTTTTCTTGCCTGAGCTGGGGATTGGACTAGAAGACCTCCAAGGTCCCTTTCAACTCTTGTTGAACACGTGTGTATTTTATGCTCTGGACTATTGACATTGAATGAATGTAAACCCTGAAAAATATGTGGTAGCCCTGGGCAAAAGAAAGGCAGAACAATGACTCTAGGTGTAGGCACAGTATAAAATATTAACACATGATAAATAATGGAACAATTAAAATAATAGCACAGACTTTTATCCCTTCCTTCCTTCCTTCCTTCCTTTCTTCCTTCCTTCCTTCCTTCCTTCCTTCCTTCCTTCCTTCCTGTCTCTCTCTCTCTCTCTTTCTCTCTCTCATACACACACACACACAGCACTTAACAGACAAGCATTTTGGAAGCAGCTCCTTTAAATTTCTCCAAGGCTTGAGTAGATTCCCCCACCTCCTCTGTCAGACCACACTTTCTCACTCCAGACACTTTAACTCACACGGGGAAAGTGATACTTGCAGCATCCATGCCTTTCTTCCTTTTCCCCGGGGGAGAAAGAGGACGTGGGGTACAGAAAGCTAGGAGAGCGATCGCAAGTGAGCAACCGGGTGACTGGGTTGGGGGCGTGGCCAGCCAGTGATTGCCACCGGTTCAGTGACCCATGCCAAATAATCACTACAGGTTCGCCCGAATAGGTGCGAACTGGTGAATAGCACCTCTGTGCACCATTCTTGTCAATATTCAATCCAGCAAGCCTTTTTAATCCTACCAAATTGAAAGAGAATAATAAGAAAATTCTAGCCTAGTGGTCATTAATTTAAAAAAAAAAGCATGACATTAGAAAAGTGTAGGAAGAATTACAGGCTTGCTGCTGGATGTAAAATGAAATAGGAGACCGGGGTGGGATGCTACTGGTTCAGCCCGGTTCTATAGAACCAGTTTGGTGTCTGTTGCTCTGTTTGGCCCAGCCACCCACCCAGACTCTTGGCTGTCCTTTATTTCCTGCTTTTTCAACCTCAGCTGCTTTGCATGGCACAGCTGAAGTTGAAAAAGCAGGAAAGAAGAGGAATTTGAAATGCTGTGCACCCACGCGCAGCACTTGTCAGCTGTTTGGGTGGCACCGTTGAGGGTTTTTGGAAATGGTGTACACATGGTGCAAAACACACTCTCACCAGGGGTGGGATTCTACCTGCCAGAGAACCAGCAAATCGTGCCACTGGCTGGCCCTGCCCACTCACTCCTTACCTGGCATGCATGCTGTCAAACTTGCCTGCTGAGTTGCTATTTTTCCTCCCCCCCCAACCATCAACTGTTCTGCTGTGCTGGGAGATTTAGGTTAGCAAGAAAGCAGGAAATAGTTGGATTACTTGCTTTCTAGCTAATCTAAAAGCACAGCTGAACCTTCCTTACGACTGAAGCTTCTATTTTTCAGTGCAGACTCAGGCAATAGATTGCAGATATATAGATCTCAAAGTGAATCTGTGATTCTGTGAGCAACTAAATCTGCCTGCCTGCTTTGCCTGATTTTGGGTAAAAGTTGCTCTTTTTTTAAAATAAAAAATTCAATATTTACATACATGATGTGTTGTGAGTTAATTTTGTGAGTTTGCTTGCTAGCAAATTTTATGAGTTTGCTTGAAAGCAAATTTAAGTGACAGACTCAGGTAGCCGATGGCAGAAAGATAGATCTCTGAATGAATCTGTGATTCTGTGAGCAACTCAATCTGCTTGCCTGCTTTTGGGTAAAAGTTGCTCTTTTTTATAAAAAAGTCAATATTTACATAAATATTTATAATATTTACATACAAGCCATGCCCAGCCAGTCACATGACCACCAAGCCACACCCACAAATTAGGCCACACCCACAGAACAGGTTGCTGAAAGAGACCTAAGTATGAGAAGTTCAAATCATCGTTTTGTGGTTTGGGTTGGCCGGGAAGATAACTATACACCAGTTATGAATTACAAAATTATGGATGACTTCTGGATAGCATCAAAACTACAAAGGTCTAAAAATCTACTAGCAACTGTGGCAGATGGGCATTTAATTGTCAGAAGCCCCAATAATTTTGCCAAATGGAAGTGAAGTGAATTTTCAACATATAAGTGAATTCAAATTGCCATCACCAATGAGAAGGAATATAACAGAGAGCATGCTAATGGATGTCCAATGCCAAGAATACTGTTTATAATTGTGTGAATTTCATACTTCTGTTCATCACCTCGACTTGAGAATTGAAGCTGAATAAAAGGTAGTTATATGCAGTCGAAAGAAAGAGAATTGCAGTAACTTCCTCTTATTCCTGAAGACTATTTATTAAGGGCCATGGTTTATAAAGCAAACATGAATGATCAGAAAAGAAGACAGTGAAAATCATGGTCTTAATTGTTAAATGCTGCATCACCAGATATTTTCCCCTAAAATTGGTCTTTTACAAAATCTGTGGGCACTGAGTTGCCTGATTACCTAATGTAATAAATGGAGCAAATAATCTGTTAGAACTGGCTTTTTATTTACTGCTTTGCTCCTTAAAAGAGATTAGCTCTTGTTACTGATGTCATATAATTCAGACAATTAAATGTATTTCTGTTCTCCCTTCTTCCCAGGCAATTTTCAAGAGAATTTTCCTCCTTATTGTTAGGCAGCCCTGGAACACCTTGTCAGTTCTTTTTTCTAAACCAGCATGTCTCAGCCAATTATCCTTTAAAGTTGTTGGAAATCCCATTTAAAAATTGAACTGGCTAGATTCTGTAGTGACTAATGACCATTATAAATCTACAGAGAGGAAATATTTCTAATTACATAGAGAAGGTCCCCACCTAGAGTCATGTTCCACGACATAGATGTGAGTGTGTGTTTCCTTTGGGAATAAAAAGTGTTAGATATATAAGACTAGAAGATAGGTTAGACATAAATAACCAAAGGAGAGCAACTAAGTCTACAGGAGTTTATCCCCCTTATATTCTGCAATCCAAGATTGGATCTACCATTACTTTGCACACCTGTATGTGCTATGAACAGAAATGGTGTCACAAGTAGAAGTGTAACAAACAGCTGCAGGCTCTTCAGCCACTCAAGTTGTCTTTTTGAGTGGAGTAAATGAGAAACAAGCTGACACAATCTCTAGGGAAACAGCAAGAGAACATTTTGTTTTAAGAGCTCAAATAAAACCTGAAAGGGAAGGCGGAATACAGTGACTGTGTCCTTGAATAATGAGTTTCTTTTTACTTCCCCTTATCAAACAAGAAGATGTCTCTTCTCTTCTTCTTGCAGTTGACAGACTGTTGAGTTATTCTAAAGAAGGTTCTCTTAGCTTCAGCAAGCAAAACAAGCCAGTGGTAAGTTAGAAAACAAAGCCTTTAAATATTACTCAATGTGGGATGTATGAGACTTTTGTGCTGTTGGTATCCTGTGGACTGGTTAGCACATTGTAGGCTAGGTAAATGTTATAGGATAGTGTGGAAAAATTATCTTTTCTATATTTGCAATGATCTATAAGCTCTCTTAAACATTAGGGCTCTTATATTTCATCTAAACACTTATACTCCACTTTCGGGCCACATCAACCTCCTTCTCAAAAGAATTATTATAATTAAAATAATAAAACTTCCCTCAGACATATACTCTCATAAAAGCATCATAAACATTGTGCAGAATGAGTGCAAAGGTCTACTTCAGCAGTCTATTCCTACGGTGGCTAAATAAATCATTTCAGTACAATATCTAATCACGGTAGGAAGATGCAAGCATCCCACAGAGACAATAAAACAAAAATAATCTGCTGAAAAAACAAAACAACAATAAAAGCCTACTGAATTTCTATCAGAGTTGATTCCAAATCTGAAAGAACAGCAGTGATACTCTGATATAAATCTTGTCCTTCTCTTCACTGCATCCAGAGTTCTAAAGGCAGCAATACATGAAAGAAAGTCATGATTCTATAAAGATTCTGAAGACCATCTTTATACAGACTGAATATGCAAAGGGTTGTAAGGATTTGGGAATTAAGTTTATGCTTCCCAGATAAAATGATGACTGTAAGTCTATAAAGGAATTTTAGACATGTATTGATATATCACATACAATCCAACTAGAATAATAGAATGGTCATATTAGAATCACACAGATCATCTATCGTGTTTCTCCAACAATACGGCCTCCCCCAATAGAAAATCCCAGCATGATTTATAGGCATAAAATGAAATTAAGCCCCTCCCCCCAAATTAAGGCCTATATTAAACATGTGAAATGGGGGGAAATAACAAGGGGCTTGCTGTTAGGAGCGCCATGTCTCGCCACCAACCTCCCTACTGTCACCAAGTACTTTGCTGCACACCCGGATATGGTGCTCTCTCTGTTGACTTCAGCATTGGTGGGGCACTTCGTATTGGGAGACCTTCTGCCACTGTTGCTTTCCCTTCTCCCTGTGCTGCCGTGGCGTTTGGAGCAATGCCGCAGCATTTGGCGCAGCTACGCAGCGTTTGGCACAGCCACGCAGGGCTGGCCAGGGCTCCTCCCTGCAACCAGAGCCCGGCGGAGACACTCGGCTTCAGGTGCTCCTGTCGCCGCCTTCCCGGGCATTGTTCAAAGGCAAAGCCCATTCTTTTAAAAACAACACCCTACCACCGGTACAACAAAGCCTCCCCTGCCCAAGAGGGCAGCCCAACTCCATGTGGAGATGCAAATCTCCCGGGGCTGAAGCGCAAGATCGCCCAGCCACCATCCCTGCCAGGCATCAGGCAGAGCGTGAAGAGCTTCGCCTGGGGTGCCCAGCACAGCTGACAGGTGGGCCCTCCTGCCCGGCGGTGGAGCTCTGACCAAGGCAGTGAGCGCCTGTCGGGCCCTCCGCTCATCCTACCAGGGCCACACTGGAGCCGGGTGGGATGGGCAGAGCTGGGAAAGCGAGCCACGGATACGTGCCTGCCTGCCAAGTGAAAGAGCCAGGCCAAGCTTGGCTTCCCAAGTCCCTCCAGCCTGACCCTGAAGGGGCCACCAGGAGAGGCCACCTGAGGCAGTGATAGCACCCACCCATCCATGGACAGGGAGGCAAGGCGATGGCCCACGACGTGTCCTCCTCCAAGCTGAGCTCTGCTGAGTGAGCACCTCTGCCCAATACAAATGCTACAGCATTTGGAGCTGCCGGCATGTTTAGGGATGCGTGGAGATGGGGATGGGCTGGGTGAGGGGTGGAAATGATGTGCGGGTTTGGGTTCTGTCCGCTGGACCTGCCAGCCAGGGAAGCAGCGCTGCCATTGCCTCACCTCCCTGTCTGCAGACGGGTGGGTCCTATCGCTGCCTTGGCCAGAGCTCCGCCGCTGGGCAGAAGAGCCCGCCTGTCAGCTGCGCTGGGCCTCACCTCCCTGTCCTCAGCCGAGTGTACGCACCGGGCTCAGTTTGCAGGAAGGAGCCCTGGCTAGCCTTGCGTGGCTGCACCAAATGCCACATGACTGTGCCAAATGATGCAGTGAGGCTCCAAACGCCACAGTGGCACGGGGAGAAAGGAAAGCAATGGTGGTGGAAGGTCTCCCGATATGAAGTGCCCCACCAATGCCGAGGTCAACATCCAAGCCGTCGCCGCCCACCCACCTGAGGATGCAAGGGGGAGAATTAAGTCACCCCCGCAAAACACGGCCTAGCTGTTTTTTCGGGGGTCAAAAAAAATAAGGCCTGGTGTTATTTTGTGAGAAACACAGTAGTAGTCTGATTAATGCACTGTGATATAGAGGATAATTGTCCAAGAGAGCCTCTTCTTCAAAACTTCCAGAACTATAGAACCCAAAGCCTCCATAGATACTTTGTTCTGCTGTTGCAAATTTTTTCCTTATATTTTTTAAAAATCTAGCTGGCTACAATTTAAATCCTTTGTTTCTGGTTCTAGTTTCTGTGGGCACGGAAAATAGTTCCCAGGCAGCTTCCCTATAGCTTTTCTTTATGGATCCAAGCATGGTTATCATGTCTACTTCAATCTTCTGTTCCTGAAGTCCCTGTACCATCTTTGTTGCCATTCTTTGATTGGTTTTTCTGGAAATATGTTGCTTAAGTTGTAAACACTACTCCAGGTATAGCCCTCAATAAAGGAAGAATTCTAACTGGGTGGATATTTGTTTTCATACCTGAGTATATGCCTCAATATAAACATGATAATGCCGTTTCACAAAGTGACCTCTGTCCTGTGGACTTTCTTACATGAATAAGATGTAATTCATGTGTTTGGCATGAAATCATGATGTATGGAAGCAGATTCATGTGGGAAAAACTCCTGTAATCCTGAAAATAAGTTGTACTCAGACCTTTGAAACAAATGCAGATGGATCAAGATAAACGTAAATAGCAAACAACAGTGAACATTTTAGTTCTGCGTTTCACATTAGATGTAATTAATAAACACTTTATAAAGATATCCCCATACAGGGTGCTTTGCAGTAACTTGATCTGGTTTCTTCCTGACTGTCAGACATGATTTGGAAATCAGAAGGCAGCCTCAAAAACATCAGGTCCTTAGATAGATAGATAGATAGATAGATAGATAGATAGATAGATAGATAGATAGATAGATAGATAGATAGACAGACAGACAGACAGACAGACAGACAGACAGACAGACAGATAGATAGATAGATAGATAGATATTCTATTAGCTACATGGCTTTATGTATGAAGGGCACTTATTTCCATATAAACTATGTCAAGGTAGAAGCAATGCAGAAGAGCCAATGTAACTCTTTGTTAGTTTACTCAAGCAATTAATTTTTTTATGAATTCATAAAAAATGTTTTTATGAATTCAAATCTCCTATTTGAAAGAATATTAAAAGAATATTAAAGTCAGGGTTGAAAACTGCATTCTAATATGTCAGATCTAGCCTAGTATTATAAGCAATGTTTCTATCAGGAAAGATTCAATCCTTAGTGAAAATGCCAGGACTGTATGTTGAACTTTTAACATGGAAAGCATGAGTTCTTATATTAAACCATAACAACACATGACCATGGAGGAAAGTAGACAGAAGATGCATTGTCATTATTACCACATATATTCTGAATGCATTAATTCAAATTATAGGTTATGAAAAACGAAATTACATCAATTTTTGCAAATAAACAACCAAGCTCAGAGAGCATCAAGGACTCCATAATTACATCATATAAATACAATGCACTTGTTCTTTAGCAATATTAGCTTAAATAAATTACAGTGGCAATCAGTGCATTGTTGGAAGACTTGAAAGAATAGGTTAAGGACAGATCATCAAGGAGAAAATCTACATATGTTGTTGCTAGGAGTAAAAAATTACTTAATGGCACATGATCAATCAATCAAATATTGTCTTAAATAAATAAATGCACAATACTATTTCCCATGATATAGGTTGAGTTAGCCTTAACTGAAATCTTACTTCAAACACTTCTTTATTAATCCTTTAGCATTGATTGGTTTTGGCAATGCGTTGAAAAGGAAATTAAAATGGAGATTCCATGGCAAATATTTATTTAGTGCCTTCTTTCTTTGAACAGAAAAGGCAATAATATAGAATATTCTCTAGTACAGCAAACTATGTCAAATCTAGAAAATAAAAGAGAGATTACTCCTGGAATAAATTTAAGGATTCACATCTCACACCAACTGCCAATAAATTTTGCAACAATGAGATGTTATCAGAAACCTGAGACTGTGTCTGAATTTGGGAACCTTAACCTTTTAATTTGAAAGCTTTCACTAAGGAATTGTATAAGGTAATAATTCTGTTTTTATTGTGTTTTATTTCATTTTGTCCGTTGTATTAACAGTTATTAATCCCATGACAAGAATACTTCAGAGGCATAAATGTCTATCAACTGACATTTTACATTAAGGAAAATATAACCCTCAGGGAAGCAAACCATCAAGAATGAAAATGAGTGTTTCCAGGTAAGCACAAATTCACGCCACTATGCTTACATCTCATGAGTTTATTTAAATATACCTCAAATGTGACATTTTCAGCATAATGTAAAAGAACCCTTTATGGATCAATACAAGAGAAGGTCTAGAATATGAGGCAGCTTTTTAAAATTCTTTCATTCCTCCTCTTATTCTCATGACTTTACTGCCAAGACCACAGGTGCATGCCATTAAGGGAACAACTTTATATTTTATCCAGATGCAATACTATTTTTAGAATTGCACTGTTATTGCCTTCTCCCCTTTGATCACAGCTGGAAAGTAAAAGCAGCACACTGTGCAATAAAGCTGCTGAGATGATGCAAGGTGTTCGTTGTTTCTGAGGAAAAGTCAGAAAATCCTGAATAGGAAGATCTGCTGTCACGTGGCAAACAACTTTTAGCACCGTTAAAGGCATTAAAAAGCATTCCTATTTCATCTCAGCTTTGTAATACAGACAAAGAGCAGAGCTGCATTATTAAAATTACACAGGAGAATCATCTGCTGGAGACATTTTCATGGAGAATGTAAGTTGTATTATAGTTGTCCAGCAAAACAACTTGATGGTAGTGATGAGGGTAATATGATGATGAGAAAAATCAACCCTGTAAAGATTCTTAGTCCTTCAAAAATTAACTGAGTCACTTGTCTATGTATCAGTTCGAAGGAAATTAACTAGTGAGGCAGACAAAATACTGAATGATAAGACAGTGAAAGGGTTGACAAAAATTAAATAAGGACTGCAGAGGAGATTGAATGAATTATTTGCAACTGTCTTTTCAGGAAGAAAGAAGAATAAGGCAAATATTGACATGATCCAAAACCTAGATTTTACTGACAAACTGAAGACAATCACTAGGTCCACATAAGAGTCATCTATACGATCTTCAAAAATGTGAATGTAAAATTTTGAACTTTTAAATAAAAACAGGTAACATGCCCTTCTTTATATTGGAAAACTGGAAAGTGGACTAGATCAGCGGTCACTGACTGGTGAGCCATGAGAAAATTTTGGTGGGCCACAAAGAAATCTCATCCCCAGAGCACCCCCCCCAAAGCAATTAATCCAGGCTGTGCAGAAACACAAGGCTGCGCTGCCCACATGGCCCACGAGAACCCTCCCCGCACACTCCTTACCCAGTAAACTTTCCTGCTAAATTTCTATTTTTCCTTTTTCTGACCATCATTTGTTCTGCTGTGCTGGGAGATTTAGATTAGCTAGGAAGCAGGAAATGGTTGGATTTCTTGCTTTCTAGCTAGTCTTTAGATCTTCGACTCTGCTTTTAAGTATAGCCGAATCTTAGGACTGAAGGTTTGCTTGCAAGCAAATTCAGTGCAGACTCACAGCAAGCAAATTTGAGAGACTGAGCTAGCCGATGGCAGATAGATAGATCACTGAATTATTCTGTGAGCAACTCAATCCGCCTGCTTTGCCTGCTTTGGGGTAAAAGTTGCTCTTTTTTTAAAATAAAAAATTCAATATTTACATGCATGGTGTGATGTGAGTTAATTTTATGAGTTTGCTTGCAAGCAAATTTTATGTGACAGACCGAGCTAGCCAATGGCAGATAGATAGATCTCTGAATGAATCTGTGATTCTGTGAACAACTCAATCTGCTTGCCTGCTTTGCCTGATTTTGGGTAAAAGTTGCACTTTTTAATAATAAATTCAATATTTATATAAATATTTATAATATTTACATACAAGTTATGCCCAGCCAGTCACATGACCACCAAGCCACACCCACAAATTAGGCCACACCCACAGAACCAATTAGTGGTCCATGGGATCTAAAATTATGAGTTTGGTGGTCCCTAAGGTCCAAAAGGTTGGTGACTCCTGGACTAGATGATCTACACAAGGTCCCTTCCAACTCTGATTATCTGTTATCTGTTAAATGTGGCCAGTGTTAATACCCATTTTTAAAAAGGAATGGAGACGAGATCAAGATAATTACAGGCTGACTAGCTTAAGTGTCTGTTTTTAAGCCAATTGATGGGGAAAATTTGCAGCATAGGGAGACATTGGTTCAGAGTGGTCCAAGAAATTGGAACATTGGGAAGAAGATTAGTTCCAGCAACTAGGAGATTGTTGTTAGGAATATAAGTTACCTAACAGTTATTTGGGTTGGAAATATATAAACCATAGATTCTGTAAGAAAGGAAAAAGACAGAATACTAGTAAACACCAGAAGGCTAAGAAGAATGTTAGTTTAGCTATGTCTAGCAATTCAACTGTAAACCATGATTTGTGGGTTGTTGATAGTGGAACATCGCAGTGCATTACTAAAGATAGAGAAAGGTTTGTAAAGATGTCTACGAGTAAGCAACATGTATCATTGGCAAATGGATGGAAGATGAATGCATCAGGTGAAGGTACTGCATATTGTTCTTATATAAACAAATATTTAACTATGTTATATGTACCTAAACTGAAATTTAATTTGTTATCAGTAAGGGCTTTAGTTAATCTTGGTTATATAGGAACCTTTAGGGAAGATAACTATATAGTAGAGAAAGAGGGTAAAAGTGTTACTGCTACATTACAGAATGATTTATATATGATACATGATGACCTGTTGAAGATGGCTAACTCAGTTTATAACAATGTTAAGCCACATGATGAATGTATACATTTACTGTACAGACGTCTAGGGCACATTAATTTCAAAATGCTCAAACAAACTGTTGAATTGTCAGAGGGAGTAAAATTGAAACCCTGTAGCAAGTATTTAAACTGTAATGCTTGTAGCCAAGAGAAAAGGAAGGTTATTCCTGCAAACAGACTAAATGGGTTTAAGACCAAAGAACTTTTAGAGGTTGTTTTTGCTGATATAATTGGTCCTAAGAAACCAAGTTTAGGAGATGCCTGCTATATTTTGAGTATTATGGACCATTACTCACGATACGGTTTCTGCTATCTTATAAAAAACAAAACAGAAACATTCCAACATTTCTTTAACTGGCTATGGTTTGCTGGGATAAAAATGAAAAGTAAAGTAATTACTTTAGTTAATGATAATAGGACTAAATTTGTTAACAAAAGATTCCAAACTATGTTGAAATTGGCTGATGTTGAGCATAAACGTTTGGCACCTTACAGACCACAACGTAACTCATTTGTAGAACGAAGAGGGCAAACATTACAAGCCGTGACTCGCACTATGTTATCTGATTCAGGTTTACCTGAAACACTGTGGGGTGAGGCCATAATGTGTAACAACCATGTGTTAACTATTGTAGTTTATGAAGATAACCAATCAGCAATACAGATGGCTTCAAATATTGCTGTTAAGACAAGAACAAAACACACAGATTTAAGATATTTAAATGTGAGACAGTGTGTGCAAAGTAAAATGATTAAGCTGAAATACTGTATGTCAGAAAAAAATATAGCAGATCATTTTACAAAGGCCCAAGGCTCTACAAAGCATAAGGCTTGCTGTGAAGATTATGGACTTAGAATATAAGGTTGTATATATTATCCTACCCAAAAGGGGAGAATGTTAGGAATATAAGTCACCTAACAATTATTTGGGTTGGAAATTTATAAACTAGGATAGACATTTTAATACTGTATCTTTAAGAAAATGTAAAAATTGTAGTTGGGTGTGGTTTCTCAAACAGCCATAAGATAGGGCCAGAAACCTGGGTTGTCTTAGTCTTAGTTTCAGAAGAAGTCTCGGTGAATCTCTGTTTTCCTTCTGTTGCAGAGTTTTGTCATTCCTCCTTATTGACTGTTATTTATGGATTTGATGTAAGTCTGATACCGAACTGTTTTTGACACTGGACTTTGTTATTGGATTATCCCTGGACTAAAAACTGACTGATTTAACATGTGAATGACTTTGGACTGTGTTTTGAACTTTGCTTAATGTTTCTGAAAGTAAAAACCTACATTTACTGTACAGTGTATCTGTGTGCTGTATGTGTATTATTCAAACACTACTCTCAATACGTCTTCCTGTATGCGCTCATTCTCCTAACGGGGAATTACCTCAACAATTGTTGCTAAGGGGATGGAACATACTAATAAAGAGCAATTGGAGAAAGGAGGAAGAAGAGGAAAATTGTGTCCTCTGCAGATCCAGATAATACTATTATTACTATTCCAATAAGAAGAAAGCAATGTGAGGGGCAGATTAAAAATGCTATGGATGTGCAGGAGCTTTTGACTAAGCTAAGAGTTAAAAAAAAAAGTGTAGGAAATGGAAGATGGGTGAAATCATCAAGCAGAAATACCAGCAAGGGTCTCATACCTGGAAAAAAAGAGTCAGAAAAGCAAACATGCCAAAGGAATGTAGGTTAAAAGAGCAAAAAAGGGGGTATCTTGAGTTAAAAAAGAATTTAAACTGATTTTTTTTAAAAAATATAAATGCTGCTCAGATAATATAGTAGGATATTTACAGGTGATGGGGGTATATACTTTGGTTCAATCTTGCCCTGCAAGAGGAAGTATCTCCCAGGACCTCAAGGCAGAAACAACAAGAAAATATAAAGCAAAGAGTTGTAGATATGCAAAGAGACAGTAAACTGCCATAAATATGCCCTTAGGCCCAAACCATTTGCATCCAAGAGTCTTGAAAGACCTTGAAAGATGCCATTTCAGGGTTCTGTTCCATGAACTCTGAAACTCAAAAAAGATGGGGATAGTTCCAGAGGACCAAGGAATGGGCAATGTTGTTCCTATCTTCAAAAAGGAGAAAAAAGAGGGCACGAGATCAGTTTGATATCGATACAATAGATTATTAAGCACATGGTTTATGTAATGCAAGCATTACTTGGCAGGCACCAGCATGGATTTATCACTTTTCTTTGATCTTAAAAGATTCAACCAGATTGCCGCCAGATTTTTATGAGGCAGAATGGCTCTGAGCGAGAGTGATGTGGATCTTGTGGGAGGAAAGAATTCAGCATATTGCTGATTTTTCCATAAAAAAGACACTGAGAGGCCACAGCTGCTAAAATTGAGAATATCAATAATGAATAAAGAAGAAATATAATTGTTAGGGAAGAGCAGAGCAGACCCAACTCTGATCCTTAAAAATAGGATTTTAATATGAAACTTCACTGCTTTCTCTACGTGACTAGATTGTTCTCAGAGCTTTGTTTATCAGAATGTGTGACTTTTAGATATCACATGTTGTTTAAAGATAACATTATAAACCATCCAGAAGGACAAGTCTGTCTAGAAAACACTTGGATATGTTAAAAAAGTGTTTTTTTGAAGGTAGCCTTAGGAATAAGAGCAGCAATGATTGAAACCGGGTGTTTTTTTAAAATAAAGAAAGAAAACAGTTAAATAGTTATTTCAGTTGATGAAAACAAACAAAACCATAAAGAACTCAAAAATAGACTCCCCAAACTGGGGCTAAATTGATTCATGCAGCTCATATAAACAAATATAAAGTGATGCACATAAAGTAAAGGAAACTCCATCTTTACGTATATATTCTGGTGGAAAACCATCAAAAGCATGACTTGCAGAGAGTGTAGAGCCACTTGTTTTTCAACCTGTGCTCGTTCATCTCTTTGCTCACTACTTACTTTCCTTCAGATCCATAGCTGTTCATACTCTCCTCGATGGATTCATGACTGGCTTGCCGGATAGTTCGACTTGGCATTTCAACGGCCAGTCCAGTTTCTGTACTCCGCTGGATAGCACCTTTGAGTTTCCGGCCATCTCCTTCTAAAGCAAAAGAGGGAGAGGGAGAGGGGAAGGGAAAAGGAGAAGAGAGAAAAAGAAAAGGTTAGTCATGTAGACATTAAGTGAAGAGTAATTAAACACTACCTGCTAACAGCATCCCTAAAACACCAACAGTTAAAAATCTGGAATTTGAAGCTAGCACAGGCATTATTTAATTTGAAGAAGATCTCTTTCAGATATACAGGTGTTCCTCGACTTATGACCACAACTGAGCCCAACATTTCTGTTGTGAAAGTGATACATTTGTAAAGTGAGTTTTGCTCCATTTTACGACTTTTCTTTTTTCTTTTTCTTTTAAACATTTTATTAAACAAAACAATTAAAAATATTGAACATGGTAAAGTCGGTTTGATGTGATTTTGGGTCAATATTGCGTATATATATATGTTTTAATATAAATAATTATTCAACTATATACATATATACATTTGTTTGTTCATATAATACATGCAGCTTATAGGAAGGAGGTCCTGATGTTGGCTGCTTGGTGTTCGGACAATAATTTAGCTCTGAACACCAAGAAAACTAAGGAACTCATTGTGGACTTTAGGAGGCACAACACTGACCTGGCTCCCCTTTACATTAATGGAGAGCAGGTGGAGAGCAGGTGGAGAGGGTCCATACTTTCCGGTTTTTGGGTGTTACTATTGTTGATAAGATCTCCTGGACGGAAAACACCACGGCAGTTATTAAGAAGGCTCAGCAGAGACTCCACTTCCTGCGAGTGCTCAGGAAGCACAATCTGGCCTCCAGCCTGCTGATTACCTTCTATCGTGCGTCCATTGAAAGCCTGTTGACATACTGCATTACAGTGTGGTATGGTCATTGTACTATGGCAGACAGGGAGAGACTACAGAGGATAGTCAAAACAGCTCAGAAGATCATTGGCTGCCCTCTTTCCTCCCTGTCAGACATCTATTCCTCACGCTGTCTTAGTAGAGCTGTGAACATCATAAAAGACAGTTTCCATCCTGGTAACGGACTGTTTGACCTGTTGCCCTCGGGGAGGCGCTATAGGTGCATCAGGTCAAGGACAAATCGTCTTCAAAACAGTTTTTTTCCCAAAGCTATAACTACCCTGAACTTACATATGCACTGACTTTAAGTCCTGTCAAACATATTGTAAATAATACTTTGGGACAATTGGGAAATTTTTGTGCAATATATCATGACTATTACTGTGCTGGCTGACAAGTGCAATAACTCCTACTGTGAATAGGCACAAATTAAGTGCAATAAGCTGGTAATTTTACTCATTTTATTCTTCTTTGTTGTTTTAGATATTTTTAGATATTCTTATGCACATTCTCTTTTTAACATGTATGGTTGTACTGAACGACGAGTCGCTTAATCTCACTGTGTATGCGTATGATGCAAGTTGTACACGTGGATAGTGACAATAAAGGTATTCGTATTCGTATTCGTATTCGTATTTCTAACATAATTCATCTTCTTTTCATCTCATCCAATCTTATACCCTTTCAACAACTTCTTTCCCAACTTAAGACCTTCCTCTATGCTCCTAACAATGATAGAATATATCCCAAATTGCGTAGCATGCCATCTTTGTTTTTTCATTTCTAGAGTTAGCTTATCCATTTCAGCGCATAGTAAGATTTTGTTTATTACTTCTTCTTCACTTGGTATAACTGTCTCTTTCCAGTTCTGGGCAAATGTTATCCTTGCTGCAGTAATAATATGTATAATCAAATAAAGCTTATCTTTCTTATATTTTTTAACATAATTCCTAATAGAAAGCATTCTGGTAGGTGATCTACTTTAAGACCCAACATTTCCTCCAGCCACTTCCCTGTCCTAAGCCAATACTCCTGCACTTTATTGCAGCACCACCACGCATGGTAATACATTCCCCGTTCTATTGAACTTTTGCAGCAATTTGGGGACTGATATCGGCCAGTCTGGCTGATGGAAGGTGCCACTGATAGAACATTTTGAGCAGATTTTCTTTATATGCAGTGGCCATGGGTTTTCTTGCCACAGTTGTTAAGCGAATCGTTACAGTTGTTAAGTGAATCTGACTTCCCATTGACTTTGCTTGTCAAAAGGCCACAAAAGGGGATTATATGGCTCTGTAGGTTGGCAAGCATCTGAATTTTGATCACGTGACCATAGGCATGTTGCATTGATTATAAGTGTGAAAAATGGTCATAAGTGCCACTGTAACTTTGAACGGTCACTAAATGAACAGTTGTATGTCAAGGACTATCTGTATTACCATAACACTTTTCAGCTTTTGTAGATTAAATTAAAAGAAGAACCTTTTCTTCTTTACCTCCCAACAACAAAACTTTGGCTCCAAATGCTGGTTCAGTTGAAATTACTACACCCTCTCACTTTTTTTCACTTTTTCTGGGTTCTGTCTTGAGATTATATTGAGAAAATGTTTATGAATTATATTTTTAAAAAATCAGTCCTGTCTGAAAAATGTCATTTTCAGTGCAAATAGCACAACCACCCATTTAAAATTATAAAACATCGCCGATCAAGTGCAATCAAGAAAAGATCAGATAGAACCAGAAAGAGTGTGTGGTAAGGCTTGGGTGTTTGCTCCCGAGAAAAGACCAGCTCTTGGCATGGCAAACCATTAAATGAATGATATACAGAACTACCAGTTGATGCATTGTTCATTTATTTAGCATGTGGCAATGATACATGAGCCAGGAGATTCCTGTATTACTACAGAGTAGTTGTTTGGCTACCTAAGATTGCTAGTCTGTTAAATTCATGCTTGCAAAATATCCTGTTCTGACCCAAACCCTTTTCCAATAAAACAAAATGAACCAAAGGGAACAGAAACCTTTTAATGATTCTTACGCATCCCCAGTTAAAAGGCTGCTGCAAACTAATTAACTTTGATAAGCACGAGCCTCACCAAAACTGTGCGAGGCTGCCAAGAATAACAGATAAAGTTACCTAGAAATGTTTTATAACACAAGAGTCTTCAAATACCAACTAAGATACTGCAAGGTCCATGAGGCTCGAGTTTCAAAACATCTTTGCTTCCTGCAAAGAATGTCCAATTCACAGCTGGCTTTTATCTTCTTTGAAGGAAGGGCCATTACCTTGCAGCCTTACTCCTGAGTCGCCCGTGCAGTTGTAATTGCTCTTTCCTCCGAGTAATCCTGCATGCACTTAGCACAGGCTCCTTGGGAACCTCCTCATCGCTGCTGCCAGCCCCCACAATCTCTGAAGGCAGCAGTCCACTCCCTAATGGTGCTGGCTCCTCATTTGAGTCCTTGCCCTCCTCAGCCATCCGCACCTGCTGCTAGCTAACCACAACATATCCAGAAGAGTACCATAAAGGGTGAACTAGCTCTGCACTCAGAATGCTCACAGCGTTCTGCAGCATCATTCAGGGCTTTCTTCCTCCAATGATGTTGCCTCATTTTCAGGTGGCCCATTTGGGCAGGTCTGGCACCAGTTGGGTTTGTACTAATGCATGAAGTGCCATTATTTCCCCATCAAAGTGGTACCTATTTATCTACTTGCATGTAGCATGATTTTGAACTGCTAGGATGGCAGAAGCCAAGGCAAGTGACATTAGCTCACCCCATCACCTGGCACTAGAACTCGAATTACGAGAGCACAGGCCTTCTCAAATGTCTTTAAGCCACTGAGCTACCACACCTCTAACCAGTTGATGCAACATCAATTTTTTTGCAGGCTGAAAGACCAGTTTTTGAAATCTTCCACACTAAGACTTAGATAACAATGAATAATTGAATTAATTTCTCACACTTGGAGCCAACAAGGTTTAGAAGGCAAGTGAAAGTCATCCCCTCTCCTGCCAATTCATAAATATCATGGAGAATTTTAAGATAAAGGATGGAAAACCAGCAGCTTTCCAGATGTTAATTTTCCAATTTCCAATTTCCTTCAGTCCCATTCAGTATACTTAGAGATGATATGAGATGTCATCTATATCTTGGATTTATCCACTTATTTTTATGAATACCTGTTGCTTCTTTTCCTGGGAAATTTTTAAAAAATACCCTCTGACTCATGAAAACTGTATGTAGCCAATAAGATGGAGTAGGTTATTATTTATGTCACAATTCCTTTTCAGCCACTCTTATTTTATTTTATTTATTTCTTTTCAGCCACTCTTATTTTATTCTATTTCTGTCTTGCAGTGTGGTTCATATTTTAATATATTTTTCCTGTTTCTTAATTTTGTACTGTATTCAGATTAGGCTTTTGTTGGATAATTAACCATTTTACCAAAATATGACCAGTTCAAGAGAGAAAAAGAGGTCTGAGTGATGGTTGGTAAAACAATGAATGTTTGACCCACTAATATATCAGTTAATTTCAGCTTCTGCTGAAGTCAAAGCCTGTCAATGTCTTTCTTTCTTACTGTATATCAATTTATCCACCCAGAGATTTCTTACAAGCAGTAATTACGGATGAAGCCACCATTATCTAAAACTAGAATCAGTAATGATTATTTATTCCAGTCTTCTGGGAACTTGTTTGCTGCTCCTTATCAGGGGCTCCTGTCACACAGTGATTAAAAAAGATTAAGTGATGTGAAAACCTCATTCACTCTAAACCCATTAAGTAGTTTTATATCAAGGGAGTAGAGTATACTTTTGGGTGGCTAAAACCACCCTGAGCATTTTAAAAAGGGTTACTAAGTTCAAAAAATGGGTGGGAATAGGTCAAAGAGAAGAACCGCTAAATTTGACCTGATCAAATTAATTAAATACAATAGAACTACTCTCAATGCATTTAATATTTTTCTCAATTCAGGAATCCAAATCAAAGCATCCCAGGCAGATGGCTCTCTAGCCTTTCTTTGAACATAGCTAATAAAAAGGAGGCTTCCGAACTGTGAATAACTCTTCTGTAGTTGAACTTCTGCTTTTCTCTAACTTGTATCTGTTATTCCATATCCAGCACTTTGGGATAATGGAAAACAGATCTTTACTTTCTATGCGAAATATCCCCTCTGAGCTGTCTTTTCTCAATTCTAAATCTGCCCAGATCTTTCAATCTTCTTCACCTTTCCTAAACCTATCCCAGTTTCTTAGAGTCCTTCAAATGTCATGTTGGGAACTGAACACAGTGCTTGAGGTGAGATCTGAGCAAAGCAGAATAGAGTGAAATGATTATATCCCGTGATCTGGAAACAATACTTGGTGTATGATGCAACCTAGGAGGCATTTCTTTCTTTCTTTCTTTCTTTCTTTCTTTCTTTCTTTCTTTCTTTCTTTCTTTCTTTCTTTCTTTCTTTCTTTCTTTCTTTCTTTCTTTTCCTTCCTTCCTTCCTTCCTTCCTTCCTTCCTTCCTTCCTTCCTTCCTTCCTTCCTTCCTCTCTCTCTCTCTCTCTCTCACTCTTCTCTCCCTCTCCCTCTTTCTTTTTTACCAATTCACTTTGCTGGCTCAGATTTGCCACTGACTACTATTCCAATATTTTCACAACTCCTATTATCTGATCCTAGAACTCCTATTATCTGATCCTACACCTGGCATTTAAATATTGTTTCTAAGTAAAATTTTCTACATTACTCCGTTATCAATTTATTCTTATTTTCATATGATATCCTTCCATATCATATCAAGGTCATTTAATTGTATTTCTGTCTTACAGTATTAGTGATGCCACCCAATTTTGTAACATCTGCAAATTTGATAAGCATTTTCTCTTCCTATTGATCTAGGTCATTCATAAAAATGCTGAAGAGAATCCAGAACTGATCCTTGTGGCACACTACCTGATACCACTTCAATGTGATGAATAACTATTGATGAACACTGCTTGAGTACAGTTTTCAAGCAACCTAATTGTAATGCCATCCAGATCACATTTACTTCAGGGTGCAAAAGCTAGTTATAAATATGGATACATGGGAAAAATGTAAGAAAGTAGTGTTAAATTTACACTGTATCACAATGTAAGAGGGTTTTTTAAAAAAATAAAATGATGTATCATAGATATGACACTGGTCAAGCTGTCAAAAATGTACAAAGAAATATCAAATCAGTGTTGGAGGTGTGAAAATTTGTGTGATAAAAGGGGAACCTTTTATCATGCATGGTAGACTTGTGAAAAAGCAAAGGAATTTTGGGGTCAAATCCATATCTAAAAGATATTACAAATGAATATTATGATGAAATTAAAAATTTCTACTGGCTTTTATGGACATTGAACTATAAAATAAATACGGGAAATTAATATGTATAAATTACTGAACACATGAATGTTTGGGAGAATATATGTGAAAACACAGACTAACTTCATACATATGACCAAAGTTTTGTTTTGTTTTATTTTATTCAATTGTGCCATAATAAATAATTTCTTCTTTTTATCCAAAAATCATTTTTCATCTCCCCTTTTAGACTTTTCTGGTTATAAATTTCATTTGCTGTGATCATCAGTTTTCATCAGATCCGTACTTGTCTTTTATTCTCATATTACTAGATAACATTTATTTAATTGTTTAGAAGTTTCACTTGAGTAGTACCTTTTCTTTTTTTTTTTCACACTCACTGTTTTTTAATGTTTATATTCAATAAAATTTATAATAATTTTTTTAAAAAGAAATGCAACAATGCAAACACAAGACTTGGCTGCATTCTCTCAAATGCAGTCGAGCACAATCTGATGAGGGCTGCATAAATATTGTGCGCTTCCCAATTTGTTTTTAAAAGCCCCAAAATTGCGCGCTTCCCAATTTGTTTTTAAAAGCCCCAAAATGGTTGGGCCCCATCTGGAAACCAGACAGTCAAGCCAAAGCTTGCCCTCACAGGAACAGCCCAGGTCAGTAAATAAATTCTGCATTTATTTATTTTCATATTTGCTTATCTCCCACCAATCAATCCCCAAATCAGGTTTTATTCAAGTTGCTTTGTCCTGCTGCAAGAATTTGAATGACCCCTAGATGGTAGCATTTTTTTCTGCATCACTGTACTGCCCTCTGGTGGCACCCTGAATTTTTTTTTTTTTTTGAGTAGTACCTTTTCTAATAGTTAAATGAAGTACTACTGATTCAAGACTGAAACACAAAGGGAAAAAATTGGTGTAAAGAGCCTTAGCTTCCAAGAATTTTTGTTTTGCTTTAAAGCACATACTGTGCATTAATATGGGCAACATTTGTTTTTCAACAAAAATTCATTAATGCACCAGCAACAACTTGAGTTCTCATCAGCAATAGCTAAATATCTTGGGACCCATGATGATGCTAATAAATAGTCTTCCAGCTCAGCTTATTTCTGGTGGTTGTGTCTACTGCCTATTTTAAAGAAATAGACAAGAAAGCCTGCTTTCTCATCCCGATTTTCTCATCCCCATTCCCCCTTTCTTATTTAAAAAAAAAAATCTATTTTCATAGACTACTTGAAGAATTTGTCCTTGTGCTCAGTTGCAATTAAAAAAACATTTTTTTTAAAGAAGGAACTTTAAAAGAACATTTTGTTTGGAGGCATTCTTGTTTGGAGGTCTATTTAAGAGTAAATAACTATAGAAAGGTACTCTAGTAGATGTTTTAATCAATAGTTGGTCCTGCACAGCAAACTGAACAGGTTCATCAGTCACTTGGGCATAAATGCCCACCTTATTGATAGATGTACTTAATTTTTTAAATTTTAAAAAGATGCATTAATCCTTGTAAATATATATACAAAAATGACCATTATGATAATTTTAATGTCTTTCTTCTAATGTGGCAGCATAAAAGTGGCCACATTAATATACCCTAAAGCAGGGTTTTTTCCAACCTTGGCAACTTTAAGACCTGTGGACTTCAATTCTGAGGAGTTGAAGTCCACAAATCTTAAAGTTGCCAAGGTTGGAGACCCTGCCCTAAAGCTTCTTAGTGAATTAAGAATGTAAAGCATTTTTGCTGAATTCCAACAGGTCCCTCCTTCTTTAACAAGCTCAGTTTTTATTTTCAGAGATCACATCCAAAACTTTGAGCATTTGCATCTGTCATTTTTCTTCCAGGGAGCAAAAATCAGTAAGCAATGTTCTCTCTAGCTTTCCCCGTGACAAGGATAGTGACTCAAGGTCATCTACTGAACTTTAAGGATGAGCCTGCTCTAGTCCTGAACAACCACCTTTTTTCTTCCTATTTTTTAATTTGATTCTTGTCTCAGGGAGTTTGGTTCAGTGTGATTTTGTTGATAGCATATATTTTTAATTTTTCCTTTCTCTCTAATTCACATGCAGACAACAGAAATCCAATGGATTATTTGCCAGGAGGTATTTCATTACACATTCATTCTTTGCTGAATAAAAAAAAAATGCTTTTGTTCAAAATTCAAGTGATAAAAATAGTAACTCAGCCAAATGACATGAATACTTAACATCCTGCTGCACATTCTTAAGTTCACAAAATGATTTGTTTTCACTGGGTATTTTATGCAGGTTTTCATTTTCTTGTATGTTTAACCCCTGTGGATTGGTGTACCACGAGCAAACAATGATATATTTTATAAATTTGACAAGGAAGGAAAGAGAATGAACAAAAAAACCCTTGCTTCTTAGTAGAGAGAAGCCAAAGTCAATGACGAAAGTCAAAGGAACAACAACAAAAAGCCTCTAGTGAAGCAGATCGATGTGTTTGTATACATGTTTGTATGTGTTTAGTGCTGCAAATTGTATCCCACAAAAGCTATATCATAGCCCTCCACTTTTGATGCAGGAACTGCAATCTATTGATGTCATCTAGGTATCAGATGTAATGCTTCATATTAGACTCCATGGTTAGGACTTACATTTATTCCACTGAAGCCAGTTTGGTCATTTCTATGACCTTTAACAATGAATTCTTTATGTATTCTGAAATTATTTTCAGTTCTAATGAGATGCCCCTGAGGTTTAATGAAAAAACAATGTAGTCGATGCAGTTTAAGTGACTGAGTGTGCAAGAAGAGCTAAGATGTCACTGAAAGCCATTTAAGAGTTTTTATTCTTAAGAAGCCCAGTTAGGGTAAATAAATAAGTGACCTTGACTAACTTCTAAAAGCTAAACAAGAGTGGTCCTGTGAATACTTGGAAGGGAGACTACAAAAGAATATCAGAGTTGCATAGAAGATAGGAAGTTTTTTTAAAAAGTAACTAAATGCAAACTATTTTTCTCTAATGGCAAGGAAGAAGGAACAGAGGTTATTGCCAGACTAAGGTGAACTTAGCTGAGATGACTGCCCCACTTCCTATCCAGACCCCTCTCTGGGGCAGAACTAATCTTTTGAATTCTGTACAGTTTCATTATCTTTGGACTGACCTTTTCATATGGCAATCTTATTTTTTTTTAAATGTTCTCCTATGACAGCTTGAACAAGACTTTAAGAAATAGCATTAAAAATGACCAAAGTTTCCCATATATAAAAAATAAGTGAAAGCAAAATCATTATGAAATTATCAGCGATTATTTGCTTCATTTAAAAAGAACACACAAACCAAGGCTATAATGTAAATTAAGATTCTGTTATCCAGGTAGAATAGTCTGGAACTTGAGTCATGGCAATGTTTCTGACTGTTCACATTTTGTACAATAGAATAAAAACTATTATTGAGTTCTTCCTGTTCATCTTGGAACCTGGTTCCAGGAAATGACCTTGTGAACACACCAAAAAGATCCACCTACACGAAGATATCTTTTCATGAAAAGAGTCAAATGCCAAAATCAGAAAGAATGACTCAATACTTCTATATGCTTAGAATTCCCTGGGTAAAGGGGGAAAAATCCTCATTGGGGAAATGACTATATTAAAACTTCTCTATTATTGTGCGAGGCATCTGAACATGTCTAATAATGTACAAAATCCACTGGAATGACATTTTAGACTCCTGAGACCTTCAGCTGTGGCCTGGCAACTGACCATTAATTAATGAAATAATTTCCAAGTGTACAATTGCTCAACCTGAACACATCAGAATGTTTACTTTTATCAGTAGTATTCAAAAACAGACAACCCATTAGATCAGAGTGGGGAGTGATGGCCCCTTTATAACTTGTGGTCTTCAATTCTCAGAATTCCTGAGCAGCACGGGTAGCTCAGGAATTCTGGGAGTTGAAGTCCACAAGTCATAAAAAGGCATTGTTCCCCACCTTGCATTAGATTCTGAACTATTAAGTTTCTATTCTAGAGATTACCATCCATGGATTTGGGTGACACAAGTCACAACACAATGTGGTTTTTCAAACCTGGTAAAACTAATCTGTTAGAATGTATGTCAGAATGTTATTTCTGTAATCTGGAATCATCTGAACTCAGGTGAAGCCAATGCCTTTACTAAAATGTGCTTATTATGTTAGAATGTATCCATGATATTTTTTCAGGAGAAAAAAAATGGAATGGGCCAATTAATACTATTGATTCCAATATCTTGTTTGGTGCAGGAATACAAATTAACCCATAGAATGAGTTCTTTAGGAGTTTTGCACTGCATGAATCCAAATAGTATCAACAACAATGTTGCCAATTAACACAGCCAAAAAACAAAACAAAACCCCAAAACAATTTCTCCATGAAAGCTAAATTGGGAGAGCTCACAACCAACTCCAAATGTAGGAGAAAATAATTCTAAGTTCTGGATGGAGACAGTTCTATATTTTACGCAAATCATTGCAGAAAATTAAATTCTTAACTATTTCCAGACTAGCTGAATCCACTTTAGAAAAGGAACAGAGAAATATTCTGACATGAATGTGCAAATGTGCTCATATGAGCATTAGGTACAAAATACTTTTTGATAGGGATTTAATTAAATTCAGACAGAGAAGAAGAAATAAGCAGTATGCAATTGTCCCAATTGGTAGACAAATGATGGGGGTTGCTATTTTTCCAGCACAACAGAAAGCTTTCAACCACATTCCTTGACCCTGGTTGCTGGGAAGAAGGTGATAGATAGAAATGAACTTGGTGTGCAAATAAAATAAAAGGACTTGAACTTGAAAATGGTCACGTTTATTTACTGGCTTAAGCCAATAAGTGAAATTTAGCTAATGATATGTAATAGCTCCTGAGAATGAAGAAGCTCTAAAGCTTGAAGCACTGCACCATAAACTGCACCTGAAAGCTAATGGATAATGAAGGTCACAAGCAGAGACAACAGTTATAGCAGTACTTGCTGGGATGTGGAGAGCTTTCTGTACCATAAGAAAACATCATCTTTTCTTGTCTTTTTCAGGGGAGGTCACAAGTTTCTTGCTGGCCCAAGAAATTAGCCAAATTTTCTTCTAGCGCAGGTAATGCTGTGCCCTTTCTGTTGCATCCGAGTGCAACGGGTGAGGTGAATGATACCAGACAGATCCAGTGACAAACCAGAGCTTTTCCTATTGCCTATCCCACCGCTCCCCTGCCAGGCATTTGCTGCTGTTGGAAGAAATATCCATCTGGTTCAGTTCCAAGCTGGGAGAAAGACACTGGAAACATGGAGGCTGATTGGAAAGGTGGTTTTCATGGTGAAGCAGAAGCACATGAGCAGTTCTAGGCAGCTAACCACATGGAGTTGCAAGTGAGGGCTATTTATACCTGCTCTTGGGCTTTGAACTTGAGCTTCCTGTTACTATGCAAGAACATGTATTCTATTGGCTGCTATCAAACTCCCATGGGACTATGCAGGAGTCATCGCGGAAGTTGTCTGAACTCCCAGGTTTGGTTGAAGTTTGGAGGGTGATGATGTAACAAAGAGGCTTGTGTTCTGAAAGGGTGTTGGGCAATTCCTATTGCGTCTTAATGGCTTTGCCCTGATTTGGATCTTGAGTGAGGGATAATCCCATCGCCCTGACGCCCAAGGTCTTTGGGCTTGTAGAAAGGCTGACCCAGTCTTTCTTAATGGGCACTAAATATCTGCTGAGGGCAGGGAGCTGGAGCTGGAGCTTCTATCTCCCTTAGGATTCCTCAAAATATTTCATTTATCTAGAAGTGGGGTGGGTGCTAACTTTGTATACTGCCTTATTATGCCAAAACTTAACCATGGATCACCACAACAAAACCTGATCCCAGAAAGAGATCGTCCTATTATTAGTCAAGCCTGCAAGCAATCAACCCCTAAAACTAAAATCCATCCTGCTTTTTCGGAAAACAGGAATAGCTTCAGGCTTCTCATCACAAGTATTTGCAGTATTGGAAGGAAGCATGTCATACCTGTGCCTAAATATAATCTCGTGAAACTCATTTGTCACGTATCAGCATGCAGTCTCAAGGGAGGGGAAAGGGGAATTTTCATTTTGCCCTTGCTACTGAAATAGATTTCATGGGGACAGATTTATAGAGTGCACTGGAAACAATCTGCAATAAACTGTGATTAAAACAAGGTCAGCCTATACGGAGAGACTGGATTATTGAAGGGCCTGTAAATTATTTTGATGCTGTGCCAGGGATGCAGCTTGCTTATTTTATTCTTGTCATCTTTTTGTCATAATTCATGTTTACAGGTTTTCATAATTAACTGAGGAGCTTTTGGGACTCTAACACACATTGGAATTTTCTTTATTTCTGTGGAAGGGCGGGTGCTGTCAACAAAGAAAATTAATTTAATATGCAGCACAACAAATTTTCTGCCTGAAAATCTGGAGCAACATGAACTTTCTTGTGACAGGCACTGTAATTTTGTTATGGTTCTATACCAATTCTGCTACATTCTGGGGCTGCCAGCAGCTATCCAGCGGAAGCACTGAAACACCATTGGCCCAGAGGAAATGCAAGAATAATTTATCATCCAATTGATTCAATGCTGACAATACCTGCAGCTATAGAGAAATGGGTGTATTGGTGTTAAGAATGCATACTTTTACTTGTACTTAATTTGGCATTTGGGAATATAAATTACCAACATGGCATGGAGAAAAACTCATTAGCATTCAGTATTATTTTCACTTCAGAATATTTCTCCTTAAGAATCAACCAGGTGTGATCTCTAAAGCAGAGATACATCATCAGAAACCTTGACGGTATTCCTAACAGCATTTCCAAAATCTTTAGTTTTAATATGACATGAATTTTTAAATGCATGGAAATAATTATAATCACTTAATCATTTAAAATATATTTAATTTAATTAAACCTTAATTACATCTTGATCAAAATTAAATGTTATATAATTTTTGTCATCACTTAGCACATTTTCCTTGGGTCCCACTCATATTTTGGATTGTTATCTCCTGATGTGCTAAGACCAAGTATAACCTTTGGTTGCAAAAAGTTACACATTCTATTTTAAACTAATGGACATAAAAGTAAACATTGCTTAAGAGCACAAAACTGGCTTTAGCTTGCATTATTGACAAATGGACTGAAAATGAGATGGTATGCACTTATTGTATCCCACAGTATTTTGTTTATGTTTCAGTTGTATTATAAATCCCTGACTTGGTTCTAAGATGTACACAATTGTTCAGATTTAAAAGTTGGGTTTTTGTAATCCCCAATTTAGCTCAGACAGTGGTTACTTTTCTCTTGTGTCTTTTATACTGCTCAAACAAGAGACTTCTGAGCTAGAAACAAGTTTTCTGCTTTACCAAAAGTTCAGTGAGTTACAAACAAGGAAAAGTAACAAAACAGCAATAGTAAATCACACCTTAAATTGCACCTTAGTCAGTTAATAAAATAACTTAAATATTCTTGTGGTGCAGAATTTCTAATGCAATAAACAATCAAGCTGATTTTTTTGGTGTGTGTGTGTTTGTGTGTGTTCCTGCCTTCAAGTCAATCTTGAATCCTGGAGACTGCTTGGATAAGTCCATGAAGTTTTCTTGGCAATTTTTTTCAGAAGTGGCTTGCCACTGCTTTCTTCCTTGGCCTAAGGAGGACTAATCCAGCCTAAGACAGGCCTGGAACTCAGTCTCCTGGTTTCCAGCCTGATGCCTTTAACTGAGCCCACTCAATGGGCTCTTGTTATGTTGTTAGTAATGTGCTGTCTGTTTACTCTTAGTAAAATATCACCAAGCCAGACTATAATTTTAAAGAAGGTAGGAAGAAAAATTACGCACCCATATTTAGAAAAATATCTCTGCCAAGAGACAGATTTCAGTTATTGTGTCAATTATTCTTATCTTTTATGGTTATGCAAGTGCAGGAGCATATAAGAGAGATTGTGACTTGTGCAAAGTTCACTAATAGTCTACTGGCCATGGTAGGATTTTGCATTCATAATAACCCTTATGTAGAATCCAGTTGACAATGCCAAATCATAAACTATAGCAATTTGTTCTATGTAGTCTGGCAGACCTCTGGCAAGTCTACGTGGATTCTGTGCAGAACATTTCCATAAATGCAAATGTGACTGAATTGACTCACAAGTGGCCATAAAATGTCTGAGCTGGAGCCAGATCAGCCAGAGCAAGAGAAAACTACAAAATTGAGTGAAGATACACTGACCCTTTGTTTTGATGAACATCTGTTATAACAACCATTGGGCTGTTTCAGTTAAAGTCGGTATTAAATACACAGTAATCCACTAAAACAATATCAGAACAAGATTTTTTATTATTGTAGCCCACTAAGATAAGGTGTAGAAGTAGTCCCAACAAGAAAGAGGCTACATCTATGCCCAACACAAACAATGCCATGATATGATTTGACTTGGTATGTTACATGAAACACACCTTTCTAAAATCATAATCATAACTTAGTCTGAAATATGAACCAAAGTATTGTGGTCAGTTTAACAAATCCTGATTAAGTTATATCATTGTTCTGCACAGAAAGTGGGTTGATAGAAGGTGGCCATAATTTTTTAAACCCTGATTTCTTGCATGAGTCACAAATCTCTGAGTGCAGATACTATGCTGTGCCAGGAGTGGGTACTGATTTTTTCCCCTCCTGCTGTTATATGAACTGGATTTCTGTCTTGTTTTAAAAAGTATAGGTAGCTGTTTCTCTGCTGTCTCTACTCAACCTTGAGCAGTAATGATGACCCTGACTTTAATGGTATTGTTGCATTAAAAAAAAAAAAAAACTACAGTGACTATTGGCAATATTGGCCATGTTGGTTGAAGCTGAAGGAATTGGAATACTGTATCTGTAAGGGAAAAGTTTTAACATCCTAACCTAGAGCTCCTGAGCATCCAGGGTTTCTTGTGCTGGATAAATGTACATAATTGGACACAGGTAGTCCTCATTTAGCAACTGCAGTATACAGTGTTCATTCACAGTTACAGTGATAAAAAAGTAAGTTTGCAATTAGTACTCAGATCTATGACTTTTGCAGGTCTGTAAAGCGAAGGAAAGCTGACGTAAGATCATAAGCACAGAAGCAGTTTCACTCAGCAACCATTTCCCTTAAGACTTAGTTGGTGATTCCAACTGTACTCGCTAAACGAGGACTATCTAAAATGTTAAAATTACGGCTGAACTAATTTTTTTTCTATTGCAGAATATTAATCTGGTTAGCTCTAAATAAAGCTCTTTTATTGGCATTTGAGCTATTTAATCTCTGCAGTTTGTTCTTTGAGAAATCACATAATCCCCTACTTGGTTTTCAAATGCCTTTCTATTCTATCCAAGACATATTCAGAGCTTAATCATATTCCAACTTATTTATATTTTCTCTTATGTTGAAGCATGTTGCCCTGTTCTCTCATCCAATTAAAGGGTAAGCATGGCAGAAGGCATTCTTTTTTCTGCTTACCATGAAGTATGAGATTTCCCTCTTTATATTCCAAACAACATAGCAATGAATCATACTTGTTAAATAAAATAGGAGCTTTGTGCCATTTTAAATATTTTCTCCTATCTATCTACCCTAATGCTGCTGCTAGCAGGTTACAGCTTGTGTGGAGCAAATTAATCATTCTACCTAAACAGACACAGAATTGCAAGAGCAATTACTGCAACATATTTCTACCCATTTATTAACAAGTAAGGCAACACATTCAATTTTTGCACTAAGTCAAAGGCATAATCAATTAGTGAATCACATATCGGATTGATTGCATCATGACAGATATAAGAATTGCCAAGCAGGAAGGCCATTTTTAATGTTTAAATATACCCCCAAAGCCTTACCATCTCAGGAGGAGCAAGAAAGAAGATAAATGCAATAAAGGGGAGGGAGGAAGAGAAAAGACTACATATTTCCAGAAAATACTAAGAAAAAACAACATCAGTTGGTAATGTGTGCTTTCTGCTTCAGATTCCAGACAAATATGTACATGGTTTTAAAAGAAGGTAAAATGTTTCATATTCATTAAATAATATATAATTCTGAGTTAATACAAATAATTTCTTCCCGTTTTCCTGTTTTCTTCATTATGCACAATACCTTCTGAGTTTGGAAGTCATTGGGGAATAGTAAAGAGACTGAGCAAAGCTGTGCTTTCAAACTTTAACAGCCACACCACTAGATTCTGAAATCAGTTGGCATATCTCTCTAAATATATTTTAACCACTAGAGATAGACCATTAGAGATAGACACTTGCTTTAAAAGTTAGAAAACACAGGAGAGAAATAGAGAATGGAGGATCTCAGCTGTCCAAATGCAGTCAAAAGCATTCTTTGTATAAATTCAGTATATATATTCCTGTGCTACCTCCTTTCTCTTTAGAGGTTGCACACCCAAAGATACAAGCTAATTCAGATGTCACATCAAATGGACAATTGCACTAATATGCAATCGTCCATTTGATGCGACATCAAATAAAGGATAAAACTTATGCAATGGCAGTCTATGAACTAATATTGTTAGCATGATCATGTTAATGTCTAATTGCATATTCAGGGGGGGTGTTTTCTGCCTTATAAGGAGTTTTCAGGTTATTAAATTTAACTTTCTGAGCAGTTCTTATCTTTGGCTACTTTGAACCAATTCTCATCAGATTCTTGCTATTGGAATCCAAATCGTTGCTTCCTTGCTTCAAAGAAACTAGAAACAATCAGAGGCACTCCTTGTTATTGAAAACAACAACCAGGAGTTTGCAACTAGTTGCAAACAACCCCCATCATTTGCAACTGGTTGCTTGACTTGCCTCATTGTAAGCAGCCGTCCCCAAGGTTCATCGTCAACCCAATAGACAAAATGGATTCAGTTCACTCAACCTACCATCTGTGCCTGAGATGTCCAATTAAAAATCTATTGGTGGGAGAATTCCAAATTTCTTCGCCATTTATTGAAAATTGTAGCTTTCCCCCTTTTCAGATCACATGGCACATCACAAGCTCTCTTAGCCACAAATGGCATGGTGTTCTTAAAGGAAAGGCTGTGAATTTGCAAAATGTGATCACCCCCAGTACAAGGACAGCCAAACACGTTAATAAATCAAAATGACAATAAACAGTTAGAGGGCAATGAATTATTGAGCAGAAAGTAATTTACTAAGCCAGGCACAAACCTAAAAGTGCATAAACCGATAACTAACCAATGAGGGAACCAATTGCCCAGGGATGCTTTTATTGATTGGCTATAAATTGCCAATCTAACAAATATTAACTGGGATTGAAATAACACTTTTGGCCTCCATCATTAAAGTAAAAGTAATAATGACATTCTATAAACAAAAAATAAGAGAAAAAGTTAACAACTCTTTAATGTAACGAGGCAGACTTTTACACCCATGTAAATAATTAGGGACTCTTATATTTATTAGATTTGGTGCAATTTGAGTATTACAGTTTATCCAAAGTTGCATTTTAATGCATATAAGATTTTGTGGAAAGTTTTTTGAAAAGCAAATAAAATATGATGGGTTTTTTTTTGTCAAATGCATGCATGTATTTATCAGAATCTTACGTTTTTCCTTTAAAACCTAGATGGCTTGGATCTGAAATACACAAAGTAGCATATTTTCTGTGTTATACATATTCCATAACTTCAAATATTTTTTCAAGACATCAAGGTATATAATAGAACAAGTCAGTAGTGAATCTTCTTTGTTGTGGTCAGGAATGTTGCTTTAGGACCAATGCCAAACCAATTAGTATTTCCCAGTATTTTAATTGCATGATAATCATGAACTATTGTATTCCTAAACTATTGGTTTCCTAAGAAAATAGAAGTTTTCCCGTCTCCTGCATGGCAAAAATATTAAACACAGCATCTTTCACCAAACTTGAATGAGTATTTATTGATGGCAATTGTTTACGGATTCAAGATAGGAAAACTTTGAATACAGCAGATGCAAATATTCTCTTCAAATATTCCTATAACAAAAATAACAAATTCTTGGGGAAGAATTTTGGATATGGGATTGATCTAGAGAAATGGCAAAGATTGTGGTCTCAAAATTATAAAATGACAATGTCAACAGCATATAAAGAAAATTTGAATAAGATGTTTTACAGGTGGCACTTTCCCCTGACAAGAATAGCAAGAATGTTAAACAACAAATCTGAAAAATGCTGGAAATGTCATCAGATACCCGGCTCGTATTACCATATGTGGTGGACTTGTGAGGACGCTAGAAAATATTGGACTAAAATTCACATGTGGTTGGAAAAAATGACAAAGAAACACATAGACTTGAAACCAGAGATCTTCTTATTGGGAATTTTACCTGATATATATAGTAAAGATTTGAAATACCTGATTGTGAATGTATTGACAGCGGCTAGGATTGTATTTGCTAAAAATTGGAAGAATGAGAAAATACCAGTACAGGAGGAAATTATTGAGAAAATATTGGAATGTGCTGAGATGAGTAGATTGACATTTGAAATTAGAAAGCAAGAGGATAAACAATTTTATGAAATTTGGGATCTTTTTTATCAATGGCTAGATGATAAAATACAATAATAGAATATTTAGAATGCTAGACAGTAAGGAATATCTTTATTTTGCTATTTTGTTATTACTTTGTTATTTGACATTATATTTATAAAGGGTTTTTTAGGATTGATTTGGTATGATTATATGATTTGTTACAGAATAAACTGGTTAAAGTATTGTTATCTCATAAAGCATGAATGATTAAAAGTATAGTCAAAAATTTCTTTTTTCTTAGTGATATTAGGATATATAAGTTCGGAATGACAATATGAGTTGTTATGTAACATAATTGTAATTGAGACCACAAAAGGAATGCACAAAACTGATGAACCAACTGACACACTGGATGTACATATGAGAGTTGATGTTTTAATGTTTTGTTTGTCTTGTTTGTTTGTAGAAAATTAATAAAATTTCTTTCAAAAAAATAAGAAGAAGAAGAAGTTTCCAAATATTTTCTATGGTCAGCCAAGAATTTTTCTCCCCTTACCTATGTTATATTTTGCACCCTTTCCCTTTCAGAACTCTTCTAGCTCAGAAATATTCTTAGGTCTCCTTGCATAAACTGCAACTTTTGATCTTCCCACAGAGTTTAAATAATATTCAAGTCTGGGGACTGTAAAGGCCATTCTAAAATCTTGTTATATCTTGTGAGTACACAGGTCTCTCTTGACTTATGGTGATTGGGATCAGAACTTTTGTTGCTAAACAAGGTGGTTGTTAAATGAATTGCACCTGATTTTATGACTTTTTTTGCCATGACTGTTAAGCAAATGAATGCAGTTAAGTGAATCACTCAGTCATTAAGTGGATCCAGATTCCCTCATTGACTTTGTTTGTTGGAAGCCAGCTGGGAAGGTTATAAATGGCAATCAAATGAAGCCGGGATGCTGCAACGATTGTAAATACAAGCTGGTTGCCTGAATTTTGATCATGTGAACATGGAGCAATGGCTGTAAGTATGAAGACCAGTTGCTGTTTTCAGTGTCATTTTATAACTTTGAATGGTTGCAAAATAATTAGATGGAAGTAGAGAAATATCTGTAATTCATTATTAATTTAGAAGCATGTTTCAGACTGTATTGTTAAAATACCCAACCTCTCTCAGCTTTAATTTCTTCACAGATTGAAGGATATTGGCTTTAATAAAAGAGAGTATTTGTAGCTCAGGGTTGACATGAGGGGTCCTTGGTGCTCTCTGAGCTTGCTTCTTTTCTTGTAGGTGTTTCATTACCCAAACAATGGTAGGTAACATCATCATCATACTAGTAAAGAGTGCTGTCTTCCTTGAAGCTCCAAGCAGTAGCCTCTCTCTTGCTTAACTTTCAATCATTTTGGACCTTCTGGTGTTTCACTTTCCTCAGTGAGTCTAAAATGACCTTTCCCTTATTCTCAGGTAGCTATTTAAGAGAATAAATCCTTTGGGTAAATATGGTATTTCTGACATAGATTGATGGGAAGAGTCTGGAAGTATCTTTCCTTTTGGGAAAAAAATATTGGATGGAAACCACCAAAGTGCTTTTTCCCCCAAAAGCAACTGGACTTCGTTTTTTTCTCGAAGATGTTTCACTTCTCATCCAAGAAGCTTCTTTAGATCTGACTCAAGAAACTTCTTGGATGAGAAATGAAATGTCCCCGGTTGCCTTTGGGGAAAAATTAAAGCACTTTTGGGACAAAGATGACTTGGATGATTGAGAATCTCCATGGATATTGGATGGAAAAACAAATAGCCTAGCACTGAACTGTGGAAGCTTGGTTTTTTTTTTTTTTTTTTTTTGAAAAAAGTTTTATTGATTTTAACAACGAACAAAAACACATAAAACATAAGACATAAAACATAAAAACATCATCCTCCTTCATAAATTTATAGACAGTGTATCGGTTGGTTCGCCACTCCTTTTTGTGCATCCATTTCAGTCTCCATTATAATTGTATTACATAATAGCTCATATTATCAAACAACAATTATATAACCTGATATCATTATTAAACAATCATTTGACTACAATTTTATTAATTCATGCTTTAACGAGATAACTATAGTTTACTTAATTTATTTTATAACCAATCATAAAAGTCATACTAAGTCTATCTTAATAAAATTTTATAAAGATACTATCAAAGAAAAAAAAGGTTTAAATTGATTATTTCCTTAGTTTCTAAATATTCTATTATTATATTTTATTATCTAGCCATTGATAAAAAAGGTCCCAAACTTCATAGAATTGTTTATCTTCTTGTTCTCTAATTTCAAACGTCAATCTACTCATTTCAGCACATTCCAATATTTTCTTAATAATTTCTTCCTCTGATGGTATTTTCTCACTCTTCCAATTTTTAGCAAATACAATCCTAGCTGCTGTTAATATGTGGAAGCTTGTTATGGTAGAAGCAGAATTGGATCCAGAGATTTCCTGATTCATCTCATACATCAGCTAACAGAGACAATGTATAGTTGCAGTTTTTGATGCTTGGTTGCTTACTTGCAGATGTTTCATTACTTATTTAGGTAACCTCATTAAAAAAACAATACCCTAATCAATGAATTACCAAGGAGAAAACTAGACCCTCCACCAACACTGGCCCAGCTATATATGACATATATATTTACTATATATGTCAGGGAGCAAACCCCTCACTTACTAGCACTGATGATGTTGCCTAGTCAGTAATGAAACATCTGCAAGCAAAAAACCAAGCTCAGAGAGCATCAAGGATGCCACAGTTCAACCCGGAGTTGCATTTATCTTCTCCTAATGGAAACACTAAGTAGCTTTGTAATGACTTCTACTGTCCTCTGGCTCAAGAAAGCTACTAGCACCAGTTTTGTCCATGCATTCTTTAAGATCCAAGATAGGAAAGTCATGAACCATCTGAAGATTTCCTTATGCATCTGAGCAGGCATCATTAAATCACAATAGCTCAGTGAACAATTTTGCCTGGCATTAATCATGCATCATTAACCTCCACTCTGTCCTTTTCAAATACTTTTTTATTTTCACCTCTCTCTGTTTCCAAGTTGGTGTTACATACCTTGTTAATTACACCTTTCAGTGTCACATGCTGATAAAATCCACCAAATCTGCACCAGAAAATGGCTTGATACTTTGAATGCACAGTATATCACCAATTTCTGAACATTTATGCAATAGAAATGAAAGATACCATCAAATATAATTCAGATTGCTAAACGTGTCATTGGCAAACTATAAGGGGGACATGAAAGGACCCTCCCTGAAGATTGCATTACTTCTGGCAATTGGTTGTCCCCTGGGCAATAATGTTGTCACCAACAAATCCTTTCAATCCAGAAGCACCTTCTGGTTAGCTTGGTAGGTGCTTCTGACAAGAATAACAGACAGCCAAACTATGAAGGAGTGGAGAGCAAGTCAGTGACCCACTTTCATCTCAACCTGTTAGTCTTTCCCATCTGAAAATAGGAAAGATCAGCAAAGATTTTTGCCCATACTTATATTGAGCCTGACTCTAAATGACAGAGATATTCTGTTAACTCATTTTAAAAGACTTTCTGATGGATGCAAGGTATGTTATCTGTAGAAAGATGTATCTAGAATATTTGGATTATGTAGATACATTACTCATGTACATTGAGGAAAAATGGTGCTATAAATCACCTTAAAAATCAATACATGTTTGTCTTTTTTTTTCTTTTTTTAAACAAAACCAGTCTCTGGAGCAGCCTTTTTGTGTTACTGACTTTGATTGTGCTGGGATTATGGCTTCCAGTGCTGGCTATAACCAACTGAAGGTACTAAGTTGAGGATGATGCAACGAGTTCTCCTTATAGTTCAAATATAATGGCTACAGAGAATAATAATTTGTAAATTTTGCAAAACATTCCAATAGGGCAGATATGGCTCGAAATGAAAAATATCACTGAGTTTCTCCTAATAACTATAGGTCAGGAAAAACAGAAACATACCGAGATGTTAAGTGTTTTTATAAACATCAAAGACAGAATGAAGATATAGTCAGTCTACAAAAAAAAAAAAAAATACAACCTGAAGAAATGTGGATGAATCAGAAGGAGGAAAAGGGCAGAATAGAAATAAGGAAAATAAGAAAAATAAGAAAAAGAGTGAAATCAGAGGAATACTAGAAATTATGCAACTCACCATCCCCTACAAACAACAGTAGTACTTCAGAACACACCAGCCACCAATTCCCTACTATTAAAAATATAACTATGATGAGGCAAGATGGAGTAGCAACATACATGTCTGAGATACAGTCAGAGAAATCACTTTGGGCTGAAATATAGTTAAATTAATTAATTATTTTGACTCTGAAGCTAGATAAGTTGCATTGTAGGGTGCTGAAGGAAATTGCTGATGGCCTGGCTGAAACTCTTATTATTTTTGAGAAATCCTAATGTCTCAGGTGATTTGAGGAAGATAAATGTTCCTTTATTCAGACTAGAGAAAAAGAGGATTATAGAGAGCTTGAAAACAGTGTATTAATGATCAAAAATCAGTATAGATTTGTTAAAAAATGTCATTCTTTAAATGGTTAATTTCCTTGGTAGAAGTGCTATGGGGGAAATATATCTTTCAGCAAAGCATTATACCAAAAAATGATTGGAAAACTGACCATCTGATTTGCAAACTAGATAACCTACTGAATGGGTACCCTGATGGCTTGAAAAGTTGCTAAGACTGTTCTTCTACTCTTTGAATTTTCAATATGTAAAGCATGGCTCTTCTATTGATCAGAACCAGTGGTGGGATTCACATTTTTTTTTACTACCGGTTCTGTGGGTGTGGCTTGGTGAGCGTGGCAGGGGAAGGATACTGTAAAATCTCCAGTCAGAGGTCGTATTTGCCGCTTCTCCGAACTACTCAAAATTTCCGATACCAGTTGAATACCACCTCTGATCAGAACGTTTTTCAACATATGTATGATATCAATCAATAGTGATGGGGAATATCGGAGCAATTTCTTAAAATGAAGTTGAAAATAAGAACAAAAGCTGAAAAACCATATTCAGAGTGCTTAGGAACAGTTCTTCAAATTAGAGTTAGGTTTACAATGGTAGCCACAAGCATCTTGATCCATCATTCCTCAACATTTATGGATGGTTTGAATGAGAAAGCGAGGAGAATGTTTGTCAAACTGCAGCTGATATGACACTGAGGGAATAAGTAATACAATATCTTAGAAAACAAATAAAATTTGAACATGACAGTTAAGGAAGAGCTGAGAATAATGGAACAGAGATTAAGCAACACAAAATAATTCATGGAAACACAGATCAAATGAAAAATATATATAGAACAAGGCATCTCTGGTTTGGTTGCACCACTTATAAAAAAGATTTTAGAATAATAGTTGACCATAGCCTGTATATTAGTCAACCATATGATGTAACTGATTTATCACTTATATCTTTTATCTATACTGAGAACTTATGCACCAAAGACAAATTTCTTGTCTGTCCAGTTACACTTGGCCAATAAAGAATTCTTTTCTATTCTAAAAAATAACACCCACTAGCAACCATTTTAGCCTACATCAATGAAAATATAATTTCCAAATCACAGAAAACAATAGTTCAAATTATCTTTGTTGTTCAAAAAAAACCTCGGGTTTCCAGCTCGAAGCAGCATACTTTAAGACAGTTTTCAAACAAATTTATTTATTTATTTATTTGATTTGTCAATCACTTACAAAATAATAGGTATAAGTATAAACAGGAGTAAGAATACGGAAAATAGGTACAATTAAGTGGGGACAATAGGACAGGGACGGGAGGCACAATGGTGCACTTATGCACACCCCTTACAGACCTCATAGGAATGGAATGAGGTCAATAGTGGATAGTTTGAGGTTAAAGGAGTGGGAGTTTGAGAATGTAACTACAGAATCAGGTAGTGCATTCCAGGCACTGACCACTCTGTTGCTGAAGTCGTACTTCTGCAATCAAGTTTGGAGTGGTTAACATTGAGTTTGTATCTGTTGTGTGCTCTTGTATTGTTGCAGTTGAAGCTGAAGTAGTCATTTACTGGTAGGACATTGTTGCAGATAATTTTGTGTACTACACTTAGGTCCAACTGTAGGTGGAGTAGTTCAAGATTGTCCAAGCCCAAAATTTCAAGTCTGGTGATATAGGGTATTCTGTTGCGAGCAGAGGAGTGTAGTACTCTTCTCGTGAAATACTTCTGGACTCGCTCAATTGTATTAATGTCTGATATATAGTGCGGATTCCAGACAGATGAACTGTATTCTAGTATTGGTCTGGCAAAGGTTTTGTATTCCCTTGTTAGCAATTCAATATTTCCAGAGGAGAAGCTTCATAAGATTAGATTTACAACTCTTACTGCCTTTTTGGCAATGCAGTTACAGTGAGCTCTGGTGGTTAGGTCATTAGATATGAGTACTCCTAGGTCCTTGACAGAGTGAGGGTCATCAATGAGGTCATTTCTGCCTAGTTTGTATTTGGTGTACTCATTTTTTTTACCAATGTGCAGGACAGAGCATTTGTTGGTTGAGATTTGGAGTTGCCAATTGTTTGACCATTCAGATACATAATCAAGGTCACTTTGAAGAGCAGTAGCATTGTCGGTGGTGTTGGATAGTTTATATCATCCGCGAAGAGGACGCAGTTGCTTATAAGGCGATCTCAAAGGTCATTTATAGAGAGCATAAAGAGTATGGATCCTAGAACGCTGCCTTGGGGGACACCTCTGTTAACTGAAGCAGGCTTTGATGAAGCGTTCCCTATTTTTACTATTTGTTGCCTGTTTCACAGGAATGCAGTAATCCACTTATGAAGGGATCCGGAAACACCATAAGAGTTTGGTTTTAACAGTAGTTTGTCATGTACCACTGAATCAAAGGCTTTGCAGAAGTCTATGTAAATTGTGTCTATTGCTTTACCCTGGTCGAGTAGAATAATCCATCTGTTTTTGCAGTGTAGGAGCTGTAGGTTGCAGGATAATTTTTTTCCTGAAACCAAATTGTTTTTTGGAGAGCAGGTTGTTTGATTCTAAGTGGAGGGTGATGAATTGGTTAATGATTGATTCCATGACTTTGCACGTGACACAACACAGTGAGATTAGTCTGTAGTTTTCAACCAGGCTGGGGTCACCATTTTTGAAGATAGGGATGACCACAGCTTAAATTCGGTAAGGAGTTGGTTCTGAATGATATATCATATATAATGCTTAGGGGTTCTGCTGTGGCAGAGGAAAGCTTTTTTAAGAAGTATGCACATAATCCATTGGGGCTAATAGTTAGGGATGGTTTTAGATTACTACATAATGTCTTTTCTACATTATCTTCTGCAAAGTCAATATGTAATAGATCATTGCAGTTAGTTGTGGTACGACTAGGAAATGTGGGGCATGAGCCATTGCTGTTAAAAAAGACTGAACTGAAGAATGTGTTGAAGAGGTTGGCCTTAACAGCTTCATTGCTGCAGTCTTTCTCATTTGGTCCCTTTAGAGGTGGGATGGTTCTTTAAGTTTACAAAATTGTAGAAGGCACGGGTAGATTTTGTACATAGGAGGTTTTCCTCCTCTTTGCAGTAATAATTTGTACATTCTACCTTTATCTGTTGGAATTGTATTGGAATAAATTGGAAAAAGTATATCTTGGCCCACTCAGCAACCTTCACAGCATCTCCTTTTCCATACTTCCCATGACTGCTACCCATCAGTACCCCCCCAATGAATTCAAAGGCAGCATATCTGACTGGCTTGTCTACTGCCTGGTTGACAAAGCTTGCTTGAATGCAAAGTTAGCAACAACTAAAGGAAGATGCAAAATATATTTGTGGGGTGGGGGATAAACTGCATTTGGATGTAAGGGTGGCAGCCTACCTGCTACTCATCTTTATTTCCCAACACTATTTATTTCCCACCACCCCTTAGCCACTATGTACTGCCACCCTTGAAAACAAGCTGCTCCTCTGATTTTCCCAGAATTTTCTTTCCCTCTAGCCAATCTCATGGCCACATACCACTCTACCTATTGTTGCCTGTACCATTTTCCTAGTTACTCCACCCCAAAACATTTGAGTACAGAATACCCTGTTTCAAGTTTAAAAGGATCACCTAGAAGTGGCAGCTCCATGTACAAAATATTTTATGCATGGAATGTTTTGCACCTAATTTTAATCCATTTAATTATTTGTGTAGCGCATAAAAGACATATGGTTTTCATGGGATGGCTTACAATCAATTCTTTTGCAATGATCACTGTATCTAAAGCAAAATAAAGTACACCATTTTATCTCTTTTATAGAAGGGAGACTGTAAAGTTGCTATTATGTATTTATGCATTTAAGCCATCATTTTCCCAAGCTTTGAACATGAAATCTTGAGGGAGACATTCTCTTCTCTAATCAAGTATTATAAAGCCAATGAGAGAGACTTTATGTAAGTATTAGGCTCACCTGACTATATATTTCACAGCAATCTTGCTTCTTAAATATTAACAACACTGGTGAAAACTGGAAGAAGCAATATATTACGTTAGGCTGTCTTTCAGAAACTTCATTTAACTCACTGGCTAAGTGGGACTGGCCAGAACAATTCTATTATGCCAATAGTTTATCATCAGTACTGGCTACAAATTCATCCTCAAACAGGCATTAACCTAAAGAATAGCTCAAATGAATCAAGTCAAAATTAACTCTTAATGACTTCATGGGTACATCAATTTAGTTTTCTTGGCAACACTATGAAAATAATTATTGCCTGTTTTAGGTTGTTTTTAAAATGTTGCATTCTAGTCTGAACTCTTGGATGCCTTTAGAACAATAAATTTCTTTATATGGTAGAAACTCAACCAGCACTCAGGTGTGCTAGCAGCAAAAGCATCAAAGACTCTACTCAAATAGAAAATGTGCTTTTATTATAGATATCAGAAACTCTAATGAAGAAGATCACAGTTAGATTACTGTGGAATCTAACAATACTGCTTAATGTAAGAGACTCGGGTATCTCATCCATCTTGTATCATGTTTTGTGACTGGTCTTGTCTAATCTCAAATTCTTTGCTTCCAGATTTGGAAACTTCAGTCTTTAGAGTAATCAGGTCCAACCTTACTTATCTTTTTTGAAAACATCCAAGGTTGGCTTTGGACTATCTCAAGGGGCATCTTCACTATTTAAATTGTATTGACTAAGCAAAACCTTGAGATTTTCACCTTGTGACAAGGCAAGATGGGCAGTGACTAAAGGAAGCATTTTTCAGGGGTTGTGTTCCATCTATGGAATTGTCTCTCAAGAGAGGCTTACAATACCAGGTGAAATAGCAATAGCACTTGGACTTCATAGTGCTTTACAACTTCATAGTGCTTTATGGTCCTCTCTAAGTGGTATACAGAGTCAGCATATTGCCCCTGACAACCTGGGTGCTCATTTTACCAACCTGGGAAGGATGGAAGGCTGAGTCAACCGGGAGCAGGTCAGGATCAAATTTCTGGCAGTCGGCAGAATTAACCTGCGATACTGCATTCTAACCACTGCGCCACCATGGCTCTACAATGCCAGGCAAAAAAATTATATTTTCCCAAGTCTTTAAAAACCATTTTGATGTTTTATATTTTTGACATTTTATAGTTACTTTATTGTATGTTATTGTCTACTGTGATTGTAGGCCATATTCATTGCCCTTATTAGTGCTTCTGAATTTTATTATATGTTTTTGTTTCTCTGCTAGCTTTTTCTTTTGTTTCAGATTGTTTTACCTCTTCATGTTTAGTTAGTCATACAGAGCCCAAGGGTTGCTGTTACATCTCAGCTGGTTTCAGTAATGTAGGCTTGCATTGCACATGACTTGAAGGTATTGTTCAATTCAGGTTTAGAAGACATGAATGGATCATGATTTGTCATTTTTGGATCAAATGAACTATAACTAAAAAAGGACCTGAAATCAAAGATGCAAAGGATTGAACAGCCACATGTTAATTTCTATAGCATTAAATCAAGTTTTAATGTTTTTTTGGAAGCTGCCTATTGGGAAGAGCTCAAAAGTTAACAATTTGCATGAAAAACCAGTTCAGTCCATGATGACTTCAGGCTAAATATCTGAAACCGTAAACAGAATTACTCAGATGGATGAAACTATAATGCATGTTTCATCATACAATTTAAACAAAAATTGTAAACTCATAAACTAAATATAATAGCAGTATTATGATCTAGTTTGCACATTACAAAACAAAGATGCTTTATAAGCAAATAACATTTTTATTCAACTAAGCCATTTTTCAAAACAGAACCCTGCAGATCTGTATCCAATTACAGCTCCATTATTCCAAACATGAATTAAAACAATTAAAATACCTATTTTAAGTGAGAATAATGCCTAGAAAAAGAATCCATGCATAAAAAAAATGGTTGTAAGAAAAAGCATGCACTTTCTGTATACCTCTTATGTCCATGTCTTTGAAATTACTGGTATTTGTTTGTGGAAGTAATTAATGAAGCTGCTTCTTCGATGTGGGTACAATTATATGGCTATATATAAAATCAAACACATCCCTTTTGGAATGTTTCACAGATTCAAGTCTCATTTGGTTATCAACCTGATAACTAGTTGTCAAGTTGAAACAGAACAGTGTTAAATATAATCCAGATCTGGCCTAGATTTTGTCTTTAAAAAAATAACAATAAAAGTAGCTTACTTGTATAGCTTCAGAACTTACAATATAAGCACTAAGAAACCAGAACAAAAGTTAGTTAAATTGAAATTAGTTATTTTTTATCAATATAATTAGACACATTTTACTTTGTGCTTTAAGTTTTTCTCCTTCCAAAAATATAAAGGAGGCAATAAGGAAATATTCTACGAAACTTGACCCTAGAAAGATGTATTTATGCCTAGAATGAAACCATTCTTTGTCTTGCTTCTGTCTACAGAAATAGATATATCAGTGTAATTTCCTACAGAAAATTATGACAAGCTTTCTTGCGCATTTGATCAAATTCTATGGCAACATTTCTGGAGTTACAGCACTTAATAAAGGAGCCTCGAAAGAGCCAAAATATCCATATGTAATATTCGCCTGCCTCAACCTCTATTAAACTTAAGCATCTCACCTATTCAGACCCTACAGTCCAATATCCTTCTCCCACTACACAAACCTCCTGGCACAGATAGTCAATCATCCAGAATCTTCTTCTGGCACTACATACTTGATGGAGAATGAGTGTAGCAATAAAACAGATTGTACCGTTTCCTGGCTGGTTGCCTTATTTTTCACTCATCTTTAAAACTACCTTTTTATGTTGGCTTTTCACAGTTGTTAACTCCATACAATACTTGTGATTTAATAGATTTTATTCTGAAATATTACAAACTGCTCTGGGATTGTTTGCAAAGAGATATAGTATGCACAGATTTGTTGAGGCAACCTTAATTGGAATCCCTGCACTGAAAAGGGGATTAAATCCAGATCTGGCTGCTTTCAACTCTATAATTTATCAAAATACTTTTCAGCAATAATACTTTTCAGTTCTCATCTTTCCCTATAATTGTAGTCTATTTTCTAAATTCTTGGTTATAGACATTCTACCTTAGTGTTTCTTAACTTTGGGAACTTTAAAATCTTTGCTGGTTGAGGAATTATGGGAGTTGAAGTCCATGCATCTTGAAGTTGGCAAAGTTGAAAACATTGCTCTACATAGAAAAGTACTGTGAAAATGCCTTCAAAATATTTCAAAACCTTTAAAGGTAATATAACAGGAGGAGTTTCACTGGCAGGCTGTTTGCTGTCACTAACCAATTCTCTGCAGTTTGCAATAATCAATCAGGAAGAGAAGAAAAGAAGATAGCTTTCCAGCACTGTTTTTAGTCAAGTGCACTATATCTGAATTCCAGATCAGAAGCAGGGGTGGTATTCTACCGGTTCGGACCATTTCTATAGAACTGGTTGTTATGATTCTGCAGTTTGGAGAACTGGCAAATCGTGCCTCTGGCTGATCCCATCCCCCTCTGCCCACCCCTCGCCTCCCCACGCCTCCCCACCCAGTCAGTCCTAAAGATATTTATTTTTTCCCCTCCCGGCGATCAGCTGTTCCTATGATCAGCTGTGCCAGGATTCCCCTCGCTGTCTTACTGATTCACCCAGGAGGCTTCCCTGAGGCCCAGGAAGGCAAAAAATGGAGGAGGGCAGCACCCCTGCCCACCTCCTCCGGTCTCCATTTTTTGCCTTCCTGGGTCCCAGGGAAGCCTTCTGAGAGCAAAAACACCCTCCAGGAGGCTTCCCTGAGGCCCAGAGGGCCCAACCCAGTCACATGGCCATGCCCACATGGCCACACCTACCTAACCACACCCACCTAGCCACGCCTACAGAACCGGTTGTTTAAAAATTTGAATCCCACCCCTGATCAGAAGGCCAGTTTATGTTTTAGGGAATGAACAGTAAAAACAGGAGCCCAGTGAGTTAGGACTTATGCAAACATGGAGTTCTATTTACAGTGTTTTTTTAACATTGACCTTGACAAGTTACCACAGATGAGTACACAGAAGTTCTTCTCTTATCTCTTAAGGGAAAAAAGACATGCTAGCAATCAGAATATTCAGAGTTGTTTGTGTACACATATAATTCATCTAAAGTACAGAACAGTGCTGAAATTTGACTCTTATAGATACTGATATTTTGAAAATGCCATAAAATGGTAGAGCCAAAATCTAAATTTGGAGAAAAATATTGCAGCTTCTGCTTTTTTTCGGCTTTGTTTTCTTAGATGACAATAACTATTATGCCTCACTAGATGGTGGAGCTTGCATACTTTGAGAGCTTTGCCATAAGTTCAACCCTATTGGACAAGTCTCATCAGAGGAGCCAGATGAAGAGTATCTCTCACTTAAAGATACTGTGGGATGTAATTTGGAGAAACCTACTCCAGATAAGTCTTTGTCCAGATCAACAGGACTGTACTAGACATTGGAATTCCTGGACATCTGGTGACAAGTGGATACAGGATTCAGGACTGTTGGCTGAGCAACTAAGACCAACAGTTGCAGGACTACTAGAAGAAAAATTGCTTACTTTGTAAAAATGCAAAGTCTGAAAGCAAAGAAATAATGGTTTCTTGAGAGAGAGTGAGAAAAGGATACCTGAAAAAAATGCACCAGTTCCATTCTTCTTGAAAGAAGATCATCCAGAATTAGAAATAGCAGAATGTAGCACAACAGAACATCTGGCAAAACCTACACGATAATGAAAGATTCAGGAAAAAGGGCAGCATCAGGCAATCACAGGCCAATTTGCTGTTTACTAACAACTTGTTAACTGGTATGGTAACTAATGCAGTCCAATAGCATATTGTTAAAAACAAACTCTTTTCATCTGAGCAGAAAAGGAAACCACCCAAATAGTGAAGAGAAAAACCATCAGCTGCTAATTGATAAGATGATTCACTGGATAATCAAGTATCAAGAAATAAGAGGAATCAGTAGAAACATCAAAAATGTACAAAGATCAATGGCACAATGGAAGACACAATTGGTAGTCAATGGTAATAGACTGAGAGATTTTAAAATCAAGAGATAGAACTTTCAAGAAGACTCACTATCACCACTAATGTTTGCCATTGCATTGATTCATATATCAACAATACTGAACAAAATGGGCCATTACTAACAAACATCCAAAATGTCTGTCCAGCTGTCCCACTTCTTTACATGGATGATTGGAAGCTGTATGGAAAAACATGATCTGAAATGGAATTACTGCTAAACACTGTCCAAATATGTAGCCAAAATATTTAAAAGGAGTTTTGACTGGAGAAATGTGCCACCCTTACCACCAATAGGAGAAAAACAGTGAAAGCTGAAGGAATCAAGATGCTTACAAAAACAAGACTCATTGAATCCAGTCATTTAAATACAGCTAGAATAGTAGAATGGATTCAAGCTGAACTAGACAGAAAAAGCCCAGAAAAATAATGACAATGAATCATGTCCTTCATTTATGCAGCAATGCTGACAGACTCTATGGGGCATAGGTGGGCATGGAATGTTGCAAGTACATTATAGACAACTGAAGAAGAAAAAAGGGATATCAGACGAATATATGAAGGACAGTGAAAGAGATACACTGAAGCTAGTACACCGTGAACACTTACTGAATAGCAAGGAGTCCAAACTGCCCTACAAGAAAGATCAAATGAAGAATAGAAAAGAGACATAGTAAGGCGAAGTATTACATGGCCAGTATATTTTTGTAAAAAAGATAACTACTAGAAAAAGCAAATAACAACAAGATCTAGTAATATTTAAGAGCAGGAAAGTTGAAAAGGTGGGGGACTAATTCTGGCTGCACAAGACCAAGCCTTAAGAACAAATGCATACAAAGCCAGAATTGAGAAAACAACAACAGACAAGTGTTGCCTCTGCAAAGAAGCTGAAGAAACAGTGGCTCACTGCAAGAAGATTGCACAGACAGATTACAAACTACAGCATGACAAAGTAGCAATCATAGTGCATTGGAGGATTTGCAAGAGATACCATTTGCCTGCAAGCAACAAATAATAATAAACAAATAATAAAAAATTAAGAAAGTGCTGTAGGAAATTAGAATTCCAACAGAAAAGGACCTGCCACATAACGACTCAGATTTATTAATTGTTGATAAGAAAGATCAAAAAATCTGGACAGATTCCATACCTGGAAACAGGAGAATAGAAAAAAAAACTGGATATAAAATCACAAAATATAAAGACCAGCAAATAGAAGTAGAATGACTGTGGCAAAAGAAAGTGTTATGTCCTGTGCGTGGCGCAAGAAGTGGAGACGAGTCGATGAACAGTGAACTTCAACTCTTTATTTAACATGGTGCAACAGCTCTCTGAATGGCCTCAACAGCCCCCTTTATATAGGCAAGCTCTAGGGTATTTAGCCAATGAAAACACAGGAACGTTAGCTCTTTTAACCAATGAGAAGGGCTCGTTAATAGCCAATCAGATTCTCCTGAACGGACCAATCCGATATCGCTATTATCGGCCAATCAGAAGTGCAGGGCCAGAATCCTGCACTTTACTTTAAGGTTTCAATAATCTTTATTCAAGCACTTTTATTAATTCACAACACCCCTTCCCCCCGGGTTCCATTTAAGGGGAGCGGTCACGTAGTCTTTGAGGTAGGCCAGTTGTTTTGATTGTCTATTTGATTTACGTTGTCCTCCTGGTATTTGTCTAGAGTCTTCTTGGGGTAGGACGTTATCTGGTGAACAGGGTGCCTCTGGTTCTATATCTAAACTTCCATTACCACTAATGTCCTCAGTATCCCTTTGAGGTGAGTTTACCCCTGTCCCCGATCCTTCTTCACCTGTTGTGTCTGAGCGGTCATTTCTTCCACTTGTGCTTTCCGCCGTTCCAAACTCGGTCTCCTCGGCGTCTCCTCCCCCCTCAGTTTGGAAATCACAGGAATCGCAGACCCCAGACTGCAGTCTTGAACGCAGCTGATCAATATGGCGCTTCCATATTCTATCATCGCAACATTTCACTCGGTACGATCTGGGTCCAGTTACTTGGATTACAGTTGCCTCGACCCACAATGGGTCGCCATAAAAGTTTCTCATAAAAACCAAGTCGCCTACCTGGAAGTTATGGCATTTCCCGCTGGATCCGTGTGGTTTTTCAGGTTCATACGATGGGTGTAGTCGGTCGAGGTGGGAGCGGAGTTTTCGTCCCATCAATAACTCAGCAGGAGTTTTGTTGGTGACGCTGTGTGGAGTGATGTACTGCAAAAGGAGTATCTGGTTAATCTTGTCTTCAATATTGCCATAGTCCATTTTATGTAGAGTTCTTTTGACGAATTGTACCATGCGCTCGGCCTTTCCATTGGCCGCAGGATGCAGCAGTGAAGTTAGCGCGTGGCGAATACCGCGGTCCGCCAGATACTGTTCAAAAGAAAGCACGGTAAACTGGGGCGCGTTGTCAGATACCAGAACGTCCAGTAGTCCATGTGTTGCAAATAATCTGTCCAATTTCCTGATGACTGATTCGGTTGTTATATTTTTCATCTCATGGATTTCAAACCAGTTCGAGTAGGCATCCACTGTTAATAAAAATGTGTGTCCATTCGTAGGTCCCGCAAAGTCCAGATGAATACGGGACCATAGTCCCCTGGGTGTTTCCCATTCTGTTGGGGTTGCTTTCGGTGGGGCATTGCTGACTTCCTGGCATTTGTGACAAGTCTTTACCCAGGCTTCGATCTGCTTGTCTATGCCCGGCCACCATGCATAGCTTCATGCGAGTGCTTTCATGTGCACGATGCCGGGGTGGCCATCGTGCAAGGTTCTCAGTACTGCTCGCTGTAACCACTCTGGGACAACGACTCTATCGCACCAAATGATGCAGCCTTTCTGGGAAAACAGTTCTGTCTGTCGACTTTTGAAGGGAACGTAGTTGTCAGGGATTTGGTCCAATGGCCATCCACGCTCTACCCAGCTGAGGACATGTGCTGAAATGGGATTGCGTTTAGTTTCAATCGCGATATCGCGAGCTGTCAGCGGCGGTTTTTGGAGTGTCTCGATCTGCAGTATTGTGACGGTCAGAGCAGGGTCGTCAACTGTTTCTGGAAGTGGTGCACGGCTCAATGCGTCAGTGTGGGGAATGGCTTTCCCCAGGCGGTGTTGCAACTTATAATTATAGGCAGCCAAGAATTCTGACCAGCGAGTCATTCTGGGAGATAATATATAAGGGGTTGGTTTATCTCCCGCTATTATTCCCAGTAAAGGTTTGTGGTCAGTTATTATAGTGAAAGCTCGCCCATAAATATATTCGTGAAATCGTTTAACAGCAGATACAATAGCAAGAGCTTCCTTATCGATTTGACTGTAATTGCATTCTGCTTTTGATAGCATTTTTGAAAAATAGGCAACAGGGGCTTCACTTCTGTTTGGTAAAACATGGCTCAAAATGGCACCCACTCCGAATGGTGATGCATCACATGTAACTGTTAAAGGCAAAGTCTCATTATATACTGCATCAAAACAGCATCGGAGGTCAATAGGTTTTTTACTTGTTGAAATGCATGTTCCTACCAGTGCCCCCAAACCCAGGTTGCTTTTTTGTCCAATAAACGATGTAGGGGTTCGGCTACGGTTGCTTTGTGAGGCAGAAAGACGTTATAAAAATTGATAAGGCCTAGGAAAGCTTGGAGATCAGCCTTATTGCGGGGTTTTGGGGCATTTTTGATTGCCCTAAGTTTGCTATCGGTGGGGTGAATGCCTTGTTTATCTATTAAATATCCTAAAAATTCCACTCGATCCGTACATCGTTGACACTTGTTTTTTTTTTAACTTTGAGACCCGAATCTTTAAATCTCTGAAGAACCAACCCCAGGCACCCCCTTAGTATTTCTTGAGTCGGAGCAGCAATTAGAACATCATCAAAATAGGGGACAACGCCTTTTATCCCTTGTAATAGTCTTTCCATCAAATTTTGAAAGATTCCCGGGGCCACGCTTACTCCGAATTGGAGTTGGTTACATTTAAACGCACCTCGGTGCGTAACAATCGTTTGGGCCTCTGCCGTTTTTTTGTCTACAGGCAGTTGTTGGTATGCCTGGGCTAGATCTAGTTTAGCGAAGACTTTTCCGCCCCCCAGGGAATGGAGAAGGTGTTGCACCACCGGTACCGGGTAAGCGTTTTGCTGCAGGGAGTGATTCAGGGTGGCTCGGTAGTCCCCACAAATTCTTAACGATCCATCCGGCTTGATGGGTGTCACAATTGGGGTTTCCCAGGGAGAATGGTCGGTTGGTTCTAACACCCCCTGGGCTATTAATTTATCAAGCTGTTCGTCATTCTTTGGTTTAAGGGCAAATGGAACTCGACGAGGCTTAAGGCGGATGGGAGCTATTTCGGGGTTGAAGTTAAATGATATCGGGATCACCTTGTACTCGCCTAGTTTATCTGCAAAGATGTCCTGGAATTCTTGGACGAGAGCCTCTTCCCAGTCGTTACTGCTGGTTTGATGAATGCCGGCTACTTCAATTCCAAGTGGAGCGAACCATTGGAGGCCTTACAAGCTAGGCCGATCCCTGTCAAGCACAGTCAAGGGTAGAGATGCGGTACGATTTTTAAATGAGACACGGACTTGGCTGGATCCAACGACTGGAATTCGATTTCCCTGGTAATCTTTGAGTATGATTCTTTGGAATCGGAGGTCTTGTCCCCGGATGGTAGGGATGAGTTGCTTGAGGGTCTTCCAGGAAACCATCGAGAGGGACGATCCTGAATTGACTTCCATCATACAAGGCTGATTTTTGATAGCCACCTTCACCCGGATCTTCTTGGTGTCAGTGACCAATCGTAATAGTTTGGTGCGCCTCTTCTCACTTCGTTGAGTGGTTTAGGGGTTTGTTTATGTAGGAGTGGTTGTTCCATTGGTGGTTCAAGGGTTCTCGCTTTACAGGACGGCTTCCTGTGGATTGGCAATAGTTAGCCCCCCTTGGGGGCTGGCTGGGTCCTTGTTTGCTTCTACAGATCTGTCCGATGTGGCCTCTTTTCCCGCACGCATGGCAGAGCGCGTCGAGAAATTTGCAGTCTGATTGGGGGTGGTTTGCCCCACAACCAGTGCATTGGTACTGCGATCTCTGGTGTTGGTCTAGTTCAGACCGGAGCCGGTTGACCTCTTCTTCATCGCTTTCCGATGATGATTCGAGGTCCTCGTGGTGGGCTGTCGTTGCCTGTTCTTCTAAGTGAGGTGAAACTTTGCTGGCGAGTTGGCGAAGTGGAGCGTGGGTGCGGCGCATTCGGGCAGCCGACTTCCTGGTTGCTTCTGTTGCAGTAGTGTCAGCGATGGCATGTGTAAGGCTAATGTCGCCTTTCGCCATCAGCTTACTCTGCACGCCTGGTGAATCTAATCCCAGAACTATTTGGTCTCTCAGGGCTTCTTCGAGGTCGGCAAACCCGCATAGGCCTCCCAGATTCCGGAGATCAGCTATGAAATCAGCAACACTTTTGCCCTTCTGCTGATCTCTCTGGTAAAATTAATGCCTTCTAATGAGCATTGGTACAGTCGGTGCATAGTGGGCCCTTAGCAGGGGTTCGAGGACATCCCAGTCCATGGACTTCACTTCTGCCAGTTTCGCTAGCGCCTTGGCCATTCTTGAATATGGTCGGTCCACAATGAGTTAGGAATACTGCCCGTTTCTTTCCGGTAGTGGCATCCTTCAAGTTGTTGGTCTCTAGAAACATCTGGAAGCAATCCATATATGAGTCCCAGTCTTCTTGTGCCGGGTCGAATGGAGCGGGTGGTATGATGCTGCCGGACATGGTTCCGCCGTTGGTGCGTTTCAGCCACGTGCTCAGTTATCGCTCTGTAGTGTTCAGTCAGCTCTGACGTCTCCACATCCCACCCTCGTCGCCAGTGTTATGTTCTGTGCGAGTCGCAAGAAGTGGAGACGAGTCGATGAACAGTGAACTTCAACTCTTTATTTAACATGGTGCAACAGCTCTCTTAACGGCCACAACAGCCCCCTTTATATAGGCCAGCTCTTGGGTATTTAGCCAATGAAAACACAGGAACGTTAGCTCTTTTAACCAATGAGAAGGGCTCGTTAATAGCCAATCAGATTCTCCTGAACGGACCAATCCGATATCGCTATTATCGGCCAATCAGAAGTGCAGGGCCAGAACCCTGCACTTTACTTTAAGGTTTCAATAATCTTTATTCAAGCACTTTTATTAATTCACAACAGAAAGCAAGGACAATGTCAATGGTAATAGGTGCCTTGAGTGCAATCCTAAATATCTGCAACACTATTTGAGCACCATCAGTCAATTGCAAAAGGCAGTTGTACTTGGAACAACTTACATCCTGTGATGATACCTTTAATATTCTTAAATAACAATATCTGCCTATTTCAGGTCCTTGGTAACAGCTCAATAAGTGGATAAAAAAATGTCAGTTCCAACCTAAACATTTGGTGACTGTGCAACCAACAACAATAGTAAACATATCAGACTTTCAAAGTAGAATAAAGGTAGACTAGAAATCAGAGTCATGTAGACCAATAGTATTTTTATTATTAAGTTCAAAATATTGCAAGTTTGAATGCACCTCCTTTCCTTTTATCTCTGTGTGAGGCAGAATCTCAGATGTTTCCATGTTACTTTCCTGCCCTAGACTTAAGTTTCTTATATCTGACCATTGCTTTGGCAGTGGCTCTTCCATCTGTCCCTCAAGGTGGCCTCCTGTCTTCTCTTTATCCAACCATACCTCTCTGGTTTAAAATATCTTTTGAAGCTTTACAAATCATGAATATATGTATAGATGTAATAAATGTTACATCCTACTTTATGAAGTCACTATGTCACCACCATTTGGATCTCAATCTGAAGACTAGAGGAAAAAGTGAATTGCCACTTTATAAGAAATAGATGGAGCAAAATCCAGAGTCTAATCTATGTAATGACACTATCCACAAGCAGCCATTAGAATGTAGTTGAAAATATTATCACACAAGAACAAATAAACTAACTGAAATAACCTTTAAATATGATCCTTAGGGTTACAATGAGCACTGTAGAATAATTTCTGTATGGTTTGAACTCCATAGGAACTGAGGTTTGCCAGGAGTGATGGAGAGGTTTTAATTTGCTAATTAAATAGTTAACTGGCTATTTGGTGTGCTTGCTACTAAACTACAACAGGCAAGACTGCCATGTGAGAGCAGAAGAAGGACTTAATCTTTATCAATGCATTTTCTGAAATTTATTGAAATGATGTAGGGAATAAAAGAGACATTTTTAAACTCCCCCATGCTCTTTTTTTATATATAATCCTACAACCCACCTATTCCCTGCTAATGACTGTGAAAAATATCAAACTGACCCTATGATATAGAAAAATCAGCAGACAGTAAACATTTAATGCAAGATGTCCACTTACCATTTTATTAAAAAGTACGATCTGGATTAAAACAGTGTAGTAATGGTACATGCAGTTACATCTTTGCCCATTTGCTGAATACCAGAATTTTTTTAAAAAAATCCTCAAAGACAACATTTTCAATAATAGCAGCACAAATGACATTTAAATATTCTAGGTCAGTGAACCACGCTTGAGAGTCAAGCAGAACAAAGAAACGGGATGCTTAATCAGAATATTTTAACAAATAACAAGTTGCTAAGAATTCCTTAATTCAAAATAGCCAGCAAAAAAAAAAAAAAAAAAACCAACTACCATGCAGCATACAACAAGGAAGCAAACTATGCTGCAGACCACATAATGATCAACAAAATGGGTCCTGGAAAGAAATGTGTGACAAATTGTCAGCCTTGTGAGATGGTCCAGACAAGAAGCACAAGCAGAAGTACAAGCTTTAACTTTATTGTCAGGTTACATTAACAGAAGCTTGCACATCTGAAGTCCAAGAAACACACAGGCCAAAAAGATAGGGAGGGTCTCTTCTGAGGCATTTGCAATGCCCCCATTCCTTCTGGGGACACATCTGCCTCTTATCTGGTAGTTGTCTAGTCTGTAACTCCTTTTCCTGTCTCCCAAGGTCATTTCTATTTACTATTGCACAAATGCTGTTAGCTGTTTTTTAAAAAATAAGGATTTAAAATTCTGCTGTAAGGGGTGTTCCAAACTGAGCAAACTCATTAGCTTGCAATTCTAATAGTTTTCTTTCCACGACAGGCTTGTAAACCTGCACTTCTGATTGGCCCACTAATAGCGGATCATGATTGGTTGGTTTTGGCTGATCTGATTGGCTGATAGCGGGTCGCTGCTGATTGGTCGTTCCCAGCACGGCAAACTCAAATCATTGGGTGTTGTGACAGCAGCCAGCTCTATAAAAGGAGCTGCTGCCGCCCTAGTATTTCATTCTGTTCTGAAGTTACTAAAAAAGAGTTGGAGTCACTATTTGATGCCTTGTCTCCGTTCCTTGTGCCCACTCTCCAAGATCTAACACTGGCGACGAGGGTGGGATACGGAGACAAGAGAGCTGAATGAACACTCATTGAACGCTAACGGAGCACGTGGCTGAGAGCACACCAATTGCGGCAGAATGACCAGTGGCGCCATACCACCCGCTCCATTTGACCCTGCTAACAAAGACTGGGACTTGTATATGGACAGGTTTCAGATGTTCCTGGAGACCAACAACCTGAAGGATGCAATGCCTGGCAAGAAACAAGCTGTGTTCCTGACCCATTGCGGGCCCGCCGTTTTTAAAATGGCAAAGGCACTTGCAAAACCAGCTGAAGTCAAGATGATGGACTGGGACAACCTCGCCCCAATCCTCCGGGCCCATTATGCCCCAGCGGTGCCAACACTCATCAGGAGACACGAGTTTTACCAGAGGGACCAACAGGAAAGTGAAAGTGTTGGAGACTTCATCGCGGACCTCAGAAACCTGGGGGGACTCTGTGACTTCGCAAACCTCGAAGAAGCCATGAGAGATCGAATTGTTCTGGGTCTAAAAGACCCCACAACCCAGAGAAAAATCATGGCAAAGGGGACATTGCCCTCTCGGATGTCATCGCCGATGCTACTGCAGCAGAAGCAACCAGGAAATCGGCAGCTCGAATGCACCGAGCGAACGCACCGCACCGCCAACTCGCCAGTGACCATACACCCTTTTCCGAGAGGCACGCAACAACCACACACCATGAAGATCTCGAATCCTCCTCAGAAAGCAAATAAGAGGAGGTCAACAGACTCAGGTCAGACCGCGATCAGCGAGATCAACGGACTTGTAAGCCCTCATATCAGTGTGCTGGATGCGGGGGAAACCACCCACAATCAGACTGCAAATTCCTAGACACCCTCTGCCGTTCCTGTGGAAAGAGGGGCCACATTGCAAAAGTCTGTAGAGGCAAACAAGGGTCCAGCCCAAACCGAAAAGAAAATAATTTCCGGCAGACAACAGGCACCCCACCAGTAAATCAGGACCGCCCAAGCAACCAATGGAACCACTACTACAGAAATCGAGCACCAGCCACTTCTACCAGACAAGAAGAGGCACACCAAACCATCACCATCGGCCACGCTTCATCCCTCGATGCAAGGAAGATCCGAGTAAAGGTCACCATTGAGAATTGTCCATGCGTTATGGAAGTCAATTCCGGGTCCTCCCTATCAATGGTCTCCTGGAAAGCCCTCAAACAGCTGATCCCTGACATCCGTCGCCAGGATCTCAGCCCTCAGAAAATCATATTAAAGGACTACCAAGGAAATGGGATTCCAGTCGCCAGTTCCAGCCACGTCCAAGTCTCCTTCAAAGACCACATTGCAACTCTATCACTTACAGTCATCAATAAAGATCGACCCAGCTTATTAGGCTTGCAGTGGTTCGCGCCACTAGGAATCGAACTAGCGGGCATCAACCAAACCGAAAGCGATGACTGGGAAGCGGCTCTTGTCCAAGAATTCCAGGAAGTGTTCACCGAGAAGCTAGGCAAGTACAAGGGGTCCCCCATATCGTTTAACCTCTGCCCAGATATTGTGCCCATTCGCCTTAAGCCCCGTTGAGTGCCTTTTGCACTTAAACCAAAGATTGATGAACAGTTGGACAAATTAATAGCCCAAGGTGTGTTGGAACCGATTGACCACGCCCGATGGGACTCAACTTACGGGTCCCTGTTCCTACCGTTTACAAACTGCTGATGGGAGACTGTGGAAGCGCCACATCGACCAGTTACGTTCCAGGTTGGCACCTACCCCTTGCACAAGCCCTGAACTCCAAACCAGGGGGGGAAGGGAAATCGAGGGGGCCGAAAATGAACTAGTACCTGATCCAGTACGCGAAACTCAGCAATCAGCGTGGCCAAGCCTGGAATATTCACCTTTCGAAGAAGAGCCAGACCAGATGGTCATCTCACCACGTAGCAGCACGGCGGCATCAGAAATCCCAGATAACAGCCTTGACGGGAGTAGTGATGACAACGCTGAGTCACCCAACGGTGAAGTCAGATCACCGCTACTGCTGAGTCTAACGAATAGCCCACGAGAACCAGAGCCCGGCCAAAGACTGGTGGAACAATGTAAATCAGGTAGGCAGGTGAAACGACCTGCCTACCTGCGAGAATACATCACCCCACCCTTGAGACGGAACCTAGGGGGGAAGGGTGTTACGAACTGAACAAACTCATTAGCTTGCAATTCTAATAGTTTTCTTTCCACGACAGGCTTGTAAACCTGCACTTTCTAATAGCGGATCATGATTGGTCGGTTTTGGCTGATCTGATTGGCTGATAGCGGGTCACTGCTGATTGGTCACTCCCAGCGCGGCAAACTCAAATCATTGGGTGTTGTGACAGCAGCCAGCTCTATAAAAGCAGCTGCTGCTGCCCTAGTATTTCGCTCTCTGTTCTGAAGTCACTAATAAAGAGTTGGAGTCACTATTCGATGCCTCATCTCCATTCCTTGCGCCCACTCTCCCAGATCTAACAAGGGGCCTCATTTTGAGAGACTTCACAATCTGAGCATGGTATCTTTGAATATTGTTGGCACATCATCTCTCCCAAACCTCTTAGTGAATTTGCAAGAGAATGTGTGATTAAATATTCAATAATGCTTTTGTAGGCTAACAGAGATCCTATGGCTATACCTTGGGCTTTCATTGGATATGTGTGAGCAAATCCACTAATAAATCAGCCCAACATGACCACCACTGTGTCATAAAGCCTCAGCTGCACCAACCTAGCCTTGGAGTAGGTGGAATACAAGGGAAATGCAATCCATATGTGCCTCTGAGGGATGTCTGAAAGTAAAACTGAATGAACAATAAACTGAGAATTTAGTAACAATGTACTCTGCTTGATTTTGATAGTGTATTGTATAAATAATTGCATTCCATTTCTTTGTTCTGCTTGACTCTCAAATGTGGTTCACTGACCTAGGAATTTTAAATGTCATTTGTGCTGAAGTTATTGAAAATGTTATCTCTAGTTACTGTGTCTTATAAACCATGGTGTAGGATTTAATATGTCAGATACATCAAGTCAACAGTAAGAAGGAGAAAATAAAGATTTACTGAATAATATGTTCATTCTACATGGTTACTTTTTTTCTTGAATAAATGTAATATGTAGGCAGAATGAATTCTCTGTGTATAACTAGAAATGACCACATTTTTCTGTCCCCAAAACTATACAGCAGCATGCTCATCCTGTTAAGTTACACGTTTAACTTAACGCTGTAGCTTTTCTAGTGCATATTTTTGTTTCTTCCTAGCATTTTCCTGCAAGTGCAGCATCTCCCTTTCCCCCACTTCACCCCAAATGAAGTGAGTGTTTGTTCCATCAGTTGTGAAAGAAATTGACCTACAGGCTTATTGCATGATCCTGATGTCATGGGCTGAGAGTGACTGACCCACAGTTACCCAGCCAGCTTTCATGCTTAAGGCAGGACTATCCTTTTGCCTTAACTACCGGACTGGACTGGCTCTCTTCTCTGATGCACAACATTTCAATGAACACTTTCTGCTTCACATATTAGTACTCTTACATTGTCTGATGGCACAGAAATATTTTATCATTATTTTTTAAAAGGAAATTCTAGATTTGCTTAGTCTCAACAATACTTTAATCAAAAGCTATCCTAGAATACTCTACTTAGAAGAGGAGCCACTGAATTAAAATAATATAAGCCCATGTAACAGGATACTGTGCAAGACTGAAAAGATTAAGCCTAAAATACCACTCTGTGATTTATTTCTAAGTAGATGTATACAGAAATGTTAGAGACTATTTTGTTTCTGATGAAACTGATTCGGAGGCATTTCAGTATTTTTGGTGGAAGTAAAATATGAAATAAATAGGGTGTTCTTCCAACTAATTGTGCCGAATACTGCAGCCTTATGTTTTGGGGGGAAAGAAAAAAAAAGATCAAATTAAAAATAAATAACTTATGCACATGAAATAGTAATTATATACTGATGAACTGTTAACGAACATAACAGATGTAAAGAACATATTCTTTTTTTTATAAATGGGATAAACAATTGCCAAAACAGGCAAAGGTCCTTCATAATAGACAGTTTAATAACTGTATCCATGGGGAAAATGCATTACAGTACTGTAATATTAAAAAAAAATCAAATACCATAAAATATTGATGTAGCGCGGATGGGAACCGAAAACTCCTGGAGGAATCAGGCCATATGCCAATATGGCAGGATTCTTTCACATATTTTTAGCAATGCCAGAAACATTAAGATATAACAAAACCAAGGGAGAATTGTAGATAAAAGATGGAAGAAAGCAGAAACTATAAAAAGGCTGAAATCCCTTGTAAAAGGAAAAATGTCAGCGGCGTCAAGGAATAACTGATATTCAGCTGCAAAGTCAGTGCCCTGTCAGCTTGCATGCTAAATTGACACTAATTTTTGCAAAACAACATGGGCTGCAGAACAGCAGATCTAAGCAATGGTAAACTCAACACTTTTAAGAAATGTAGAAAGAAAAGAGAGAGAAGCAGGATATTTCAGAGCAGGCGGCCAACTAAAAACAAAATTTTTCTTAAAGTAGGGGAAAAAAGACAAGAATCTGTGTTTTACAACAAAGATTAAAATACAACAATCACAAGACTGAAGCTCTGTTTAGGCTTCCCACTCCTGTGGTTAGCCATTATATGAAAAAAGAGAAACCCAGAGTCACACTCACAGACCCTTACCCTTATCCAGAGCTGATATAGGGACCATGTCTAAAAAAAGGAAATATATAACACAAGTTACATGCATACACTGCATACAATTTAATACCCAGAATAATCTGAGTCTGAAGGTTAAACAAAGAGTCTACATGGAAAATCTGATCCAATCTGTTCTATTTCATTGTCTAATTTTGCTGGTCAAGTTTTTTTTCCTCCTTGATAGTCATACCTGGCTCAAGTAGGAAATCTTTTCCTTGCTGTACCCCTAAAAACAATCAATGTGTAGTACTTGGGGAAAAATGGATCTTTTGCTCAAAGATTCTACCTTTTTGAGCATTTCCTAGAATTCCTATATTGGATGACAATACATCATCACTTGGGCATTCCAGTTAAATTGGAGTGATGCTTTAAATATTAAAGAAAAGGCAAATGCAAGAGGGCACCATTCAGTGTAATCAGACAATGATAAGAATTAGTGGGATTTCCAAGATCTATCAACATCTTTGAGGAGGTTTTCAAGGATAAGTCAAATTTTAACTGGACTTCAGTTAATCTGTGCTATCATAGGAGCCGGACCCCCAAAGAGTTTCCCAGCCAAAATGATGGAGAATATCATTATATCCCTAATGCAGCATGGTGATCCTTTCAAACTTTCTATATCTATGAAGGACCAAAAAAGAAAAAAAGGAAGGAAGGAAGAAAACATAAAAGCAACAATAATAAAAAAAAGGAAATTACAAGATACAAAAGGAAGAATCTGGGCGAGTTTACATCTATTCTTGCCTTCATGTGATTTTAACTACATAAAAGATCAGATTTTTGAATTTTAAAAAGCATCCTGTTCTTTCACACTTTATTTAGTTATCAAATTTCTATGCCACCCATTTTACCTTAATGACTTATTATGACAATCACATAATAAAACAATATAAAACTAAAAGCACAATTAAAAGCAAAATGGAAAATGGGGTTAAAATTTTCAAGTTAAAGCGAAAATCAAAGTTAAAAAATTCAAAAAGCTGGAAACATTTACTATTTAAGCATCCATTAACAATAATAGGTCTAATTCAATAATAGGCCTAATTCAGCTTCTAACTACCAAACTTAGCAATACTCACCAATCACACATTTTGGCTTATTAGGGTCTTCACAATTTTTCTACTTTGGCTGATCACATATACAGAAAGAAAAATTATCAAGTCTCCGTTGAGCTACAGATGACTGGCTTCAAAACCCAAGCAGCCCATTGAAATGTGGGAAAGCCATGTTTTACTTCTCCATTTTAGATTTTTAATAAAGAATTAAAAGGGAAGAAGGTGACAAAAACCCCTTGGTTTCTCCATCTGTTGCCTGCCTTTACTGAGTTTGCCATGAAATTGTAACATACTTTTGCATTTCGTGTCATTTCATTTCACTACATTTTGAATAAATGAAGAGGACTGTCGTAAGCATCTTTATCAAAGGTTTATATTTTGCCTATTCTTTCTTGTAAGAACTTCATTTCAACTCAAAGAAAATATGGAAGTACCAAGGGGGATCTTTATTTTTTATTTTTTGCTATAAAAATATCAACTCAGAACAGATCCTGAAGTTTGAGGTAGGTCAGTTACATTACCAACAGAAGTGGTATTTAGCAGGTTCTGACCAATACTGGAGAACTGGTAGTGGAAATTTTTAGTAGTTCGGAGATGCTTGTGGCTCCCATGGTAAACTTAACTCTAGTTCAAAGAAATGCTCCTAAGCACTCTGAATATGGTTTTTCAGCTTTTGTTCTTATTTTCAACTTCATTTTAAGAAATTGCTCCTATATTCCCCATCACTATTGATTGATATCACACATATGTTGAAAAACGTTCTACCAATAATTTACCACAAAAACAAGCTAATTTCTGAATCTGCTAATTGCCATTTGAGAGATGCCTAGCAGTGCGTGAAAGTTAACTGAAGTCAACAAAAGAGAGTATTTGTAGCTGAAGAAACTTCTTGGGTGAGACATGAAAAACAGAAAAATGGAATCCGGTTGCCTTTTGAAAAAGCACCTTTGGGACAACCATGACTGGATGATGAGAATCTCTGTCGTGTCCGCGAAAAAAGGTTCTGAGTCGGTGACTTTCGTTAACAGCTCTTTATTTCTAATAGTTGAACCGAACCGGCAAAAGGCAAAAAGCCTCCGGCTTTTATACCTTTTGCCGCGGCGGCCGCGGCCAATGGCAGCGATTCAAGTCTCCCGCTCTTGGTTTGAACCAATCGCGGGAGACTTCAATCGGGCCAATCGGCGCGGCTCGCCTGGCCAATCAGAAATCCCCGCGCCTTAGCCAATCAAGGCGCAGGGATTTCGAGTAGTCCATTTTAATACATAACACCCCTCCCCTCTTGGTACGGTCCTTCACGTGGTGTAATCACGCAGGTAGGCGGGGCTCCGTCGGGTCCTAGTTGACCTGCGCAGCTCACTTCCTTGTTGTAACTCGGCCGGAGCGGTCATCTTTTTGGCTGCTCCTGGCTCTGTGAGAACCGGCTGGATGATCGGGCCGGTTCTCTCGCCGTGGCTCCCGCCTGGGCCTACCGGGTCGGTTGAGTCACGGATTTCGCCGCTCCCGCTTGGCTTCTCCGAGTCGGTAGAGTTGGCCGGACGGCTCTTCTCCGGATGGGACTCGCGAAGGCTGCGTTCTGGTGAGTTTTTAAATTTAATTTTCTCCTGCGTTTGTCTTACCGGGTATTCCCTCCCCCCTTGGTTCGTGTCTTGGGGGTTGAGGTCAGTCATTGCTCGTGACCGGAGCTGGTCGATATGTCGTTTCCAGGCTCGCCCATCGATGGTTTGGAGCCGGTACGACCGTGGGCCGGTGATTTGGGTTATGACGGCTGGGATCCATAGGGGGTCCCCCGTCATGTTTTTGGCGTAGACCAAGTCGCCTGGTTCAAAAGTCCGGTACCTGGAGCTTGAGTCTGGGGGTCGCTCCGGGTTATAGGTTGGGTGCAGACGATCGAGTGGGGACCGCAGCTTTCTGCCCATCAGGAGCTCTGCAGGGCTTTTGTTGGTTGTGGTATTGGGTGTGATGTGCTGTATGAAAAGTAGTTTGTTGATTTTTTCGTTGATCTCCCCGTGGTCCATTTTCCGGAGGGTCTTTTTTGTAAACTGGACCATCCGTTCCGCCCTACCGTTCGCCGCCGGATGCGCCGGTGCTGTCAATGCGTGGTGGATACCTCTCTCGGCCAGGAACCGTTCGAATTCGATGGAGGTGAATTGGGGCCCGTTGTACTTGCCCAAGCCTCCATCGAAGACCTCCTGGAACTCCTGGACTAGCTGCTGTTCCCAGGCTTCAATGGAGACTTGGTTGACACCTGTCAGCGCGATGTTAAGCGGGGCGAACCATTGCAGACCCAGCAGGCTCGGGCGGTCACGATCGACTATTGTGAGTGGCAGTTGTTCGGTGTGGCCTTTGTAGGTTATGTTAAAGTTCTTGGTGCCCACTACCGGAACGCGATTACCTTGGTAGTCCTTTATGATGATTTTCTGGGCAAGCACGTTTTTTCTTTGTAGAGTAGGCACTAGTTTTTTTATTTCGCGCCATGCAATCATGGAAAGGTAGGACCCGGAGTCCACTTCCATTTTGCATGGCCGGCCTTCGATGTGGACTTCTACGTGTACCTTTCTGGCGCCGTCGGAGATGGCGTGGCCGATGGTCACCGTCTGGTGGGTTTCTTCTTTCCGCCGACCGTCGCCGCTTCTTTGAGGTCGTTGCTTCTGGTCCCATCTACCTGCTGGCTGGCGCTCTCTGGCTCTGGGCGGGGAGTTCTCTCTTCTTCTGTCCTGCTGTTCCCATCTTGGCGGGCTGCGGGTCTTCTTTTGGCGGCAAACTCGAGCGATGTGGCCCCTTCGGTCGCAATGCCTGCAGATAGCATCAAAGAAACGGCATTTAGACCTGGGGTGGTCGCCGCCGCACCCGGCGCAGTTGGTCCTCGACCTACGACTGTTTTGGCTTCGTTGGTTTCCGCGTCCCGTCTGCACGCGATGTATGTCCTCCTCATCATCTGACGTGCTGGAGGTTGACTGGTAGTCGCCGTAGTGTGCGGTTGCTTCGTTTCTTGCGTCGGCCGACCTCGCGGGGTTGTTGTTTCCGCCCTTCGCGTCGGATCTTCGCATGGTGTCTGCTGACGTGCGGGTTGCTTCTGCGGCTGCGGCTGCGGTGAGGGCATCGGCTAGGCTGATGTCGCCTTTGGCCATAAGTCGGCTCTGGAGTGTCGGATCCCACAATCCGAGTACGAAACGGTCTCTTATGAGACTATTCAATCCTTCAAACTCACAGAGTCCACCTAGGTGCCTTAATTCAGCGACGAAGTCGCTCAGTTTTTCGTCTGGTCTCTGGTTTCTTCGGTAAAATTCATTTCGTCGTATTAGGATGGGGACCTCGGGGGCGTAATGGCGCCTCAGTATGGGTTCGAGGACGTCCCAATCCATGGCAGTCACGTCTGCCGGTTTGGCCAATGCCTTGGCCATCTGGAAAACCTCTGGTCCACAATGCGTAAGGAAGACGGTGCGTTTTAGCGGGCCCGGGGCGTCCTTCATGCCGGCACATTCCAGGTACATACGGAATCTATCCGAGTACGATTCCCAGTCCTCGGTGGCGGGGTTGAAGGGGGCGGGCGGTGCTATCTTCGCCATTTTGCTGTCGCAAGTTCTTAGATGGACACGGGGTTCGGTTCAGGGGCGAGATCCCACCTTCGTCGCCAGTGTCGTGTCCGCGAAAAAAGGTTCTGAGTCGGTGACTTTCGTTAACAGCTCTTTATTTCTAATAGTTGAACCGAACCGGCAAAAGGCAAAAAGCCTCCGGCTTTTATACCTTTTGCCGCGGCGGCCGCGGCCAATGGCAGCGATTCAAGTCTCCCGCTCTTGGTTTGAACCAATCGCGGGAGACTTCAATCGGGCCAATCGGCGCGGCTCGCCTGGCCAATCAGAAATCCCCGCGCCTTAGCCAATCAAGGCGCAGGGATTTCGAGTAGTCCATTTTAATACATAACAATCTCCATTAGGCAATTCATCCATTCTAGCAGTGACTCACTTAACTGAAGCTTTCGTCCTGGAGGGAGCTGAAACTCTATCTCCACACACATCTCAATTTGCATTATTGATATTCCTCCCAGTTTTGTTATTTGTTGCCTCATTTTAAAAATTACAATTACACTTGAATGTGACTGCTTGGCATTATCATGTTTGTGTTATAAAGCATTAAAAGGCTAGTCTACAAATCTTTTACAACATAAATAAATTACTATAATCATCCCAGTACGAATTCTGGCAATACAAGAGGCAGCAGAATATTCAGACAAAAATTGTGTGCAATGTGTCGGCTGGTAAGTAGGCAAAGCGTATCATGTATGATCAGATGTAAACAGTGTCAGGCTTCCTGTAACTCTGCCACCATACCTACCACCACAGGATGACATATGATTGCCTGAATACAGTCTGCCCGACCTTATTTACACCTGCTCTGGCAAAGTTTCATAATCCCCCCTGGTATATTCTCTCTAGAACCTAGTTTAGGATTTTTATGCTGTTTGCAAGCAATCTTCTTGGAGAAGACTGTATAGGTGGCTGCAGAAGCCTGTGCTGATTCTGAAGTTCAAGGCGATGTACCTTGGGATCTGCACGTTGCCATGGAAATGTCCTCATACAGTGCAACATTTTGACACTGGCAGTTTTATTGCAAGCAGCTTGAATACCACTCCGATCAAAACGTCTCAGTAGTTCACCACAATTACCACAGCAACGGACAGACCATTCAAGCTGTGTGGCCACTGGATCCCACCATTCTGAAAGCTCAAAAACACCCAAGAAATCCTTTTTAAATGAAGGATCACAAGGCCCAATATCTATTAGGGGTACTACTGATTTGTCTGCCTAGTGTGTAGCATATTCCAAAAGCTTTTATCTTTCAGATATGTTTAGGTAAGTCTGATGCTAGTTAATAGCTGTGTTCACACATCATGCTTAACCAGGTCACTCGTAAATCTAATTGCAAATCTGCAGCATGAGAAGTTGGACTGGTTTAATCTAATGATTTGTGATTTACCCTGAAGTGCAAACTCAAGTTATTTGGCTAGTTTATACTTCTATATATTGTGCAAGTGCAATGCAGGTTAAATCTATAACTGGGTTGAACCAGTGCTGCCAACTCTCACGCAATCAGAGTGAGACTCACGCAATTCAACCAATTTTGACTGTCTCACTCTGATAAACGAAATCTCACGCTAAACCCCCAAAATGGAATGTACAAAAATAAATATATCTCTACATTCTCTGATATTCCGAATATTCCCCTTAGGAGAAGGATGAGCTCCCAGCGCCGCCCCGCCCTGCCCAGCCACCCCACCGCGCCTCTTTTCCCGCCTTAATCCTCGTTCTGCCTCGGCGTCCCGTAACTGTGCATGATGCCGATTAGCAAATTCGCTTCAGGAAAGCAAAGAGCAAGAGGCTTCTTCCCGCCCGGGGCGCTCGCAGCCACTTTGCCCCGCGCTCTCCCTCTCTGCAATGTCCTCCGGGACAAGCCAGCTGCCCTTTTCAAAGAAGGACACGAGGGGGCTGGCAAAGCCTCTTTTGCAGGCAACAGCCTCGGCCAGTAATAACCCTGGTAAGCAAAGCTGAGAATTGTCCGCTGCCAGAGATGTAACTAGAAGCTGGGGCGTCTCTCTCTCTCTGAAAGACATTTGTTCCAGAGGATCACATCCTGTCAGTCCTCCAACTTTCTATTTTGCACAAAGCTGCCCAGCCCCTTTATAGATCAGCCTGGCGTGCTTCTCGCCTTGCTGGTTTGGGAAGACTCTTTTGGATCAGCTAAAAGAGAGCATAAGGCGTGTAAAGGGGTGGTGGTGGTGGTGGAAGTTTGCTCATACACCCACATGCTAAAAGCATTAGGACAATGTTCTGTTAGGACAATGGGATCAACCAGGATGAAAGGTTATGTATTTCCAAGCGATCGCATGACACTCCAGCATTGACAGTGCAGTTGGGTTCCTTTAATAACTTGGATTTGGTTTAGTAACCTTCCCCCTCTCCCCCTCTGGTTTACTCTGGGCCTTGGTAGCAGGTGAGTTTTCAAGACGGCATTTTTGAAAATACTTTAAAAACAAGGTTAGGGTTTCCCTTTTTCTAATATTGGAAGCAGTCTCCTCCAAATGGTAATTAATTAAACATCTGCTTAATTCTTCAGCCAAATAAAGTTGCTATAATGGCTCTTTAAAAAAAGTAATTTTACGAGCACCACCCTGGGGTTTACACTGTGTAAGATACAAGGAAAGGAGAGGAAGGTGGAAGAAAAGAAGACTGATGCAAAATATAATGTTCACAGAATTTTATTCAGAGTTGTGTTGGATCTCTTTTTTTGGGGGGGGGGGTTGTCCCATTCTTTCTTGGTGTTCTTTCTGTTCTTTCTGTCCTTTTTGCTTTTTTAAATGGTCTTTCTCCCCTGGGTCAGAAATCCAGCCAGAGAAAATAAAGAAACATATTTGGTGGTTAAATGGAAGCCACTCCGTAATGGCTTTGTTTCAGAAGAAGGAATCACTTTTTCCTCTTTCTCCTTTGAGTTTAAATCCTAGGTCTCCATGCACCAGATCGACAGGACTGTACTACATTATTATCATATTTTCAAACCCTTAGATAAGGACTCAATAAGGACTTTTTTTGATGCCAGTAGGCTTCTCAGCCCCAAATTGGGATAACCCTGACTCAACTAGAACATATTCTAATCTTAACACAATTTACCATCCAAAGAGCAGTAAGACCATTAAGTTCAGAATCTAAACTTACCCAATAAATATTGTACGGCCGCACAGCAGGCCGCCACACCAGAAACCCGCTAAATTATTAGAGTTGACAGTTCATCTGTGATGAAGTGTAGTATTTAACCTGTGGCATTCAACTACTATTCCAGAGTTTCCTTGTGAATCAAGAGCTGCACTTGCTGTATTTTTTAGTCTCTACCAGGGCTTTGTTTTGGTTCTATAGCTTCTATGATGAAAGCTAGGGCCAAGCTTCAGAATACAGTAGATGAGTTTTACAGTTAACAATATGTATATTTATATGAAGCACTCATTATTCGATTAAATGTTTAGTTTAAACATGTCTGAAATTATGAACCCCTATTTCAGTCAACAAGTTAGTATATAATTAAAGACTGAGACTATAGCATTTGATATTGGCATGTAGTATGGTATTTGATACAGAAAGAAGAATACCCATTGATGTATTTGCATTATCTCTGTAGTTGTTTCGGGTTTTTTGTCTTTTTGTTGCACATTGAATTCATCCTATAGTGGTCTATAGTACATCACTAAGCTAATAAAGTCAGTTGAGGTAGAATACTGCAGTTACAAGTCAGGAACTTCAATTATTCATGGTCAGTGAACTGCATTATTAATATCTTACAAATCCGGTTCAAGTACATTGGTGCTGCTTGCATGTATGTATGTATGTATATGTCCAAATCATGACTAAAGTATGCATCAGATTGCACCATTTAAAATGTAAAATTGTCAAAGCTCCCTACCGTGGAAGGGGGGACACCCCCCTTCCACACCATCCCCCCCTCGGTCGCTTCGCTCCCTCGCAGTGTCTCACTCCGAACTATCACTCAAGGTTGGCAGCCCTGGTTGAACGTGTTGTATGAACAGTGCTAGTGTGTCCACACAGGACAGCATTTCATTTCTCATGTTCACTTTCTTATCTCTTTTAAAGTGAGCCCTACTATTATTATTATTATGGTTCATCCCACAGTCAGCCAGATGTTTAGACTGGATTTGGCATTTTTATTCTCCTATTGAATCCTTCCCAAAGACCTGATATAGGCAGACATTCTTGTTTACATCGTAGGATGTAAGTTGCTCCAAGTAAAACTGCCTTTTGCAGTTGACTGATGGTGATTTTGTCAATGCCATTGGCATTTAAGTGGTGCTCCAGATATTTTGGGATTGCATCCAAGAAGCCTAAAATTATTGATACAATGCTTGCTTCCCTTTGACAGTTTCTCCAGTTCTTTCTCTCCTGTTTTACTGTCTATGGGATTCCAATGCCCACTCTACAAAATTATTTCTCTTTTTATCAACAATGGTTAGATTTGGGGTGTTTTGTGACAGATGCTTTTCTGACTTCTGAAGTTTGTTTTTTTACCTCTTTTGTTTTCTATTACTTTATCTATTTTGTGGTCGCGCCAATTCTTGCTTGCAGGCAAATTGCTTGCAGATATTCCAATGCACAATTCTTGCTACTTTGTCAAACCATTGTTTGTAATCAGTCTATGCGATCTTCTTGCAGCAACTAACTAGGTGGGCTATTGTTTTTTTAGGTCAGAGGTGTCAAACTTGCATTTGTCACGGTGTCGTCATGTGATGTATCAAGAATTTTTTCCCCTTTGCCAAACTGGCCATGGGTGTGGCCAGCGCATGATGCATCCAACCTGCAGGCTGCGAGTTTGACAGCCCTGCTTTAGATCAATTAGGAGCTGATCTTTTCTCCCTCTGATGTTTAAGCATTTTCCTTTCTGCTCAGATGGAAAGAGCTTGTTTTCAACTAGATGTTGTTAAACTGCATCAACTACCATACAGGTAAGCAAGTTGAAAGTTGTTAAGCAGGCAATTAGCGTATAATTGGCTGGTGCTGCCCCTTTTGTTGGATTTCTCATTATCAGTCTTTTGCCAGATATTAACCAATCTTCAATTTTAACACCTTGCAGTATCTTGTTAAAGTGCTTGGCAATGCATCAGTGCATATCATTCAGGAATTTCAGCCATAACCCATATAGTTTATTTTTAGCTGGTGCCAACCAATTCTTGATCTTCCTTGTCCTTTGCTTCACCATTTCTGCTGTAATTACAAGTTGTTTCATTTTGGTTTCTTTTTCCATTCCCTACTTCCTTTATCCAAGCTGCATTCTGATTGCATTTCTTTGGGTTGACCCATAGCTGTGTCCTGAATTGCACTGTTTGTTCTTTGCCAGGTGTTGGCTGATTCATTGCAGTCTTTCCAATGATGGAAGTTGGAGATTTTGCCTGTAGTGTGCCATTGGAGCCTCATAATTGCTGATTTTCTTTGCTATGGCTATTATTGGTTGCTTTATTATTTCCAGGGCTTCCTTGATCTTTTTAATCTCTATTTCTTGATCAGATCGTTTTGGGTCTTCTTGTTCTTCAGCTTCTTTTCTTTCATTTGTTCTAGCCTACTTGCATTTGATCTTAGCATGCTGATCTTATTTTCCAATCCGATTTCCATTTTGGCAGGGCACTGTTTGGCTTTTCCCTCCTTGTTTGTTGATTTTGCATGCATAATCTTCAATTATAACTGCAGCTGTGCCATACACCAGTTGGTTTGCTTCTTACAGTAAACTGGTACTTAAATTTGATAGTATTGGCATCTTTTAATACTTGTGTGAACTTCAATGCAGGCAACCTTATTGTTTTGTTTCTATACGTCAAGGTAGTGCCTTACTGGGGGATTATTGCTGCTATTATTTTAAACTGGTTATTACCATATTCTCCTTATTTTTATTTATTTTAAACCACCCAAAGTTGTTGAAAGTTGGGTAACATACAAGTTTGATTAATAAATATATAGAAGGAGTCTTCAGTGTAAACACGTTTTTCTCTCCCATGAGAGGAATCACCAACATCACAAGCCTACAAAACAGTGACATTATTACCTGTATTCAAATGGAACTTTTAAAACTGAAAATGTTAGATTTCCCATTCAGTTTTCTGCTTGCAAAATGACAAAATCCAACGTTGTTCTTATCTAATTAGATATCTTTGAAGTGGCAGTGAAATTTGTCATTTTCATGTCATTTGTCATATTCCTTTTAATATAGGAAGCTGTAACAACAGTGGTAGAGTCATTTTTCCTATAGACCTAAATGTGGTTTGTATGTAGGTAGGTATAGATGTAGAAAGGTAGATATAGAGGAACACTGTAAACTTAAGACTCTTTTGCAATAGTTTGCTGAATAAAAGGTAAGGTTACCAGAAATTGCAGAGAGATCATTATGCATTAGTTCTCAAAAGCTTCCTTAGTGCTTTGAAAGCTCCAAAAATGACACTATAACTGAATTTTACATGACCAAAGCATTTGCAAATTTAATTTTTGCAAATGAAAAGAGAATGGACAACATAGCCCAACAATGAAATACACTGAGCTGGAAAAAAAAGGGTATTTGAATTCTCCATAAAAAAAGAAGAATTGTCTATAAAAATCCAGAAGAGCCAGTGTAGTTTGGTGACTGAGGAGTTAGACAAGTTCACCATTAGCCATGGAAGCTCAGTGGGTGATTTGGGGCCAATCATTCTCTCTCAGTTCAATCTACCTCACAAGTAAGAGAAAAGAGAAAGCAGGAATGATACATATACCATTTTGACTTCCCAGAGGAACCATAAGGATATAAATCAAAGATACAACTCCAAAAAGAAAGAAATAACAGAGAAATCTTCAGAATACTGGTAGTCCTCAGCTTACAATAGTTTGCTTAGTGACTGTTAAAATTAAAATGGCACTGAAAAAAGTGACTTATGACCATTGCAGCACTCCCACAGTCATGTAATTTACATTTGGATGCTTGACAACTGACTCACATTTATGAGGGTTGCAATGTCCTGGGGTCATGTGATTACTTTTTGCAACTTTCTGATAAGCAAAGTCAAGGAGGAAACCAGATTCACTTAACAACCAGGTTACTAATTTAACAACTGCAGTGATTCATTTAACAAATGAGCAAGAAAAATCATAAAAGAGAGGAAAAACTCACTTAACAAATTTGTCACCTAGCAATGTAAATTTTGGGCTCAATTGTGGTCGGAAGTTGAGGACTACCCATAGTCAGCTCATTTCTGTGTATCACAAGAGTCTTCTGCAGAAGTCTCTTTCAAATACATTAATTGATCCTGATTCCAGAAGCAATTTGAGAGAGTAAGGCTGCCTGGATTAGTTTTAATATAGTTCAATGAGCCAAAGCAAAATAGAAGACTTGTGCTTTCTACATTTTGAATGCTAGGTTTTGCTGGTTAAAATATCCTGACTGATTTTATGTCATCAAATCATTTTCAATTCCTAGTGAACACATAGATAGATTGTAATGAAACCTGGTCATAAAACAGCTGAAGACCTGGTTCTGCAGTGGGCCTGGGGAACTCAGAGCAGGATGGAGCCCATTAAATGGCTCGTGTGATCTGCTGTCGCTGGGTGGGAGGTGGGGGATGATTTTATTATATTTATTTTATTCTTCTAATTTTACTGTTTTAAATGTGGTTTTATATTCTGTAAGCTGCCTTGAGTCACCATGGGCAAATAGGCAATATAAATACACAAACAAGCAAACAAATAAATAAATAAAACATCCTAGTTGACCATAACTTTCCTGGTACCCTGCAAGATGGACTGAAGTGTATGCATTTTGAATTTCTGGTGAACAAGAAATCGGTTGAGTCTCTTTAAATCTAGGAATGTGCCTCCAAAATCCAGAGTGTTTAGGGACTAGAAAGAGATGGGAGTAGAACCCTTGTCCTCACTGAGAGGATAGCACAGGCTGTATAGCCCTGATGTCAGAAAGGTGCTTAATAGTGGCTTCTATGAGAGCCCATTTGGTGCGGTCTCTACATAGTGGAGAAACCATGAAATGATCTGGAGGGGAAAAACAAAACTGAAGGGAAAGGCCAAATCTGACAGTGTCCCTGACCCATGAATCGGATGTGGATGATGCCCATTGGTCAGCAAAGTATTTTAGCCGACCACCGACGGGGTAAGCGACTGAAGGCCTATCTGGGTCGCTGAGAGGCCTTGCTCCCTGCTCCCCGGAAAGGCCTCCTGTAGCTGGCCCCCCTTCTGTTTCTGTCCCCTGAATCGCCCCTGTCCTGATAGACAGGCCGAAATGGCGGGGACCTCTGGAATCTGGGGGTAAAGGGTGTCTGAAAGGAGGTCCGAAAGGATCCCCTACGAAAAGGCTGAGAAGCCCTGGACTCTTGCCTACAAAAAAGAGATGGGAGGAATTTCCTTTTGTTCCGACTCTCCATCAGCAATGGTCCCAGAGCCAGAACAAACAATTTTCCTCCCAATATAGGGGCAGAGGCCAGCTTAGCTTTATTTCTGATGTCAGCCTGCCAAAGTTTTAGCCAAAGGAGGCGTCGGGCTGTCACATGCGAAGAAATGGCTCGAGAGGAAAATTTTACAGAATGAAAAGTGGCGTCGGCCGCAAATTCCGCTGCGGCCATTAACTTGGCAATGTCCTGATGGGCCCTAGTATTAGATGGGGGGACATGTTGCTTCAACTGCCAAAGCCATCGGATGGACGATCGGGTGAAAAAAGATGCCGCCGTGGCTGATCGGATGGCCCAGGCATCAGCTTGGTGCGCCCATCGTAGGGCAGCTCGGCCCGCTTGTCCTCTGGCTTCAGTGCCTCCAGGCATTAGTGGGATTAGAGGATGATGCGAGGCGTACTATGGGGTCATCCATCTCGGGTGTGTCTAGCATGGCAGCGAATTCCATGTCAAGGTTAAAAAACCTCTTGTCTTGGCTGGAAGGGGCAGGAGGGGCCCCCGATGAGGCCAACTATCTCGCAACTAAGTCGGAGAAAATTGGTGGTGTGGGAATGACCTCGGTCTCAATGACTGGCTGCCTGAAAATAGAATCCTCCGGGTCCCCGGAGGCTACTGGAGGGGGATCAGAGTGTGGCTGAGAGGTCAAGCCCGATATATTCTTTGCTTTAAAAAGCAAAGACTTGAACATATGAGGCTTAAACAGACCTACAAAGGTGGGTTGGGTCAGGAGATATGCCCTTGTCCTCGGACATCTCTCCTTCCATTGGGTCTACCTCGAAGGGCACTTCAGAGTAATGAAGAGACTCTCTCTCCAGCCCTTCCTCATCCCTGAAGGTTTCAAAGCCCACCTCCTCTTCCTCATCCTCTTCCTCCCCTTCTGGGTAGGGAAGCTCCCTTGGAGACGATACCTGCCTGTGGTGCGGTTCCGGCCTGGGGAGGGATCTTCTGGAGACGGAATCAACTTCAGATGTCCTTGTTTGCAAACCTGGTCTGGAAAGGTGTTGGATACCTTCGGCAATCCCTTGACGGATGGCCAGCTGCATCCATTCTCTGACACTGTCTGGGATGATGTCTGAAGACAGTCCCTCTGGACGTAAACCCGCAGCGGTTGGTGTGAATGTCGCTTCTGGCCGGGTTGCTGGGAAGCTCCGGGTGGGTGAACTGCACCTAGAAATAGAAGGTTGTTCTGGCAAAGGAAGAGGATGAGTAGAAGTAGAGGGGGTGGGGAGGCTGGTGGTACCGACTGAGAGTCCCTAGAGCGTTTGTCAAACTCCTTTTCCAAAGCCTTGTGTCGCTTTAGGGCATCCCTTTGAGAGGCTTTGGAAGATTCCTCAGTCCGCTTGCACAGATGGTGCGTCTTAGACTTAGTCTTCAATGAAGGACCTCTGGGATTACCTTCTGCCATAATAAAGCCTGAACAAGGCAATATCGTATACGAAAGGCGGTTGGTACATCTAGGAGTTCGGCCTAACTGAGGGCCGGATACCTTAACGTTGGGCTGCGTCCCTCTTTTGGTAAAAAATTTTTTGGATGTATTAATCTATTTTATTTTATTTTTAATTTTTTAATTTTTTTTTAATAACAAACAGAAAAAGGGCCAAAAAATGGGCCTAAGTAAACTACAGAGTGATCAAGAGAGAAAAGGAATCTGCAAAAAAATCAATAGATCGAATTAACGCTGAGGCCAAAAAGAAAACAACCATGCAAGGAGAAAAAAACTTAGGAAAAAATATATAAATATCTATATATATGTAAATAATGGCCTCCTGAGATAGCCTCCCAACACAACTGGGAAGTAGGTGCCTCTCCTTCGCCTCTGAGCAGCTGCGGTAACCAACCAACTAGTCTGAAAACGGAGCCACAGGGCACAGAGCCACAGGGTCCCTTGAACACCAAAATAAACTTCAAACAGGCCTGCCAGTCCTCTTCTATGCCTCCAATCATCGCAGGAAAATCGAAAGTGAAAAACAAAATGGCGGCCGGCTACGAGGCGCACCCAAAATGGCCGTCAGGACCAGCGCGAGGCTCAGAAGGAAGGAAAGCCCCTCGACCACAACAAAAAGGCTGCCGGAAAAATAAAGGCAGAACAAGGGGCCTGAGAGAGGAGATCTCGCCCTCTCTCTAGTGTTCATGGGGGGAAGGCACAACGAGAGCGCTAATCAACGCGCCAGTATAAGCCACTGCTATAAACAGATGGCTTAAAAAGCAGCAGGCACCAGAGTGTGGGGGTGGGGGGGCGAAAAGGCTCTAAACCCCCCAATCTCCCCCCTGAGGGGCGAAATAAGTGTCCCCTTCCTATCCAAGACAAGCCAAATGCGCAGGGACCGGAGGAAATAGGAAGGAAAATAAAGACAGATCAAACCTGGTGATAAATCAATAGGAATCCCAATTCGGCCAAGGAGCAAACTGTTAAAGCTGCCTGTCTCTGCGAGGCTGAGCTAAAACTGGGGAACGCGAGGAAGGAGTCATGTGGAGGAGGTGGAGCGTTCCTCAATTATAGCTCAGCCTGTTAGAGTGAAGACTGGAGCACCTCCCACTCTCTGGATGCTTGCAGCAGCTCTACGGAGAAGAAAGAAAGAAAGAAAGGAAGGAAGGAAGGAAGGAAGGAAGGAAGGAAGGAAGGAAGGAAGGAAGGAAGGAAGGAAGGAAGGAAGAAAAAAAGAAAGAAAGAAAGAAAGAATTTCTATGTATGATCAATGGACAATATTGAATTTCTGATTTGGTATTTTGCACTGGTATTTCATACTGGCATACATTTTAAAAGATTTATTTTTATCATAGATGCTTTATTATATCGTCGCATTTTGTTGTCAACACCTGAGAGTCATACTGATTACATTGAAGATAAACCAAACTCAGTGAGAAATATTAAAAGTACAGTATAAATATTTTAAAAGTAGGCTAGTACAGTATAAGGTCATGCTTGCTGAGCCCATATTTCTTCAACATATTTTTTTCCTCTTTGTGAGAATCTGTATATTTATATGAATGTATGAGATTATAGGGGTCTGTGAGCATGGTTCTCTGTATACATATACAGAAGGGATTCAATTACTACTACTAAAATGTGTATATTTCTCTCTCTGTGTGCGTGTGCAGTATTTTATAGGCAATTAATTTTATTCTATAGTCTTTAATTCAATTAATATTAAGTGAATTTCCCTTTCTTTAGCTCATCCTACTTTAGTTACAGACTCTCATCATTGCATATATTACATGCAGGCATTTATTGGCACATGCAGGTGTTGTATTATGTGCAAATTTGTTGTAAGAAAAAAATGCTGAGCATTGACTTTACTGGGAGTTGGAAACCCTAACAGGCAGGATCAAAACACAGGATAAAAACACTGGGCATTATATGGGACTTTTGTACATATTTATATTGTAACTTCTAGCTATCTAAAGTTAATCTTTAAAAAGTTATTAAATTACTTTTTGGGTGGGGCTGTCAAAGGTACATTCCTTTTGAATAAATACAATATGAGTTATGAGAAAACAGTTGAAATTATTTGATAAGATTTAAACCATCTTATTTTTTTTCCCATATTACAAATATGTTTAGATAATGATTTCTTGTCCAGTCTCAGAAATGCAAGGTTTAAACCAAAGTGATTAAACTGAACATCTGTGTTATGATTTAACTATTACAATATAAAGGCTTTTATGTTAGATTTCAAGACTGCAAGAGGTTTATTTTCATGAAAATTTGAACTTTATTGCAACCAAAGGAGTACTGAGTCTTAGTGACCAGATTTGGACTTTCTGTAAGATTATCTCTTCCCAAATGCTTAAATCATGTCCATCACTTTTATGGCTGATTGACAACTTTTTCTCTTTTCTTCCATCATTATGGACTTTTCAGAAGAGCTGAGTTTTTTCACGAAGTGTTCAAAATAAGATAAACAAAATTATTTGTAATTTGAGTGATTATTTATTTGTAATACTCTTTACTGATTAATCTAAAGGTACACCTTCCACTTTTTAGTTTAATAGACCAATCTGGTCACAGAGAAGTATTAAAAAGATATAATAAACAGGTGTGATAAATAAATAGTAACTAACATCATTTTATTAATCCCTTGTCCTATTCCTTCTACTAAGTTTTTTGCCTATCATTAAAACAATCCACTAAAAAGACAATTTTACAATTTTATTTGGTATATTTTGGATTACTTCTCCACTATGTGAGAAATTAAGTACATATACAAATAAAAAGTATAAAATACATAACTACAAAAAGTTAACCAATGAGGAAAATATTATTCACTGAATCATCTAGGGGTTCAGATTTCTCATCACTTGATACCTGGTCATTTCAAACTGAAAATCCAATGACTTTCTGCAAGCCAAACACTACCATGCAGCAATGATCTTGGCCTCAACCCACTAGCATCCTCTGGAAGAAGATCTCTTTCAAACATCTTAGCCAAGATCTTCCTTCATATAAGCCTTTATAGGTCTTTAAGAATTAATATTTTAATCCCCTGCCACTAATCTCCATACAGATCAGTTGAAACTCTGGCTCACAGCCCAGTTCATAGAATACTTTTCCAAAAAAAATCCTCAGTGCAAATTACAGGGGGAAAAAAGGAAGACAGATTACAGCTCTAATGCGACAAATAATTGATCCAAGTTTAGAGCTCTTACATAATTTCTTAGTAGCAACTGTTTGGTTTCTTGCTCTTACAAATCATTTGCTTGCTTGTGAATCCACTGGATCAAGCAAGTTTCAAGTTGCTTTTTGACTTACTCTTACTTTTGTTCTCTGCCTGTCAACTTTTAGAAGAGCAAGTACATCATAGTCACTAGGAGTATAGCAACAGTTATGTGACTTTGAAGTTCCCTAGTGTATCACAACAATAATTCACAAAATTGTCTTTGATAAACCTCCATCTTTCATGGATCCCTTAAATGACTGATTCTCAGAGGAAGCTGAGCTTCAGGGTATCTTCTGCAAACTACTACACTCACAGACCCAAACTCCAACTCAAAATTTTTCATAATCCTAGGATCCGATTCCTGAAACTCCAGTTTGAATTATCTTACATCAACTTTAGGAGATATATACATATACATATAAAATTTAGAGGCACTTTAAAGTTTGCAGGGAAGAGTTCTGTTGGAATAATTTAATTGAGAGCTGCTATTACTCCTATGTAGCACTGCATTTTGAGCAAGAATGTGGATTAGCTAAAGTGGAGTGGAGGCCTCAGAGAACACTAATATAACAAACTCTCAAAATAATGTGGGGAAATAACATTTTCAGCCTTTGGGGAAGTGGTCTAGCCAGGACTTTGACTTATAATACATATCTAGATTTCTGAACCTTTTCTATGTCTATTATCTAAGTTCAACAGTAACGCCTATGTTTTTTAAGTCATGGGTGGGATTGGTTGTTCTTGCTGTCTTCCATCTGTTATTAATGTCTTCTGTTTCTCTGATCATGATCATTAGACAAAGTTCATTTGCTTTGACCTACTGGAATAAGATACTAACAATGAACTTCAGCTCTCATCTATAATATAAGAATGATAATGCTAATGTGTTTTCCATGACTACCTTAAGGATTCTCAAATAACATATGCAAAAGTATTTTGGATGCATTAAAAAGGCTATAAAACCATTGTTTTATATGGGGATGCCTGCAGTCTGTCTTTCCAGAAATGTCTAACAAAGCTAAGTGGTTCTTCTTTAGTCTTCCCTCTATTTCCCCTTATTAAATTACCGCATAATTTATTTTACCCATTTGTTTCAGGACTATCATGATTGCTTTAACCGTCTATAAATATTTATATTTATATGATTTACATAATTTTTAATCCCACAGTAGTTCATTCTGTTATTCCTTGAGAAAAGTCTTAAAGGTTCGCTGTTGGTCAAAATAGGCATTTTATCTTATCTTTCCTAGATGCAATGGAAGAAATATGAATCAGAATATGCTCTTGTTTCACAGAGCACAATTTAGAATAAATGATATATATCAGTTATGAAATCATTTTATTTGGCAGAAAATCTGACTTTCTTAAAGCCATTCTATTAGCTAGCATAACTTGACACATACCCCATTTCCCTTTCAGCTTTCTGAAAACAATATAACAATATTCCCTATATATTTGCATGAAAAATAAATTTGCAAGCATAATTATTCACAAAAAATGTAGCATAATATTAAAAATGGTGTCAAGGAAAAATATAAGGAATTATGAAAACAGGGATGGCATTACAGGGTAAAGATATTGTTTTAAAAAGGAATTTATCTTACATTATTTGCTTAAGTTAGCACATCTCCAGAATAACATCAGATCACATGCAGAACAGAACACAGGGTTGTTTTGGTTTTATTACTCTGTTCCCAACCCCCAATTAAAAAGGATGGGCAGACACAAGACAATTGCCCAGTAACATGTAGTTATTTAAAATATACTACTGCTGTATCAGTTTTTGTCTTTTCAACCAACTCATTCTCTACAATTTAGGATTTATGGAAACTGAACTGCAATCTTTTAGAGCTTACTATATTGCTCACTTCCCATCTGATCACATAACAACGCAAAAAACTTCTCAGGTATTCAACCTGTTCTATAGTTAAAGCCATGCACCCACAACTGCACCAACACAAATGTATATAGACAGGATACACAGAAAACTTTTGGAATCACTGACTTAATATCACTATTGGCTCCATTAATAAAAAGGAAAAAAAAATAGAAATGTAATGTTTTTCTCTATTATATTGTTCTTTTCACATTGTCTACACCAAGCTATGATCAATTAGCTACCCAAATGCATGCATTGCTCCCAAATTATTTTGTTTAATATCATTATTTAGAACTAGAATAAAATAGAATAACAGAGTTGGAAGAGACCTTGGAGGCCTTCTAGTCCAACCCTTGTTCAGGCAGGAAACCCTATACCAGGGGTCTCCAACCTTGGCTCCTGGAAGCCTGGCGGACTTCAACTCCCAGAATTCCACAGCCAGCTTTGCTGGCTGTGGAATTCTGGGAGTTGAAGTCCGCCAGGCTTCCAGGAGCCAAGGTTGGAGACCCCTGCCCTATACCATTTCAGACACAAATGGTTGTCCAAATTCTTCTTACTTGCCTTCTGGAGGCAAGTCATTCCACTGATTAATTGTTCTGTCAGGAAATGTCTCCTTAGTTCTAGATTGCTTTTCTCCTTGATTAGTTTCCACCCATTGCTTCTTGTCCTGCCTTCAGGTGCTTTGCAGAATAGCTTGATTCCCTCTTCTTTGTGGCAATCCCTGAGATATTGAAACACTGCTAATGTGTCACCCCAGTACATCTTTTCATTAAACTAGACATGCCCAATTCCAGCAAACGTTCTTTATGTTTTAGCTTCCAGCCCCCTTTGTTGCTCTTCTCTGGGCTCTTGCTAGAGTCTCAACAACTTTTTTACATCTTGGTGACCAAACCTGGATGCAGTTATTCCAAGTGTGACCTTACCAAGGCATTATAAAGTAATATTAACCCTTCACGTGATCTTGATTCTATCCCTCTGTTAATGCAGATAAAGTTAATCAAAGAATACATATTTGAAAGATGAAATATATGTATTAAGCTGGTATTCTACTTCTGGAGCCACAGCCTTAAGACATCTGGGGAATTTTAAGTTAGGGCCTAACGTAGGATTTTTCTGACCCAGGTAGAATGTTATCATATTTGGTATTACCAATTATTACTGTGCTGACTTATTCAGTTGTTGTTTTCAAGTGATTAGCTATGTTAATGAAAGTATTTGTTCAGCCAACAAATGGATCCCCAGAAAATTAAGAATTACAGACCAATTTCACTCCTAAACGTGGACTATAAGATCTTAACCACAATAATGTCTGAAAGACTAAAAAAAATATTAAATGACATCATTCATCTGGACCAGAATGGTTTCTCCCAAATAGGCAGATAAAGAACAACACAAGATTGATTATGGATGTTCTGGAATGTTATGAGACTTATTCTAACAAACCAATGGCACTTATGTTTTTGGATGCCCAGAAGGCGCTCGATAATTTAAATTGGTAATTCCTCATGGAACAACTATCTAAAATGCAATTTGGTGAAAAAAATGTAGGACTCATCAAAACAATATACACAATAAGTACATATGAGAGTTGATGTTTTAATGTTTTGTTTGTCTTGTTTGTAGAAAATTAATAAAATTCTTTTCAAAAAAAAAACACCAATATACACCAATACAAAATGCAAAAGTAAAATTAAAATTAAACGGAGAAACCATGGATAGCTTAAAAAAAATAAAGGAGTCAGGCAGAGATGCCCATTAACCCCATTGCTATATATAGTATCTGCAGAGGTATTGCTGATCCAGATAAGGCAGAATCAATATATTAAAGGATTGACTATCAAGAAAAAGAAATATAAACTTCAAGCCTTTGCTGATGATATGGTATTCATTATAGAAGATCCAAAAGAGACAAGTTATATACTTATACGAGAAATAGAAACATTTGAAAAGGTGGCAGGGCTTAAAATTAACAAAGAAAAGACTAAAATAATGAAGAATTAGCAAGCAAATTAGGAATGCAGATAGTGAAAAAAGTAAAATACCTTGAGATTTGACTTATGGCGAAATGCTCTTCGATTAAAGAAAATAATTATGATAAATTGATATTTCAAATTTAAAAAGATCTAGACAATTGGGCTTAAATACAATTTTCATTGCTGGGGAGAATAGTGACTATAAAAATAAATGTTTTACCAAAGTTATTATATTTGTTTCAAACAGTGCCAGTCAAACTAAAAAGAAAATTATTTTAAGATTTAAACAAAAAAATAGCAAAATTTATTTGGCAGAAGAAAAAAGCCCAGATAAAATATAAGTTATTGCAAGATAACAGAAGTAAGGGAGGTTTTGTCCTCCCTGACTTTGAGCTATATTATCAGGTGGCACATGTGTTGTGAATGCATAAGGTTTAATAAAGAGAACTTGAGCTTGGAGTAAAGTGCAGGGTTCTGGCCCTGCACTTCTGATTGGCTGTTAACGGCAGGATCGGATTGGCCCGTTCCGGGGAATCTGATTGGCCATTAACAGAGAGTTCCTATTAGTTAAGGGAGCTAGCGCTCGATTGTTATTGGTTAATAGTTATTGGGGTTGCCTATATAAAGAGGGTTATAACTGCCATTGAGTCGAGAAGTCACTATGTAAATAAAGAGCTGAAGTTCACCGTTCCTGAGGCTTGTCTCCATTCTTTCTCGCCCATGCTCCAAACATAACACTGGCGACGAGGATGGGATATGGAGACGTCTGAACCGACGGAACCAAGAAGAAATACCGAGCACGTGGCTGACGGCACTACACAACGGAACCATGTCTGGCATCGTCGTACCACCCGCTCCGTTCGATCCAGTGCAGGAAGACTGGGAGTCCTACATGGATCGCTTCCAAATGTTCTTAGAAACTAACAACTTAAAGGACGCCACAGCCGGGAAGAAACGGGTGGTGTTCCTAACGCATTGCGGTCCAACCGTATTTAAGATGTCTAAAGCACTAGCAAAACCTAGAAAAGTGAAGGCGATGGATTGGGATGACCTCGAACCTCTACTAAGAGATCACTACGCACCGACCGTGCCTACGCTTGTGAGACGGCACGAGTTCTATCAGAGAAACCAGCAAAAAGGAGAAAGCGTCGCCGACTTCATAGCAGACCTCCGAAACCTGGGAGGCCTCTGCGGATTCGCCGATTTGGAAGAGGCACTGAGAGATTGAATAGTTCTGGGATTAGATGCACCAGGCATGCAGAGCAAGCTGATGGCAAAAGGCGACATCAGCCTTGCCGATGCCATCGCCGATGCTACTGCAGCAGAAGCAACCAGGAAGTCGGCTGCACAATTACGCCGCAACCGCATTCCGGTACACCAACTGACAAGCGAAATTTTACCCAAGTCAGAAGGGCAGCTTTCAACAACACACCACGAGGACCTCTCTTCGTCGTCAGACAGCGACGAAGAAGAGGTTCATCAACTGCAGTCCAACCGGGACCACCACCCGAAGTCCCTATGCCCTTGCGCTGGCTGTGGAGCCAACCATGCCAGGTCCAAATGCAAATTCCGTGACGCGCTCTGCCATGAGTGCGGGAAGAGAGGCCACATTGGACGGGTCTGCTGAAGTTTACAAGGACCCGGCCAGGCCTCAAAAGGGGCTAACTATCGCCAATCGACAGGAAACCGTCCTGTAAGGCGAGAACCAGTAAGCCACTCCTGCAGAAAACAAGCTTTACAGCGAGAAGAGGCTCACCATACTATCACTATTGGTCACGCCTCTGCCTTGGATGCCAAGAAAATCCGAATCACAGTAGCCATCGAGAACCAGCCTTGCCACATGGAAGTCGACTCGGGATCGTCCCTCTCGATGGTGTCCTGGAAGACTCTCAAGCAACTCATCCCCACGATTCAGCGCCAAGACCTCCATTTCCAAAAACTCATTCTTAAGGACTATCAAGGGAATCGAATCCCTGTCGTTGGTTCCTGCCGAGTCCGGGTCTCCTTCAAGAAGCACACAGCGTACTTACCGCTAACTGTGATCAACAAAGATCAGCCTAGTCTGCTAGGTCTCCAATGGTTCGCGCCACTTGGCATTGAAGTGGCAGACATAAACCGAATCAGCGGAAGTGACTGGGAGGAGGACCTCATCCATGAGTTCAAGGACGTCTTCGCGGAAAGTTTAGGTGAGTACAAGGGGACCCCAATTTTGTTCAGTTTTGATCCAAAGATAGCTCCCATCTGCCTTAAGCCCCGTCGAGTTCCGTTTGCCTTGAAGCCAAAAATCGATGAACAACTCGACAAACTAATAGCTCAGGGGGTGCTAGAACCTACCGATCACTCTCTCTGGGAAACCCCAATCATAATACCCATTAAGCCAGACAGGTCGATCCGAATTTGTGGGGACTACCGGGCCACCCTGAACCACGCCCTACAGCAGAATGCATATCCGGTGCCAGTGGTACAGCATCTCCTCCACTCCCTGGGAGGCGGAAAGGTCTTCGCTAAATTAGACTTAGCTCAGGCATATCAGCAACTACCTGTTGATGAAAAGACGGCACAGGCACAAACGATTGTGACGCACTGAGGTGCCTTTAAATGCACCCAGCTCCAATTCGGAGTCAGTGTAGCCCCAGGGATTTTTCAGAGCCTGATGGAGAGGCTACTACAAGGGATTAAAGGCATGGTCCCCTACTTTGACGATTGTATTAATTGCTGCACCTACAAAAAAAATCTTACGGGATTGTTTAAAGTTAGTCCTACAAAAATTCCAAGACGCCGGTCTTAAGGTAAAAAAGAATAAGTGTAAATTGTGTACAGATAGTGTTGAGTTTTTAGGGTACCTAATTGACAGTCAGGGTATTCACCCTACCGACAGTAAACTAAGAGCAATAAAAAATGCTCCCAGGCCTCAGAACAAAGCCGATCTCCAGGCGTTCCTAGGCCTCATCAACTTTTATAATGTATTTCTACTGCATAAAGCAACAGTCGCTGAACCGTTACACCAGTTGTTAGACAAGAAAGCAAACTGGTTATGGGGTCATAGAGAAGAACAAGCGTTCCGTAATGTGAAAAAACTACTGACTTCTGACTCTGTACTCATGCAATACAATGAGACTTTGCCATTAAATATCACATGTGATGCTTCGCCTTTCGGAGTGGGTGCCATTCTGAGCCATGTACTGCCTAATGGTAATGAAGCCCCTGTTGCATATTTTTCAAAGACACTTTCAAAAACTGAGCGAAATTATGGCCAAATCGATAAAGAAGCCCTCGCAATTGTATCGGCCGTTAAAAGATTCCACAAGTACGTGTATGGCCGGGCTTTTACTATCATGACTGACCACAAACCGTTATTGGGGATAACAGCTGGAGATAAGCCGACTCCCTGCATATTATCCCCCAGGATGACTCGCTGGTCAGAATTCTTGGCTGCTTATAATTATCGGCTGCAATACCGCCTGGGGAAAGCCATTCCCCACGCCAACGCATTGAGCCGAGCACCACTTCCAGAGACTCTCAACGATCCTGCACCAATGGTAACCATGTTGCAAATTGAAACACTCAACTCGCCGTCATTGACTGCCCGAGATATCGCGAGAGAAACCAAACGTGACCCCACCTTAGCACGAGTTCTAGGCTGGGTAGAACGCGGATGGCCATTGGACCAATTTTCAGATGACTTCACACCATTCAAGACTCAACAAACGGAGTTGTTCTCTCAAAAAGGCTGTGTCATCTGGGGCGATAGAGTCGTTATCCCAGAATGACTCCAAAAAGCGCTGCTGAGAACCTTGCACGATGGCCACCCTGGTATCGTGCGAATGAAAGCCCTCACACGAAGCTATGCATGGTGGCCGGGCATCAACAAGCAAATCGAAAATTGGGTTAAAGCTTGTCATAAATGCCAGGAAGTGAGCAACGCCCCACCTAAAGCCATCCCTACCGAATGGGGGACCCTGGTCCCGTATTCACTTGGACTTTGTGGGGCCGACCAAAAGCCACACCTTTCTGCTAACCGTCGACGCCTACTCAAATTGGCTCGAGATTCACCGCATGACGAACACAACCACTGAAGCGGTTATCAAAAACTAGGAAAGACTATTTGCAACCCACGGATTTCCAGACGTCCTGGTATCCGACAACAGGCCCCAATTTACAGCGCTGTCGTTCGAGTGGTACCTGGCTGACTGCGGCATCCGACATGCGCTCACCTCACCTGCGCACCCTGAGACCAATGGCAAAGCAGAGCGCATGGTCCAATTTGTTAAGAAAACCTTGCAGAAGGTAGACTACGATAACATTGACGACAAGATCAATCGAATCCTTTTTCTACAACACATCACACCTCATAGCGTCACCAACAAAACTCCCGCTGAACTGCTAATGGGACGAAAACTCCGCTCCCACCTCGACCGGTTACACCCAGCTTATGAACCGGAAAAACCACTAGGATCCAGCGGCCGCTGTTGTGCCTTCCAGGTAGGCGATTTGGTATACGATAAAAACCTATCAGGCGATCCGCTGTGGGTGGAGGCGACAGTAGTTCGTGTAACCGGCCCGAGATCCTACCTTGTATAATGCCTTGACGATAGACTATGGAAACGCCATATCGATCAATTACGATCGCGGCTCCCGTCGGGCATTCCTGAACTCCTTTATGACCAAACTGAGGGGGGGGGAGATACGGAAGAAGATGAATTCCAAGTAGAAGAAAACCCGTTCAAAGGGAACGACGGCGTAATAGAGACACAGGAAGTGGAACCAGAGAGGGAAACAGATGCACCTCAGGGAATTACCGAGAATAATGGCAACGACGAAGAAATGAACTCTGAACCAGAGGCGACCCCGTTGCCAAACAACATCTACCTCAGCGAGATTGCAGCCAAATGACACAGTGAAAATCAAAAAGACTAATAAAGCAACCGTCCTACCTAAAGGACTATGTAACTGCGCCCTGCAAACAGAAGCCAGGGGGAAGGGGTGTTGTGAATGCATAAGGTTTAATAAAGAGAACTTGAGCTTGGAGTAAAGTGCAGGGTTCTGGCCCTGCACTTCTGATTGGCTGTTAACGGCAGGATCGGATTGGCCCATTCCGGGGAATCCGATTGGCCATTAACAGAGAGTTCCTATTGGTTAAGGGAGCTAGCGCTCCTCGATTGTTATTGGTTAATAGTTATTGGGGTTGCCTATATAAGGAGGGTTATAACTGCCATTGAGTTGAGAAGTCACTATGTAAATAAAGAGCTGAAGTTCACCGTTCCCGAGGCTTGTCTCCATTCTTTCTCGCCCATGCTCCAAACATAACAACATGGATTAAAGATTGGATTAATTTGACAGATAAAAGAATACTAACGATAGGTTATGACTTGCAGCTTGGCTGGCACACGTTTCTCTGGGATGGGAAAAATAAGTGTCATACTTATTTTCAAAGACATTGGGTTAGAGACACCTTATTACATGTCTGGGGAGAATTTTTTTTAAAAAAACCACTATGTGAAAATACCTCTCGACGATGGCTATCGACGATGGAAGCATTGATATATCCCAACGCTCTAGATTTAAATAAAATGATAAAATATGAAGAACTTCTAAATGAAAAGGGGGAATTAAAAACAGAGAATCAATTAAAGTCACAAGGAATTGAAATAGGATGGTGGTCTTATATCCAGGTTCAAACATGATATAAAAAAGACAAGGAACAATTTGGTTTTTGTACAACACAACTAGAATTAGACAAAATATTACAAGGGGTTGGAAAAAAATGATTAGTAAATTATATAACTATCTATTGGAATACAAAATGGAGGAGGAAACACTTAAAGAAAATATGATAACCTGAGCTAAAAATTTTGGCTATAGTACTGATCTGGAGCAATGGGAACGTATCTGGCAAGTAAATTACAAGTTAACAATGTCGATCTATAAGGAGAATTTATATAAAATGTTTTACTGCTGGCATCTCCTCCCAGTGAGATTAGCCAGAATGTTTGCCAACATGATAGCTAAATGCTGGAGATGCAATCATAGCCAGGGAACGTATTTTCACATGTGGTGGACTTGCCCTTAAGCACAGAGATACTGGCTCAAAATTAAAACCTAATTAGAGGAGCTAATGAAACAAAAGATCAAATTTAAACTAGTTGGGCATGTTAGAACCTAGCTTAAATAAAAAATATCTAATACTGCTGCTAGAATTTCCTTCACCCAAAACTGAAAACAGGCTACAACTCCCTCAGAAATAGCAATAATCAACAAGATATATGAATGCACTGAGATGACTAGATTAACGATGTTATTAAAAAACAAGGAAAAAGAAGAATATTTCAGGATATGGGATGTATGGTACAAATAGCTAAGGAAAAGATGGAAAGATGCCAAATAATAAAGAATAAGAAATTGTAAAGTAATACAGCTTATGTGTAACTTATATGTATATATATCTAAAAATGTTTAGAATAAGGAAGACTTTCATATGCTAATAGATAAAATACTTGTGGATGTAAATTAAAAGAAAACTTTATTCATCAATACAGGAATACACAGCTACAATAAAGATTTTGATTCAATTTTTGAGCAATGTGTTATTAATCAATGTAAACACTGTTACAATATCATTGCAAAATGTAGAAATTTGTTTTTAATTATTGAAACATTGAATTTTTTTTTTAAAAAAAGAAAGTATTTGTTCAGCCCATGTTTTTCTATGTCCTGTCCTGACCAGTTATCGGATGTTCAGATTTCAAACAGATACAAATCTCTGTGTGATGCCCTTTGTGAGTGTTTATTTGTGTGACTATCCTAGGACACCGGTATTCTTCCACAACTGATACTATTCCTTTTTCTGGCCTCATCCTTCCCTTTTCCATACGCAATGTATGTTTCTTAGGAAATGACTCTTTGACAAAGAAATTTGGAATTATCAGTGGATTTCACATTAGAGAAATCGTAATTAGAAATAAAGTTAATAATGGTTACAGGGGTCACACATTAACCATCACTTAAATGAGAAACCCAGGATTAGAAATGATAGCTAGAAAAGAAATATGAAAATGGCAGTAAAATATCAAAAGATGGTTACTGTTAAACTAAATGAAAACTTTTAATGTAGGTCCACAAGTTTACACACAAGGATACAATACAGGGTACTTTATTAAGGCAAATAATTTAAATTGGGTGCATCCAGTCCAAATATCAACTTAAATGCAACAATAAATGCAATAATATTGCAGTTTTCCTCAAAAAAAGAAAAAGGTGTTGATGGATAACTTTCAGTACTTGAAGATGGCAAGATAAATCTAGAGGTGGAAGGCAGGTGGTATAGCCTTCTCAAAATGCTGTATTTTGAATTTGTTCCTCCCAAAGCATTTATTGCTGCCTGAGGCAGCCAACAGAATTGACCCCAATAGCATGGGTGAACATTTATCTTCATTAATTGGCAACTCTGATTCTACAGAACCCTTTGCATGTAGCGGTAGCAAGCAAATCTACAAACTCGCTTTCCATTTTATAGTTTCATTTAAAAAAAAAGCACAGAACTACTCTCATGAAATACCAAGGAAAGATACTAAGGATAAGATTGTTTCGCTAAAGGTGCTTCTACTTTTTCTCCCACATTCAAACACTTTAATCTGGAGAATAGCTTCAATACTAGATCCAAAAATTTAAGAATATATAATTATTTAATTTTAGATTATAGGGTTTTTTTTTTCCTCTTAGATTCTACAAATCAATGGTCCACAAAATGTAATCTATTACTGGAAGAGTTCTGGCTCATAAAGAGAATGTCTATGAGATTAACATCTGGCATTTTAAATTTGAGTAAATCCACTAATTAATGCTTTTATCTCTCCCTCAGGAAGCAGGGAGACTTGTTGCTCCTCCAAAGGAATAACAATAAAAAAGAGCCTACGGCTTTTCAAAGTAAAAACAGTCCCAGATTGCATTTTTCACATCCGATGTTATTTTTACAATGCATATATTTACTTCAATTTTAGCCACATTGCTCAAAAATTGAATCAAAATCTTTATTGTAGCTGTGTATTCCTGTATTGATGAATAAAGTTTTCTTTTAATTTGCAAATTTAAGTAAACATTAAAATGTTGTTCTTCAATTAGCATGATTTAACTATGTATGTGTATAAAACATTTGCTGTGCAAAGAGCCAAATCAATATATTCTTGATCAGTATATGACAACAATCGGTATTTAGGATGCTTGGAAAGATTCATTGTCAGATGAGGCCTTTTCATCATATTTAAACTTTTGCATTTCAGTGTTTTTCTCATAAGGCTGGGGAGTAAAATAAAAGGATTAAAATATGTGTGATGCTTTTATAAATACACAGAATTCAGTAAAAATCAAAAGGTTTGATTATGGGTAAAAATGACCCTTTAATCCTATGCATAGTAATTCTGAAATCTAGCTCAGTATGCTTCACAGGACACATAGACAACATGTACAAACAGCTTGCAAAAAAAGAATTAGCCAGATTAAATAAAATTGTCATCATACTGACTCAGGCAGAAACTGACTCAGCGCATTCATGACCATACCATTTCTATTGACAGGCCAGAAAAACTTCAAAATCTAGTCCATCCTGTATTCTGCACTTTAGTCATGCTGGCTGAGGATGATGGGAGCTGATGTTCAATATCTGGCAGCCACCAGATTGCAGAGAGTTGTCTTACAGGCTAATAAGCAGTCACTGGTTTTACGTTAGCAGCTCCAGCTCTATAAACTCAGAGAAGGAAACTGCACACATACACCCGCTTCTTATTCACATCCTGGATTTGAACACTACTATCCCATAATACACTTTCATTGATATATCAGCCTCCTCCACCATTTACTCCCACCTTCCATTCATCGTTCTCTAGAATTCAACCAATGCATATTATAGCTTTCCTCAACCTGATTATTGAACAGCAACTCCTCTTAGCAGCAGCCAGTACAGCTAATGGCCACATTAGGTGGAAGCTGTCACTCAACATCTCTGGAAGGCTTGAAGTTGGGTAAAGCTGGCACCCTGACTTACTTTCTCTCTCTCTTTGATATGACTAGATTCCACTTTTCCCTTCCTTGGTTGTTTATCCAAAAAATGCCCTTGGCTCATTCAATACAAAACCTGTTTATTTCCTACTGTGACCAGCTTTATTTCATTTCACCAATGCCCTGTTTCCACACATCACAGGGCAGAAAAGCTTTCACAAAAGTAGGTGAACTCTTCCCCAGCCAGCGGCCTTTTCAAAAGATAAGCTTATTCTTTGTTTTTTAGTTCCATTCAGGATGGTTTTTCAACTGCTGCCAAGCTGCAACGGTGGGAGATTGAAATGCACCCGGCAGGAAAAACCACACAGAATCATTCCCTTTGCACCCTGATGTAGACCACAAGCAAAGGATGAGGAGCCTTTTTCTCACCCTGTTTTTCTTCTCTAACCCTCAGCCAGAAATAAATAAGTAAAACCCCACAGTGGAGGGAGGACAAAACCAACCCTCTCCTGGATACCATCCAACTGCTCAGGGATACCATCCAACTGTTCAGGGGCTTTTAGTAGGATGGTACCTGGTTGGAGAAAGTTGGTGCCTTTTATTTGGTGAGGGGGGAAGAGTCTGGGCTGTAGGTACCCTATTGCCTGTAAGGTAGGCCACTCCTTGGCTTCACTCCAGCGGCTGGGGGGGGCGTCTCCTGCCTCCCCCACTCCCTCTCCAAACCGCGGACAGGTCCTCCGCCTTCACTTGGTCATCTTGCCCCCCCCCCCCAAAAAAAAAAAAAAAACACCTTACCCGCCTCTTCCTCATCGAAGCTGTTCATGCAGGGGAAGTAAATGGCCAGGGCTTCGAAGGAAGCGGACAAGCTGAGGCGACTTTGCGAACGCTCCATGAAGAGCCCCGCGCCGGGGGCGCCGCCTCCGGGGGCTTCGGCCGCCGCCTGCGATTTGGCCAGCTTCGACGCCCCATTCTTCACTCGGAGTACAGCCCGCGGCGTCTTGGCTGCTGAGGGGGGCCTCGGGGAGGTGAGAAAAAGGGCGGCAGGAGGAAAGGTGAAGCGAGTCAAGGGCGAGGAAAGAGGAGCCGGGACCCAATGGGGCGACGGAGAGGGTGGAAAGAGCCGCAGAAACGCCGGCGGGGCGGGAGAGAGAGAAAGAGAGAAAGAGAGAAAAATAAGCCGCCGCTAGTGCTATACCCAAGGGAAAGAGAAGGCTGGATTGAGGGAGGCTGAGCTGCTGTTGTCGAGAAAAGGCTGATGCTGCAGCCGCCAGCCACGGCCCGAGGGATACAGAGGCTACGACTGCCACTGATGCAGCAGTGCTGGGATGCTGAAGTTGCCGCCAGAGACCGAAGACGCTTCCGCTGCTCCAGAGATGCAGGCGGAGAGGACCACCTGCTGCTCAGTCCCGTCTCCCCGGACGCCCTCGCCGCCTCCGCCGCCCGGTTCCCAGTCAACTACGTCTCTTGCAACTCCTTGCGGCGGACGCTGCTCTCGCTCCGCTCCTTCATTCACTCCAGCGTCGAGGGCGGAGTCTGCCGTGAAGTCATTCCTGGAAGGCAAGTGCCTCCAATCGTAGCCGGCTGGCGAAAGACGAAGGGGCTGGGGGGGGGGGGGGAAAGGAGGAGAGAGAAACGCTAGTCTTAAAAGGGGCTGAGCTACTACAGTGGTTGGCGGGGGTTGTTGCTAAGCGAAAAGCGAAGGCGCGAGAGTCCCCCTCCCTCCCTTTCGGAGTCCACTACCCAGTTTTCGGCTCGTGAAGTTCGGCTCCAGAGCGCGACAGTGGAATATTAAATACCATCCATCATTTGGGATTATTTGGCTGCACTATCAGATGGCTGGAGAAAAGGGTGCTTTTTAAGGGCAAACCCTCCGTGTCTAATCGGCACCTAGCTCCTTGAATTAAAAAGCAATGGGGGTTATTCCTCCTTGGACTTTAAAAGAAAAACGAAAAGAAAGAAACTTCATAGTGGCAGGATATATAGAGCAGTGGGACAATCTGTCTAGAGAGGCTGTAGTAGGTTCCCCATTTCTGGACCGCCACCTCTCACGGAGGATTTGCTTTTCCTGCCCATGGCTGAAGCTTGGACTATATAATCCTTTGGTCTCTTCCAATGCTATATATGGGATCTAAACAGCCTGATTAGGCCTAACCAAGCTGTATTTGGTTAGCACAGTACATTTGTAAACTAGACTGGAAAGGGCATACTAGAAGAAAGCTGTCGACAGTCCTCGAGATGTTTGTGTGTATTTTTTACCTTTAATCCCCAAATAAATTGGTGCAACTACCTTCCTTAAAGTGATGCCCTGCTCATAGGTTTAGTTCGAAGGAAAGAATTTGTAGGTACATCTCAGTCTTTCTTAGACAGGGAATCCAACCTGAGCAATAGAAGAGCAATAACTAGACACAAAGATTTGTTTAAGGATATACATTATAGAGATACAGAAAGCCTGGGACCTAGTTAATTGCATCCTACCAGGAGGAGAGGCAAGAGCCTATATGTGAAGGCCTGGGAGCAAAGGCAGAAGGACCCCATCCTGAAATAATGTCACAGAGAAGAGGCAAAGTGATAGAGGAGAGAAAGAATAAATTCTTGAGTCTGTCTGCCTCTTATGGCCAGTAGGTCAAGAAATGTCAGAATCATTGTCATGGAAATTACGCTTCCAAATGCAGCTAGCTAACTGAGATTTAAAGGGGGCAGGCTAAATCCATCACAGCTGTAAATCATGAGGCTGGGACAAAAGAAGAATAAATAGATAAAATGTTGCACAAAAATTAAGAGATCACATTTGGCCAAACTTTTTAAAGACCTTTAAGGAAATAACAACTATATACATACGTTATTCTCAACAGTGCTTTTAAAATCATACACATATCTATTTGAATTGATTTCAGATGGTAATGGCATCAGTTTAAACATGTCAGCTGAATGAATGAGTAGTTAATGTATATCAGTAGAAGATAAACCCTGAAATAATCAGAATCCATGCACATATTTATGCCTTGCTGGAATATTTAATTTTGGATTAGTGGTTGAGCTTTAAGAAAACTGTAAAGGAAAGACAAGTTGCAAATAAACAAATTTGGGTCATGAAAGAATGAAACACAAACTTAAAGATCAGTTATAGCACAGGTATCAAACTTGATCGCATCATGTGACGTCACATGACGTATCACACTGTTTTTTGCCTTTGCTGAACTGAGGTGGGCGTGGCCTGCATGTGATGCATCCAGCCCACAGGGCACCAGTTTGATACCCCTGAGTTATAGCGCAAACCTTTTCATATTGTTATCTTTTATTATATTTCTTTATACATATTTCCAAATTGTCACATTTTAAGTTAGAGATTCAGATATAAAAATGAAAATCTGTTTCTTTCTAAAAGTACCATTGGTCGTTCTTAAAATGGCTGCCTTGAAAACTTTAAATATGCATGAAATGCCTGAGATAGTGAACATGAATGTTGACAAAACACTCATTTTTCAAAACATAGCCAGGGTGAGGATGCTACCAGTGTTTCCTCCAGGTTAAAATGATCCCTATCATTTCAATTAATCTTTATCTTTGTTTTTCTGTGTAGTATATATATTCAGTCAAAGAAGATATCTACCATCTTTATTTTTTAAATTGCCTAGAGATGAGCTGTATCAGCCTAGATCAATTGATGCTCGTGAGCATCATATAGAGAATTCTGACCTAAACTTAACAACTTAGTTTTACTTTTTTTAAAATCCTGAGTCTGTCCAATTCCTCCCCCCACCCACTGCTTATTCATTCCAGTAGTTTTCTCTTCTTAATGCAAAGCAACTCCAATATTTCAGCATATCATTTTCACTCTTATCTAAAAATACATCAGTGGAAAGTTTATTGTTCTTTGGTCAGTTTTGATTTTATCTGACCACAGAGACATATTTTTACCTGGATTGTCAATTACTCGGGGGTGAGAATCACATTTTTTAACAACCGGTTCTGTGGGCATGGCTTAGTTGGTGGGCGTGGCTTGGTGGTCATGTGACTGGGTGGACATGGCTTGGTGGTCATGTTACTGGCTGGGCATGGCCAACTCAACATCACTCACATCGAGGCACACATCTCCTTGCCTGGCCTTTCGTGACTGTGGGGATGCTGCAACAGGCGTAAGTGTGAAAAATGGTCATAAGTCACTTTTTTCAGTGCCATTGTAACTTTGAATGTTCACTTGACACAAGCAAAGTACCAGCAAAGGAGGAAAAAAAACCTCCAGAGAAGTTCCAGAGATAGGAAGTCTATTCCTGCCAAGAATAAGGGTTAACAGAGAGGCAGTTTCTATAAGCAACACCAGAATGTTTCCTTCCTATCTTCCTTACAGGATTAGGCCAGTAATTTCTTCTAACAACCTGAACTGCTTAGAACATTAACAACCGGTTCTTAGCAAATAGGTGCTAACTGGTAGAATCCCACCCCTGCAATTACTGAATTATTGTAAGCTATGTTCTGACTCAGGCTTCGTCAAACATACTTAAACACAAACTTATTTTAAAAGCAAAACTTACTTTATTGAAATGCTGAGTATTACTTTCATTCCCAGCCAGAACTAATTATAAACAGTTCCCCAAGATAAGCACACACCTTTCAGTGCTGTGGAATGTTGCCAGAAACAGAAGTATCAATTATAACAGAAACCAACCAAAATACCAGAAAAAGCCAACCACAGCTTCAATGACTCGGAATCTATCGAACAACTTTGCTTCCTACAAAGCTTTTGTCATTGAGGTCTGACTTTTATCCTTTATGGGAGGGGCAACCACCTCCCAGCCTTACTCCTGAGTTGCCCCTTCTGCTTCAGCTGCTCTTGCCTTCTAGCAGCTCTGTGCACACGCACACTGGGAACAGGCTCTCCCAGGTCCTCTGCTTCGCTGCTGCCAGACTCCAAAGGCTCCCAGATGGTCCTGGCCCCATCCCTGCATCAGATGCAGGACTCTTGTCCAAGTCCTCTCCAGATTTCCTGACTGGTCCCCTTTCTTCCTCACTGTCCGACTCTACTGCCATCTGCACCGGCTGCTGTCGAACCATAACAAGCTGTCCTTAGGATGTTAATGACAGTACCTAGCCATCCTGTTTCCTATTAGTAACTTTTTATTTTTCACTTTTCCAATCATCAGAGTGTTTTCCAATAACCTCTGCCTTTGTGTTATCTTTGTATTATTTAACTATTAAAGCAAAATATTTTAGCTTTATCTTAATTCGAGTTATAACTGAGGATTTTCCCAAGTCCCTGACAACATACTTCTTTATTGTAATTGTGATGTTTCCATGCTTCAAAATTTGGTTTAGACTAGACCAACCAAGAAGCAGATGTGGTTTCATATCTACAGTCACATTTGATGTGAATTTTTGAGCCTTGATGTTTTTTGGAATTCAGATTTTATTGGGCATATTTTCTTCAATGTCTTGCTTTTTGTTTTCTCTTTGTTTTATTTCTTTTATCTATTTTCAATGTATCAGCAGAAATATTTTGCATTCTTTTGCTTATGGTTTTCAGGATTTTTGCTTACTTCGTCTTTAATCTTGTCATGAGTTTTAGCCTAAAACTCTTCAGGCATCTATTAATGATATCTAACCCATTAAACTTGTTGTTTACCTTAATATTCGGCCATGTGGAATATTGCTGAGGTAATATTTTACTGTCTCATTATTTTGGTTTATTTTAAGTTTAATTTATTTTTGTATTGCAAAGCTTTAAATTAAGAACAGCTCTTAGCTAAGTGACAGCTGAATTTAGACTGAGAATCAAATCAGATGGACCTTTTTCAATGTTACCTGCATCTATATTTTGCTAAGAAACCAAGGCTTCTCCCAAAGGGATATATGTTCCTGTTAGTTATTTCAACCTGGATTCAGCAGTATTAGAATCTTATTACATTTGCCTGCCAATTTAGTTCTTTTCTTTTCTCTCCTTTTCTCAATATCAGTTTATGCAAGGCTAAAGATGTGAACAATGGCACCTATAATTTTGATCTGAAAATGTGGCAATTAAAGTTGAGAGCTATTAAACCCAGGCTGCAAAAAAAAAAAAAAAAAAAAAAAAATCCAGCAAGCAGACATGATTGGCTCTTTGCTGCCATCCTGTGGTGATCTAGATTTTTGCAGCCCAGGTCTGATAGCCTTAAAAAAGATGAGAACAGGAGAAGCTCAGCTTATGATACTAACCCTAACTGACAATGATGGTCCTGTTTCCAACAGAATCTCTCTCAATATTCCCTGTAAGAGCTGAGAATTAAATCTTCTTCCTGCAAGAAGAGTAGTAGCTATACTACTTGAACAGCAGCATTAAGGGAGTGGATACCTTTATTTATCCACATTGTGCTCAGGCAGGAAAAAGGAATAAGAATAGTGCTTCCTAATTGAAATTTCTTGGTGAGATTTTAATAATTGGGACCATAAACCCCGAAGCAGAAAGGTTAACTCCTCTGAGCTACCATGAATTCTGCCCTGCACGTCAGCTCCTCAACAGAAAAATAACAAGATACTGTTGATGCTGCCTTGTTCCCATTATAGAACTGTCACTCATACAGCTCAGTATGCATAGCTGTGATGTCAGAACCATGTGTCTGAGCCAACTCTAGTGTCAATCAAAAGTCTTTGCAATTACACCCTCCTTGGCTACATTTTCCTTTCTACATGAATTTATTCAGACTTGCAGAATAATGACTAATAATGATGCCATTTCTGTAGTGGGCATTGTAAAGAATTAAAAAAAAAAACGAAGATCCTACTGTGAAGAGTTTACAATCACAGTGTTTCCTCTAGGGAGAGAGAAATGAGGGCAGAGTTAAACCCCAAAACAACATGCTGTTGCTTCAGTTCTCTGTGCTTAATTTGAACTTCGAGAATTATCAAAACCAGTTTCTGAAACTTCCAGGGGATCATCTGGAGATTGGGAATACTGATTTTTGGGTCTCAAGGAAAAGCTATTTTTATGATGGGATTTGAATGAACTAAAATGTAAAAAAAAAAATGTTTTTCAGGGACGCTAAAGTTTTTGAAGGACCATCCAATCATAACTGATGAAGCTTCTTGGATGAGAAATGAAATGTGTTTTCCTCCTCCTCCTCCTCCTCCTCAAAAACAAACCAACCAGTCCAGTTGCCTTTTGAAAAAGCATATATGAGACAACTAGGATCTGGATGACCAAGAATCTCCATAGATATTTTTCAAATACAGTTTTTATTAAAAAAAAAAATAAGTGACTGATACTACTCTTCAGTGGTATTCATTCACAGCTGTGGCCGTACTTTTATTTTTTTTAAAATAGCAGTTTCCTTATCCTGGAAAATAAACCTATTTTTATCAATTTGGCATAATATTTCTACAATGCAATAGATGGGTTGCAGTTAATATGAGACTTGATTGAAAAATCTCACCAAATCACAACTTACTTAATTATGTTAATTAAAAAAAACACAATTGATTGAGATTATGCATCACATATAATAGCAACTGATAACCTTTTCGTGGTTGAGAGAAACTTTTTTTCCCCTGTTTATTATTCTTTCCAATTCAATTGGGCAAAGAGGCTATGTCCACTTGGCCATAATAATTCTCTGAAAATAAACAGGGCTAAATTTCAAATGATAAGAGAAGCATACACAAGAAAGCTTGAGTTTGAAAACAGCTCTGATCAAGCTGGTGGCTGCAGGAGGAAAATCCAGGAAAAAAAAATCAGTCCACATTATGGAAGATATGGTTGAATTACTGATTCTTTCATTCACAGTTGCTCTCCTGGTCATATAACTCAGACTGGAACATATGCAGCCTGTCCTTTGTTTCTCATCACACATTTTCCACATATAAACATGCCAAAAGAGCAATAGCAATAAGCTATAGCACTTAGACTTATATACCACTTCAGAATGCTTTTACAGCCCTCTCTAAGCAGTTTACAGAGTCAGCATATTGGCCCCAACAATTTTGTGTTCCCATTTTACCCACCTCAGAAGGATGGAAGGCTGAGTTGACCTTGAGCCTGGTGAGATTTGAACTGCCAATTTGCAGGCATCCGGCAGGAGCAGAAGTAGCCTGCAATACTGCACTCTAACTACTGCGCCACCAGGGCTTAGAAAAACAAATAGAGATACAACATGCTATTTCATTATGCAGAAGAGAGTTTAAGTCACTGATGATAAAATGTTTGAAAAAGAATTCCAGGAGCCATTTTCAGCATGTTTTCCCTACCTAGATTTCCCTACGTATATTCTGTTCAAGAGAGCTCTCTGAAAAGCAAACAGAATTTGGTGTAGAGAGCCAAAGTAAGATAATAATTGAAATGTGATGATTGAAGAAATTGAAGCCTTTTGTCATTGTCAGGATTAGACCCCTTCTTTTTCCACAGTGGTGCCAAACTAGGATTCCAAGGAAACATACCAGATGATCATTGGAGAGTCAAAAGAAATGTTTTTATTCAGTCCAAAGGTCTCAAGTAACTTTAAATGGGTGCATCAAAGAACTGCCCCTCACCTTCCTTTTCATAAGGTTTTGCAGTGTGGAGATTTAGCAGATCATTTCAATGGAATGTGTTAGCTTTTTACAAATATTTCCTTATCTTAATGCTAAAGCAGATGCCTCCTTATTTGTAGTTAAACAAATGTCTTTTTATCTAGAGTTGAAACAGATTTGTTTTTAAATGGGCATTTTATCTGTACATGTGTTTCTCTATTCATAAGATATATGACTTCCTTTTCATAGGTATGCATAAGATATATAACTTCCGTTATGGGGTTTTTCTACAGGATGCACCCATTTGTTTCAAATGGCAAGAAACGACCTTTACTTATGTAAAATGGCTACTGCCAAGACAGTCTTTCCTTAATTTAAACTTACTGTAAACATATAAAAAAATTCTAATGGTGATACAGAGATTGGCTAAGACAGATGACTTCCATAATGTTGCCAAGGAAACTATGAATTTAGTTACTGGGATGAAGCTAGACTGGAATGTGTTTTTTATCTTTTTACACTATTTTGGGGGCGGGCGGGAGAGGGGAGTGCCTTCAAGTCAGTGTTGACTTCTGGCAGCTGTCTGGAGAAGTCCCTCACCATTGCCTTCTTCCTAGTTCTGAGAGGATAAGCTCAAGGTCACCCAGCTGTTTTGAGGGCCTAAGGAAGAACTAGAACTAATGGTCTTTCACTTTCTAGTTTGGTCTTTTAACCACTAAACCAGAGTGAGTCTCTAATTTTTACACATATTCATAAATTATTCAGTGCAAGAAGATCTATATCCGTGATGGCGAACCTATGGCATGTGTGTCATAGGTGGCATGCAGAGCCATTTACGCGAGATGCAGGCAAACTTACCTCACTGCACATGCACACGCCTCATAGCTGATTTTCAGCAGGTTTGAGGCCTTTTTCAGCCTTCCAAAGGCTTGAGGAAGGCTTCTGCAAGCTTTACAGGCTGAAAACTAGCCCCATTTTGTCACTTCCTGTTTTACCTGAAAATACCGGAAGTGATGAAAAAGGCCTCAAACTGGCCGAAAATCAGCTGTGAAGTGCAGTGCAGTTAAGGGGGTGGCGGGGGTAGGTGGGTGGGTAGGGATTGCACGCGCATGCGTAGGGGGTGTGGGGGGCATGCATTACTTTCTGGGTGCTGGCACACAAGTGCGAGCGTGCAAGTGCGTGCACAATTTTTGGCACAGGAGCCCAAAAAGTTTAGCCACCACTAATTTATATGATATCTAACTGCTACTTTATAATTTGGTTATTCTTACAGAAATTTTATTTTCCCCCTTTTCTTTCCTCCTCTCGCCTCCCTCCCAGCAATTACACCATACATAAACACTGCAATACTTTCTGAATAATGCACCATGCATCTTATTATATGGTCTGTGATCTAGAAATGCTTATTCAGCTGTAAACTGTTTTAAGGTGCCAAAATACTCTATTGCTTTCAATAAATATATGGATATTCTATTTTAAAGAAATAAAACTCTGTCTCCCTTGCCCTTTTTAAGTAAACTCCAACCTTCCAAAGATATCAGGAGAATCCACATTCAGTTTCTAGCTGCTTTATAATATGTTGCTTCACTGGGATGTAAAAGCCCAGTGATATACTGAATGGTGCTGTATCTTCCTGTTAATTTCAGCATGGAATTTTGATGCCACCAAAAGATCACCCAAAGGAAAGGCCCCTATTATGGCATCCTTTTGGCCATGAGTTGTGGCATTTGCTTCTGCCCTGGATTTGTTTTTTCTGAAGATATTTGTGCTATCATGTGGACCAGTATTGTGGGTCTGGGGAATGCCTAATGACTGCCTCTCCCCAATTATATATATCTGGCCCACCAGAGCAGGGTGGATCCAACCATCAAGGAACTACATCTGGTGGGACCTAGGAAAAGGCCCTTCTCTGTGATGGTTCCGCCCCTGTGGAATATTATTTCCCCAAATATATAATTGGTCCCCATCTTGTTTCTTTTATGCAAGGTGTTGAAGACATGGTTTTGTCAGTGGACCTGTGCCCCCCATCCATAGCTGTTCACGTGGCTTGTTTGATTCTGTTGTCACCAGTGGGGATGAGTAGACATTAAATTGTGAATTTTAATGGTGGGCTTTTAATGTGGACACTTCCTTTAATGTGATCACTGTGTGAATTGGGCAGTTCTATAAATTTGTTTAATTTGTTAAATAATATTAATGCAATAATGATGGGGGATATTATCCCGCAATAGAAACAGCATAATGACACTCACAAACAAATGCCAATCGTATCTCTACCTTGCTAAGAGATGATATCATTTCCTTGTTCTGAGGAATTGTGCAAAGTGCTGGGCATTTGATTGCTTTTCAAGAGATATTTTTAATTTTTTGCTGGTCAAGTCTGAAACAGAATCCCAAGCTGTGGTCTTGCCCAAGAGAAGAGAAAGTACAGCCGAAAGCCAAGAGCAGGAAAATAATACAGAAGCAGGCAAAAGAAAGGTACAGACCTTTTCCCAACAAGCTCTCCTGAGTATTAAATAGACTGCAATGAAATGTTAACCATGCAGAATATTTATTTGTACATTCATTGAGGCTTAATAACTTTTACATTTGCATTATCCTGCAGGCAAGGAGAATGGTGGCAAGAGTTTTACACAGAGACAAACATTTTGACAAGCATGCTGTAAGCTGTAAATCTTGGTTGATTCATGCACAATTTAGTTACTTGTTTGGATTCTAAAGAATCTTTATTGTTGATTATTTTTATGCCAAATAAACAGAGCTTCAAAAAGCAACTTTTCAAGTTAGATTTGAATTTAATTCTGCATGTGTGCATGCTTGATTTCTCATATCTGAAAACTGAGTAATAAGAATATATAAATATATTTTTTTCAATTTTCACAGTTCTTTTGAACTCTTTTGTTGTGAATGAATAAATGTGTTAATAAAGTTATCAAGAGCTTGAAGTCAAGTGCAGGGTTCTGGCCCTGCACTTCTGATTGGCCGTTAATGGCGATATCAGATTGGTCCGTTCAGGTGAATCTGATTGGCCATTAACGAGCCTCTCTCATTGGTTAACGGAGCTAGCGCTCCCTGGTTTTCATTGGTTGAATATCTAATAAGTTGCCTATATAAGGAAGGCTGTAGCAGCCATTGAGTTTGAGCTGTCACACCATGTAAATAAAGAATTTTGAAGTTCACCGTTTCATCGGCTCGTCTCTATTCTTCGCGCCCACGCTCAGTACTTAACATCTTTCATTTCCTTCTTTTGTGTGCGTGTCTTAAAGTCAGTTTTGACTCCTGGTGATTGCCTGGACAAGTGGCAATATTTTAGAGGTGGTTTGCTTTGCTTTCTTCCTAGTGGTCAGAGAGAGTGATTGGCCTAAAGTCATTCTGCTGTTTTCTATACATAAGGCAGGACTAGAATTTATAGTCTCTTGGTAGTGGTAACTTTAACTATTATAGCAAACAGACTCTCATGAGCATTATTTATTTGAAAAATCCTTATAAAAGCCTCAGTCTTGAGAAGCAGAAAGAGTGATTTGTTTAAATAATGCATGTTCTCAGCAGGGTTGTTCCGAATCATAGTTCAGGCATACACCTAGTTACTATACCAGTTTTGACCTTCCTTCCTTCTTCCTTCCTCCTTCCTTCCTTCTTTTTTCTCTTTTTTTCAAATATTCTTAAAAAGCATGTTTATATCAAATGGGTTATGTTCATACTTAGATCAGTTGTTCTTAAACTGGGAGCAATTACCACCAAGTAGTAATTTGGGCTTATCCTGGGGCTAATGGAGCAACTTGTATTTGTTTCCTTCTGGGAAATGGCTTAGGATTTTGATCATGATGTATACTGTAGTAACCAAATTGCAAGCAAACCGATCAAGAATTAGTTATATACTCTACTTTGAGGTCTTGATTTGGTATCATCCAGATCAATGAATGAATTAATAGATTTTGTTCCATTTGCAGTTGTTGCCACACTGTTTCAATTGCATTTTGTTAAGTTCTGCGCATGGGCGCTAAGAATGGAGACAAGCCGGTAACAGTGAACTTCAAAACTCTTTATTAACATGGTGTTACAGCTCAGCTCAATGGGAGCAACGGCCCCCTTTAAATAGGCAAGCTCTTGAGTATTTAACCAATGAAATTACAGGGAGCACTAGCTCCGTTAACCAATGGGAGAGACATCATTGACATCATTGGTGGGAAGCCACAAGATACTACGACATGGCTCTGTTTTTCTTGCCCATTCAGAATTCTCAAACATTTCACAGAAGAGTGAAATCAAAATAATTAATGTGACTCACATGTTAAAAAAGCAATCAAAAACTTAAAACCCCTATCAACTGTTTACTAGTATTGGAATGTTTGTAATTTATTCTTTGGAAAGATAGGCTTGGGTGATAAAAATCGAAGTCTTTCCCAAAGGCAAAATAGCAACTGTTAGCTAGAGGACAACGTCCTAAAATAGGGGCATGGCTTCCATAGATGTGTGGGCCTGAGATATTTCTTGATCCATATGAAAAGTGTTGGCCGTGTATCTCCTTCTCATTTAAGCAACATCATTTTTATAATGGTGTTTAGTATATGACCCATCTGGACTAGGTCTGTTATTAGCTTAGAATAATTTAATTGCTTTGCTAATCTCATCCAATTTCATATTTGCTTCAGATTTTCTGCAGTGCATTTTGGAATGGCTGGCATCAGTTTACCAATGTTAGCGTGCCAACATCAACAGTTTTTAAGTAGTCATGTCACCTTTGAGCCACTTCCTAAAAACCAGGGAAAGGGGGATAGAAGGGGTTGGTTTGCCTTTTGATACTATCTAATATTAGTGTTGCAAAATAATACATAATCTGACATTCATTTACCCTTCAGAATTCATACTCTTTGCAATGTGTCTCTTCAATTAAAAAAAGTCACAAAAGTTTAAACCTTGGAGAAACTAATGTAAACTTTTTCCCCTTCCATTCATTATGTCCGATTCTTGGAGATGGTCATTTTAAATGGCATTAACATGTATGTATTCAAAATGCACACAATTATCTAAATATTTATACAAGCTATTAGAAACATATTTATCAGCACAAAGAAGACAAATCCTATTTGAGACTGGAAAATAAGAAACAGATATGTCAGAATTTGCAAAACAGCCCATTAATTTTTTTGAAATAGAGATATGTTAGATCTTTCCAATTATCTGGAATGTTTAGCATGCACAGACTGCCTTCTCGATCATAAGAGAAACTTTAAAAATATGTAGATGAAATAAACTTAAATCCTAGAAGCTTAATGTAAGTTCTGGTGAGACTGAATATCAAGATGGAATGCCACCAGACACTTATTGCATCCGTTGTTAAGCCTTGTGCATTTGGCCTTAAAGCTCACTTTTTGTTGTTAATGTCTGCTCATCTCTCCAAACATAAGGAGAAGCAGTAACCTTATTTCTAATTTCAAATTTATTGGCTTGATTTATATTCCATCTTTTCTGTGGAGCACAAGGCAATTTATATAGGGATTTCCTTTCATTCTAACTCTAGAACCAAGTGTTATACGTATTTTGGACTACAGAAGAGTCATTCAAACTCCATTTACCCCTACTTACTTTGTATATACTAGGGCTATTAGCATTTTTTGAATTTTGTGAGCATATTATCACAGTCTCACAAGCTGGCTATCAGAATGGAAGGGCCAGACAAACAACATCTGCTTATTTGAACACAAAGAAATGAGGTTGCTTCATTGATTCCCTGCCCTCTACCTTCCCAAAGTGTATTATTTAGCTATTATTCAGCTTAATCTTAAAAAACCCTTCTGGATAGGTTAATATACTTGTAAACAAAACATTAGGCTGTAGCCTTTTGTAATTTATTTTCTATGGATGTCTCAAAATTTATGCATGGTCTAGATTTAGACTATAGAAAGCCATTCTTCTTCAAGGCACCATCTTGATTCAGACCATTATAGCAATCTGATGCAAGCCAGTGCCTCAATTTGGAACTCAAAGGACTATGCCTACAATAATTTCTTCTGAACTTCAATTGATCTTGAAATGAAAAATGAACAGTGTTGAATCAATTTAACATTTCATTCAGTGGAAAAGGTGATGTGTGCATGCACAGTGCATACTGCACACAAAAGTTCATTTTGGGGTCTGGATTGAGTTGGGTCAACTTGTAGAGACCCGGAGAAGGTGCTGCTGGTCACAATAAGGACCCAGACTTAGTGAATGCTGTCACAAGTAGGCCATGTTGTGTACTGTCCACGGTACTGAATATTCTTTGACTTCTTGATATACAGACTTCACATTGCCTCATTCCATGGGACTATAGAAGAACAACGTGACTAGTCTCTCTGTTTATATCTAAACCAGGATAGTGATCACTTAATTGGTTTATATATCTGATAATATAAAGCAATTTGATATTTCACTTTAATAACATCAAATAATCATGTTTATTTCTATGGTAGAGAAACTTGACCTTGGCCAGCTTAATAAAAGGATTATTTTCACAGCCATCAAAAAACTGCATCACTTAAGATTCTTGACTACAGATAAAAAAGAAGCATATGAATGCTGGTAATTGTTACCATCTGAATTTTTCTCTTTGAAGTTGCATTAATTTGGTTCCTCAATTACTTGCTGCTGAAAGATATTTAAGCAAAGGTGTGTTAAATGATTAGAGATATTTGAAATTGCTTTCAGCTTTGAATCAAGAAATTCCATTCTGTAAACAAAATAAGATTTGCCTGTTTGTTTTCAAGTTATTAATCAAGTCAGTGATCAATGGAAATATTTATTGTTTCTGTCCGGATTAGGAATGCGGAATCAATATTTTTTCTTTCTCAATATTGTTAGGACCAGCCTACATCCCTATTGCTTACTGTTCTTCTTATAAACTTGTTGTTAAAATAAAACTGTCCACAAACTGTGTTGAAACACAGGGTAAGCTTCTGCAAGAATTTTTTTTAAATTCAGGTTTGTCCAAAACAGGTATACATGTGATAATTTTCATCTCTATATGAATGAAGGCATTCAGATTCAGGGCAGTGAAAATAAACACATTAATTTGTTAGTAAGACTGTTTCTTTCAACCCTAAATAAAATATGGGGCTCATGATATATCCACCTAAATGAAACATGATTTAGAGAGTCTGCTTAAAAAGTCAAAGGGGAGCAAGACACACCAGTTTAGAATTATTTCAGCTTAAATTAACACAGAAATGATCTAAAATCTGTTTTAATGAATTACATATTAGTTTAATTACATTTGGATGCAAATTAAAGTAAAATTATGGATTATGTCATAGTTCTTTCAACTTCTTTGCCCTGATTCTGGTCAAAATGGGACAAAATACCATGAATTGCTTCAACTGGGTGCTTCTGATGCTGATGGAAAGTCTCTATCAACAGAATCCAGGAACTGCTGTTGCTAAAGATGCAATTGATTCTAAAGGAAACTTCTGGACTATTAAAGAGTCTTCTCCTAATTTTTTTTAAAGCTCCGACATTTGCAGGAATACGATTCTGCTTGATTCTGCTTGGTTATAGATAAAAAGTCTATGATCTATAGTTAACAGAGTCCTGAAAATGGAATTTATTGTCCTACAGAAGATTAAATTAGATTTTTCAGGAACTAGGAATGTAAACTACAGAGATCTGTGAATATTTGGGGTTGAGCTCTAAAACTCTAAATCCTAATCCTAAATTAAGATAACAGAAGATAACCTCAAAAGGTTATATATCTCTAATCGCAAATCATGATATCCAATTAAATTATTAAATTAAATATGAGCCAGCAGTGTGCTGCAGCTGCCAAAAAAGCCAACACAGTCCTAGGCTGCATTAACAGAGGGATAGAATCAAGATCACATAAAGTGTTACTACCACTTTATAATGATAGCAATGGTATAATGCCACTTTGGTATACACTTGAAATATTGTATCCAGTTTTGGTTACCACATTATAAAGAAAATTGATGATACTATAGAAAGTGTCGTGTCCTCGGAAATGATGCCAGGAGTCGGTGACTTCAAATCATGCTCTTTTATTAGTGTAGGAACCGAACTGGCGCTATGGAAAAGGTTCGCGGCTTTTAGTCCTTTAGCCGTGGCGGCCGCAGCCAATAGCACCGCTTTGAATCTCCCGCGATTCGAATAGACCAATCGCGGGAGATTCTTAGCGAGCCAATCGGCGCGGCTCGCCTAACCAATCAGAGCGCCCCGCGCTTTGGCCAATCAAAGCGCAGGGATCTCAAGAATGCTAATGAGGGGACAGAACAGAAAGAGTGCAGAGAAGAGCAACAAAGATGATTAGGGGACTGGAGGTTAAAACATACAAAGAATTGAATATGTGTAATTCAGTAAAAAAAAGGATGTGTGTGACATGATAGCAGTGTTCCAATCTTTAAGGGCTGTCACAAAGAAAAGGGGGATCAACTTATTCTATTTATTCTCCAAAGCACCTGAAGTCAAAAAAAGAAGCAATGGATGGAAACTAATCAAGGAGAAACCAACTTAGAACTAAGAGAAATTTTCTGACAGTTAATCAGTGGAATGACTTGCCTCCAGAAATATAGGTGCTCCAACACTGAGATTCTAAAGAAGAGATTGAACTACCATTTGTCTAAAATGGTACAGGGTAGGAATATCAAACTCATGGCCCACGGACCAGATGCATCATGTGCTGGGTACACCCATACCCAGTTTAGCATGGGGGGAGGGGGGAAGTCATGATATGTCACGTGATGATGCTGTGATCAGAGGTGGTATTCAGCAGGTTCTGACCAGTTCTGGAGAACCAGTAGAGGAAATTTTGAGTAGTTCGGGGAACCGGCAAATACCACCTCTGACTGACCCCATCTATTCTCTGTTTCCTGAGTCCCAGCTGATTATCTGGGTCTTCTTTTCTTGCCCTGCACAGGAGAACAGAGCTGGAAAGCAGGTTAGTGGGGTGGGAAGAGAATGGGGATTTTGCAGTTTCCTTCCCCTGCCATGCCCATCAAGCCATACCCACCACTAAGCCACACCATGCCCTCTAAGCCACGCCCACAGAACCAGTAGTAAAAAAAAAATTGAATCCCACCACTGGCTGTGAGTTTGACACCCCTGGTATAGGTTTCCTGGATTAGAAGAACTTCCAAGGTCACTTCCAATTCTGTTATTCTGTTATTTTGATTCTAACCTCTTAAATGTTTCTGAATTATGCAGAACAGGAAGTAGTAAAACATAAAATATTTACAGAATAACAAAATGATAATAATAAAATATTTTAATGACTATATTTGACTATTATCAAGTGAAAGTTAAAAAGTCATTGCACAGAGTGACCTTGATTTGGAGGGGGTGTCTCGTTTAACGTTTATCCTGAAAGCATATATGTATTCTCACAGAGTCAAACAAAGTCAAATTAAATACAGATTAGCTTTAAGTATCAGGCAAGACTTAAAAGCATCTAGCATATTCAGCAAAATGTCTGCAAACAAGCTATATTTAAGCTTTCTTCAGCTTGTTCTTTACCTACAGCTTAGTTATAACTTCCAGTGCTGTCTGCTTCGACTGTGTAATAATTAATGGTGCCCTTGCTCAAAGTACAAATAGAGCATGTGATGGTTCAGGCTAATTATAAATCACAGCAAAGTTTCATCTGGGCCAAAATCTATTTATATCACAGCTGCCCAAATTAATTTTTAAAAATACGGGATGGTGGTAATTCAGGGTTTTTTTTTCTCTCTCTCTCTCAAATGTTTGCATCTGAAATGGAAACAAAACATAGTTCATCCAGCTTTTCCAAATAAGAGGAAGTAAACAAATAGGTGCCTGAAGATAAAAGAAAATTTTATCTTAAGCATTAAGTCATTGGCATATTTAGTCTTTTGCGTTATTGAAATGTATGCTGCTTCTGCTAGTGTTGATGACTTATAGTAAAGATGGACTAGCTTCTGGTGATTCAGAATCCGAGATAACATTTGGAGGAAGGATGGTACCGGTTGGATTGATGGTGTAAAAGTAAGCTAAGTTTTGTCACACAGTGAACTGGATTGAACTTTTGTGGTTGTTCATTTTGTAGTAGGTTTTTTTTCCTTTGGTTGATTAGGGTTTTTTTTAAGGCATCATGCTACATTTTTTTGTAGTTTCTTGCTCAAAATAATTGGAAGCCTCACCATCAATTTTCAATAATGTTATTATCAAAATTCAATAGTGAACAGTATTTTGAAAAATCATGGAGAAAATCTACTATATGTTGTTGCTAATAGTCAACACCAACTTGACAGCACATAAATTTTCCAAAAAAGGAGGGATATGATAATGAATCTTGGCTGGGACCATACAAAATTAGGGCTAAAGTTTTTTACTTTATATATTTTTACTGGAATGTGAAGATCCCTCAGCTTGATCAAAATGGAAATTACAAGTTTAGGATACTTACTCAATTATGTATATTACCCCTAGCCCATATGCATGTGATGGTTGACATCTATATTCTGAAAGAGATCTACATAAAAGTTATTACTTTAGACATTTAATGGCTCATGGGTTGTAGGGATGAAGATGAATTCTTACAGTCACCAGCTTTTGTTCATATTATATAACATTTGGCTATTGATCATATATGGCTTAAAACTGGGGCACCTGCACTTCATTAATACTATTCCTAAATAAGTTCAGATAGCATATTATATTAGGTATTTGAATAGACATCAAAATATCCTAGAGTGAATTGGATGAGTTACCTGGAAGTTTAGCTAATATATATCATGGAAAAATTAGAGACTGCTACTTGCTGGTTATCAGAATGGGTAAGTGTCCCAAATGTGAAAACAGCCTATTCTTTTGGAAGATAAATTATTTTTTCAGAAATCAGACATGTTCCAAGAAGCATTTTTAGAAAGCTAATATATTTTTTTCCCAAAATTCCACTTCCTTCCAAAGTATAATTAGTATGAGGCTACTTTAAATAAGAGATTTCAGTCAGTCAAAATCCATATAATTCCTTTGATTGAATCAGTTCAGTTTTACTGAAATGATCAACCAAATTTTTTTTTAAAAGTGTTTCTTTGATAAATTGGATATAATCAGAAAAATATTTTGAAAATCTCTTGGTATATTTTAAGAGTGATTTTCACACTATCTTGTTCTTCCTCGTGTACTTTTTGAAGTCTGGCTTGAAATACAAAGAACTAGGTTTGGCTATAGGGATGATTTTTAATAGTACTTTGAATTGTTTAAGAATCTAGCCAGGCAAAAAGAAGACAACTTATAAAATTATATCTCAATTTATAGTAAAATGATGGGTTTTTTTAAAGATACATGTTGGATTGTTGAACCACAAGCATTATGCTCTTTTATTGGGTTTTAAATAAATGTTCACCCTTTAGGAATTTAAAACTACTCAGTAATTGAAAGAGAACATAGATGTAATTGAGAAAAAACAGGGATGTAATAATAAATATGTTGTATAGTAATGGGTTACCAGGAATGAATTGAATTCCTACATTTATGCATTTTCCTGGTGGCATAGGTACAAAATGTCTAGGTAGATTATTTTTCTTCTCAAATTCAATAATACAATATTATAGCCAGGTGACGATGTTCACAGGTTCTACAGGAACCTTCTCCTATCTATCATCTTCCCATTAAATTGAGAATGTAATTCCCAGAATTTTCAGCTTGGCCATGTTACCAGGGGATACTAACAATTAGAGTCCAACACTTCTGGAAGAGCACAACTGAAAAAGGCTGCTTCACTATGCTGATAAGCATGTTTGGTGTGTATAATCTTGCAAGAGCCAGTGGCCTTACTCCATCAGTAGGGAGTTGAATTAATAATTATTATTTCACAATCGTCCAGCAGCATCTCAGATATGTCTTAGATCATTTTCCTACTGGCCATTTATAGCAGCTTCTAGCATCCTTCAATCTTGTTGTCCTAAATTATAGTGAGGGGAACAAGACTTGCAATACTGAGTGATGCTAGGGAAGATGCTATAAGTCAGGGATGTCAAACTCAAGGCCCAAGGGCCGAATCCAGCCCGCGGGGTGCTTAGATCTGGCCTGCAGGGCTGCCTTGGAAATAGCAAAAGACCAGCCCACGATGCCTCTGCCAGTAAATGAGCTTGGGAGCCCATTTTTGCTGGCAGAGTATTTGGGCCACCATAGGTGCCCCCAACACAAGTGATATCATGCTGGCCATGCCCACTCTGGCCTCCTGAGGTTAAACACAAACCTGATGAGTCCCTCAATGAAATCAAGTTTGACACCCCTGCTATAAGTCACTAATGAGAATATAGCCTTACACAAGAGTAGCTGAAGGCACGGGTGAATAGGTAGCATAGATACAAAGAAGCCAACATTTCTGTCAGCTGCTAAGAACTGGTGCCAGCCTATTCATAGACAAGAACTTCTTCATGCTAGATTTTAAGAAGACAGTTGTTATTTCAAGATAATATCAAGACAATAAACTCTTAAATAGATGCATTTACTTTATAAAAACATGATCGGCTTTGCCACATCTTATTCTTGAACTCTTGCATTTTTACAGTTCATTGGCTAATTAAATGTACAAATTTAGTTTATTTTTCTCATTGAATGGTCCTGCATAAATCTCCACTTGTATGTAAAAAAATTCAACAGACCTTTAGAAAACATATTCATAATGAACAACTAGTTTTAGCATCTTTCTGCAGTTAACTACAGAGTATAAATTTCAGTTTCTATAAAGAGGAGATTTATTGTTGCGTCTCATGTAAAGTCTGGCAATTAGAGTTCCTTTACAATAAGATGGAAATTCCAAACCACAGAACTCATAACAGTGGCAACTCAATAGTAATAGATCAAAAAACTAGTTCTGGAGTTTCAAAACTTGGCTAAATGAAGCTTAGTGTTTATGGTTTGTGTGGTTCCTTGAGGAGACATACATTCAGTTATGGAACTTGCAAATTGAGTAACTGGCCCAAGTATCAAATTCAATGTTTGAAAGCTCTAGTTAAAAGAATCAGAAAATGTAACAACAGGAAATGTGTGACAGGAAAATATATATCTCCTCTATCTGCAACCCTGGAGAGGTATAGCCAGTCAGAAGTTGGCAATAATGGACTAAATAACATCATAAATTCATTTATTATGAGGCAGTTTCACATCTTCTGTGCTGTTCAATTTGATGTAGCATATTCTATGAATTTTGCATGTGTCCCAAAGCATCAGTTCATCAAATTATAAATATGTTCAAAATTGTGAATAAATCATATAGATTCTGATGGACATTTTACACACTGTTTTTTCTAACGAAGGGAAATATTTTCATGATGTGGAAAATAATTACCTACTTTCAGTCCCTCCTTATGATGGGCTCCAACTGGAACAAAGGAAGTCCAGTTTCCTTTTGAAAAATCACCTTTGGAACAATGGTGACCTGGATGACCGAGAATCTCTATAGATATTTGGCTCCAATTCATGTTGGGATCCTCTGATACTTCATAAGCTAGTAATGCTCTTCAGCCGAGTGAGATGGATTTGAGTGTAAAAGAACCCCCAATTTACAGAGGTAGAAATTCTGACTAACCAGGATTCATATTTTGTGCTTGCAAAACCCATACATAATGGTCTGACTCAATTGTGCTAATAGCTTGTAATCAAGCTGTGAAACTACAAAGGCAAAGTACTTTTTAAGCTGAGCTTGTCTCCTGCTGACTTATTTAAATACAGATATTTCTTGAAAACAGTATGGAAATACTGTTGTTTGTCATTGTCCTTTTCAAGGTTCACACACACACACACACACACACCCCTCCCAGTCTAACCTCACATGGGGATATTTTCTAAGCACTTCCCTTCAAAGTTTAAAATTGATCCTGTTTATCTTTTTTAATTATTTCAGTCAAGGTTTCACCAACCTGCAGTCTTCCAAAGCAGTTTAACCTTAAATGCAATAATATTTCAGGATCAGCAACAATGTGGGCTGAGAATTATAGAAGTTGAAATCTAATCAAAACCAGCGACAACTATTTTATAACTTCAACACAAAAAGAGCCCCAAATTTAAGGCCAGGTTTATATACTCTTATTTGCTTGCATCAAGGTTTACTTCTTTTGCATCAATAGCAGAAAGACCATAGGAGGTAATATATTTTAATGTTTAGGTAACATTTTACAGTTGGTTAAGTTGGTGAACTGTTTGGGATTTGTCCTATGTCTTCTTTTCTTTTTCTGACAAAGAATACAAGTATGACACAGAGATCTAATGTTATTGGATTGTTATTGGATTTCTACAGCCACCCATTGCAATCAGTGACTCTATGTGGATTACAATTCAAAAAAATCCATTACATGCAAAATACTAAAACATTTTAAAACAATAAAAACAAGTAAATACTTTAACAGCCCTAATAATAATAATAGTTACAACAATGGGACAATTCAAGGCTTCTCTTGTTGGCCACTGACCCTCCATCCTTTGACAACACAATATGTTATTTTGAAAAGAAATTTTCCTTTTTACCCTGCTTCATTCTGTCAGGATTAACCCCTCCCCCCCATTTTAAACAGAAACAGCTATTTCTTTAAATGCAATCTAATAAATTAAAAACTAAAAGAGGAGTGAAATAAATCTTGCATGTCTCTGAAATGCAAATGCCAGAGGTAGCCGGATCGCTGTGCTTCAAGATTGCTTTTCACAGCTTAAAAGCCCCAAGGCCTGCAGCTGCATTTGGGTGAGTTAGGGGCAGTGGTTGGCATTTCTAGTCTTAACTGAATGGCACTGAACAGGGCATAGCTGATAATTATTTTTCAACCTGGCATGTGCTCTTTAACAAAGGACAAGCTGAAGTGCAAAGTCCTAGATGACTGCTTAAACAGCAATAAAATATGCCCTTTGGGAAGTTTTAATGATTTTTTCCCCTTCCGTTTGTAAAAAGCCAAACACTGTTTTCATTGAAAAATGCACAGCAGGAGAAAGGCTGCAACTGTGTGTTTCTCTCCAGAAAACAGAGCACATGTGACTCAGCAGGAAGCTTTCCTTTTCTATTCCTTGGCATACTGAAACTTTTGAGTTTATTTCTAGATTCAAATAGTTGAACTGTTGTGAATTTGCACAATATACCAAATGCAGATTAACAAAATTTCTGCATTCAGATAACACATTGTGCCACAACAAACATATTACACCTTAAAGTGATGGCCATACTAGGACAATAGCTGAATCACTGAATATACTAGGCTACCCAAACCATTTTCAGTTTAATGGGTTGTGAAAACCCAATCAGTACCTACAGCCTCTACTCCTGGTCCTGCCTGCCTCCATATTTGAACTAGGAGCAAACCATTTTTCCTATCAGTTAATTTTTGTTCACCTTGGTGAAAGAGAATTTGATCTAGAAATCAGATCAGAAGATAAATTGCGTGAAATTCTATTTAAGGAGTATGATAGTCTTTTACTTGCAGTATATTGTAGAAAGATTGCCCAAATCAGGGGGCTACAAACTCTTCAGCTTATCAGTCTTTTCATGAAGTTTCAGGCTGTTTGTCAGCCTCCAAACATTTATTATATGAAATATTCTATTTCATTCATTCATTCATTCATTCATCAATTTCTACAGCCACCCATTGCAATCAGTGACTCTACATGGATTACAATTCAAAAAAACCCATTACATGCAAAATACTAAAACATTTTAAAACAATAAAAACAAGTAAATACTTTAACAGTCCTAATAATAATAATAGTTACAACAATGGGACAATTCAAGGCTTCTCTTGTTGGCCACTGACCCTCCATCCTTTGACAACACAATCTTGCTCATAGCCATCTCACCTTCATGATTAGACACTGGTGTGAAGCTCTACAGAGATCCCAAAAGATTAATCAACCCTTATTGACCATGTATTGACTCTCCTCCGGCCATTTAATGATCCCCCACAATCCCCATTATTTATCAACCCCTTGGATAGTTCCATTGACCTTTGGGAAATACACATCAATGCACTTTCCTTCTATTCTTGGAGAGGGACTCTATTGACTTAGATGGCACGGCCTCTACAGGCTCCCTTCCCCCACCTTAGCCATGAGGCTGACAGGGTTGCTGTTCTTATACAATCTAAAGGCAGTTTCAGTTGGTCTGGTCTAATGGTTAAAGGTATCAGAAATCAGAAGACTGTGAATTCTAGTTCTGCCTTGGACACAAAGCCAGCTGGGTGACCTTGGGTCAGTCCCTCTCTCTGTCTTAGGAAAGAGGCAATGGCAAACCACTTCTGAAAAACTTCGCTAAAAAATTGCAGACAAACTCCAAGAATTCGACATACTGGAACAGGGTGTTTCATGGCAGCAACTGATGGATTCTCTCCAACCTTTACTAACTCATCCGGTATCACCTACAAGTAGGAAAATGATTTCCTGTATGCGCTTCTGACAGGACTATTATTCTCCCAAGTCATCGCCTTTAAGTAGCAGCTTCTATGCAATTGTTTCGTACAACTATTAATCTGGGAGAGTGATACATTTGTCAGAGAAATAAAAGATTGATATACCTATGTCAAATACGCAGCCACCCCAAAGTCTGCCTGATTGATTGAAAGAGATGATTTCAAATGCAAAGTGGAAAACTTCAACCTGATGGTACCCCCTGCTATTATGCTACTAGATCTCTCTTCCCTTCAAATAGCAATAGTACTTAGACTTATATACCGCTTCATAGTGTTTTACAGCCCTCTCTTAGTCAGCATATTGCTCCCACCAATTTGGGTTCTCATTTTACCTCACCTTGGAGAGACGGAAGGCTGAATCAACCTTGAGCTGGTGAGAATCGAATTGCTGAACTGCTGGCAGCTAGAAGTCAGCAGAAGTAGCCTGCAGTACAGCATTCTAACCACTGCGCCACCACAGCTCTAAGGACAATATCTCCTATGAATTATTGTTGGCCAACCAAAGAGACCTTCTCTCTACATTTTTTGGATAGATTACTTATCTGGGTATCTTGCTTACATAAACATATCAAGACATACAGCAAACGTTTAGCCTCTCTTACAACCAAAGATAAAATGGCTGTGAAGGCACAATGGCCAGATGACTAGAGGCTTCTATAATAGATTTGGCAGGCCAAATGGATGCTGACTGCATCCTCTCAGGCTTTTCTCATGATTGCCTGCATGAGAGTGGGGTGAGGTAAACAGCCCACCCTTCCAAATTAGACAACTAAAGACAGCTCAAGTTTGCCTCAGCAGCTGTTTGTGAATAGAGTAGAAAAGATGTCATTTTTAAAAAAATCCTGCCTTTATTATTTTTATAAATAACTCAAGGTGACAAGCTTACTTAATGCTTCTTCTTCCTCCTCACAACAATTCTGTATGATGAACTGTGCTGAGAGTGACTGGCCCAAAGATTCATCTGGCTTTCATGCCTAAGGCGAGAATTGAACTCAACTTTCCTGGTTTCTTGTCTAGTGCCTTAACCACTAGACCACATTGGCACTCTTCTCATGAAGATATATCCCTCATAGAGTTATAGAGCAACTCTGTTCCACAGTGAGCAGAATCTGAGGATGAGTCCTTAGTTTCTTTGGTGAAGAATTCCAAAAGGGCATTCATATCTACATGCAGACAAAAAGAACAGATAACAGATAATCAGAGTTGGAAGGGACCTTGTAGGTCATCTAGTCCAACCCCCCACCCAAGCGGGAGACCCTACACCATTTCTGACAAATGGCAGTCCAATCTCTTCTTGAAAGTCTCAACTGATGGCGCTACCACAACTTCCGAAGGCAAGCTGTTCCATTGGTTGATTGTTCTCACTGTCAGAAAGTTTCTCCTTATTTCCAGGTTAAATCTCTTCTTGTTCAGTTTCCATCCATTATTCCTTGTCTGGCTTACAGGCACTTTAAAAAATATCTTGACCCCTTCCTGTGGCAGCCCCTCAAATATTGGAAGACTGCTATCATGTCTCCCCTGGTCCTTCTCTTTACCAAACTAGCCAAGCCCAGTTCCTGTAACCGCCTTAGTCTCCAGTCCCCTAATCATCCTGGTTGCTCTTCTCTACACTATTTCTAGAGCCTCGACATCTTTTTTATAATGTGGTGAACAAAACTGGATGCAGTACTCTAGGTGTGGTCTTACTAAGGCTTTATAGAGTGATATTAGTACCTCACTTGATTCCGATTGTATCCCTCTGTTAATGCAACTTAGGATTGCATTAGCTTCTTTGGCTGCTGCTGCACTCTGAAGAGATAGCAAAAGAATATTATTGACCTCTCATCCAGCTCTGGTTTTTGAAGCAATATGCCCATTTATAAGAATTGGAAACAGAAGAAGTGTATAGACTCTTTTTCAAGCCAGCTCCTGTACTGAGGGACTGGTGAGCTCATCTGAAGACAAATAACCAGCAATGTAATCAGTGCTAATGGTGGAGCCTGCAGAATTGAAAAGACAGATTGTTCAGGAAACAGGTTTTGTCAGCTATTGGAATATGAAGCCATCTGCAATCCACTCAGTAACTCTGTAACTAAGTGGTGTTAGTGACATAGGATAGAAGAAAGCATTTTTATAATGCAATTCCAAACTCATCCTGGATTGGAGGCCTACATAACTGCTTTCTTTGTCTCTCCTCTGCTTTCTCCTTCTCCCTTGGATATACTTGTATTATACCTTCTGTCTCATAATGTGGTGGAGAGCAATATTCAGTCCCAATCCCATCAATGCTAAAAGCTTTTTTGTGTGTGATGACTATTTATTTGGTGTAGGCTATGGTGACCATAATCCAAATGATCACAACATGGTGGCTGATGATTTTTTTTAAAAATGTATATTTATTTATATTTATTTAAATATTTTTATACTGGCCTGCTTTTCATGCAAAATCCAGTATCCTTTCCAGGATCAGGATTTTCTTGTCAAGGAACATCCAGGCTCTTATTCTATACTAACTTGGGGCCAAGCCATGCAGTTTCTTCAGTAGCAGCTTGATGATGCCTTACTAATAGTTTAGTGCATGTCCTCATGACTCTGTCTTTGTCTCATCCCCAATCTATGGCTGAGAAGCAGCCTGAATGTATACTTAACCCCTTCTCCCTTAAACAGACATTCTCCGTAATGTGAGCTATGGTAGCACAGTGGTTAGAATGCAGTACTGCAGGCTACTTCTGCTGACTGCCAGCTGCCTGCAATTTGGCAGTTTGAATCTTACCAGGCTCAAGGTTGACTCAACCTTCCATTCTTCCAAGGTCAGTAAAATGAGGGCCCAGATTGTTGGGGGCAATATGCTGACTATGTCAATTGCTTACAAAGGGCTGTAAAGCACTGTAAAGCAATATATAAGTCCAAGTTTTATTGCTGTAAGTGCTATTCTACCTTCTCCTGCTACAAGCCTTACCCTCTTAGGATTTTCCCAATTCTTATTCTCTCCTCTTTTTTTGCATAGTTGCTCCCTCCCCTTTAGTAGTTTTAATAACTGTCTTTCTATGGCCATTTTTATTTCTGCTCTAGGACTGACATGGTTTGGTACCAGGGATGGGATCTGACAGGGTTAACTACTTGTTTAGTGGTTTACGATGTGCTTCCCTGCACACTGCGCGTGCGTATTAATCTTCGTCAGCTTGCTGCCTGGACAGCTGAGCAGTGTTGCGTGCAGGGAAGCAGCATTTGAAAAAGCACTTTTTTCCTGCTTTTTAAACTGCAGCTATGCCTCGCACGGCAGCTGAAGTTGAAAAAGTAGGAAATAAAGGTCAGGTAAGAGCCCGGGCAGGCGGGTGGGCCAAAACAGCAGCAGACATAGAACCGGTTCTGTCTGCTGCTCTTCAGAGCTACCGGTTCTACAGAGCCGGACAGAACCGGTAAAATCCTACCCCTGTATGGTATCCAGTTTCACAGGAAAATACCTGCATACTACCTTGGTAGGGCTTTCTAAAGTGCAAGTCATGGTCCTTAAGAACATTTGTTTACCACATTTGCAAAATCTTAAAGCAGCTGTCTGATGTCATGTTTCTCTTAATAGAGATTAAAACTAGAAGCAATGCAGATATGTCCTCGAGACAAAGGAAAATTAAATTTCTTGCAAGGAACATTGAAACTGATAAGAACATTAGTGATTGCCAAGTATGAAATGAAAGCCCAGTTCAGAATGAAATGGAGACTCAATATTCTAGCACCATTTTCCTGCCCAGATGGTGTGATTGACCACAGGCTTCACTTTTTTGAAAGTGGCAGGAATGATTTCCAGCTGTTCCTTGTTATGGTATTGGAGGATCAAGTTTTAGGCTGTTTCTGATCTTGCTAGAATTAGCAGTTATCCACGAGCTTTTACCTTTAAACTCTCCCCCCAAACCCTGGATAAATGGAGGAAATCAGAAAAATTATTACCCACTCCATTTAATATGGCTCAGCCACTTCTTTAATGTACTTTTTAAGTGTTGGTGAAATGTATTGCAAAAGTAGGTAAATTGACATCAGTATACAAAGTAAATGCATTATTCTTCTTATGCCTCTCTCTCCTCCCTTCTCCTTGTTATATACGCAAAAGCCATTTGGCCATAGGGTGGGGCAAACAGATAATCAGTTTACATTTGACATCATCCTTTTAAAGTCCTGATGTTTCCTTCAAACATAAATAATACGATGGAAATGTACAATTAAGTAATGAGATGGAAATTGCTCATGTTGATGGGGAACATTTCACACCCAGCAGAACTGCACTCAGCAGACACAGTGTTCTTCTTACCAAAAAGCTCTAATTTTCTCCATGACACTTGAAGGAAACCAGTCAAATGAAAGCAATCAATTTTAAAACAACATCAGTCATACAAGTTTGGGTAAAACTAACACACTTTATGAATACTAATATATAAGTCTCATCCAGTTATTAGTATCAGAAGAGTACAGAGATGGTCTTGAAGATGATATGCAATAGCCGTTAGATAAATACCAGCTTAGATCCAGGAAGGGAGGAAAAAGTGAGAAAGAAACTCAAGATTGTCCTGCCTTGATACTCTTTGGTATCACTTTCTCAAGATTCTGCTATTAGATCTTGCAACAACCAGAGTTGGTTTTCTAACCCAGTATTCTTCAAAGGTTGACATTAGTTTAGAACAGGGGTGTGTCAAACTCACATTGTCACGGCAGCATCCTGTGATGTTTTGGGACTCCTCCCCGTTGCTAAACCAAGCTTGGGTGTGGCCAGCACATGATACATCTGGTGGGCGGGCCAGGAATTTGACAGCCCTGGTTTAGAAACTGAAATGGGCAAAAACAGTGGATACTTTTCGTCTGATCATATAGACTTTCAGTTTTCTAGATTCATGAAGAATGGTAAGAAATGAAGGGGTAGAAATTCAGCAGTCACCAAGGAGAGTAAATTCGGAAGAAATATTTAATGAACATAACATGATGAATATTTGATGTATATTTACAGCAGAAAGTTATGGCCATTGAGGCAGTTAAGTGTAGACCCAGGACTTAATATCTTAAAGCAGTCTACTGTTTTTGATGGCTATATGAATTACAGTATATACATAGCATACAAAATTTATCCCTTCTCATCATAATGTTTATTTTCTTTGCTTTATAAATATTCCCACAATTTTGACAGGTTAGAGCAAAACACACAAAAAGTTTGTCAATCTCAAGATGATGAATGGGGATACAAAACGCTCTCAGCTATGGACATCTGCAGATACGTAAGTAATATCATATCCATCAAGATAATAATTTATAATTTGTCCCCAAATGGTGCAAATTATAAATATCATACTACCTCTGTGATGGCATCATGACACAATATCATGTCTTACTCAGATCTCAAAGTATATGAAATTTTATTTTAAGTTCAATAGTACCAAACAGTGGTGGGATTCAAATTTTTTTACTACCAGTTCTGTGGGCATGGCTTGGTAGGCGTGGAAGGGGAAGGATACTGTAAAATCTCCAGTCAGAGGTGATATTTGTCAGTTCTCCAAACTACTCAAAATTTCCGCTACTGGTTCTCCAGAACTGTTCAGAACCTATTGAATACCACCTCTGGTACCAAAGCATTATTGTGGCTAAAGTCAGCTCAGCTCATGTGAAAGATATCCAAAGACAGAAACTATAGCATCAGTGAGCAATATTCAGCCTGCTTATTCCAACAGTCACACTGTTGCCTAGTGTCATCTGTTGGCGAAAATGGAAGAAAGGGTCACATTTATTCCAGTGGAGTGAAAATTGACTAAGTTTCCTAATTTCATATACAGTATTATCATATGCACTCCTGGCATTTGTCGGGTTAATAAATGAAAATCACATTGTTATTTCATGTGCACGTGTGAACACTGTAGTGGACATTTGCTTGGCTGTCATGAAAAATCTGCAGTTCTGAACAGATTCAGTATCATTGGAGGAAGATAATTAAGCTTAAGCCATGTCCCTTGTCCAAATTTATTTGATGCCTTTCTTCAGGAAACAGAGAAACGAGAGGCAGAAATTTCCCCAAATACTGTCTGCTTGGACCGGATATATTATATCTCACCAGTAGGAGTAAGCATCTGTCAGAGGTTTAACTAGAAACCAATATACAGTATTTTCTAATCTTAAATCTAGCTTGCTTCTGTGGCCAAAATTGAGACATTTCTCTCACTTATTGTTCAGAATATTATCCTGCTCTATGCTCAGAATTCATCAAGAATTCTGCAGTAATGGAAACAAAACACTTGAAACATCCTTAAGCATTATGCAGAAATCAATTACATCACTGAAGTAAGGAACAGAATGATATTGGATTATGAGGAAGCCAGAAATGGTCTGCAGAAATAGTAGTTCAAGTCTGGCTCTGTGAGATGGAATGAGCTCCCTTCGCTTGATCCCTAGCTCCTTCCCACCGAGCAGTTCAGAAACAGGCAATATTGCAAGTAGATAAATGGGTACCACTTCAGTGGGGGGGGGACCTAGTTGTATTTGTATGTGTGTAGATCAGAAGCTGGCACTGGATCCTGATTGGACAGGAGGCATCATGATACGGAGAGGCAAGACGAGTCTAGTGGAGGAGCTGGAAGAGCCAACAACCTGAGTGCTGCCCATTGATGTAAAGCTAGTTCACCCACACACATACACCCGTGGTGTACCAATGATAGGCACACAAATGCTGAACATAATGAACTGGCAATCTGGCGGTCAGAATGGCATTATGTCTAGTATGCGTAGATTTCCCTGTCATTGTATGCCAGAAGCTAAATAAATGCGGAAGCAAAACAATGTCTCCTGCCTGGGCGGTGGGTTAGACTAGATGACCTATAAGATCCCTTCCAACTCTGATTATCTGTTATCTTTAATGTGTTACCCCAAATGAAATCCATTTTTCTTTTATTTTCCTACTATTATTTTACAGGCCATTTATATAGTTTTCCTTCACTTGCAAACTGAATTTAAAAGTGGGAAAAGTGTGGAAAATGTTTATTTTGTCTGCATGTATGTTTGGGAAATGCAAATTGAGCAAGTATGTAGTCATATTCTTTCAGACCTGTGTTCGAAAGGTGGAAAAATGAGTGAGAACAGAATGAACTGTGCCTAAATTAGCGGATGGATGGAGATTTAAAACTATTAGGGATAGATAATAGTATTGTGCTATGATTTAATAGTAAAACAAATGAAAATAAATACAGTAATACCTACCGTATATACTCGAGTATAAGTCGACCCGAATATAAGCCGAGGCACCTAATTTTACCACAAAAACTGGGAAAACTTATTGACTCGAGTATAAGCCGAGGGGTTTTTTTTCAGCACAAAAAACTTCTGTACTGTTGACCTAAAAACTACAGGGATATAGATGAAACATTTAGATAAACCAGGATGCCAAATAATTGGTGAGCTACCCCACTGCTCCATTGACATCATGACCACTAAATTATTGGCAAAGAATTCAAAATTTTTATAAGGACATAGTCAGATCAATGATGGAATCACAGTTGGTACCAGAACTGAATGATAAGATTTTTTTAATTTTATAAGGGTGCATAGTACTGAAGCTTGAAATATGAGAAGCATGAATCAGGTAAAAATTAGACCGTCAAAATAAGCACGAAGTGCAAGCAAAATGTTACTTCGTTTTTTTATATGGAAGAATACAGTTATACATAGATAAAAATATCAAATGAATAATCAGATTTCAGAAAAGAAAGAGATAAATGAACAGATAGGTATCTGGTCAACAAAAACAGCAGATGGTCAACAAAAACAGCAGATATTTACCTCTCTCTATTGAAAACAGTAAAACTCTTTATTATGCAGAATGTGGAATAAAATATAGTTAACCAATGTGGAATATAATATAGCTAACCAATGTTTCAAAATACCTGATGATTCTTCTTTGAAGTAGCTACAATGAACAAAAAGGTATTGTTAAAAATCAAGTTAGAAGAAACAGACTTGTTTAGGTAGCAAATGGAGAGAGAGTCTAAAAGTCCATCTCAACTAAATTAATCTCACACTTCTCAGAACACAACTTCACAATTGAAATATTACATTGAACAGGGTCAGGGTAGGGTAGAAGAAAGAATATTTAAAATTTATCTATCAGTTATAGTCTTAGATTTTACTCAACACAAACTTGACTGAACGTATTAATATGCTTAATGTTAAAGTTAAGTACCCAATCTTCTTTTAAATTTTTGAAACATGTAATCCAGGTTTGTATAGCAAACATTAACAAACTGCATCTACACAACTTAATTTCTTTTTTTTATAAAAAAAAATCTAATAGTAAAATCTAATATAAATGAAAGTTAAAAACAAGCCAACACAGAGAACTGGTTCTTTGATTATCATAAAAATTTAAAATATCCACATCCACTAAACAGACTTTAAAAGGCTTCAGAGGATCAACTGTATCTGCAGATCAGTATAAAGATAATGTGTGTCTTTCTACTACAAAAGACCCACAAGAAAATACAACACACACTATATAAAAATATAACTTAGTTACTGAGGTATTTTTAACATAAGTCTTCAAAATAAAAATACTTTCTATTGTTTTTATATTATAAGGGCATCAACATAAAATAAATGAAAGAGAGATTGACTACGAAGTACCTCTCCCCGAGACAGGCCAGGGGGAAGCGGGACTTTCTCCGCCTGCTGCTGCCAGAGGGGTGTGGGGGGGGGAGTGCGGGGAAAGGGGGTTTGTGCCAAGGCTCCGCAAGCCACCGCCGCCTCCTCCAGACGAGCGCCCTGACGGGAGGCGATTGCAGCCGCAACGGCAGAGACCGCGAGGTCAGACAGAAACGAGGGGCGCCTCCGAAGAGCTCCGACTGCAGCGAAGGCGAGCGGCCACCACTTCCCCAGAGCGCAGCGGCAGGGCAACTCCTGGCATAGACTGGCCCGAAGTCCGACGTGACTCGCTGAGCCCTGCAAACGGCCGGCCGAAAGCCAAGAGGACGCCCGGGTGGCTGCCGCCCCTGGATCCTAACTGGAAAGACCCCACCGCCGCCGCCGCCTCCCCATTCCCCTGGCCAGCCAGGGGCACAGCCGCTTCCCACTCCAGAGCGGCATCCCGTCTGTGGAAGCCCGAAGTCCTTGCGGCAGCGCTGGCTGATGCCTCGATCTGCTCTGGCTGCCTTCGCATGTTCCGACGGCGAGTCCCGAACAGCCCGGGTGCCGCTAGTCAGCCTCGCTCAGCGCCCGGGGCAGCATTGCAGGCGCAGCCTTTTGCAGAGCCGAGCCGGGCCGCGCCTCACCTCCTTCTCTCGCTCTTCTTGCAAAGCGCCGCCAAGCTCCAAGTTGCTCGACTTGGCAGCGAGTGGCTCCTTTACCCGCCTATTGTATGGGAGCTACTACGCTTGCCTCCGGAGCAGCCGTCCGCAGTAACTTTCAAGTTGAGGATGCTGGGTGCTGCTGCTGCCGCTGCTGCTCCTCGGGGCTCTTGAAGCTAATCCTGGTTTGTTTGTTCCCGTTCATTGGAAAGGAGAAAATAAAAGACGGCGGGGAGGGAGGGGGGCACAAAGCAGCCCAAACGCGTAGCAGTGGAAGGAAGGCACGCTGGTGCGAGGAAGGGAGAGAGAGAGAGAGAGAGACACACACACACAGACAGACAGACAGACAGACACACACACACACTCACTTCGCCACTTTGCACCTTGCAAATGCAAAATCCTGGGGTTTTTGCATTTGCAAGGTGCAAAGCGGCGGGGGCGGATCCCGCGTGCTGGAAAGGGCTTGACTGTATTACGGGGAGAGAGAGAGGGAGGGAGAGATCATAAGAACGGCTCTTGCTTTTTTCTTGCAAGGGAGAGAGCCGCCACCACCACCTCCTCCTCTCCCTCCTCCCGAGTGAGTCTCCCCCTCAGTTTCCCCTGAAGGATCTTCCGTCGCTTTTGCCTTCTCCCTACATCTTCCCTCTGTTAAAATCCCCCACACACACACACACACTTATTTTCGGTCGGATAGATTTTGTGTCTGAGCATTCTCACATGGCGGTGGGTCATTTTTTTTCAGAGGGGAATCTGACTCGAGTATAAGCCGAGGGTGGTTTTTTCAGCACAAAATATGGGCTGAAAAACTCGGCTTATACTCGAGTATATACGGTAATTGTTCACTAAAAAATAACAACAGGAAGTAACTATTTTTAAGCTGCACAAACACACATGCCTATAATTTCTTTAAAAACTAGACTAGGTAAGCCAGTGCTTTTTATGATGTGAAAACTTCAATTCCAGCTTCAATTGGCCAGGACATTCTGGAAGTAGAAGTCTACACATCTTAATGTTTGAAAAACACTGAAATGGGCCAGTGTATTTTTCTTCAAACTTGTGATGTTTTTCTTCAAAAGTTGTGACTCAAACTTGTGACAAAAGATCTGTTGGATTTCAAAAGGCCAGTTTTAATATTTGTATGATTAAATATGAAATATTTAATATGCATTGCAATCTGGAGGACAGCAGATTGAGGAGTCACTCAGTCACTAGTGTTTAATTGTGTAACTAAACTATGGAAAACATTGCAAAGAGATGTGTCCCAAATGGTTTCAGAAGAATTAGTCATGCAAAATACATGCACCATTGGCTGATAATCCAGATGGCTCTGTATCATCAGGTCCAGAGGTATGAAGAAAAATATGTACAAGGTGTTATTTTATTTCTATTGTTTCTATTTCTCAGAGCTGTAGTTCTGGGGGCACATATGCACATATAGACACAGTGTGTGTGTGACGGGGGGGGGAGAAAGAATTATACAAGCATCTTGTCAGAGCTGGGTTCAAACTGGATCCTCAAGTCACAAACAAGCAATTATAAATTGCTCCATTAACTGAAGGATATAATCAAATTACCCCCAAAACACAATCCTTGAGGTCATTACCTTCCGTTTAAGGACCACTGTCTCAGAAGCTTATCTACTAGGTCTCTAAGGAGATCTACTAGGAGAGATTCAACCTGGAAATAACTTTCTGACAGTGAGAACAATCAACCAATGGAACAGCTTGCCCTCAGAAGTTGTGGGAGCACCATCACTTGAGACCTTCAAGAAATGATTGGACTGCCATTTGTCAGAAATGGTGTAGGGTCTCCCGCTTGGGCAGGGGGTTGTACTAGATGACCTATAATGTCCCTTCCAACTCTGATTGTCTGTCTGTTTTGTTATCTAGATGGAGACTAGCATTTTTTGTTTGTTTAGGAAAGCATTACATAGATGCTTCTAATCTAATTTTGAATAGGCTTTGCAAAATATTAATCCCGTACAGTATGGCATCTAATGTACTCTTAGTAAATTAGCAGGTTCCTACACAGTAACTATCAACAGGAAAAGTACAAATGTTCCCATATAATCCAAAGTTCAATAACATCTGTCACCTTTTTTTCTAATAGATAGGTTTTCCTGTTATGAACTCAGATATCCATGGCTCCTGACACCTGAAAAGTAATTTCTAGTAGAAATTATTACTCTTCAATTATTTACTATTCTCATTTCATTCATTCTAATGGGAATCTTCTGGTAATTAAAATAAGTGAATGGGGGTGGTGGTGATGACACCTGAGAATAGTTGGATTCTTTGCAAAGATTAGGCTTCTTTTAGTCAATTTGTACAATGTGTCCCATATTGTGAATGGAAAATGAAGTTTTTATACATATTTTATAGATAAATTTATCTAAGTATAAAGCCACAGGCTGATTCATGGTCACCTTCTCACTTGGAAGAACATTAGAGGATGGGCCTTCAGAACAGAACTAGCCAGAGACTGTCTCCAGAGACATCCTAGGCATGTTCTGGAGAGATCTAGATCTTTAGAAGGCAAGGTTGTGGATCCAAGCCTATGACAAGTCAGTAGCCTCACTAAGATTAACAGAACGGCAGAACTGGAAGGACCTTGAAGGTCTTCTAGTCCAGCCACTTGCTTAAATAGGAGACTCTGTACCATTTCAGACCAATTATTCTCAAATCTCTTCTTAAAAGTCATACATTGGCCAGGCTGAACCTACTGCCTTTCAGATAATATTTAGATGCCAACTGCATGTTACCTGCAGAAATCAAGGCTTCAATTTGACTGAAGCAATGCAGGAAACATACATCTTTTTTTTTAAGTTTTAAAATATATTTTATTTACAAAGAAAATTAAAAAAATCACAAACATACAATTATATAAAAATAAAAAAATGTATAAATAGAACAATAAACATATTTCTTTCTACTGCATTTGATTATAGATTGGATATTTCATTATAGACAATAATAAATAATAATTGGCAAGCATTCCTTGTCTCTTGGAAATTACATATTAATTAATAAATAACACGTTACTCTACTATTCCTATTGGATTATAACTGTATTGTTTAATCGATGAAACCTTCATAATGTTTATGTAATAGAAGAGAAGCTTGAGACCACTATTATTGTACATTCAATATATACAGCTATATACAATATGTTTCTTGGGTTCATTTATTCTATACACTCTTTTTCTTACGTTCTACCCAGCTGTACCATTTATTCCAAACCAGGTAGTACTCTGAGTCTTCCTTCCCGTTTAATTTAAGTGTGAGCCTCTCCATTTTGGCACATTCATAGCTTTTGTTAGGGATACACCCTGGCAGAATCTGCACGGCAGTCAGGCAGGCAGGCAAATATGTGAGATAAACGTTTTTGTAGCTTACACTCAGTAAAACAGATACACTGTGCTAGTTAAATAGTTTATTCCAGTAAGAGTTTTAGCATAGTCAAAACAGTCCATATATCATTCACTAGTTCAGTCCATCCAGGGATTATTCAGTTGCAAAGTCCAGTGTCGAAAAAGAGGTCAGTAAACTTACAAATATTAGTCCAGTAATATATCTCCTCGCAGTAGAGATATGAAGAAGTCAAACCTCCTTTCTTCCTTCGACGTTCAAAAACTCAGCAGCAGGGAACACGCAGTTAGCAAACCATCAATCCAGCAAACCAGCAAGTTCTCTTGCTTCCTCTTATGGCATTTTCACAACCACACACAAAATTACATGCTTTGCAGTTTAAAGTGACACACACTTAAACTTACTATCATAGTTTATATATATTATTTTACCCAAACTATGTTAGGTAACCTTGTTATTCCTAACAACTTTTTTGAATAATAATGTGTATCAATGGTACGCTAGGCCTTTTCCAATATTGTGCTAAAGAAATTTGAGCCACTATTAATAAGTGGATGATCAGGTATCTCACTTTAGAAAACTCACATCTTTAATTATCTAATTGTACCTGGAACTCCTATAATGTTATATCAAGTCCCTGTAGAAAAATCTCATAAGCTTCTGCCTTTTAAGATCAACCACCAACAATAAAGGAACAAGCAGTCAAGAAATAAGCAACTGGCTAGCACATAAGGCCTTAGAAAAGATATTCAAATGCTGTGATGTGTCTATCTATATATATAAAAGTGAAATACCACTCACACAGTATCACAAAATCTCCAGAACCATAAAACCTACAAACTTGAAATTTGGCACGTATGTTCTTCTTGGCTTCTAGGTGTTCACTACAAAAGTATTTTTCAAAATGACCATCAGAGCATTAGTATTTCATATATTATTATTATCATGCTCTGATGCTAAGGAGTTCTACTTCTCTCCACCTGAAAAGAAATCTGTTCCAAATGCAAAACACAAGCAGAGGAGTTTCAGTTTCACAGCACCAAGTAGCTTTAGTACAGAATAGTTGAGCTAAGCCATGCCCAGGCTCCTTGCTATCTCCTTCTTGCTCACACAGCAAATACTGTTTCACTTTCCAAACAGCCCTCAACTCTCTCACACACTGACAGGACTCTAGCCAGATGAATACCCAATGGATGCTGGTAGGCAGAGGCAGATTTCTTCCCCCTTATTTTCCTTCCCAAAAACTAAGCCCGATTACATAATTTCATAGCAAAGCATGGGCATTGAGTTAGCATCCTATAAACATCAGATTAATGCAAGACATGGCATTTCCCATGACACTTTATGGAAGCAAAAGTTGGATTTTGAAAAAACAAGACAGAAAAAGTACTGTATTGATGCGTTTCAACATTCGTTTTGAAGAAGACTGCTGAGGATAAAAATAGATCATTGCATTAATCTAGAGTTCTCACTTGAAACTCAAACAACCAAGTTCAATTACAGTATCCACCTTTGGATACATTAGGTCAGAGGTATCAAACTGGATTTCATTGAGGGCTGCATCAGGGGTATGTTTGACCTCGGGGTGTGTGTGTGTGGCCAGAGTGTGTATGCCAGCTCAACTTCACTTGTGTCGGGGGCACCTTTGGTGGCCCGAGCATTCTGGCAGCGAAAATGGGCTCCATTTCTGGCTGTGACAGTGTCCTGCAATACTCTGCCAGTGAAAATGGAGCCCGGGAGGGCCGTACATGGCCCTCCCAAGCTCTGTTTTTGGTGGCAGAGGCACCACTGGCTGTTTCCAGGGTGGTCCCAAGGGCCATATCTAAGCATCCTGCAGGCCGAATCTGGCCCCTGGGCCTTGAGTTTGACACCCCTGCATTAGGTAAAGATCCATTACTCTGAAGAAGAGTCTAATGATGGGAAAGGTGGAAGGAAAGAGAAGTAGAGGGTGGCCAACTGCAAGGTGGATGGACTTACTTACAGTGGTAATGTATGGCCTATTGGGGGACCTGAAAAACTAAGTTAGGGACAGAAAATCTATCTATGTGGATGTTAAGAATCGACAATTTGGTGACACATAATCAATCACTATGTAACAGCCAATGAGTATTGCTGTTTCAGTTTCTATCCCAATTTCTTTAAAGGAACATTTTTGTATTTTTTAAAAATCATTTGAGATACTAGCAGCAGTACATTAAAATACATAAAGAAATGTTGAGAGGATAAGACAGCCTCAGACTATTAATAGCTTTCTTCAGATTTTAGGCAATATTCTCCAACTATCTAAGCTTTGCTGTCATCTGCTGGACTGAAATAGCTTTGCAGAGATTCTATCACAAACAAGGAAAAATTGTCCTGAAAATTACCATATTGTTCTGTTATTCACTGCACAGATTGTTATGTCCTCAAGGTGGGAGACCAACCCACATTTTGCTGCCTGAAAAAAAACCTTACCAGTATTGTCAGGTGAACTGAACTTAATTGTACACTGAGGATTGGACAGTATCTTTCAGCACACTAAGAATATGCTGAACCAGACAATTCAGATTCTCTAAGAGCAAGGAGTGTCTTTGTAAAGGAGTGTGTGGAATTACAGAATTTCAAACATAAATCTATAGATCTGAAAAAAAAAATATTATTTTAAAAAGAATATTGTTCTACATCTATGCATATTTAAGGTAGCTTCAGAGGATGTGGATACCACAACAATTTTATGAATGGCCTCAGATAATAGAAGTTGGAGAGCCAGGATGGAAGCCTTCAGGCATTTCCCTTAGTTGGAGGACAGAACTATTTTTGGCACAAAATGGCTAAACCAGACACATTACGCCATCTTCACTGAACCATGCAAGGGCAAATAAGCCCCAAGGGAGCTCATTCAACATGCCAATTTAAAGTCACAGTTTGGCTAGTATGGTGTGCAGGATGCACAATTGTGTCATCTGGTATTATTCATTAAAAATTGTGAATTTGAATTATCTACACGATTGGAGTATAATCCATCGTGTACAAGGCATTTTCTTTGGGCTACGGCTAATTTCAAAGCACTCTATGGAGCTTCTGTAATTGCATTTAAAGGCGTTTCGAACCTACGCAGACTTGGAAGCAGTCAGGGGTGTAAAACTAAAGGCCCATGAATGCTTAGATCTGGCCCACAGGGCCACCCTGGAAACAACGGACTGGCCTGTGGGGCCTCTGCCAGAAAAAATGGAGCTCAGCCCAGACTCTGTTTTTGGCCACGATGGCCTCCTGCAGCCCTCTGCCAGCAAAAATTAAGCTTATGGAGGGGCCCACGTGTGCCCCCCCTCCCCAAGCTCCATTTTTGCTGGCAGAGGGCTGCAGGAGGCTGTTGTGGCTGAAAATAGGACACCTGGCTCCCAAGTTCTGTTTTTGCTGGCAAGATCCTCATACTCACAACACCACTGAGAAAGAAAAACAAGAAATCCAAGAAGAAATCAGCATGGCTGCACAAAGATCTCTCTGGCAAATTGCAAGAAAAAAAAAAGGACAAGTACAAAAAATGGAAAGAAAAACATACAACTAAGGCAGAATATCAGCAGATAGCCAGAATCTGCAAAAATGAAGTCAGGATAGCAAAGGCTCAGAACGAACAAAGACTTGCAACAAAAGTCAAAGATAAAAAAAAAATTTTTTCCAACATATAAATAACAAGAAAAAAATCAAGGAAACAGTCGGTCCACTAAAGAGAGAAGATGGCAAGGAAGTAACAGGCAACAGAGAGAAAGCAGAACTGCTTAACTCATTCTTTGCATCCATCTTCACACAAAAAGAAACTATAGCTCAACCCACCAAAAACATAACTGTAAAAGACAGACTAGAAATAAAAGTTAAAATAAGTAAAAAACATAGTAAGAGAACACCTGTCTGATCTTGATGAAAACAAATCACCGGTGCCTGATGGATTACATCCCAGAGTTTTAAAGGAGCTGAGGGGCTGCCACAGGGAGGAAGGGGTCAAGCTATTTTCTAAAGCGCCTATAGGCCAGGCAAGGAATAATGGATGAAAACTGAACAAGGAGAGATTTAACCTGGAAATAAGGAGAAACTTTCTGAGTGTGAACAATCAACCAATGGAACAGCTTGCCCTCGGAAGTTGTGGAAGCGCCATCACTTGAGACTTTCAAGAAGAAATTGGACTGCCATTTGTCAGAAATGGTGTAGGGTCTCCTGCTTGGGCGGGAGAGGGGGTTGGACTAGATGACCTACAAGGTCCCTTCCAACTCTGATTATCTGTAAATCTGTAAACTTAAGGTGTGGAAGTAGTCCACTCCCAGGCAATCACAATGAGCCTTGAACAGCAAGATTGATTTTCCATGGAAACAATTCACCAAGGGGTTGCTTTCACTGGACAGGTTTTATAGCCCTTCAACAAATCTCTCCCTCCCTCTCTCCATTCTCCCCTACCCCAAGCAGTTGCTTACTTTATGCATGTTCATGGGCAAGTCATATATTAATGATTACCTACATTGCTAAGGATCTGGATATGGGGCACCTAGCTAAGACAAAACTGGGAAATAATTATCTAATTGGGATAAGAGTGTGAAGTTTTGTTATCTCACAATTCCACAAGAGTAAATAATAAGAGCTCACTTGTCAAAGCAGCCTCTCTTTCAGGTGTTAATTTTTAAAATCCACAGGATCAATAAATCAACCAAGCTTACTGCCTTTCTTGGGGAGATTTCATTGTCAAACTTCTTTTGCAACGTTTCTTCAATTATAATTTATCTTCCTGTAATAGAACCCATCACTTTGCATTCCATACCTTGCAGTAATGGAGAGCAGAGCTTAACCTTCATATTGTTTTAGATGCTTGACCAATAATGTCCTAATATTCCATCCACCACCTTTAGTCTTCTAAGGCTAAACATTCTCAGTTCCTTTAGTGTTTCATAGAAGGTAGCTTTTATTCTCTTGATTCTCCTAATTGTTCTGAAGCTCCTGAAGGACTAGATTACACATAATCCCTGCACTGAATCTCACCACCACTGTAGAACAGGGGTCTTCAAACTTGTCAAGTTTAGGACTTGTGGACTTCAACTCCCAAAATTCCTAAGCTAACCTGGCTGGAGGAGGAATTCAGGGAGTTGAAGTCCGCAAGTCTTAAAACTTTCAAGTTTGAAGATCCCTGCTGTAGAACATAAAGTGGAAATACTTCCTGTGAGTTGGAAACTGTATGTCCACTGATACTGTTTAAAGATATATTTGCTTTTTTTTTTTTTTTTGCAACTGTACCACACAGCTAAAATATTCAGTTTGCAATCTGCAATGTGAACAATAAATCAGTGCAACCGTTTGCCTCCATCAATGGAGGCTTTTAAGAAGAGACGAACAGCCACTTGCCTGCAATAATATAGGGCAGTGGTGGTGAACCTATGGCATGCGGGCCAGAGGTAGCATGCAGAGCCCTCTCTGTGGGCACATGAGCCGTTGCCCCAGCTCAGCCTTGCATGCATGCCTGCCTCCCACCAGCCAGCTGGTCTTCAAGTCTCTGCCGTGCATGTGAGGTTGCACATGCATAATACATGGGAGGCAGGACGCATGCACAGGGATGCATGCACATTGCATTTTGGTTAGCCATCATTGGTATACTCTGCATTCTGTTATATTGTTATATTTATTCAGAATAAGAGTTGGAAGGGACCTTGGAGGTCTTCTAGTCATCTCAAGTAGGGCATCATATACCATTCCAGACAGGTGGCTATTTATCTCTTCTTAAAAGACTCCATGAAGGCAAGCCATTCTACCGGTTTACTGTTCTTATGGTTAGGAAATTTCGGCTTAGTTCTAGGTTGTTTCTCTCCTCGAATAGTTTCCATCCATTTTATCTTGTCTTGCCTTCTGGTGCTCTGGGAAATAGGTTGAATCCCTCTTCATTGTGGCAGCCATCCATATACTGGAACACTACTTTCATGTCACTCATCTTTCTTTCAACTAGACCATTTCCTACAATCGTTCTCCATGTTTTAGCCTCCACCCCCCCTAACCATCTTTGTTGCTCTTGTATGGACTCTTCTAGAGTCTCACCATCTCTTCTATATTGTGGTGACCACAACAGGATGTAGTATTCCAAATGTGGTCTTACTAAGGCTTTATAAAACTGTATTAATACTTCACATGATTTTGATCCTATCCCTGTTAATGCAACTTAAGACTGCATTGGCTTTTTTTGGCTGCTGCTGCACATTACTGGCTCATATTGAAGTGATTGTCTATTGAGCCTATAAGATCCCACTCAGAGTTACTGCTATTGAGTCAGGTTTCAAATGTTCTGTATTTATAAATTTAGTTTTTGTTACTAAAGTGTAAAACCTTAGTTTTTTCTACATTGAATTTCATTTTGTTTAATGGTGCCCAGTGTTCAAGTCTGTCGAGATCCATCTGGATCTTGAACTTACCTTCTAGGGCATTAGCTATTCCTGCTAGCTTAGTGTCATCTGCAAATTTCAAGAGTTCACCTCCTATTCCCTTATCTAAATTGTTTATGAAGATATTGAATAGTACTGGGCCTAAAATGGAACCTTGGGGTACTTCACTGCTTACTTCCCTCCATGTAGATGTAGTTCCATTATGGGCTGTTCACTGAGTATGGTTTATCAACCAGTTACAAATCCATTTGGTGGTGATGCTGTCTATCCTACATTTTTCTAGTTTACCGAGAAGCAGATTGTGGTCTACATTGTCAAATTCCTTACTGAAATCCAAGTGTATTATGTCCACATTTCGCTGGTCCACTAATTTTATCTACTTTGTCATAGAATGAAATAAGATTTGTTTGGCATGATCTGCTTTTGACAAACCTATGTTGGCTTCTGATTACAACTTTACTTGCTTCCAGGTGTTTACAGATCTGTTGCTTATCTTTTCCAGGATCCTCCCAGATATGGAGGACAGGCTGATTGGTCTGTAATTTCCTGAATCTGTTTTTTTTTCTTATTTTTCAAGATGGGAATTATATCTACTCTTTTCCAGTCCTCTGGTAGTTCCCTATTCCTCCTCTTCTTCATCAGCTACCTCCCAACCTGGGGGCTGTTGACTTTCCATCTCAGGGCTGATGTACAGTCCAGGCTGTGGAGGGGGAAAGAAGCAAATTCACCCTTTGTCTTTTTTTAATAAAGGAGTTTAAGGAGTTTAAGGAATAAGGGCACAAGTCCAACTTCATTTTCACAACAGCCCCATGAATCAGATGAGAGGCCAACCAGGGAGCATCAGGTGGACATCAGGTTAAGCATTTATGCCACTTGCGTATTAGCTCAAGATAAACCATAGAACATTTGGAAGATATGATGCAATGGTTATTATGGTGCAATGCTTAATAGCCATTGAGGCAATTGGTAAATTTAAGGCAGGATTGGCATCTTGCCTCTTCCCCATCTCAATTTTTCATTTCCATTCCCTGAACTAAGAGCCAAAAGCTGTCCATAGTGGGTGTGGCGTCTGCAGTGTCAGTTTTGGAGCAAGGTGGTTCTGTGGATTTGCCCTCACCTTGGAAAGCCTAGCAGGGACAGACCTACATTATTTAGTACTTGGATGGGAGATTACAAGGAAATCCCAAGCCCAAAGTTTCAAGTAGAAAAACATTCTAGAAGGCAATAGTTGCAAAAGCCCCTTTGTCACATTACCTTAAAAATGTTCAGCTGTGTCCATTTGTCACCAAAGTTTGAGTTCAAATAGCATAACTTATTATGGCTTATTTGCTAAGCCATAAGTCTTTAAAAATTGGCATAATTCCATGCAAGTTACATACTACCTGGATAGATCAAATGAAACAAAAAACATAACTGTTTATTCTAAATGCTGGAAGCCATCTGGAGCACAACTGGAAACCACAAGGAACCATGGCCCATGATTGGCAGGTTGCTTCCCTCAATTAGATGCCCCATAGCCTGGGCTTGGCCCAAAACTGCTATGCCTGCATGAGAGAAGTATGATAGGTGCCCATTATCCTTTCAGATTAGAGACAGTACAGAAGGAAAATCTTCGCCATCTTTCCTCTGCTCCAGGAGCTCTTGGGCCCTGAAGGCAAACCTTGCTAAATAGACTTTCCCATCCCATGGAGCCATAGGTGGAAGAAGAAATCAGAATCAGAATATTTGAACCAGAATCAGAATAAGAGCTGGAAGGGACCTTGGAGGTCTTCTAGTCCAGCCCCAAGCAAACCTTATACTATTTCAGTCTCTTCTTAAAAATAGTTGCATTTGGGAGAGGAAAACTGCTTTGGTGGTTTACCTATCCAAGCAGCTGCGGGGAGGAATAGAAGGGGAAAGAATAGGTGGCATCAATAGTAAACCCACAAAATTCTGGGTTGCAAAAATCAGTGCAAAAGGTTGGCGTTTTCTAGCTCCCTTTGCTGCCATTCTCGCTCCCCGGATCCCCGCAAACCCCACCTTTCAGTTCCGTTTGGAATCGACCGCGAGGTGCAGCCGCAAACCCGCTCGGGAAGAAGAAGCTACCATCAGGAAAGGAGAAGAGGGGGAGCGCACATCTCCCCCCGCTCCCGCCGCCCCTTTGGTTCTCCTTTAGTGCCTTTCAGAACATCCTAGACCTGGTCGGCAAGGAGGGGTTTGGCCCGAACCAAAGTAAGGGCGGTGCCAAACGAATGACAGTCCTGCGGCGGCCCAGGTCCTGGCTGTCCAGCGGGAGGAGGCCATTCGTTGGAAAAGCCCATCTCCTCTGGCTCCCCCCCCTCCCCGAACTCTTCCCCCACCCCCCCACCCCAGCGCAGACCTGCACATGCACATGCCCGTTGGTTGCCCTAACTACGGAGCCACCTCGCCTCTCCTGCCGCCGGCCCACTCCTTTCCGCGGTCCGGTTCGCCCAATGGGCTTAGCGGACAAGCCAAAAGGGCGGGGAGGAAGGAGAGGGAGTGTCCGCGCCGGAAAAGGCGTGACCCCCGCGGCGGAAGTAGCCGCAGGAGCCGCAGGGTGTGTTAAGTGTGGTAAAGAGGGAAGCGGGTGGCTCGCGCGCCGACACGCTCGCTTCGCCCGCTCTCCGAGGCCCGAACGTCCCTCTCGTTTTGACGCGGTCGCACCCCGTCAGGTGAGCGCTTATCGCCCCCCAAAAGTGTCCTTACCCCCGCTCGCGCCGCCGCCGCCGAGCTCTCTGCCCTTCGCCCCCCTCCCCTATAGCCGAAGGGAGGGGGCGGTGAGCGGAACCGAGGGGTCGCTCTGGGATGCGCTGTTCCCGAGACGCAGAAGCGACGGGCCCACTGATGTCCGTGGGGTCGGTCTTCCGGCTCGCTCCCCACCCCAGAGACTGCCCGGCTACAGCCTTATGGAGCGGAGGCGGGGGGGGGGAGGAGGAGGAGGAGGAGGGAATCGCCTGCTCTTGGCGCGCTGCTTTTGCTCCTGTTCCACTGCTGGAGCGAGGCTTCTCAGGGAGGGGTCACCTAGCTGGGAAGCGCCACGCCCTGGCTGAGTCACCTGCTGCTGCTGTGGCTATCCGGGCATAGGCGTGCTCACCTGTGCGTAACGAAGCGGAGACGGGGCTCTTCGTTCTTGGCGGAGCTTCTGGGGGAGGCCACGCTGCGGTTGCAGAGAGAGGGGAGGGCGGGCGGGCCTCTCCTTTCAATGCAACCTTTCTGTCTGCCCTATTCGCTCTGTGTCCGTCCTCTCCGGAGCGATAGGATCCAGGTTCCTTAAAACCCGGTGGCTTAAATGGCTCAGTTAGACTCCGAGGTAGACCCGGGGCCACGAATTGTTCGAATCGCCCCTGTATTGCTGAACCGATCTGTATTTCAAATCCTCTGTCTTTCAAGAAATCAGTTTGCGTCTTGGAGTATGGCACCGCAGGAGAGGTGATTTGTTGCCTGCGTTGGGAATTCTGAAAGCTTGGGTTATGGATCCAGGATTCCCATTAGGAGAAAAGGAAGGGAGCATGTGGATCCGTGGTGGGAGGCCTATTCTCAGCTAGGTTGGAATGATAAGGCAATTGGATCTGTGAGAATGAGAGATCTTAGCAAGGAGACCTGAGGAGTCATTGTTTTAAAGCAGGGGTCCCCAAACATGGCAACTTTAAGACTTGTGGACTTCAACTCCCAGAATTCTCCAGTCAGCTATGCGTGAAACCTCTGTTTGAAAGGTTGCACTTGCCTCCAGAATTGTGTTCTTTGGAAACCATCACAATTGATTTTTTCCCATGGGAAGCTTCCACTTTACTCTGTGTAGTTGGAAATGAAAGCCCATATCATCCCAGAGCTTCTTGGGAGATGCTAACACTTAACTGGCTTTCTCTGTGTTCATAAACCAATCAGGCCTGGTTAGTACTGGATGGAAGATTACCAAAGAATCCTAGAGCTGTAGAGTAGACTTAAAGATCAGAAAGCATCCTGGAAAAAACTGCTGTCATACAGTTGCCAAGAGAAAGTAATAACTTGTTCGTGCAGTTGTCAATTAGCATAATATACTATATATAGAAAGACATGTTTGTTTTGATGCTGGCACTGTAAGCTAACAAAATATTGTAGATTACTATCCATTTTGTAAGATGAGTTATCAACTATAGCTAATTATTCACTTGCCTATGGTCATTAAAAGGCACATAACATGTATTAAAACTTGCTAAAGAGCAAGTGACGTATTGCCACATTGTTGAAATACATGGGCCCTAAGGATATACTACTGTTGCATTTCCTGAAATGTCCCCACCAGCTGATACAGCCTGTTGGGAGAGCATCACATAATCTACAATGCTGCTGCTGGTCTTGCATCAGCATCTCTGTGTACCTGAATTATAAAGGGAATTACATTTGTCATTCGTTTTTAAAGCTTTTCTTTCTCTTCACCCTTTTCACTTGCTTCTTGTTTGTTGCACACGAATTTCCTAAAAATTCATAACTGATTTCTAGCACCTGTGATCTAATGGTAATATCTGACAGTTGGAGAGATACTTGTCGCTATTTAATTTGGGTTGAATTTGGTTCTTAAGAAAACTAGTGTCTGTTTCTTTAATATCTAAAAATAAATGGATCTAATTACCCATAATTAAAACAAAATTTGTAAATCTTCTCCCCCCCCCCCAAATTTTACTATACAGTGGAACCTCGTCATGAAGGCTCCTGTTTGCAACCAAATTGGGTGGCGAACGAAAAATCCACCCAATTTTTTAATCTGGTCATAATTCAAAAATTGGGTGGTGAACAAAATCGGCACAGAAAGATTCCCTTTCACATTGATTTCCCCTTCGGCTCCATTCTTTTAGTTTGTGGATACGCAGTCAGTCGTGCTTTTGGACATGACCAAATCGGGCCGTGACTGGAGTCGGGAACGGATTACAGTCATAACCCAAGACCCCACTGTACTGTATTTCTATGCAATTGTAATCTGCCATAAATCTAAAAGATTTGGCAGCATAACATTTTTGAAGAATTGTGGAACCATTTAGGCAGATAGATAGTGGAATCCATTGGATGTTTTCAAATAAAGTTTAGAGAGCATTGTCTGGAATGCTTAATTTGGATTTTTGTATTGACCTGGTTCTTGGGTATAATGATCTTAATGTCCTTTTCAATTTAGTTTTTAACAATTTGTTTAATATATAATACAGTAATATGATAATCCAAAACTGAGCAGATTATATAATGGTTTAATAAATTGTGTGAACCCAACCAATACAATAATGATATTTTTACAGTTGAAACTGTAACTTGTATTCAAAAGCTCCTATAATCAGTTGCAGTACCAAAGTTTTGAGTCATTGTTCAGAGTTCTTTCCAAACACTTTCCCATTTATAGACTGTTCCTTTAGCCCCATGTAGCTTCTTAATGAAAAAAAACCCACCTCTTTTGAAGGAATGTTATTGTCTCCAGACTCTTAAAATGAATTTATAACAAATTCTGTTATAAATATATTGGGCATAAAGTTTAATAAGTGCTGGAAGTTCTGTAAGACATGAAATTAACTATTTAAAAAAAAATCTCAACTAAGGTCATTCCTTTTGATCAAACAACACTGTACCTGGTCATTCATACCCTTTTGCCAGGGATTGTAGGTGCCACCTATTCATACTTTTTGACCGAGGAAGAGTGGCACAAATTTAATCATTAAACAATATAAAAAAAAAGTAATATGTCACATTTGCCATTTTGAAAAAATGCAATTGTCCTTTGATAATAGAATGGGTTTTTTTTTCAATAGTTGATTTCATGCATTATATAAATCAGAAGCAAAATAAATATCCCAGAATAAGAAGATATAAAGAGTCATGTCCCAAAGGTGCTTTCCCTCTGGCTTTGCTCTACTTTTCAAACGTGCCACCACTGCTGCGTCCTAGGTGCCAGCCCCACAGGTCCACCACATTGATCCTGCTGCACCGGAGGGACCTGCCCAAGCAAGTCCAAGTGGAGTGGCAGGGAAAGGGTGCAAGCTGTTTCTCCCCCACCCATGCCCCCTAACCCCAATTCTGCCTCCATGCACACATGCCCCCTGCCAAGCTACAGAAGGCTGCCAGGGGTGGGGGGGATCTCAGACTCCGGAGTGGGTGGGTGGGTGCAGGAGACTCCTTAATCTGTATTGCAATTGGGGAAAGGGTGCAAGTGTGTTCCGTTTCCCACATACCCATCCACCCTCTCCCCAACTTTCCCATCTTGGGGGGAAAAAACCCAACTCTGCTTCCCCCCACCACCACCACCAATCCATTCTTGTGCATGCGTGCTCCCAGTCACCCACCCACCCACTCATTTTGCATTGACAGGGCATCCTTCCCCTGCCTTCCCCCTTCACTCCTACCCTCCGTGTGCAGGCACCTTTCTCCTTTTGCTGCACCTGCTCCCAGCTGGCAGAGGCTCAGTGCACCTGGGCCCACCATGCACCCGTCCCATTAATCGTGGAGGAAGAAGGAAGTCCCGCTGCAAAACTGCGGCTCGCTCCTCCTAGCATCCAGCATTGCAAAGATGCTGCTGCATAGGTGGACTAACCGGTTGCTTCCCCTGCTGCCTTTTTGCACTGGCCGGAGCTGAGCAAGCAATGTTCCTGGTGCCGCCACTGCCGCCAGCCCCGGTCGGCTATTCTTCCAGCCCATTGGCTCCTCTGCCGCCTCCGCTGCTGCCGCCTCCTCCGCCATCTGACACCCTGGCCAGCGAGGCGGACCTGGCTGGCTGCAGCAAGGAGGAGCTGGTGCGCTGCTTGTGCCGGGAGGAGGCCAATAAGCTGGCAGTGCTGGTGCAATGCGGCCGGCTGATCCAGGCTGTGAATCGGCAGCTGTAGGAGCACCTGTGCAAGATCCGCATGCTGAAAGCCATCAGTGGGCAGCTGCAGGCGGAGAACTGTGATCTGTGCAACTTCTGCTGCTTTGTGGACGAGGACCGGCTGAAAGCCAAGCGCCTGGCCTACTACTGGCAGCTCTTTGGGCATCATGCGGCGCAAGCCCTGTGCGATGAGGTGGCTGGCTGCCTGTGCAAGCTGGCCGGCTTGGAAGAGCTGCTCCCTCCATTGAACCCCTTGCACCACTCTGGTGCAACAGTCAATGGGGTGAGCCAGAGAGGGAAAGAGAGAGAACTGGTAGAATCCCACCCTTGAATTGCTCCCTGCACCCACCTCCAGCGCCTCCTGCCATCTCTTAGCGCCCCCCTGCTGGCCCCCTTGCCTCTGAGCGCCCCCCTAAGGCATCCCACCAGGGGGCAGTACCGCCCACTTTGGGAACCACCGTTCTAGATGTTTGCTTCTCATCCAAAAAGCTTGTTCAGTTTCTTGGATGAGAAACAAAATGTCTTCAAAGAAAAACAAAGTCCAATTGCCTTTTGAAAAAAGCACCTTTGGAACAATCGTGACATGGATGATTGAGAATGTCCATTAGACATAAAGAGCCATGCTTGTGAACAATCAATTCATCTTTATTTTCTTTAATGTAAGGGAGATGATAATGTAAGGGAAATAGTTAAGGCAATTAATTGCCTTAACTATTTCTAGTGTCTAGCAAACTTTAGCCTTCATAATTCCTATTTCCAGAAACATAGTATTTTGATTTTGCACTCCCAATTGAGCAGAAAGGACAGTTGGAATATCTATTAGCTGCAATTTTTTTCTCTAAAAGTGATAGCAAATACATTCCTTCTATCATGAGATATCCCTAAATTTTGAAGACATATCTGTGACTGTTACAGCATTTCCTGTTTGTCTTCCCTAATTAAATTTCTGAGTGCCACTTTATTTATCAGCTGCATATATAGATGCAGATGAAGTTGATATTAAGATGTTCTTTTAATTTGCCTAGTTTCTGAAGTGTAGTTTCTTCCATTCTTTGACATTCAGGTTATATGACAAATTGAGCAACAAAAAGTTAGATTTAAAAATTATGTGCATTTATGGATTATTTCAGAGGAGATTTATTCAAGTGAGCAATATTTAATGATGAAAGACTACATGCATTATTTAGCTGAGTAGATTTGCTATATGAAATCTAAGTCTGCTGTGGAGAATCCTCTAACTGCAGAGTGACTTCAGGAAGCTGAGAAGAGAATTATTCTTCAGGTACAATTTAGCTAACAGAATGAGACAATTCAATATCTGGGGTTAATAGAGTTTAAAATGTTGTGATTGATTTGAAGCTAAAATAATATTGTCCACGATTCAGATTGAACTCTGTGTCAAAGATTGCTGAGCTCCTGCTACTTGTCAAAACAAAATTTTGAAAAGTTATCTTCCTGCTGCTAAAAGGTATTGTGTTAAGAACAATATCCATTTTTGTGTCTCTTTTACTTGCGGTTATAAGAGATTCATAGAATCTTTTAAATATTTGCAGAGATTTAGGAAATGCTTAAGAACGAGAGAGTTACAAGTTGGAGGTTTGTTTATTTTATTCATCTTATTTGTATAGCATAGTGACTCCCATAGTGTTGCACTAATTGTAGAACAGAAAAACAGAACCCTTAATACCTTCTTCATACTTAGAACACAATGCTTTGATAGTTTGTGTATATACCTTTTAGTAAGGAATTCCAATTCCTGTTCCTATGGCATCAAATACGAAATTGGGACAAAGAAGAATAGGTCATAGTGGATGTGAATAATATAAGGCTGTCTGCGTTTCAGTCTGGTTCTGATTTTCTTTTAATACATTGGACACAAATCCAGCCAGCTTTTCTCCCTGTTCTGTATTTCCATTGCTTGAATATAAAGTTGAATCCAGAAGGTTACTCAATCACAGAAAGAAGGCACGTCACTCTGTCATTGTAGGGTATCTGCTATTAATTAAGTATGTTTTTCCCTTAACTGTTTTTTTTTAACCTGGTTAGATTCCAATTCACAGCAAGATGGCACTAATCTCTTCTTTTAACTATAGTACTTGATCTGATTATCCTAGCAAATAATTGAAAGTGGTGAAATCAAATTCTTGAAAATGTGGTTATAGTAAAACATATGGGGTGTAAAAGTAATGATTAGATAAATTGATGGTCTACTACACTTTTTTTAAAAAAAAATCCTTACTTGTCTGGTTCCCTTTTGTCTATGGATTTTTATTGCACGCTAGGATTAAATTATTTTAAGCAGTTGTCTGTCAATGTGAGATGACAGTTTCAAATCCAGTCCTTTTCTCCTGAGAGCTGCTCGAATCGTCCAGATAGTGGGTGGAGCTTCAGTCTCTGCTGTTGTAGGCTGAGCTTAAGTTCTGAGGAACGCTCCTCCTTCCATCACGTGGCTCGCCACAGCGTTCCCCAATTTATGCTCAGCCCTCGTGCAGAGTAGGCAGTTTTGGATTGTGCTCTTGGCCATTTCTGGATAGCCCTATTTGATTCGTATTTCCTCTTCTCCAGGTTGTAATTTGATTCATTTAATTGTTTTCTGTTCTTAGCCCTGCACAGTTGGTTCTCTTAATTTCTAGAGGCCCCTGGGAGGCTCTCCCGGCCCCAGGGGGTGTCAGGGGGAAGGCTAGCAAACCTTACAAGCTGCCCCCCCACCTCTTCCCATTGCCTTACTGCCATTTTTTTTCATTTTCGATAGCTTTAAAACGCTCCGTTCTGCTCCATTTCCCCCCCTCCAAACTCCGTTTTCTGCCATTTTTTACTTCATTTGGTTCCTTTCTGTTTGTCCTTCCCCTGGGGACCTTAGATTGCCCCTGGGGAGTCATCTGGTCGCTGCAGCAGGGCCTCCTGTAAGTCCACGTTCAAGCAGCCGCCATTTTAGCACCACCTCGTGGCCGGGCACCATTTTGTTTCTCTCCTTATCCCTCCGATCGCTGCAGCGTGCATACTTAAAGCAGCAGGACCGACAGGCCTGCTCAGGAGCGTCTTACTTTCTAATTGAATTGTTCTGTTGGAGGCTTGATTTACCACCTCCCTTTGTTGGCTTCCCCTGCAGCCAGCCATAGCGGCCGCGGTTCCTTACTCACCACTTCCGCCCGGTTCCGCCTGGGTTGGCAGCCTGGTACAGGCCTGGCTTTGCCCTTAAGGCCTCTGTCGTGCCCTGGTCATCCTGATCAGTCATTCTAAAAAAAAAAAAAAGAAGGAGATCTTTAACAATTCAAGATCTATAAAAAATTAAGAGGCAGAGAGAGACGGCCTAATTGAATAACTTCACATAAATAAATAAATAAATAAATAAAACAAATAAATAATAAAAACACTAAGAAATAAGAACAAATAGGACAAACAGATTAATCATAAACGATTAATAAATGGGGGGAGGGCGTAAAAGACTTTCCCAGGGCTCCTGGCCTTTGTTGTAGGTCGACCCCTAGGTGCGCCAACCACCTCATATCTGATCCCTTATCCTCCTCAATTATCTAAAATGGCAGAAGGCAATCCATCAAGAGGCCCTTCTTTAAAGGCCAAAGCAAAAACTCACCACCTGCGCAGCCAGGTTAAGGAGTCCTCTAAAGCCTCCCAAAGGGACTCCCTAAGGTGACACAAGGCGCTAGGAAAAGAAATAGACAAATGCACCAGGCAGGCAGGCTCAGTGCCTCCAGCACCAGTCACTCCTTCTACCTCTGCGCTTTCCCCCCCTCCTGTAGCCTTTTCCTCCCTATCCAGGCACAGCTTGCCCTCCCAAGGGCACCAGGCCCCTGGAACACCAGCCAGGCGAACTCCAGAGGCTACGTTCACACCCACAGCCGCCGGCCTGCGCCAGGAGGAACCTCTCATTCAGGCGGTTCCGGAGCAGCTCAGAGCCTAGATGGAGATGGCGATCCGCCAAGGAATTGTGGAAGGACTCCAACAGATGGCTAGGCCGGGGTTGCCTCCGCAGGCCACCGATTCCGTAAGATCATTCCCACTCATTCCGGAACCATCTCATGGTCAGGTACCTCTTCAGGGGGAGGCTTCCCCCTCAGTCAGGGAGGACGAGGAGGAGGCGGAAGGGGACCTAGATTTGTGCAGGGAGGAGGAGGAGGAACAATTTGATCTGGGGTCCTTACAATACAACGAACCCCTTCCTGACTCAGAACCATCAGAGGCGGAGATGTCAGAGGACGAAGGGCTCACCCCCGACCAACCCGCCTTTGTAGGGCTCTTCAAGCCCCAGCTATTCAAATCCCTCCTCTACAAAGCCAGGAACATCTCAGGTCTAACTACTCAGAGCCCCTCTGATCCCACTCCTTGGGTTCCAGAAGGACTAGAGGACTCCATGTTTAAACAGCCTGTAGTGGAGGCCGAGGTCATCCCAACCTCCCCCCCATCTTCCTGGATCTGGTGTCCAAACAACTGGCCTCCTCAGCTGTCCCTCCGGCCCCTTCGGCCCATGACAAAAGGTTCTTCAACCTTGACCCAGAGCTCTCCAACCTCCTGAGCACCCCGGAAGTGGATGAGCCCATCATGAGCCTGGCCTCTTCCTCCACCCTCAGCGACCCCTTAGAGGCTCTGAGGCTGGAGGAGAAAGGTCAGAGCTGGCCTTACGGCGAGCTCACCAGTTGGATGCATGGGTGATTAGGGCGGCCACGGCTGCTTCCTTCTTCATCAAGTCATCCATTCGCTGGCTTCGCCAGCTTAAGCAACATGTCCCGACTTCCATCAGGATATAGCCAAGATTACGGCCGCGGCGGAGTTCGCAGCAGACGCCACCTTTCACTCGGTAAAATTCTCCTCCCGTGCCATTTCCTCCCACGTCTCGGCCCACCGCCTGCTCTGGCTAAGGCACTGGCAGGCGGATCTCAAGAATAAGGTGAAACTAGCCTCTGCCCCCCTCGCGGGAAATAAACTGTTCAGACCTTCCCTGGATCCTCTCCTAGTCGAAGGAAGGAACAAAAAGAAATTCCTCCCATCCCTCACTCGTAAGTCAGAACCAAGATCCCTCCCTTTTGGAGGGCCCCCTTTCGTCCCTATCCCCAAACCCCCTTCCCTCCCAGGTAACAAAGGCCTCCCCCCTTTGGCTCGGGACAGCCCCAGGACAGGTCTGACCCCTTTGACAGCTACAGGAGAAGTGGTAACTTCAAGAGGCCCTTTCGCGGCTCTGGTAGCAGGCCCTTCCGGCGCTCCAGATAAGCCACCTGACTCAATTCCCATCGGCGGGCGACTCAAAACCTTCTCCAGCCAGTGGGACTCTTCCACTTCGGACGCCTGGGTCAGGGAAATCGTCAGGTTTGGCCTTGCCCTCGAGTTCCTCTCCACACACCCCCTGATTTCTACATGATATGTCCCATCTCCAAGAACCACACCAAACGCAACCTCATGGATTCAGCAATCCAGCACCTACTTGACATACAGGCCATCCAACCCATTCCTCTGTCCCAAAGGGGACAAGGATTCTACTCACACTTATTTGTGGTTCTCAAACACTCAGGGGGATGGAGGGCAATTTTGGACTTAAAGCGGCTAAACCACCACCTTGTATACCGCAAATTCAAAATGAACACGCTGCAATCCACCCTCTTAGGAGTTAGACAGGGAGACTGGTTGTCATCCATTGACCTCTCTGAGGCATACTTACACATCCCAATCCGACCCTCCCACTCCAAATCTCTGCGTTTCAGCTATAATAACCGCCACTTCCAATACGTGGCCCTTCCATTTGGGTTGGCCTCTGCCCCCAGGACCTTTACCAAGGTCCTGGCCGCTCTTGACTGCCCACCTCAGAACCATCCCGGTGAGACTCCACTGTTACCTGGATGATATTCTCATCCTATCCTCCTTCAAGGAACAAGCCGTCAGGGATACCCAAATTACCCTTACCGCCCTCCAGGAACATGGGTTCCTCATCAATTGGAAGAAAAGCCAATTGGCTCCTTCCACTAGATTATCCCATCTGGGGACAATAATAGACACGGTCAAAAGGAGGGTATTCATCTCTCCGGAGAGAATACTCAGCATCCAACACTCAGTCAAACTCGTCAGACGACTTAAGAGGGTTTCCCTCCTCAAACTATCCAAGTTGCTAGGTAAAATGATCTCTTGTATCTCCGTTATTCCCTGGGTTCGTTTCCACTCCAGATCTCTCCAGTGGTTCTTGCTCCCATACCAAAGGGCCGGATCAAGCAACTCAAGGCGCAAGGTCAAGGTCTCGCCGAGGGTTCTCACCTCCCTCCTTTGGTGGAGCAGGGCGTCGATCAACAAGGGCTGTCTCCTCAAGGAGCCTCCAAGACTCACTGTCACCACAGATGCCAGTCTGTCCGGATGGGGCGCCCACCTACAGTCCCTTACAGTTCAGGGCAGATGGTCAGTGTCAGAAAGGCTGCGCAATATAAACTGGTTAGAGCTTCGCGCCATCCACCTGGCCCTCCGTAGTTTCCTCCCTCAGATACAGGGCTGCCACATTCTCATTCTCACCGACAACATAACAGCCAAAGCTCATGTCAACAGGCAGGGGGGCACTCAGTCATTAAGCCTAATGAGGGAGACCGAGTGCCTCTGTTGGTGGGCAGAGTCTCACCTCCTTTCACTCAGGGCCGACCACATTTCGGGTATCGACAACACACGAGCAGACTGGTTGAGCAGGGCCACCATAAACCCGTCGAAGTGGCGCCTCCATCCAGCCCTGTTCAGGGAGGCGACAGCAATATTTGGTCTGCCAGTAGTAGACCTGTTTGCCTCCCCCCTTAATACCCAACTTCCAAGGTTCGTTTCGAGATTCCCGTCTCTAGGGGCAGAGAACCACAATGCCCTCCAATGCCCGTGGCCCTCGGGCCTCCTTTACACCTTCCCCCCTCTGGCACTGGTGTCCAGAGTTCTTCAAAAGCTACTCCTTGAGAAGGCGGAATTGCTTCTTATAGCTCCTTATTGGCCCCATCGCCCTTGGTTCGCGGATCTCCGCAGCCTATCTGTAGCCCCTCCCTGGAGGATCCCAGCAGAAAGGATATCCCTGTCGCAAGGCCCCCTCCTTCACCCGGAACCCCAATGGCTCCAACTAGCTGTCTGGAGGTTGAGCGGGAACGTCTGAAGAGGGAAAATTTATCCACCGAAGTCATTGATACCATTTTAGCAGCCAGGCGTCCCTCCACCAGAAGGATTTATGATGCCACTTGGGTCATTTTCCGCAAATGGTGTGCCAATCTCCTCATTGACCCAACCGACCCATCTATTGCTCAAATTCTCGACTTTCTTCAAGAGGGTTTCAGCAAGGGACTGTTCCCCCAACACACTAAGGCATCAGGTGGCAGCTTTATCCACCGTCATTGCCTGCAAGGGGGTCAGCTCACTCTCTCATCATTCCCGCATCCGAGCATTTCTGAAAGTGGTCACAAACTTACGGCCACCGTCCCTTCACCGGTATCCGACCTGGGACCTCAACAGAGTCCTGACTTCTCTCACTAAGCCACCCTTCGAACCCTTAGGAGAGGTCTCTCTCCAGTTCCTATCCTACAAGGTAATGTTCTTGGTGGCTATCACATCAGCCTGCAGGATTTCAGAGATCGCTGCTCTGTCAGTCAGGAAGGATCTGTGTGTCTTCCATCCCGACCGGGTGGTCCTCCGACTTGAACCTTCCTTTCTACCCAAGATTAACTCGGTTTTCCACAGGGCTCAGGAACTTATCCTCCCCAATTTTTGTCCCAGGCCAACTCATGAAAGGGAGAGATTATGGCACACTTTAGACGTTAGACGGGCCTTGCGGATCTATATTAAATGTACTCAGACCTTCCGCAGATCCGAGGCCCTGTTTATATCCTTTCAACCAAAGTCACAAGGGCTCAAGGTACCCTCAACCACCATAGGCCGTTGGATAAGGGCGGCCATTTCCAAGGCCTACCAGGCCCTCCAAGTACCCAGGGGTATCATGGCTCACTCCACCAGGAATGCGGTAACTTCAGCCGCCTGGGCTACCCAGGCCCCAATACTCGACATTTGCTAGGCAGCAATGTGGGCCTCCCCGTCGCCCTTCATTAGACATTACAAAATTGACAGGTATGCCGCAGCGGAGGCTTCCTTTGGTAGAAGGGTCCTTCAGAGGGTAATCAGGGAACCCGAGGAGTCTATAGACCAGACGGTATCCCCCCCCCCCCCCGTAGGACAGGCCCCAGCTTTGGTATGTCCCACTATCTGGACGATCCGAGCAGCTCTCAGGAGAATGGGCATTGGTTCTTACCTGACACACTATTTCTATGAGAGCTGTGAGAATCGTCCAGCCCCTCCCTTTTCTTTCTTTCACCGTCTGATGGGGTCTTGTTTCAGCCAATGCACCTTAAGTCTAGTAAGAGGTGGGCATGAATGCCTGTTTTTTCCTCTTGTCTTTGCATAAACTGGGGAACGCTGTGGCGAGCCACGTGATGGAAGGAGGAGCGTTCCTCAGAAATTAAGCTCAGCCTACAACAGCAGAGACTGAAGCTCCACCCACTATCTGGACGATCCTCACAGCTCTCATAGAAATGGCGTGCCAGGTAAGAACCAACGCCCATTTCATCCTTTTCATTTCCTATGATTTAATGGACACTTTTCTCATTTTTCAGGCTTGGTTGTAGGTGTTCGTTGTAATTTTATTTCTTGTCTGGGAAACTCCCCTCTCAGTGTAATTTTCACACTATTGAAGGGCAAACCATTCTCATTTTTTGGCTCAGACATAAAAATATATTGGTTTTACTATTAAAATATTTTTCTATAGATTTAGGGATGTGAATATGAAATACGCATTATATACTACAGTACTTATATTTTTCCTACTCTTTAGGAACAACGATGGATAAAAGTGAGCTTGTACAGAAGGCCAAGTTGGCTGAGCAGGCAGAACGCTATGATGATATGGCTGCTGCCATGAAGGCTGTCACTGAGCAGGGTCATGAGCTGTCCAACGAAGAAAGGAACCTACTATCTGTTGCCTACAAAAATGTGGTTGGTGCTCGTCGTTCTTCTTGGCGTGTCATTTCCAGCATTGAACAGAAGACAGAACGGAACGAGAAAAAACAGCAGATGGGAAGAGAATATCGTGAGAAGATTGAGGCTGAGTTGCAGGACATATGCAATGATGTTCTGGTAAGAGTCTAGTAGCAGTCTGTATTCCAGCACTTTTTAAAGTATATTATTTCTAAAAAAATACTTGTAGTGCTGAGTCAGTAGTATAACCTTTATTCCTTACTCGATTTAGTACAGTCCAACATATAAAGAAAAGTTTGTAATTGGTTTACTGAAAGAAATCATTTAAGGCTTAGTGTAATGTGTAACTTATGCACACATGTACATTAAAAACAGATAGTTATATGCAGTTAATAAAATCTTTGGAGATTTCCACTTGATATTTGGCAGATAACCATTCAGAATGGCTTTAAATGACCTGTTTTTCCTTCAGGTAGTTTCATTTGTTTCATCTACTTAATGCCCTCTTCATGGTCAATTACCCACTCATAACATCTTGCAATGGAGAAAAAGCAAATTGATGGAGAAAACTGCTGCTATGATATTACTTTCTGTCCTTATATAAGAATTTTTGTGGGCTCTATATCCTCTCTTTCATTAGTTAGTAGGTAAGACAATGTGGCAAATGAAAAAGAGCATCTTATTTTAGATACAACTAGAAATTTGACTTTACCCAATTAAGAAATTTCACAAGAACCCAGGGATCAAGGGAATAGAGCTGAGGATTCTCACAGACCTCTAACTTGATCAAATGATACTTCCATCCTATTAGAAGTCTCCTTTTCCCTGAACTTTTCAACTTGGTTGTCTGTCTTCTCTGTGGACAGCCAGTCTTTGATTCCCTCAAGTGCCTCTAATTCATGCCATAAAAATATTTTTCATGAAAACAATAAACAAAAAATGAGTGGTATTTTAATTATTATTTTTTTGCAAACATAACAGAATAACAGAGTTGGAAGGGACATTGGAGGTCTTCTAATAGTCCAACCCCTTGCTCAAACAGAAAAAACTATACCATTTCAAATGGTTGTCCAATCTCTTCTTAAACACCACCAGTGTTAGAACACTCACAACTTTTGGAGACAAGTTGTTCCACTGATTAATTGTTCTAACTCAAGAAATTTCTCCTTAGTTCTAGGTTGCTTCTCCTTGATCTATAGTGTCTTGTCCTATCTTCAGGTGCTTTGTGGAATAGATTGACCCCCCTCCCTCTAGCATCCCCCTAGATATTGGGCACTGCTATCATGTCACTCCCTAGTCTGGCAAGTTTTGAATTTGTGGACCTCTGAGAAGGCCTTGGGAGAGTCAGACCACACATTAAGAAACACGGCTCTAGTTCATTCTCTCATATCTAAGTCATATTACTAAAAGTGGATATTAGCTGAGATATTAATGGTCTAGCCTTGTAAAATTCTGACAGGGTTATGCCCCCAAAAGAATGCTCTAGCTTAAAAACCAGGGAGTGTATATTCCAATTCTAAAGTTTGAGAGCCATTTCTTGTTGAATGATAGCATTACCTTCACATGCTGATTTTCAAAACTCACGGGCGCGTCCTCAAGAGTGTCCTCCAGTCTTATTGCTGGATTACAGCATAGTATCAAAGGTTATTCCTTGTTTTAATTGAAATTAGCTGTCATCATTTGCTATAGATTGAGTCACTGTTAGAAAAAGTATGACCCACAATGGATGTCCTGCTGCTGTAAAAGGCTACCAGACCAGAACCTTTGAATTCAGACTCATTGACAACCTCTGTATGTCCTTGAAACAAACAGTCCTTGGTTACAGAGTTTTCGTGCCATTAAGCCTGCTGTGTTATGCTTTTATCTATGGAATTCAGTCATGTTCCAGAAAGGGTCATGTCTAATTCTAGAAGTTGAAGTGCTATCAACTTTATTACTTTTAATTTTCCTCTAGCAGATACGTGCAAGGTGGCTATGTAGTATTATACACTATTTGTACATTGTTTGTCAAATTATTTTTAAAGAGCTAATGTGCTGCTTTTACTTGGACCTTACGAAGCAGTTAAAATATTGAATATACACATTTTGATTTTATTGTATGTAATAAGCTTTTATCCTAGAGACTTCTTTATATTGTGATTTTATATTGTTGTGGTACATTATTTGCTGATTTTTGGTGTATGCACTGCACACAGAAGTTACTATAAGTATTTATACTTCTTTTGAATTCTCCTTTGGTTAAACAATCCTGCAAATAATAGTTCCTCCCATTAGCTAGGTCTTAAGAGTCTTCTACTATTTAGGATTACTTTCGTATATTCCACTGTTGGCTGATGTCCTTTTTGTAGGAGGGATAGGAGACCAGATATTTTCCCAGATTGCCAGCAGTCTATTCTGCAGCTTTGCTCTTGTTTATATTTTATTTTCCCTCTAAAGAGTGAACTTTTATGAACCTTAGCTAATGGCCCTTAAAGTGAGTTGGGCTGGTTAGCAAAATGATTAGATTAATCTAATGTGGGATAACTTCTCTTCACGGTACATTTACATGAATGTCATTTTACTTATATTCCATTTCTGATAAGTCCGTAAAAACTGCTAGTTGTGCTTACTATGGTAGGTTACTCTAAATTTTACTAGCAGATAGTGAAACAATTTATATGGCTCTCTTTTCTCTAGTTAACTTTGAATTTGAACCATTAGTCTCAGTGTAGTGACAGTTGCTTTGAATTTCCTGTTTATTAATTATGCTCACTATTTTTTTCCCTTTGTTAGATATGTTTGCTCATTATTTTCTGGGGGGATAGGTTTTATATGTATGGATCCATTCATTAATAAGCAGGACTTGAATGTCCATATTTTTTATTTAGTGTGTATATTTACTTTGCATAGGTCTAGCTTGTGTTGAGGACATTGTTAGTCATTCTTAAACAAAACATCAAAATTATTTGCTAAATTCATCTCAGTAAATAATTATAAATTGAAGAAATAGCATTCTTAATTGTATGGCTAATTTGTTTTTCAGGAACTCTTAGATAAGTACCTTATTGTTAATGCCACACAACCAGAAAGTAAAGTCTTCTATTTGAAAATGAAAGGCGATTACTACAGATACCTTTCAGAGGTGGCATCTGGTGACAACAAGCAAAGTAAGTGACATATCTTATATGGTAGGGTATCTTTTATAATGTTTTACAGAAAGTATAGATAACATTTTAAAGGTTTGTTCCAATATTTCTAATTACAAATTGACTCAGGATTGTCAAAATATAGGGAAGAAGTGACTTTCATTGCGTTTATGTCCTCCCAAGTTAACCAGTGCTCCCAGTGCAAGGAGAATTGAGATTTGACCACAAGAGAAAATGTGAATGTTCTACTTCATTCTAATTCAAATGTTAAAAAATGCGTGGGAAGCAGAAAGCATGAGTCACTTGTTGTTCTTGTTCTCCACATCTTAACCCTGTAAAGGCACAGATGTATGGAATGGAATGTGTTTGCTGAATGCATTTATAGAAATCTAATTTTTTTATATACCTTAAAATCTCGGAATGAAGTGGGTTGTGCATATGTTAGTTTAACGTGTGAGGATTTCTTTTCACTTAGTTATTGATATTTTACTGCATTACCCTTTCATTCTGGAACTGGGACTGGATTCCAGCAGTGCTGTTCCAGATATTCCAGCTGAAGATAGGCAGAAATTTAGGTTAATTCCCCTCATCTTTCTCCACACCATTTTTTATACCATTGTGAAAGGATCTGTTAGGCAGCTATAGTCCTTGATAGTTCAGTAATTGTCTGAAGTTATGACAGCATTGAATGAATGGGAGTTATAACTGGTTCTTGAAGCTGCAGCCATCCAACACCTCTTGTGGTCATGTGATCACAATCTGGATACATGACAACCTGTTTGTCTTTACAATCAGTTGCCAAGCACCCCACAATCACTATTTGCAATCTTTCCTGCCAGCTTCCCCAAAAAGTCAAAGGAGAAGCCAGCAGGGAAGATTGCAAGTCACTGGAGTAAATCTCCCCCACCATGTACCTTCCCCCCAGCTCATCTGCACTTGCATGGCATCTTGCTCATCCTCCCTGACCCACACAGTGCCTCTTGCACATCCTTGATGCTCCCCCATATCTCCACCTGCTTAGTCCTTCCCCTACCTGGCACCAGCCACCTACCTGCTTGTGGACCCAGGGGTTGTGACTTCTTGATGACTTTGTGACCATTGACTGATTGTGGGAAAGCACAATCACCTGAGAACTGCGAGATTCTGTTAATGACAGCAACTGGTACTGCAGTGATTTCTATCACTAAGCAAATGGGCTGCAATTTATGAGCACATTAGTGACAGAAATTCTGGTCCCAGTTGCCATTGTGGGTTTAGGATTGCCTGTCTATACAAATAGCGTACAGTCTCTCGATATTTTTCTATTTTCCAATTTTAAAAACTCTTTGCAAATCTGCACGTATAAAATCAAATATAATCTTTGGGTATTCTCATATTGATCGATACTTTTACTACAGTATTTTTTAAAATAGATTTTAAGCTTTTGATGACAAAATTGGAATTTTTTAAATTCTCAGATCATATTGTAGAAAGAATAATTTGTTTAGGTCATGTTAATTGAGACTTCCAAGTCCTCAGATTTTAAAATTGAGCAAACGTTTATTCACTTGTCACGAGTTATGCCTTGCTTGCTCTCTCCAAACCAAAATCTTCATTATCTCTTCCTTAGAACATTTAATGCCAGTGGAATTTAACAGGTCTCCTAAACTAGTTTCTCTAATCCCACAATCACCATTCCTTTGCTGCCTACTAGAACAAACAATTTTTCCATAAAATAGAAACTGCTGCAAGACTTTACTTGATGAAGGCTACAGCCCTGTGATGTGCTTTGTAATGTGCTTTAACACACTGATACAAGCCCCATCTATTTTTAATTCCCTTACCAGCTATTTGAAGAATAACAACTTTTTCAGAGTTTCCCAACCTTTCTGGCTTTGCAGACTGGCAGGGAGAGAAGATGGTTCCACATGAACAGTGAGCAAGCGTGCACACACAGCTCCAAATGGAGCCCACGTGCTCGCTTGCCACTTAACGCGGCCCAGTTCTGAACAGCTCCAGGCCCAAAGAATAGGCACAGATGTTATGATTCTCATCATTAAAGCCTACAGAAAGATTGGTGACACAAGTAGCAATTCTGCTGCAGCTCTGTGCAGTGAAAGTGCAAGTAGTTCTCGACTTATAATCACAACTGGGACCAGAAATTCCATTGCTAAGTAAAGCATTTGTTAAGTGAGTCATGTCTGGTTTTATTTATTTTTTGCCACAATGGTTAAGCAAATAACGACGTTTGCTAAGCAAATCAAGCTTCTGGATTTTGCTTTGTTAGAGGCTGTCTGGGAAGGTTGCAAATGGTTATCACATCACCCAGGAATGCTGCAACCTTTGTAAATACGTGCATTTTGATTACTTGAATGCAATAATTACTTGATTACTTGAACAGCCATATATGTGTGAGGGCCAGTTGTAAGTCACTTTTTCAGTGCTGTAACTTCAAATGGTTTCTAAACAAATGGTTATAAGTCACTTGATGTGGTGAAATGAGAAGAAAGGAGCAGAGTACTTATTGTCAGCAGCAACTCACCAAAATAATTCCAGCTGAGACCCAGGGCATACCTGCAGAGATAGGGCCAAAAGATGAAGCTCCAATCCCAAGGAAATCCCTTCCATCCTTCTGTGGTAGTGGCCTCCAGGCCTACAATTTCAGTCTGTGTGCCTGTGGGGAATTGTATTTGAATGTAATGCTACTGTTCCCTTTAATTTGTGGCCTAATTTTATATTAAAATCTCACTGTGGCTGTGTATTTTGCATCTGTTAACAGAGCAGGTGACAACACCTGGCTGAACATAGCTAAGCTTAGCAGTTAGGCAAGTTGGGCCCGCTAATACTTGGATGGGAATCTTAAAGTACTCTTTCCCAGGAACATTTATTTTTGGATTTACTAAAAATATAACAAACAAATTTGTTTGCTTTTCTGTACTAAAATAATTGTGAAAGAACATTCAGTTTAATTGCTCAAGAGTTTCATTATTTGTTTCTTACTTGATTGCTCAATGAAGAGAAATTAAAAATATACTTATCTTTCTTCATAGCAACAGTAGGAAATTCTCAACAGGCATATCAGGAAGCATTTGAAATCAGCAAGAAGGAGATGCAGCCAACACATCCTATTCGGCTTGGTCTGGCACTTAATTTTTCTGTGTTCTACTATGAAATATTAAACTCACCTGAGAAAGCCTGTAGTCTGGCAAAGACAGTAAGGACTTAATTTTATTGAAAACTAGTGAATGGGGAAGGGTAGGAAATGCACATTAAGGGAAACATAAGTTTAGGTTAAATTAATACTTGAGAATTATTATCCTCTAATGTATTTGATGAAACATTATTAAACCAAAATAGCTAGCTGGATACTGGAAATAATCTCTAGACAATAATAACTTAAAATCTGCATACTTTTAAATTCTACAGCTTTCCAATGTCAGTGGGAAAAACCAAGGTATGACTTTAATTTAGATCCAGTTACATAATCTACAATTTAGGTTTATATCCTACTCAACACTAATTCTAAACATATGGATTGAAAACATACCTTTACTTTTTGTTTTGTTTTTAGCTATTGTAATAGAGGAACAGACATATTTAACCAAAACAGGCAGTGCATATCAGAAGTGCATGCCCTGACCTATTCTAGAGCCTTTGGGAGTGGGGAATTTTCTGATTGTTTAAACTTACAAGGTTGAGACTGTCTGAACTGGGAATGGTCAGTTCTATTTTAGAGAGAAAGTGCTGCAGCAGAGAAGGTGTGTGTTGTTGTTTTTTACATTCCAAGGACGCACAGTGTGCCTATTGTGTCAGATCTTACAGAAAGGCATAAATGAGAAAGAAGTGTTCTTTCTGATAGCCAAGCCCATTACTATAAAGGGCTTTGTAAGACATAGCAATAGCACTTAGACTTACATACTGCTTCACAGTGCTTTACAGCCCTTTCTAAGCAGTTTACAGAGTCAGCCTATTGCCCCCAACAGTCTGGGTCCTCATTTTACCCACTTCAGAATGATGGAAGGCTGAGTCATCCTTGAGCCTGATGAGATTTGAACTGCCAAATTGCAGGCAGCCGGCAGGCAGCAGATGTAGCCTGCAGTACTGCACTCTAAACCACTGCACCACCATGGCTCATATATTGTTATGGCTCATATAACTGTTATGGGCATATTAAAGTAGTCCATAACAATTTGTACCACTTTTCATGGACTAGCTGAATCTTTCAAGTGGTTTTTTAGGACAGTCCCAAGTAGAACGCATTGAAATTATACACAAAGTGACCCATGCATGCATGGCTATGAAGGGGAGATTCCTCCAGGAAAGGGTACGTTTGGTATACCAGAGGAATCTGTGAAAGCCTTTCTCACCACAGCTGCCACTTGCTCTTCAAGCAGGAGCTGTGAGTCCAGAAGGGACTTACATATCACGGACTGGTTCTGTTGGGGAAATGCTATCCTATTCATAACAAATAATGCAGAATTCTGGTGTGAGGAAATCATATACACATAGCCATTCAGCTTGTCAGGGCTGAGTTTAAACTTGTACCTCTTCATTCAACCCATGCAGCCTCTAGTTCAGGGATGGGCAAACTTTTTGGCTCGGGGGCCGCATTGACTTTTAAAATTTGACAGACGGGCCAGGTCAGCACAAGATTTTTTGGGAATCACCCCCCCTCTTCTCCTCCTTCCCCTCCCCTCGGAGGCCCCCTGAGTCAGGAGTTGCTACCGCTGGCACGGCTCCATTCCCGCGTTGCCTCGGGAAGGGAAAGGCAAAAAGGAAGAGCCGTGGCGGTGCTTTGCAACGGCAGCCGCGGCACCAGAGGCTCAGGCTCAGCGGCTGCTGGTTTTGCCTTTTCCTTCCCAAGGCAATGCAGGACTGGAGCCGCACGGAGCTGCGCCGGCGGTAGCAACTCCTGACAGCCCCAGTCGGACACCTGAGCGGAGCCCAGGCGGAACTGCCTGTTGCTGCTGCCGGAGCACCACCAGGTCGCCTCCTCCAAGCAGCCCGCTCGCCAGGCTTCCCCTCCGCCGCGCGGCTTGGGGCCAGGCACAAGCGCCCACGAGTTAAAAGGAAGCCAAAAGTTGCTGGGAAGTTGCTCGGGTTTCCGGGGCTTCCAGGCTTAAATTTTGCACAGGCAAAGTTTGCAGGCGGGAGCGTCTTCCCGCCGAAGAGCAGGAAGGGTTCCGCCTGGTAGGCGGACTGCTTGGAGGAGGCAACCTGGCGGTGCTCCGGGTTTCCCCTCCGCCATGCGGCTCGGGGCCAGGCGTAAGCGCCTGTGAGGAAAAAGGAAGCCGCAAGTTGCTGGGAAGTTGCTCAGGTGCTGGGAACAGGCTTTTAAAATGCCGCCCAAGCAGGACCACCGAGCCGGGAAATGGGGCACCAAGGCAGGGCAAGGCTCCACCAGCAGCGGCCTAGCTTTAGGTGGCTCCAAGCAGCCCGCCCGCCGGGCGGAACCCTTCCTGCTCCTCGGCCGGAAGACGCTCCTGCCTGCAAACTTTGCCTTTGCAAAGTTTAAGCCTGGAAGCCAGGAAGAAAAGGGGGATCGGCGGGGACTCACCTTTGGAGAGGTCGCACTCGAAGGTGATTTCGAACTCCCAGCCGAGGCCTTTGCAAAGTTCTTCTTTTCTTTCCTACACCGAGAACGCTCTGCACTGTTTTTCAGTTTTGGGGGCCACGCGATGCAGGGCAATACGCCACGCCCAGCGATTTTTTTTTCAGGGGCGGGCTGGATTGGACAGACCAATGGGCGGATGTGGCCCACGGGCCATAATTTTCCCACCCCTGCTCTAGTTGCTGGGATAAAACCTAGGCAGCATTATCGATAATCCTGGCTCAAGCTATACCTGAGCCCATATCAATGGATAACCTCACCGAGCAGTTTCATGTAGATGTTAAGCAGGGTAGATAAGAGTATTCAGCTCTGAAGCACCCTGAAATCAAGGTCTTTGAGCTGGCTCTCTCCTCAGCTGTCAGCATTGACTGGAATTGGCCATGGAGAAAGGAGAACCACCTCAATCTGCACCTAACTCTGTCACACCAAAGCAGCATCTTAGATCCACCATTGCTAACCCCTCAATGGAGTTCAACAGCTTAGGCAGGGAGATGGTGCAGAAAAGCCATTGTATCATCAATAAATCCAGCTGCTTCCCAGAGCCCAATTTCAACCTTGTAAGTAGTAGTCCCTATTTAGCTAGCTGTACTTAGACTGTGGAATTCTGGGAGTTGAAGTCCGCCAGGCTTCCAGGAGCCAAGGTTGGAGACCCCTGCTTTAAAGTGAATCGTGTTTCTTAGTTGGAAATGGCAGGAAAAAAACAAGTCAAATAATACCTGAATTTGTTTTAGGCATTTGATGAAGCAATAGCTGAACTGGACACACTGAATGAAGAATCTTACAAAGATAGCACCCTGATTATGCAGTTACTTAGAGACAATCTTACTGTAAGTATCTTTGGAAAAAGTGACTATGCCAGAATTTCCATGGAATTTCATATTTTTAACATTGTTTCTAAATATGCAGTCAGTTATTATTTATGGGTAATTGGAATCCTGTGGAAAACATTATCTTTGGAAATACTACAAGGCAGCAGTCCCAACTTTTCTGGCTCTGCAGACCAGCAGTGGCTGTAGAGGGTGGGGAGTTAGAGGGGATGGTTTCACGCATACCGCTTGTGCAGATGCAGCTTTGCACACTCGCTCGCCACTTGTGTGGCCCAGTTCCCAATGGGGCCACAGAGTGGGGCTCGGGGACCCCAACTATAAGAGATAACAAAAAGCTTTATACAGCAAGCATATCTATATTAGAAAAGTTAATAAATGACTTTTCCAATCTGCTAACATATCTTTGTTTTCTATTGATAGACATTATATACTCATTTCTTTAACTGCCTATATTCTCTAGTCTGTAATTCTTTGTTAACTGTTTCTCTTCAGTGCTATGCTGAAGCCAATATAAAAACTAATATAAAATAGACTGCCCGGTCGGTACTTTCTAGACCAGTGGAATTAATTGCATGTTTTATCATAAACATTCTTGTGTATTCTTGCAGCTATGGACATCGGAAAACCAGGGAGATGAAGGCGAAGCTGGAGAAGGTGAAAACTAAGTCTGTCGTGCTTCACTATGTGTTCAATGTCACTGTATCCTACACATTATATTCCTTTGTGCGGCAAGCAAAAAGAATAGTACATCGACTTCACAACCTCAACGTAGCAAACTGTCTGTGGGGTAAAAAAAAATTGGTTGGTGTTCTGTGTATGTCAAATGGAAATCAGTTGAACAATGGCATTCTGAACCTTTCCTATTATGAACACTTGCAGTTATGATTACCGTGTTTATATTTTTTTAACTGAACACTGTGATTATGGGTTTTGCGATTGCAGTTGACTTTACAAAACTCAGACGATGAAAGAATAGATACAAATCATGTAATTCCTTGGAAGGATAATAATCTGATATCAAAGTTGCTGAAGTACAATTCTGCTGTAAAGTTGTATAGAAAATTATAGAGATTATATTGTGATACTGCAACATGGAAGGGGAACAATCTACTGTGTGGTATTCCAGTTCAGAAGCTCACTTCTGTGAATTGAATAGGCATGTTCTTTCTGACATTTCTTTTTTTTGTTTTGTTTTGTTTTTAAATAATGATGCTGGACACACTGCTTTTTAGCCAAGTGCTCATGTGGTTTTAATTTTTTTCCCTTAAATTTCATTTAAAGCCAAGGGGAAATGAAAATCTTAACTAGCAAATGCTTAATGGTGGCAGAAAATTGTGGCCTTGCCTCTGGGCAGGTAGTCCACTGCTCTTGCCACTGGCAACATCATCTTGGTCAGTAATGTATTATACATTTACCTTGTAGGCTAGTGGATTAACAAAATTTGGATTTGACTTTTATGGCTTTATTAGCTGTAGAATAGTTGCATGAAATAATAATCTTTTTCCAGTTTTAAAAAGTTAAATATTAATTTCTTCCAGGAAAGAAACCTATATCTTTAAATATCTGAGTTCTTGGTACAAATTGTGTCTCTCCTGATGTAATTTAAATTAGAAACTCACTGTAATTGGGTTTGATTTCTGGTAATGGTAGAAAGTAAAATATACTGGAGGACAGGTCTCACTTAGATGTAGATGGCCTATTGCTGCTATAGTTTTTGCCACTCCTGATTCAAAACAAATATCAGGCTCATGTATAACGTTTTCCTTAACTTTCTTAGTAATATAAATCATAATGTTGAATTATATACAAATTTGTCCAAGCAAAGATTGGAATTCAGTAGTAGGTTGCATGAATAATGCAGTGAAAGATTAGGCTCTTTCTCTTATTGGTCTTTTCAATATAGTTTCTCTGCTTGTGACATTCCACTTGGCTTATAGAATCCATCTGTCTGTTCAACTGTTTGCTGAAAAGAAAATTCATGCACTGACTTAAAAATTCCTTTCTACTAGCTGAACAAATTGTGCAGTTTTACTTGGCGCTTGATAAATGCAGTAGTGAATGTGAAACCGAGCCTGTCTGTATATCTGGTAGCTCTTTTTGCATTGTTTCTACTGACCAGTATTTTGCCTAAAGTTTGCTTCTGTGATGGTTGTATTAACTAGCACACATGTGGTTGTGAGAATAGTATAGCAAAAAGAAATACCTGGTTATTGATGTACTAGATTTGTGTATGTCTTTCAAACAGTTCTAGTTTCACCCTACACAATCAGGAAAAGTGTAAAACGATTTAAAAATAAAAAAAAATATCAGTTTGTAGTTTCTCTTTTTTTATGTTATCTGAATCACTTGATAAAATTATGGCTACATTCAAAATGACGGAATGGCTATGTTATTTTGGGACCCTAACAATACTGATTGTATTAGATTATATGCAATTGATGTAATTAATGTATCGGTGATGTCTATGAACTGATTTTTCTATTGGTCTAAAATGATTTAAACTTATTACTATTTCTTTGTGAGCAAAATGCTGAAATTTGGTTTTCTACATGGAATAAAATTGTACTTTATAACATGATAGCATATACTATACTGTCCAATTTTCCCAAAAACATCACCAGTACTTCATAAATGGTATAAAACTAAGGTACATTATAGTCTACATTTTTTTAAAGGAGTTAAAAAGAAAATTGCATAGTAAGAAAAGTTAATCTTGTAAAACTTCGTTTCAGAACAAATTACCCTTTGGTATAAATATTGGATCTAATAAAATGGAATGTTTACTTTGAGTACTTGTTTTAATCTGGACACAACTAAAAATATTTCTTGAATGTCTTGCAATAAAGTATCTTAAGTATCTTAAATCCAGTTTTCACATTTTGTAAAATCTATGTGGCAACAGCCCAAAGACAGATCATGAGGAAAAAATGTGTATCTCTGGAGTTACAGCTGTTCTGACAATACCTAACACCAAAGTGTTTATTTTCCAGCACAGATTGGTTTCTCACAAATAATGGGTAACATCTATGAACTGACACTGACATTCACAAATAGAGGAATGGGTTATGGTACGCTAATTTGATGGGGAGGGGGTCAGAAGTGACCCGGTATACTGCAGTAATCTAGATAAGACGATAATTAAATCTACAGGAATTAGCTCAGTGTTTCTGTAAACACATACGTTCTGTGGCACTTTCATTGAGAAATCTATTTTGCATAGATTTCTTTGCATCTGTAGTTTTGCATTTCCTGTAAATGCAGAAAGAAACCTTTTGGAATGCTTTTAAATTATTTTAACCTTCAATTTAGATTGGTCCTCAGATTCTTTCTGAAATGAACTATGAACTCATTTGCTCAAAAGCTACATTTATTCCAAAAATAAGGTTTTTTATTTTATAACTGATTCAGAGGTACAGAGATTGTAGAACAGATTTTCAGACTGGTCTGAGAGTCCCAAAGGCAATTTCAAAGTGGGCCATGGTGATATGTTCCTTTTGGTTTAAATTGTTGAGGCAAAGCAGAAGCAAATTTTGACAGCTCTTCCAGACTGCCTGAGCTGACTGCAATACTAATATTTTTGAAAACTGCAATAAAAACTGGCCCAATGTGGACCATGGTGAAATCAGTTTTCTTTGTAAGGGATATTCTTGTGATGTAGTATGTAGTAGTCCATACTATTACAGAGTATTGAGAAAGCCTGGTTTCTGGACTACACAGTGATTAAGTGTCTTTAGATATGTCTCTTAAGATAAACCTTAGCAATAGATGAACTATGCCATTTTACATTTCATTCAGACTCAGCAATCGTATTTTGAGGGGTATGTCACACATCCCAAGCATTGGGGTCCTAGCAAGCCACAATAAAGTCATGATGTCATATATACCGTATGTATAATGATATACAATGCAAATATCAAAGTCACTTCATTTATGTCATGATGCATGTATCATCCCACCCCATTTTCCACACATTAATGCCTGCGAGATTTTCTTTATGAGTTTGTTCAGTGAGAGTGAAGTTCTAGCCTCCTAGAATGTTGGGAGTTTTACATTTTAGAACAGTAAGTTGGAAAATGGCTTGATCGTCCTATAACAACCTGCATATCTCATATATACAGTACATGGAGAATGTTTATTTTTTGCTGAAAACACTATATCAAAGATATTACATCTATTGTAATCAACTGGAGAGGCAAGAAAGATATAGTCTAGCAACCGCAGTTGGGACCTGCAGTTCTGTGTTAAGTCACTAAATGGGAAATCACATGACTGACTGCTTTCCTTTTCCCCACTTCCCCATTCATTGCATAGCGCTCTTATAGTTGGCAATGCCAGCTTATTGTTTTCTATGTGTATTCCCCATTGTGTGCCGACTAACCCTCTTGTAATCCCTTTATCTGAACAGGGAAATAGTAAGATTTACCTATAATGTATACACAATGAAATGCCACTCTGGTATCTTATAAATATTGCTGGCGCTTCCATAGAGATTCTATTCAACGTAATTTTCTTGTAAAGTTTAGCATATACAGTATATGGGTGTAAGTAGTTTTCAAAAATGGGTTCCGAAATACTTACGTTTCATGGGAAAATAGGTTCAAAAATGAATTGCCTTGGATCTAGAATATTTCATCACATGAATTCCTTACAAGAAGGATCTGGTATTTTTCTGTCCTCTCTTATTCCTAGAATATAGGAATATCAGTCTAGCCTAGCCCTCAAATAACAGAATTTTAAAAAATTCAGTGTTATCATAAGCAGCATTGGCTGTAGTCAAAACGATATGCTTGAGAATGGTTTTCACGATAGACTGAACTAAAGCTAACCCAAAGGATGGAATTTAACATATCAGACAAAATGTGGCTTGTTAGGCTTACACCCTACCATTCCCTCTTGGGGTTCAAGGTAGCATGTGTTAGCATTTCCTCCTCTTAACAAAGCCCCACTCTGGGAGGTCTCAGTGAGATCAAGTACCCCAAATCACCCAGTGAATTTCTATGGTTGAAAAGGAACTTGACCTTGAATTTCTGAGGTCCAACTACAATTCCTTAACCCCAACACTACAAACATCCTTGGAGGAGTATCAAGACATTCCAGATGGCAACCACTGCCAACACCCTGCTTTTTTTTTCTTATGTGCACTGTACAATGCCATGTACATAAAAGAAAGGAGCATGGCTTTAAATGCTCAGTCACAGCTGCTATTGTGACATTTTAAAAATCCCCATCCCTGAACACTTCTTAAAACACTTGGTGAACCCAAACGGTATACAAGTAGTCCTCCACTTAACAACACTTCCATTTAGAGACCAAAGTTACGATGACATTTTAAAAAGTGACATGACTGTTTTTCACACGACCGTTGCAGCATCCCGGGACGCTTGGTTAATTGACTCACTTTTATGACCATGGCAGTGTCCTGGGGTCATGTGATCCCCTTTTGTGACCTCCTGACAAGCAAGGTCAATGGGAAAGCTAGATTCATTCAACAACCATGTTACTAATTTAACCACTGCAGGGATTCATTGAACAACTATGGCAAGAAAAGTCATACAACAGGGCAAAATTCACTTAAAAGTCTCAGCAACAAAAATTGTGGTCATAAGTCAAGGACTACCTGCACTCAGGTATTAATAGCTCATTATTTAAGCAATTGGTTTAAACCACAGATAAAAGTGTGGGTCTTGGAGCTTCTTGTAAGAAGACATTAAGCTAGAGCAGGGGTCCCCAAACTTAGCAACTTTAAGACTTGTGGACTTCAACTCCCAGAATTATCCAGCCAGCATAGCTGGCTGGATAATTCTGGGAGTTGAAGTCCACAAGTCTTAAAGTTGCCAAGTTTGGAGACCTCTGTGCTGCTGAGAAGAACAAGCTTTTGGTCTGCTCCAGTAAGATTCATTGGAGACGAGAAGTAGCTTGTTTAGGACGTTGGAAACAGGAACTGTCTGGTGGTCACACCTGCTGCTCTGTGAGTGGAAGGGGCGGGGCTATGGGATTCTGAATACTTTATCCACATAAGAGAGCACCTGTACAAGAGGAGAGAGCTTTTTGCTGGTTGTTTTCCATAGCTGTAAATGAGTGTTTGATGGAGAGAGGGTGGGTTCAGGAATTTGAGCCCCTGCATATGGGTTGAGCCCCAGCAACCCATTTTGTTGGAAGGGGAAACTAATTTTCACAGGTAAATTGGACAGAGGCACTATGGGCAAGTGAACAGTGGTACTATTTAACTCAAAGGGGTATTGTATTGAATAGACCAAATCCACTTGAGCCCTTCTCTCCTGCAATGGACTAGTTTCTTATGACTGCCTTGTAGCCAGTAGTTGAGCTTGTATAAAATGCTTATCTGTAATTAAGTTAACCATGGTTTATTCAACTAAGCTACATTTTGGGAACACATAACCTAAGAACTATATGCTAACTGCATAGGTTGAGTTTAAGCAACATGTTGTTTTAAAATGTGATAGGCTGATATGTTTTCCAGAGTGTGGTGCCTGCACAGCTGCTTAATATCTCTCCTCAACTGCACAAGCCAGCTGTGTGACTTTGGCTCAGTCCATCCCATTATTCAGGCTAAGTGAGGTGTTGTGAAGATACGTTTTAGGGGCAAGGAGGACACAGAATTTGATCAGAAGAAATCAGGTAAGGAGTAAACATTGGTCCTAAGGCACACACTTGCTTTTTTTTAATTTATGTTCATTATTGAAAAATGGTTGTGGTAGCTGTTTTCATCTACTGAAAATGTGTATATGCTTTTCTTAGGTAGAGATGCCAGCAGCAAAGTGCCTGACCTCCATGTCTTTGAAATTGAAATAATTCTAAATGTGGAAATAATTAGAAGAGCTATGACCTTTTTTCTCAATCTTTCTGAGCTGTAATGAAACAGATGTGATTGGGAGAGGCTTTCTTCAAACTCATAGCTTCCAACTGTGCTGAGATTACAATTCCCAGCATTGTCTGTCAACTTTTGGCTATATTGGGCTGAGAATTTGTAAGATTGAAAATAACCAAATTGAGAAAGACTAACCTATGATATTGATGTAACTGGTATAATTGTATAGGTAATGAACTGAAACAAACCTTCATTTTGTTGAATTCCTTCTGAATTAATTACCCAGAAATGGTGGCCATTTTAAAAATAGTTTTGCATTAAATCAAACATCTTGGCAAATTTCCACAACTGGGTTTTCTTTAGATATTTTGTTACCAGTTTCAACCTAACCTGACCACTTGAAGGTTGTTAATGGAAATTATGAAAGATAATTAAAAATTATTACTAATGTAAAATATTAGTTTATCTACTGAGACATTTGAGAATTTTTTTAAAATGTAAACTCATTTTTACAGAATTCATAATCCAGGGTGCTCTCACAATTTTCCTAGGAAGATTAAAGACTGTTGTAGTTCTCTTTTGATGTAGTTTTCAACAATTAGGAAAATAACTGGTACAGCATTGAATCCTCTAATATTAAAGAAGCATGGCATTAGTACATTGGCCAATCTTTCTCTTAAAACTCTTGACTAGTTGTACTATATAAAAGCACAGAAAAAAAGCTGTGGGAAGAATTAAATATAAGTTTGTACTTTCTCATCTTTATTTTTTAGAGGAACAAGGAATGATATGTAAGTGTAGGTTTTTTAGTTACATAATGTTCTTTTCTGCAAATCAACACTCAATAAAATAATTATTTGCATTATGTAGAGGAAGCTAAAATGGATCCTACAGAGAAGAAAATATGAGAAAGAAGTTAAACCTCCCCTTTTAGAACATTAAACTTGAGATTAGGAGTGAATATCCTGTAGAGAAAGTGAAACTTCACCAGAGTCCTTATCTCATGATTCTTGTCTACTGTCAAAGTTTATATAACATGCTTCATATGTTATTTCTCCCATATATGCATATGCACTAGTCTGGGAAGCCATTGTAAGACTCAAAAGGGTTTGGAACTCAGTTTGGAAAAGACCTACTTTCTTCTTCCAGTATAAATTTGGCAGAAAAACAAATCTGGTCACGTTGCCAACTTCAAAAGCCGATACAAAAATTTATGCCACCAGATAAAGACTGAATGCATCAATTATCACATTAAACAAGAGGAAAACCTTCTACACACCAATTCCACCCGCGCTTTCTACAGTTTTGTAAACAACAAACTAAAAGACTCAAGGTCCATCCCACCCCTGAAAGTACCTAATGATAAAGACTGCAACGAGGACACCATTAAAGCCAACTTCTTTAACACATTCTTTGGCTCAGTATTTGTAAACAGCAATGGATCATGCCCAGTATTTCCTAGTCGAAACACAGACAACTACAGTGATCTAATACATATCGATTTTACAGAAGACAATGTTGAAAAAACACTATGCAATCTAAAACCATCTCTATCTATTGGACTGGATGGAATATGTGCCTACTTCTTAAAAAAGCTATCCACTGGCATAGCCGAACATCTAAGCATAATCTTTGAAAAATCCTTCAAGACCAGCTCCTTGCCAAAACTATGGTCACAAGCCACGGTCATCTCCATCTTCAAAAAGGGAGACCCCAGCCTAGTTGAAAATTACAGACCAATCTCTTTATGCTGCGTCACCTGTAAAGTCATGGAATCAATTATTAACCAATCCATCATCCTCCACTTAGAGACAAACAACCTACTCTCTAATAAACAATTTGGTTTCAGAAAAAAACTATCTTGTAATCTGCAACTCTTACACTGCAAAAACATATGGACTACACAACTCAACCAGGGCAAAGCAATAGATGCAATCTACCTAGACTTCTGTAAAGCCTTTGATTCAGTGGTACATGACAAACTACTAAAACTAAAATCTTACGGTATCTCTGGACATCTGCATAACTGGATAGAAGCATTCTTGTCAAACAGACAACAAATGGTCAAAATTGGAAGCATCCTATCATTCAGTACCTGTCAACAGTGGTGTCCCCCAAGGCAGTGTTCTAGGACCAACTCTTTTCATACTCTACATGAATGACCTCTGTGATCATATTAAGAGCAATTGCGTTCTCTTTGCTGATGATGTAAAGCTATTCAACACCACAGACAATACTGCTACCCCTCAAAAAGACCTCGACGATGTATCAGAATGGTCAAACAAATGGCAACTTCAAATCTCAACAAATAAATGCTCTGTCTTACATATTGGCAAAAAAAATCAGAAAATAAAATACAGGCTGAATAGTCAAGAATTTGTTGATAGTCCAAAGTCTGTCAAGGATCTTGGAGTACTCATCTCTAATGATCTAAGTGCTAGAGCCCACTGTAATGACATAGCCAAAAAGGCATTAAAGAGTTGTTAACCTAATCTTATGTAGTTTTTTTCTCTGGTAATATTACACTACTAACTAGAGCATACAAAACATTTGCTAGACCAATACTCGAATACAACTCATCAGTCTGGAGCTCACATTATGTATCTGATATTAACACAGTTGAGAAAGTCCAGAAATATTTCACAAGAAGAGTTCTCCACTCCTCTACTTGTTGCAGAATACTTTACGCCACCAGACTTGAAATTCTAGACCTAGAAAACCTGGAACTATGCCACCTTCGGTCCGATCTAAGTACAGTATATAAAATCATACATTGCAATGTCCTACCTGTCAATGACTACTTCAGCTTCAAGCATAACAATACAAGAGCAAACAATAGATACAAACTCAAGGTTAATCCCACCAAACTTGATTGCAGAAAATATGTCTTCAGCAACAGAGTAGTCAATGTCTGGAATACTCTACCTGACTCTGCGATTTCTTCCCCAAACCCAAAAAACTTTAACCTTAGACTGTCTACTATTGACCTTTCCTAAGAGGTCTGTAGGGGGCGTGCATAAGCGTCCCTGTCCTATTGTTTTATTTATTTATTTATTTTCTTATATGTACCCATGTATTCATAACTGTTTTTACTTATACCTATTATCTTGTAAGCAATTGACAAACCAAATAAATAAATACAAATAAATAAATAAAATCATTTTACCAATGATCTCTTCAGAGAATAGTGTTGGATTTTGAATAGTGTGATCTGGCTTTGAAAATTGCTTGGCCATAAAAATTAGCAACCTTGGGATACTTACTCCAGTTTAGCAATCTTGGCATCATAGTTTATCATGAAGTTTAGTATAATCTCAGCCCATTGTACTTCATTAAGAAGATATGAAGATAAAATAGTTTCCAAAGAAGTACAAAATCAATTTACTACAATGTTTCTCAACATCAGCAACATTATGATGTTGGACTTCAACTCCTAGAATTCTTCTAACTAGTATTTCTTGTTTTCTGCATATAGAGAGTTGAATTCCACTACTCCCCCTCCTAGTCTTATTGCAATGTAATGGGGATTATAGAAAAGGGATTGGATTCTAGTTTAGGTCGAGCTGCGTGTGGAGAGCTTATACATACTTTGCTTTCAGTTATATGTTGGAATGCAATTTACTCAATACTTTTTTCCCTGATACCATGTGAGTTTTTTCACTGCACTGCTGTCAGACACACATGGAGAAGTTACATGGAGTGCTATCGTAGCTATTCTAATTCCATGTTGTTTTTGTGTCTCAAAAGTCTCTACATTATGCAACTTAGTAGTAACTAGATTCTGCTTCACTTCCAAAGTTACACTAGATGATTGGCCATGAATGCTAGTGGCCCAGGATATCCTCTAGCCTCTCTCTATGTGGGTGATCTTCATCCAGATGTGACTGAAGCTATGTTGTATGAGAAGTTTTCACCTGCTGGATCCATCATGTCCATCAGAGTTTGTCGAGATGTTTCCACACGACGATCTCTAGGTTATGCTTACATAAATTTTCAACAGCCTGCTGATGGTGAGAACTTTCTTTGCTTGGTTTAATGTTAATACTGTACATTACTGGAATACATACTAAAATACACTTTCTTTTACTATTTTCCCCCAACTTGTTTGTCTTTAAAAGCTTAAGATTTTCTGAGAGAATGTGGTTTCCTCTTTAGTCGTATTTTCCCTTTTCAGATGGAGGAGGGATGTAATATCCTTTTCAGGGATAATAACTTTAATGTTTCATATATGCTTTATATAAAGATTTCTTATGTTTCATAATTGCATTAACACTCAGACTTGCTTATCTATTTTTAAGGGTAACATTTTTATTTTTTCAGTTCTAAGGACAGTCTCTGCTCTTTCGTTAGAAATCTGATCTATTTCAATCTGAAGAAATGGGAGAACTGGTGCTTTTAATTTTTTTAAAAATGATAAAAAATAATATTGTCTTCAGGAAGCAAATGCTGAAATAAGGACTACCTCTTTTACTCATAATCTGCAAATGTTAAATTTTAATGCACAAAGTTGGTCCTTATGGATTTTATTAATGGTCTTAGACACCAACAATGAATCAAATATAAATGTTAATGATCATAAATTCAACCTGTCAACCTCATTTTAAATTCATAATTTCTGACAAGGCCTTTGTTTCCCAAATTAACGTCTGAAACTTCAAATTGAACATGTGCAATTTAAGCTTTTCTTCAGAAAACAAAGTTTTGTTACCCTGTTTCCCCAAAACTACCACCTACTCTGAAAGTAAATCCTAGCTTGATTTTTACATGTGCGTCCAATATAAGCTCTACCCCCAAAATAAGCCCTAATTAAGATCCCACTCACTTGAGTGCACAGGTAAAAATGAAGATAGGGTAGGGATGGAGAGTGGAGCTGCCCTACTACTTACCTTTGGACAGTTGTAGCCAGGCCTTGCACCCCCCCGACACCTGCCTTGCCGGTCCATTTCTTCTGTAGCTGGCAAGGCTGTCTTGAAGGCCTCTGTAGCTGATAACAAAGCTTTGGATCAGTCTGGAGCTCTGTTATCGGCTGCAGAGGCCTTCAGGAATGCCTTGCCAGCCGCAGAAGAAATAGTTCCTGAAGGCCTCTGACAGTGAAAAGGAGGCCAGGAGGTGATGCATGCAAGTGAGGTTAGTCAGTGGATGACATCCCCTGAAAATAAAACTTGTGCCTTTTTTGGTGGCAAAAAATATAAGACGGGGTCTTGTTTTCGAGGAAACATTGTAAATAAAAAATGCAACAAATATGCTACAGAAGGATATATTACATGTTAATCAGTTCTATATTACAGTTTTCATTTTGATTATTTTCTATTTAGGATTTTACATGCAGACAACTCTGTGTAAACCAGTGATTTCTTAAACCCTTATGCCATCTCATTTTCTTGGAGATAATGTATATTAGTAATTCTGAACTATTTGAAAAGTTAGATATTGATGCATTGAAATTTGTGTTTCCCAAGTTTGTTTTTTGATTTATTGATAAAAGAATGTACATTTATTTTTTCTTCTTCAAGCTGAACGGGCTTTGGACACTATGAATTTTGAAGTCATAAAAGGTCGGCCCATTCGTATCATGTGGTCCCAGCGAGATCCCGGACTCAGGAAATCAGGTGTCGGCAATATTTTCATCAAGAATCTGGATGATTCCATTGATAACAAAGCCTTATATGATACATTCTCAGCTTTTGGAAATATTCTTTCTTGCAAAGTAGGTACAACCTTTTCAGAAATCATGAAATATAGTTCTATTTTTTTAATGATGATGTTGCATTTTCATTTGGAAGTCAGAAATATATTCATGTTTTTGTTACTTTTTCTTATCAATGTTCAGGCTGCAGTATCAATCTGTTATTGTTTAATGGCTTTCAATTTAACAAGACTTTCAATTATTTTGCCCTTGGGTAAAGCATCTAGATCAAACTTGCTATGTCACATTGCTGTCTCATGATGTTTGCGACATTTTCCCCATTCATGTAGCTGGAGTAGGCGTGGCCTGCATGTGACACATCTGTCCCACAGGCTGCCAATTTGACATCCCTGATCTAGATCAGAGGTCGCCAACCAGCGGTCCGCGAGAAAATGTTGGTGGTCCACTGCACACCCATGTCTGCAACAGGCATGATATTGGCAGCGGATGGACTGATGCGCATAGGGAGGGAGGGTAGCACGTGGGAGATCACAGCATTGGAGCCCTTCCTGGGTGTTCCCTGGCCTGCGAGGGGGTGGGGGGGTGAAGAAAGGAACCTCTGAACTGGTGCTGGGTGGTGGGAATCTAATGTCCAGAGCCCGATGAGCCACATGCTGAAGACCAGATGGCTGGTGGGGAGGGGGGGGGCAATCCTGCAGTCTCCCTAGCAAACCCATTTCATGGTTGCTGCCTCCTGCCTCTGTGCATCGAGGAGGCCGAGCAGCAGCAGGAAGAGCATGGACCTCCTGAGCCGCAGGTAGTGGCTGCCAGTGATGCCCTCAGGTGAAGATGTTGCGAGGGGGATTCTTGACCCCTCCCCTCAGGAGCCACAAAGTGCTTGCCGCCCCTCTGGCAGCCACCAAGCATCCTCCTTCTATGCTTCTCTTCCTCCTTACTAGAAGCATTCACATGCCCAGTGGGAAGGAGGAGGTTTGGCGGCTGCCAGAGGGGCAGCAAGCGCTTTGCAGCTCCTGAGGAGAATGGTTGAGTCTCCCCCTCACAATATCTTCACCTGAAGGCATCGCTGGCAGTCGCTTGGCCTCCTTGATGCGCGGAGTCAGGAGGCAGAAGGCAACACCGGTTAAGAGGTTCGTTTCCCCCCACTCCCACCCCTTCGCAGGCCAGGGAACATTCAGGAAGGGCTCCAATGCTGCAATCTCCCGCACTCCCCTCCCTCTCCATGTGCATCAGTCCATCCACTGCCAGTATCATCCCTGTTGCCCACCTCTCCGCCAGCCATCTGGCCTTCAGCATGTGGCTCGTCAGCCTCCAGACATCAGATTCCCACCACTCAGCACTAGTTCAGAGGTTCCTCCCCCCCTCGGGGACGGGGGGGGAGAGAGAGAGGGAGGGAGGGAAAAGAAAGAGAGATGAGAGATCTCAGTGTTTTGTTTTCTGTGGGAAAGAAGGTCCAATGACTCTTTGAGTATTTAAGGTTGCAGAAACAGGCAGCCAAGCTGTGCCTGAAGGACCCCATCTCATCAGTGGGAGTCCAGGCACTTCAGCGAATGGCATGCTGGATTCATGTTAGTGGTCTGCGGGATTTAAAATTATGAATTTAGTGGTCCCTGAGGTCCAAAAGGTTGGAGACCCCTGATCTAGTTTATTTCCCTACTTTCTGCCAGCATTTTTTTCAGGATGGGACAAGAGATGATGATTTTTCAGCTGTCAAAATTACTATAATGGCTCCAGAAGTGCAGCTGATTCTGAGGACAGAATTATATTAGATTCAACATATTGTTTCCTCTTCTCCCTGGAATTGGGAGCTCCAGAACTATATAAACTGATATTTCTCCAAATATGCTTCCATTTGTACCCATGTAATCTCCATCCAGCATCAACAGTACATATTAGTTGGAGATTATAGGACCTAAAGCCAACATTCTTAGATAGCTTCAGGTTAAGCAGGTGATAGCTATTATTCTTAAGCCCTGGGAACTGGGAATATAAAAGTCAACTGGGAAGAACTGGGAATATAAAAGGCAAGTGGTGGGCTGATGATCAGTTCCAAGTTTTGATTGGCCTCATTTTCTTTCATCTTTCTCTTACATTTCTTAACAGGTTGTTTGTGATGAGAATGGATCTAGGGGTTATGGCTTCGTCCATTTTGAGACCCAGGAAGCAGCAAATAGAGCAATTGATACAATGAATGGAATGCTGCTAAATGATCGCCAGGTGTAAGTGGAAGCCTGAGTAGATCTTTTTCTTCTTCCTAGCATTTTCCCGCAGATGCAGGGTCCACTTTTTGGATTATTGAAGGCCACTTTGAGTGGTCAGCTGCATCTCTGGGGCGCAAGCCTGTGGCGTGCATGTCTTTGTTGATGGTGTCTTGCCACCTCTGTTTTAAATGTCCGCGAGGTCACTGACGTCTAGTTGGTAGGCTGTCTTGGCAATGGTGGAAGGTCCTATACTCTGGACATATTCATACTATCGGAGCTGGACTTCTCTCATCTTCTCTGTAATTGGTACCACACCAAAATGGTGTCAAATGGTGTCAGGAAGCCTGGGCAGATGGTGCAAGCTATTATTTTCTGTGTATGCTTTAGAACAGGGGTGTCCAACCTTGGCAATTTTAAGACTTGTGGACTTCAACTCCCAGAATTCCTCAGCCAGCTTTGCTTAAAGTTGCCAAGGTTGGACACCCCTGATTTAGAATAACCTGCAATTCTGATTTAGAATAACCTGCAAAGAAACAGCCGTGTCTTGGTGGTAAATGTGTGCTTTGAATGTATAAGATCCAGGTTCAGTTCTAGGATCTCCTGGGAAGCAACTGTCTAAATCTTTGAAACTTAGGAGATCCATTATTAGTCAGGGCCAACAGAGTGAAGTCAAATAGGTTTACTAGGATAAATACATCAACACAAGGTGTTTTCTATATCTTGGGGTGGCTACTGTAGTATTTTGCCTGGGAGTTTACTTTCCACTCACAATTGGGATCAGGTTTTAGATCAGCACTTTTAGAACTTTTAGATTTTTGATCTTTTAAATCAGAAATAGCCCAAGGCAATAGGTGGCCCACAACCCCTGGATGTGGCCCCCAGATTCTCTGTACAAGCTGCCATCAGATTTCAATTCAAAGTGCATTGAAAGAAGGGAATCATGAAATAAAAGGGGAAAGTCATTTTATAATACTGAAACTTTAATATTAAAATTGGCTTTCATATTGGTTTCACAGACATTTTAATAATAAATCACCGGGATAAGGGTTTACTACGAAAAGCTGACTAGGATCCTTGCTTGAATGCTGCAGATATTGTTTTAGATTTTTTAAAAATATCAGATTATAATTTTTTAAACTGATGTTGTACATCTTGAAATCATTGTACATATTTGATACAAAATATGAATGTAGCCAAAGCATTTTTTATTCTTCCCTTTTATAATAATTTAAATCTATGAAGCAACATTCTTAAACTTACTTACTTTAAATTACAGGCTTTTTTTTGCTTTTTAAAAAATTGACTTTAAGGTATTGCACACTTAGATACATTATTTTTAAGGGTGGGATATGGATTTTAAAAATATATGATTTTTTTTAAAAAATCTCAATTTCTTTATTTAACCTCTGGATTCCCCTAAAGCAGTGATTCCCCAAGCTTTGCAGCTTGGAGGCCTGGCTGGAGAGGAGGAGAGGGGAACTGGGCCACACTAATGATGGGTTGGTGTCACGCACACAGCTTGACTTGCACTAGCAACAGGCTGGCATGCATGTGTGTGATTGCCCTCTGGCCTGCTGCTTGTACAAGTTGAGCTATGTATGTGTGCTCCAGCCAGCCACTCATGCGGCCCAATTCCGAATAGGCCCTGGCCTGGTAGTGGGCCACAGCCCAGAGATTGGGGACCACTGCCCAAACATACCAAACATACTAAAGCATACATCTTGCCTCTTTGTGAGGTTTATCAAAAATTGGCTTCTCAAAAGATTCACTTGAGAAGACAAAGCTTTGGCTTTGCCAAACAATAAAGAAGAAGCTGCCCCAGATGCATAACTTGTCAGCCGAATAAAAGAGAGTAGGAGGTCTCTTGTTCTGCCCTTGCAATACCCTTTTAAGAGATGGCTTCACATCTCCTGTCTTGACCCTGCAGATTTGTTGGCCACTTTAAGTCCCGCCGAGAGCGTGAAGCAGAATATGGAGCCAAAGCAATGGAATTCACTAATGTCTATATTAAAAACTTTGGAGAGGACATGACTGACGACAGGCTGCAAGAAATATTCTCAAAATTTGGTAAGGGTAGCACTAAAAATTACTGCTTATAAAATAAGGGATATGAGCATAAGTTTAACAGCTTAGCAAAATAGCAATAGCACTCAGACTTTTTACCATTTCACAGTGCTTTGCAGCACTCTCTGAGCAGTTTACTATGTCAGCATATGGCCTTCAACAATCTAGGTCCACATTTTACCAACCTCAGAAAGATAGAAATCTAAGTCAACCTTGAGTTGGTCATGATTGAACTGCTGGCAGTTGGCAGAGTTAGCCTGCAATAAGGCATTCTACTGCAGCACCATGGCTTAGATGCTACTTCAGTTTTGTTTTGTTTTTGCAGCCAGTAGTGTCCCTACTTCCACATCGGTAAAAATATTCAATTGCTAAGTAAAAATTTGAAATCATAATCTAAGCCATAAGGGTACAACAATTTTGCATCTGATTAAGGATATATTTTGGGAAGTTTTCCCCATCTGTTGCTGTTCAGATACAATACTCATCACCTCCCCCTTATCCTTTTGAATTCGTCAATTATCCCTAAGGAATGAAAACTGATAACCATTATATCTGGAGGGTACAGAATTATGGAAAGCTACATTTTGACATATAAACTAGTTTTAAAATGGCTTCCCTTTTTGAGTTAGAAATTTCTTCCCTATAATTATATCAGAACACCTGACCTATTAGTCCTGTACTATCTAGCAAAAATGGATGCATTGGTAAGAGAAATATTTCATTGTAAGATACATAAAATGACAAGGATGCCCAATATTTAGAAGAGAATAGAAGAGAATTGTATGGCTAACCATCTGATTTAAGCAACTCTGGGTCACTCAAACTGCCATGAAACAAATTTGAATTTTCTATTGCAGAATTTGAAAACATGAAAAATACCTCCCAGAGTAAAATTTCTCTGTGAGCCAAAGGTTTAAATATAATAGAAGAATGTGGTACTTACTGGCATGTATCCATTACTATCCATGAATGGAGCTAAATACCTTGTGCCTCAGCGCTCCATAAAAACCTTCTTTCTTGTAGTATTATTAGCCTAAAAGATTTTGTTCTACTTCCAGGAAAAACTTTGAGTGTCAAAGTCATGATAGATAATACTGGCTGCTCAAAAGGATTTGGTTTTGTCAATTTTGAGAAGCATCAAGATGCTCAGAAGGCAAGTTGATCTTTATTCTCAATCTTCCTTTCTCTGTTAAAGAGTAAAGCTAGGAGAAAATATTTGGGGGATATAATAAGAGTTTAAGAGTCTTTTTTTAAGCCAGTGTCGTCTCATAGATTGAACTAGTTTTCCAATTATTTCCTCAGGCTGTGGCAGGATAGCATTTCATCCTTCGGCTAGTTCAGAATAGGCCTTGATTAAAATAATAAATGCAATTAGTGTATGACTTACAACATTTCATTTAGTGACTCTTTGAAGTTATAAGAGCACTGAAAAAAGTTACAACTGGTCCTCACACTTACAATTGTTGCAGCATCCTCATGGTGACATGATCAAAATTTGGATGCTTGGCAACCAGCAAGTTTTAGGACAGTTTTAGAGTCTGAGGATCATATGATTGTCACCTGAGATCTCAAGGACTTCTGACAAATGAGATCAATGAGAAAAGCAAAATTCACTTAACACTGCACTTTTCATTTAAGAACTGCAGTGATTTGCTTAACAAACATGGTAAGAGTTGTAAAATGGTATACAATTCACTTAACAAGCTGCCTTGCTTAATAATGGAAATTCTGATACCAGTTGTGACTGTAAGTCAAGGACTACCTGTATTGAAATGATAAAGTATGAGGTGATTTCCTGTGAAATAAATTTACAGTCTTTCCTGTCCTCTCTTTTCACTGCAGGCCGTTGAACAGATGGATGGAACTGAGATCAATGACCGAACAGTATTTGTTGGCAGAGCCCAAAAAAGGATGGAGCGACAAAATGAGCTGAAGCGTAAATTTGAACAAATCAAGCAGGAAAGAATGAACCGATATCAGGTAATATGAGCTGAAGGCAAAGTATGGCTGGCACAGAACCATTGGATGTCTTTTAAAAATCCCACATTCTGTTGTTGACTCCAAAATACACCTCTATTAGAATGAATGGCCTGGATTGAAGGGACAGAGATAACAATAGCACTTAGAGTTATATACTGCTTCACAGTGTTTTATAGCCCTCTCTAAACAGTTTACAGAGTCAGCATATTGCTCCCAACAATCTGGATCTTCATTTTACCGACTTCAGAAGGATGGGTTAACCTTGAGCCTGGTGAGATTCAAACTGCCAAATTACAGGCAGCTAGCAGTGAATAGAAGTAGCCTGCAGTACTGCATTCTAACCACTGTGCCACCGAGGCTCTTGATGAAAGAAACAGGACCAGGAGGGGGAGTGAAAGAAGGAAAATTGAACTAAATTCCCCTTTTCTGCTAAACGATCTCAAATGTCCTGGCTATGGCTGGCTATGATTCTTCATCTTGTTGACTCTGATTTGATTCAGTCCCACAGTTACATATTTTATTGTGAGTTTTATTATAGTAACATTCTCCATTCTCATACTCTGCCCCTTTTCTATTCTATACTAGGACCTATTGAACAGAAAGATGGAATAGATTTGAGTCTAAATGACTATTGTTGGCGAATCTAATACTTGGGATGTTTTCTGATGAACCTAGCAGTAAGGTTCACTCTGCTGTGTTGCTTTCATTCAGAAAGAGGCAGTTGGGGAATGGAGATTACTTGCAGAAAGAATGGACTATAGATTTGGAAGTTTCTGAACAGCAAGTGTCAGGTTGTTACTAAATAAGTGTAGTGATTTCTCTCGTCTTTTTATGCCTTTTGAGCAGAATGTCTTTTCCCAAGAAAAGTTCCCAAACTATGGACAAACCTCATTTTCTTGTATTATTTTAATCCAGGAGTCAGGAGGAATTTGAGGGTCATTTGAATAAGGACTACTTACAGTATCTTGGTGGGCCTTTCTAGCCAGTTATTCTACTTTTGAACATGGCTACACAGCTTAGGACTTGGATATCTATCGACTGCCTTCAACTTGTGGCTTCCATCCCATTCATTAAAATTTGGAAGGGTGGACTCTTCAGTTCCTTTCTCTTAAGGAATGACATCTTTAGAGACCTTAAGATTCAGCCTTCTCAGTGGCTATCCTCATCTTTGGGAACAGCATTCTTCTCAAGATTAGGTTTGCTCCCATCTCATTGTTTTTTCCAAAACAGTTAATATTTGATTTTTCCTGAAAGGGGTGTGATTGATTGATAATTAAATACATCAATATAACAGTTGGATGTTATAATTGATCCCCGATTGCTGTTATTCTGTTTTGTTGCATATTGTCATTGCTATATTAATATTGCATTGTTTCTTCTGGTTGTAAGTAGCTTTGACCCTAGCAACATGTAAACTCTAGTAGATATAAGCAACTAGGGAACAAATTCAATAAAAGTAACATGTAATCTAGATTTAGGTACTGGGTAAATGGCAAATAATAGAAGTTATCATAGGACAATATTAAGTTCACTTCATGAATTTAAAAGATAATATCTAGGGCAGCCCCTCCCACAAGGGATGTCTTCTAGATATTTTCAACTATAACTAAATTTACCTTTGACTAACATGGCCACTCATTAGATAAAATCCTAATCCTAAACCCTAGATACTGCTCTTGATAGCACGTAAGATTCTTTCAGACATAATGCTGGATGATGTCACTTATATGTATATATTCATTACAAAACTCTTATCTTAATATTGTTTATAGTGAAGAGGAAAAAATGGCTGTGCTTGTTTGCTTTCAGGGAGTAAACTTGTATGTAAAGAACTTGGATGATGGCATTGATGATGAGCATTTGAGAAAAGAATTTTCACCCTATGGAACCATCACAAGTGCTAAGGTTAGATTCTAATACCGGAGTATCTTTGCATTTTTGATGTGGATGTTTGCTAGTTGTTGTCACCAGCTGAAAATAGTACTGGGCTTTATCCTTTCAGAATGCAGTTTGAACTTGTTTCACAATTTGATTTACCAAAACCCTGTGAATGTTTTAATATCTAGGACTGCATAATATGGAAGGCATAATAATCACAGGAGCTCTCACTTGCAGTGCAGTCCATTACCAGTCTCCCTTCTTAATTTTTTAAATGATTTATTTATTAATATGCTTAAACCACCCAATAACCAAAGCTCATTTTATGACACCGTCAGTTTCCATGTAATTATAATTAATTACTCCTCTCTATGCCTTGTATTTTCTGCAGTAATTCTGATTGCTATGTTTTTTTATGTAAAATATTTTAATCTAATCTTTCTGTCTGAAGGCATAAAACACAAGAGTTGTTTTGTACAGTTATTGAATGCAGAGGGATGGCAAAATGGCTTATTGATACAATTAAGATTATCTATTCTATGATCCAGTAGAACCAATTCCTGCAAATTCTCTTTCTCTCTCTGTATGTGGATGGGTGTATGTGGATGAGTAGGAATATTATGCAATCTTGAAATAATAAACCAATTTAATACATTGATTACTGTGGGTTAGAAGCTATGTAACAGGTTGGGCACAGCATAATATGAAGCTTGTAATAAGGGCTGGAGAAGGACATTTAGAATTGAATCAACTAGCGTCATTTCCCTGGTATATAATGTTCCACCAGCAAGGCAAATTCTAAGGCTGGTGCATCTTCAAATCTGTTCTGCAGTTTTGGAAAAAATCCGAGACTTCTGTTGGATCTAGCTCTTAGCTTTCAATTGAAAACAAGTATTTAAATTAGAGTTTTAATATTTTCAAACTTTCTTAATTGCCACTGTTAATACAACAGAAGAAAGCTGTTAAATATATGACAAGAAAGCAAGTGTATTAATAGTATTTTTAGTTGCATTTTGTGCAATGATAACCCCAAATCAAAAATAACTTTGTTGTGGCTTCATCCCTTACTCTGATGTACTGGGAATCACTACCTTTTGTAGCCTTTATACATAGCCCACCAGGGATGGGATTCAATTATTTAAAAAAACTGGTTCTGTGGGCGTGGTTAGGTGGATGCGGTCATGTGACTGGGTGGGTGTATCTTTTTTTTGCAGCGCCCTCCCTGGGTTTTTTTGCCTCCCGGGCCTCAGGGAAGCCTCCCGGGGGGGGGGGGGCGGTTGCTCCCAGGAACCTTCCCTGGGGCCTAGGAAGGCAAAAAATGGAGCACAGAGGAGCATGCAGCACCCCCCTGTGCTCCATTTTTGGGCCTCCTGGGCCTCAGGAAAGCCTCCTGGGGGGGTGTTTTTGTTTCCAGAAAGCTTCCCTGGGGTCCAGGAGGTAAAAGGGGGCAAGGGGGCGCATAGCACCCTCCCCAGCCCACCCCTTGTGCCCCCTTTTGCCTCCTGGGCCTCAGGGAAGCCTCCCGGGCAAAGCAGTAAGACAGCAAGGAGGATCCCAGCACAGCTGATCATTGGAATAGCTGATTGTTGGGAGGGGGAAAAAGAAATACCTTAAGGAGTGACTGGGCGGGGGAGAATGCAGTCAGTGATGCAGTCAGTATGCATGCGATGTTGCGCATAAGGACTGACTGGGTGGGGAGGGGGGGGCAACCGGAGAGGGCCGGGGTCAGCTAGAGACACGATTTTCCAGTTCCCCAAACCGGTAGAATCCCACCCCTGTAGCCCACCTTCAGTATGCCAAACATGAAGTTGTGTAATCTTAATCTATACAAACTGTGTTTAAACGCTTGTTTTTCCAGAGTTTGGAAAAGTTGACAATTGGTTCATTCTCTTTGGTCCATTTCTCTTTCTATGCATGGGGTGTTTGCAGGTTGTCGTAAAACAAATCAAGATGACGGCCACAGAAGTGCTACTGATACTCAATGGGCATTGTTTTAATTTTCCATTCAGGTAATGACGGATGGCGGACACAGCAAAGGTTTTGGGTTTGTATGTTTTTCTTCCCCAGAAGAAGCAACCAAGGCTGTGACAGAAATGAATGGACGCATCATCAGCACTAAGCCTTTGTATGTTGCCCTCGCCCAACGGAAAGAGGAGAGAAAAGCCATTCTCACTAACCAATACATGCAGAGGCTGGCCTCTATGAGGGCCTTTCCCGGGCCTCTGCTGTGTTCCTTTCATCCTTCTGCTGGCTACTTCCTGCCCTCAATTCCACAGGTAAGACCTATAAGAATACCATTTCCATTAAAGATACATAAATAAAGTTAACAGCATTTGACAGCATAGAACCCAAGGAATAGGAAAACATTTCTCCCTCAAGATGCATATTTTAAAATGTGCCATCAGGCATCAGAATCAAATTTATACCTGGGACATGTGAATGATTAGGGTGGACTACCTATTTTTCCAATCTGGGGACTCTATTTTGCCTTTATGCCTGCCTGGGGGAACAACAGTGTGTGTCATGGCATCACTAGGTAGGCTGGGCAAACATTTGGGAACTTTTTGTTTGTTTGGGGGCCAGAGATGGGAGTGAAATGCATTCTCTTTAATCTTCACAGAGAGATAGATGATCCTTACAATAGTACAATAAAAAAACTGGGCGGGGAAAGATTTTTGGTACCAATTTAGAATTTTGTTAATGCCTATCATTCTTATGGGGCATTATTTCCACAAGGTAATTATGCACTCTGTGAAGAGGTATTATTTTGGCTCTTCAAAACCTAATCAGGTTTATTTGAATGCCCTCAAATTCTAGTGTTATAAGAGAAGTCTGAAAAACAAGCTATGACTTGTTTCAAATAAACAAAGAGAATTGTTGCGTGTGAAGAGCGGCTCCGTCATTGTTCATTCACCATGCTCTGTAGTCCAATACATTTGAAATTCACTAGGTTGACAACAGCTTTGTATAGTCCTCTCCAGACAGTAACATTATTCAGTTATGCATGTAACTGAAGCCTAGACTGGGAAATAAAAAGAAGACAATAGCAAAATGTTTTCATATTTATTTCCATGAAACCTACCTGGATATGTTAATGAATTCATCCTCAATCACTGAGTTAGGTCTGAAATGGAGGCACCAGATTGGGAAAAAAAATTTTAGATTTATAATCCTAGTGCAGATAGCAACAATCTATAACAATTGGAAGTACAAAAATAAAAACATCACAGAACTTATAAAATCCCCATTTTGGTTCCTTCATATGTTTCAAATTGTATGTATATATGTGTGTGTATGTATATGTGTATGTATGTGTATTTCTGTATATGTGTGTGTGTGTAGTGTGTGTGTGTATGTATGTATTTTGTTTATTTTGTCCATTTTGTTTAACAGAGAAATAACAAATGTTCTGATAGTCATAGGAAAAATCATAATTATAATAACAAAAATAATTGTTAACTTATTTATATTCAATAACTGATCTTTTACTTATGCATAGTAATAATCTTCCCTCTTCTGATTTCTATCTCTTATATCTAACTACTGGTAAAGCATTTTTCCAATATTGTTCAAATACAATTCTCGCTGCTGTCAACACATGACAACACAACATATGTTTCAAAATATTAATGATATAAAAATAACTATCTTGTTAGTTTATATACATTGTCATACCACCTTCTCTTCTTTCTTCTCAGCAACAAACTAGAGCTACTTTCTACAGTCCTAGTCCCGTTGCCCCGGTCCGCCCAGCCCCTCGCTGGAATACTCACTCTTGCAGGCCTCCTTGTGAGTTGAAATATGATTATCCAGAAAATATGTCTAAGAATGTAAGGAAATGAGGTTGCCCATGTGTGAAATTCTTCCTTTAATGCTGGGGTGTCAAACTTGATTTCATTGAGGCCACATTAGAGTTGTGTTTGACCTTGGAGTTTGTCACCTTTGCTTTAGTGTCATGGTCTAGGACTAAGAAATGTTCTTAAAATAGCAACTAAACTATGATTCAAATATTGTGGGGTAGTGTGCATGGCTCGTAGTCTTAATTGTAAATTCAATAATGAGAATGAACCAGAATTCCGGTATTAACTACTCCTATGATTTCATCCATAAATAAGGTTTCTGACTGAAGGTATTTAATTGTTGTTAGCAGCCTATCATGCAGCTACTCCAATGATAAGAACTAATGGACCCCCTCGCCGCCTCCTCTCCAACATCAGCACTATGAGACAAGCCTCAACTCAAGTTCCCAGAGGACCATCCACTGGTCAGAGAGTGGGTAGGTTTGGGGCTTTTGCTAGTACATTGTCCAGATGAATGCAACTTATATCTCTCAAGGGAATGGGTTTGGCCTTGGTTTTTGAATCATTGACTAGAAACGGAGGAAAATGAACCTTAAAGTTTGCACAATAAATTCTACAATGTGCTGCTTATTTCTTAACATAAAACCTAAGTTTTGGAAGTCTGTTGCTGTATGATTGGAAAATATAGTCTGAGAATGCAGTACCATGTAATGCTAAATGTGGGTTTTGTTTTGGTTTACTGAGCAAGCCCATGAGGGTTAGCCAAAAGGAATGGGCTTATACAAAGCTAAAACAATTAAGACCTATTATTGCTTTTAATACTAAGTGTAACCCAAGAAACTAAACTTATGGCTTAATTGGGCTAAATGTATTGACAGCAGACTGGTGAAAATGTAACTTCTTGGGAGCCTGCACTGGACAAAAGGCTCACCAAGAGTTTATGCCTAATGTAATCAATCTTCCCAGAATGTCATTGGGTATATCTTTCTACTTTTGTGCCATGTATCATGCATGTGAAATCTGGCAAAGCTATTACAGATCTGTACCTTCCCAGGTTTGGGTGCAATGTAAGAACTGTGCTATTTTAAAAGTTTTTTTTAAAAAAAATAAACATGTAGTATTGTGGAACAATTAAAGCCTTCTTTCAAAATATTTCTGGTTTCATTCCAGTCAACATTGGAACCCAGACCACTAGTGCAAGAGTATCCTCTTCTCCAACTTTCTCACGTGGTATCTCGCAGTACAAGTATTCTTCAACTGTGAGGAATGTCAACCCTTTGGGCGCAGTAACATCTCTGCCAGTGCAACAGGTCTCTACTCTTCCATTCTGCAGTTAAAAAACACACTTAGAAGCAGAACCTAACTGCTCTTAGATGGGTTATTTTTGAGATACTAAATTGGGCAAATTGTAGCAGAGATATATAGAGCTGGGATTCTGCTTTGGGAATGGTCTTTAAGTTGGATATCAGTGAGAACTCACAGAGAAACCAATGAGTCAGATCATTAGCCAGTTCATGTTTACACACTTGGTTGAACAGATAAAATGTCCAGATTACCAATAATATTCCTTTCCTGTGTTTCCCTTTAGATGGAAATTGGGAACACTACATTCCTGAAATTCCTAGTGCTATTATTACACTTAAAATACAAGATGGTTCCCTTCTGCATTTGATTACATGAAAACATACCTTGATTTTAAAAATACAAATATAGATTGAGAGGATGCTGCAAGATACTTTCAGTATTTATGGTGGTCAGAACATAGTGGTGATCTTTGGACAACAATGATTTACAGCAGCTTTCCATCCTTTAAGACAAGGGTCTTCAAACTTGGCAAGTTTAAGACTTGTTGACTTCAACTCCCAGAATTCCTGAGCTAATATGACTGGAGGAGGAATTCTGGGAGTTGAAGTCCACAAGTCTTAAAGCTGTCAAGACAACTTGCTTTCAGAAATTGAAGATCAAGTCTATGGCTTTCTGTATGAAAAGGAGATATTTTACATCAACACTATCTTTTAAGTTAACTTAAGCTATATATTGATTATTGCATAGTTTACAGAAATCAAATATACTCTATTGTTTCTTCAATATGGCCAGAAGGAAGAATAAATTCTTTCACTGGATAAGATTTGAGTTGGACAGATGCTTATATTAAAGCTGCTATATGAGTTTGCAAAGAGAAGAAAAGCTCTAACCAATGCATACTTCACAGAGAGTTATCAGTTCATATTAGTTGTTCAGTAGGAATGGAAGGGCTCTTCTCAGTGTATTTTGTTTCTCGGGCTTTAGGCTGTAGAACCAATCGTTCATGTCCATGGACAGGAGCCTTTGACCACATCCACGTTGGCGGCAGCCCCTCTTCAAGAACAGAAACAAATACTTGGTGAGTGGTGTGCATCTTCTAGTAGGTAGCACTGTGAACTTCCCCCTCAGCCAGGACTTTTTCAGAGAAAAAGTTGTAATCAAATATTTTATGCTAACCATAGTTTAGCTTAGAAAACAATGTTTCCTAAAAAAAAAAAACGTACTTCAATCTATCAGAATAGAGCAGGAGATTTTATAGTCCAAACCCCTTGACTATAGGGGACTATAGTCCTTGCTCAAGCAGGAGCATCTATACCATTTCAGGAAAAGGGCTGTCCAATTTCTTCTTAAAAACCTCCAGTGATGAAGCACCCATAACTTCTGAAGACAGGCTGTTCCACTGGTTAATTGTTCTCACTGTAACAGAGTTTCTCCCTAATTCCAGGTTGCTTCTTTCCTTGATTAGTTTCCATCTGTTGTTTCTTGCCCATGGACATACATGTACTGCTTAACAACAGTATTTGGGACTGAAAACACTATTGGTAAGCAACATGGTTGCTAAATTTGATATCATGTGACTGCACCAACTTATGACTGCAGTTCTGGCACTTCTGGTTGCTGAAATCATCAAAAGCCTCCCTGGTCTTTAAGTGCACTGTCACGTGATCACAATTTGTGACTTCCTGCTATCTTCTCCATTGACTATCCTTGTCAGAAGCCAGTTGTGAAGATTGCAAATGGAGACCTTGAGATCACAAAACACCACAACCGTTGTACTTGCACGCTAGTTGCAAATGCTTGAATTGCAATCACCTGACTGTAACACTGAGGTTGCAGCAGCAGCAGCAGCCAAAAAAGCTAATACAGTCCTTGGTTGTAAAAACAGAGGCATATTAGTACTGCTTTATAAAGCCTTAGTAAGGCCACACCTGGAATATTGCATCCAGTTTTGGTCACCCCCATTACAAAAAGGATGTTGAGCCTGGAAAACGTGCAAAGAAGAACAACCAAGATGATTAAAGGCCCAGATACTAAAACATATGAAGAACAGTTGCAGAATTTGGGTTTGGCTAATCTAGAGCAAAGTAGGACTAGGAGAGACATGATAGCAGTATTCCAATATTTGAGAGGCTGCCACAAAGAGGAGGGGGTTAATTTATTTTCCAAAGCACCAGAGAACAAGAAACAACTTTTATAAACTAATCAAGGAGAGAAGCAACTTGGAATTAAGGAGAAAATTCCAAAGAGTGAAGACAATTAACCAGTGGAACAGCTTGCATTCAGAAGTTGTGGGTGCTTCATCACTGGAGGTTTTTAAGAAGAGACTGGACAGTCATTCGTTGAAATGGTATAGGATCTCCTGCTTGAGTGGGGGGGGCTGGACTAGAAGACATCCAAGGTCCTGTCCAGCTCTATTCTGAGTGTGAATCTGACCACAGAGATGCTGCAATGGCTGCAACTATGAGGACCAGTCATAAAACTCATTCAGTGCTATCTTGGTCACTTAATGAATTATTGTTAAACAATGACTCTCTGTATTATGCTAGTTCTAAAATCTGACCGTCATAATGTTTTCTACAAATTATCTAAAGCTTTCATTTATTTATTTAGAAATTCACATGGCTACCTATCTGAAACAAGATAACTCTAGGCAACTCACAACAATATTAAATAAATACAGAATAAAGGAAACATTTAACTTCTTATACACAGCGCACATAACTTTCCATGCTCTTGCATTTGCTGAGCCAATTTCTATCCTAACCAAAAGCCTGGGTGAAACCTTTACAGTTCTGCTAAAGCCCAATACAGAGGATAGCTTCCAAATCTCAGGAAAGCTATTGAAAAGACATATACATAGACTAATGGCATATGCAGTATTTTAGAAGGCCAGTTTCTTAGATGAATGCTCGACAATTCTGTATGTAGGACACGTATTGGAATAAACCAGAATAAATCATATTGTAGTAAAAAGATTGGGAGAGAGATATATCTTTGAGCTGATAAGATGCAACTTCTTTTCTATTGCAAGAGATGAGGATTATTATCCAGTTATCTTCACAGGCTTAGCTCTCTAGCCTCACCCTTAATTATATGCTTTTGGCCACCATACTGTGTCCTGGACTCAGTCTTTGTTGCTTTATTCCTCTGCCTCAGGGCTTCTGGACAATACAGATGCAAGAAATACTCTCAGGGAAAATTCTAGCTTCATGACTTAGTTCAGCGTCGCCCATGTGTACTTTATAGCATTTAGAACAGGGGACTCCAATCTTGGCAACTTTAAGACTTGTGGACTTCAACTTCAGAATTCTGAGAGTTGAAGTCCACAAGTCTTAAAGTTGTCAAGGTTGCACCCCAATTTAGAATAAAGCAAGCAAAAGGGATGAAATTGTTACAGCAGATACTGGAGAGAAAAGAGGGAGAAGTATTACCTTGGTGAAACCTTGAGTTTCCCAGTTTAAATCACCTGATAAACCAATGCTAAAGCTTACTACAATTAATTTCAATTTGTAATGCCTTTATGGGCAGTGTATGTAGAGGGTTTTTTTTTATAACAGTGCAGAAGTTGTCTTCTGGGGTGTTTATGTCATTTGCTCAATGTAGCCTACAATCTAGACCAGTGATGGTGAACCTTTTTGGCACCGAGTGCCCAGATTGGAATGCACATGCATGCGCATATGGCGGAAAACTGAAGACCAGCCGGCTGGTGTCCTGCTTTTGGGGTCATTTTTGGCCTGGAAATTGCCTGCTTTGGGGGCATTTTCAGGCCTTTTTTCAGACAATTTTCAGGCCATTTTTCGTGTCAAAAACAAGTTGGGAAACGGTCTGTTTTTTGAACATGTTCAGGCCATTTTCCGGTGCTCCAGCACTCACAAAGACCAGCTGGCTGGCATGCCAGAAACCAGAAGAGCAGCTGACAATGGTGCACATTCCCACTGAGATGGCTCTGCGTGCCATCTCTGGCACATGGGCCATAGATTCGCCATCGCGGGCCTAGACACTTCTTGGAGCCTACCTGTCTGAATTTAATCAGGATGAAATCTACTTAGTTTTTTGAGATCAGCCTAGATCATCTAATTATTCCTATCTAAGATGTGGTAATAGGACTGCAAAAACAACGGGTTGGCTGGTGTGTCATAGAATGTAAGAAAACATATGATAAATCAAGAAATCCTTGGTTAGAATCTTGTGTCTTCCAAAAATGTGATGTATGTTACCTTACCATGCCTTATAACACCCCTCTCCAAAATAATCCAGAATATGTGGGCTAAGGGAACAATAGCCTGGCAGTTTGCAGATCAGAGTATCTATAGCTAATGCACCCAAAGCATTGTGAGAAATGAAATCTCTATCCAAATATTATTTATTATGGATATTTATAAAAACAAAGGAATGCTATATCTATTAGTGCAAACTATGTGTGCACCTAAGAGATTGTCACTTTTTCTATCTTTCTGTCTTACATTTTTGAAGAATTGGTCTTTTCCGACTTGGCAACTTCCAGATATTTTGGGACTTCAGTTCCCAGAAGTGCTTATATAGATGGAGGGCACCAGGCTGGGAAAAGCTGGTCTAGTCATTTGGCATGCAAAAGAATGATCAGTGTAACTTCTTGATTAGAAGTGATACATTTCTGAATAGCTAAGGTTGGCAGGCAATTTACAGTAGTTACTACAGTATTTCTCATTTTCTTATCTCTGATTGAGAAGGAATCTTTGCAGGATCTTATCCACCAAAACATTTAATGATGGTAAACATCAGAGGTGATATTCAGCAGGTTCTGACCAGTTCTGGAGAGTAGTTCGGAAAACCGGCAAATCCCACCTCTGACTGGAGTTTTTACAGTATCCTTCCCCTGCCACGCCAACCAAGCCATGCCCACAGAACCAGCAGTAAAAATTTTTGAAATCTCACACTGGTAAACATGCACCATAAAAACTCCCAACTATTTTGTGTTAAAGTGAAATGAGGAAAGATTTGACTTCCAAATGAGTCCAGTGATATTCACACATGTCTGAAGAAGGGTTTTCCAAATATTTCCAGAATTTTTCAAGGGACTTGGGGATTAAAAATCAGACAGATTTAACTCTGAGTATATCTAAAGTTTTTCTCCTTCATCTTGTACTCCCTTAATAAATTGCCTATCAAATTGATATTTGTGAATTTCGCAATTAACTTCAATTATCTTCTGACGGGATAGGGGTGGGGACTGGGAAATTTATGTGCACATTTTTGTAGGTGACAGTAAGACAATAAATACTGTCACATTTTGTGCTACTGTCTCTGTGATGACCATAACACTAACATCCAATGCTGATAAGTAATACCACCAAGTTATTTTATTATTTTTTATTTTATTTTATTTTACCCAATTTAAATAATCTAGATTCTATAGCAAGTACCTGAATTAACTTGTCCATGTACTTCCTAACTATTCAGCCTAAACAGGCATGTCCAACTCAGCCTGGGCTACATGCAGCATAGATAGCTAGTACTGCGGCCCAACAAAATTGTAAACCTTTACATTATTATGTGAGAATATTATTACGTGATATAACTATATTATGTATTTTATAAGTGGCCCAAGACAATTCCACTTCACTCAATATGGCCCAGGCAAGCCAAAATGATGGATAGCCATGATCTAAAATATCTAATGAGTAACAATAAGCCTTCATGATGAGATCGAGATCCACAAAAGTAACAAATAAGTACCGCTTAAAGAAGTATGATAAGAGGAAAACATCTACTCGGTGTAGTCTTCAAGGATTTTTTAAAATAGCATTAGATTTATATCCTGTCTTCTTCTTTGTTCAGCTTAAGACAGTATATGTAACACTCTTACATTCTATTTTCCCCCACAACAACACCCCTGTGAAGTGTGTTGGACTGAGAGAGAATGGGAGACACAAAGATAACCAGCCAGCTCTCCCATTTTGTAGTCTAGTCCTTTAGCCATTACACCAGACTATTACTTGGATTGTCTGCATTATCTGTATATCATCTTCTAACTGTGGTGGCTATGGAGAGCACATGGGTTGCAATGGAAGATGAAATCTGCCCTGCCAGCTCAATCTTACCCAACAGGTTAAAGACAGAACATTGATAGGTCTAGGTTTGAGGCAATGGTGCTCCATCTTGAGGTTCAACTTCCCATGCTAATGAACCTACTTTTCAGATATGTATTACCTAGCAATGGTGATAGCTAGCTAAGCAGTTGCCATTTAAAATTTTCCACAGTATCTGACAATGATTCCTCTAGATTATCTATTTAAAAGATCGTAGGAAACTTCTCAGACCTCATAGTCTTGTGTTGGTGGGCCTGGATAGTTGCTGAAGGTTAGGTGCTGAAGTAGAATTAGATGGAGGATTTTATAGAACAGAAGATAAATTCAGATTTCCCAGTACTTCCTTTTTTATCCCACCCTCCCTTTTTTTTTTTGCTGTGCATAGGTGAACGTCTCTATCCTCTAATTCATGCAAGGCACCCCACCCTGGCTGGGAAGATTACAGGCATGCTGTTGGAGATAGATAATTCTGATCTGCTACTTATGCTGGAGTCACCAGAATCCCTTCAGTCTAAGGTACTGGGATTCCATGCTTAAAAATGCCCTAAATCTACCATTCCAAATTTTTCAGGTGAAATGAACTGTCCTACTCTCTGTTAGGTTGGTCTGCACAGTTAATATGTCTCAACAGCCTCTCCATGGCTGTTTTTCAATTCGGCTTTTCAGACTGCTTTGTTCTTTTATATCTCCTGATTATTCTTTGTGCTACTGTACAAAATTGGGGTTATGTTATTGTCCTTTAAGTATATGAATCCACAAATGCACATCTGCTTTAACTTTTCAATGGTGATCCATTATAATGATAGCATGAGGGAAGAACGGAGACAAACAGCCTAGAGATATTAACTGTAGAGTATTCACTCCTATGCACCTTCACTCCTGTTTCAACCTTATGAGCATAGGGATACTGGAAGAGTGATAGCAAACGTTCACCTTATCCATTGTTCTGTCTCCTGTAATGGCCAACTAGATGCCTCTAGAATAGCACTCACTGGTGGTTTATCCCCAGCTGACTATCAGATTTCTGACTTAGAAATCTCACCATTGAATATACCAATAATGTATTCATTACTGGTCTGATCTATTTTAGCATGATATGGGAGTGCTACTATGAATATGATATGAATATGATAAGAATAATCAGAACTGTGATCAGAAGAAAGCCTGATAGAGTGTGAAAATGCTAGGTTTGTTTAAAAAGGCAGTGTGAAAGGAACTACGATAAAGAAGAAAATCTTGGAAGAGCAGATATAATGGGAGTGATACAAAAGATTGGGAAAGATTGCACTTAAAATAACATTTAAACTGATAAGGATGTATTCTTCAAGGTGTTTGTTTTTATAGCCTCTCCGTTATATATTTACTGTATATTCAAGTACCTGTATTGAAGCAGATTTGATCCTAGAAGGACAGATTGACTACAGGTAATCCTTGATTTACAACCAAAATTGAGTCCAAAATTTCCATTGCTAAGCAAGGAAGTGAGTTGTGTCCCACGTTACAACTTTTTTTTTTGCTACAGTTGTGAATCACTACAGTTTTTAAGTGAATCTGGCTTCCCCATTGACTTTGCTTGTCAGAAGCCAGCTGGGAAACTTACTAATGGTGTTAATAATAATAATAATAATAATAATAATAATAATAATAATAATAATAATAATAATAATAATAATGGTGTCATAAATAAATTTCAGTTTCTAAGTACCCTAATTTTAATAATAATAATAATAATAATAATAATAATAATAATAATAATAATAATAATGGTGTCATAAATAAATTTCAGTTTCTAAGTACCCTAATTTTGATCACACAGTCATGGAGATACTGCAATCAATACAATGCAAGTCATAAGTCGCTTTTTTCAATGCCCTTACAATTTCGAATGGTTACTAAATGAATAGTTGTAAATTAAGGACTACCCATACAGTCATTTAATTCATGGTCTGGCCATGAGGTTAACTATCACTGTTTCCGAGAACACTTTTTAGTTAATAAAGGTCCTTGGGCCGCTTTATCTATGTGCCAAGTCACATCTGCTTTCTTCCTCTCCTGCAACTTCATTAGCAGGAAAGAGTTTCATGTATCTCAAAAAAGCTCAGATGTAAATTTAAAAAAAACATTGAATTTGAATGGGAAATAATTAAGTGGCTTTGGGTGGTGGTGTTCTTAATTATGATCTCCTTTTCAAATATTTTATAGCAAGATTGTTCGTCAGAAGGCTTGTGAAGGAGGGTTCATTGCCAAGTAGAGAGAGGGTAGCAAGTAAACAGATGAACTGGACCTATAAAGACAACTTCCCAGATCTGTTAAACAGGGGGCCATTTCATAAATGTAGCAAAGTGGTTGTCTCAGCATGTTATAGTCTTCTCCAACTTGGGGTCTTTCAGGAGAACTGGAATTAGAGCCAATGAATTCCGGGACTGCTAATCTCAAAGCATCAGCAGGGCTCTGGAGACACATATGCTACTGTACCAGCAAAATTCAAGTGGAGTTTCCTTTTAAAGGCTTTGTCCTGACTGTGTGTTGGATTCTTTGGATGCAGAAACGATATTTCAAACTCTGCAACCGGCTGTTCTGAACTCCAATCTTGTCTTTGCCTTTGCCTTCGTTAGATCGAGGAAGCAGTAGCTGTGCTCCAAGCCCATCAGATCTCTGAAGCAACCCACAAGAGAAGTTCAATGGCATTTCTCCCCTGACGAAGGTGCGCATTACCTGCTGAGCCTAACTTTCCATTTCCACAGTGTCTGTGATTTAACAAAGTCAATATTCTGTTTCAGCCGCCTTCCCCTTCCCCACCTCTAAGCATTACTTTCCATTGCATAGAATGCCTCAGCACAGAGTTTTGTCAATCTCTACAATTTTAAAATGCATGGACTTCAACTCCCATAATTTCTAGCAGCTGATGTCCACACTTTTTAAAGTTGAAAAGACTGAGAAATACAACTTTAGTGGGAAAGGAATGTGGATGGTATAATAAATTAAAGTGCACCATGGCTGCAGAAAGGCCTGTCTGGGAGGACTGGTCTAATTTACAATTAAGATTTTGGGTGCAAATGCTCACTTTCACATTGAAATGAAAAAAAAAAAAGATTTAAAAACAAGTTGTTGCTGAAGCTGTGAAGCTAAAAAAAAAAAAAAACTTTTGAAAACCTGTTAACCAGCAGCATTTTGTAAAAAGAAAATTAGCCTTGGCTTCTCCAATTAAAACTAAAATGTGTCGTTGCAGGAAAAAAAGAAAATGGACAATCCCCACTGAAGAGAGGACAAAACCTTCATGTTACCAGAGATTTTGTGAATATCTCTTTAAATTAGTTGTTCTTGCAAAAATCTAGCCTGATTTGAATTGTTTTCTTTTTTGCACTGAATAGCTATTATAGTAACTTTTCCCATATGTAATCCTGGTATATATGATAATGATGCAGTAGGAAGATGAAAATGGAACCAAATGATTCTCTTATGTTGTTTTTTGCAAATTTATTTTTCACTCCTGGTTCTTTTTTGATAATCTTAAGCTTGAGAGCCTGTAACAATATTTTATTTATTCCTGCTGTTGACTTGATAAAATAGCTGAAACGTCACTTCACCAACCTTTGTCTCCTTTTCTAGATGCTACTCCTCACATTTGCAGAAACAACAATTTTTTGTTTGTTTGTGGGCGGATTCAAAACTCTTAATGTTTCTTTTTGTATTTATTTTATTCAGTTTATATGACTGTCCGCTTGCAAGTAATTCTGGCCACTAGCAACATTGAAACCAGCAAAGGAATATAAATAATAAAAATCCCAAGGGGAAAAATACCATTGAAAAGCACACAAATCTGTCGTGCCCAAATCAAAATTTATCAGGACTGGATTGCTGTTGCTAAGTGTGATATCAATAACTACCATCACTTAGCAATGGCAGTTTTGGCAGCCCTGGTTGTCATTGTTTAGTGACAACCATATGGCTCCTTAAGTGAAGACCTCTCGTGACTGTGACTTCCTGCTGGTTTCCCTACTGACTCTTGCTTGTGGAAGCTGTCAGGAAACATCAGAAATTTTGACATTAGAACTACAACTCACTCTGGTAGCCAGAATTACAAGGACCTCTTATAAATACCATTCATGCTGTCCATGCTGTTTTAACTTTGAACAGTTGAATCTGGGGACTACCTATATTAACACATTGATGGTTCATGGAACATCCTGACCTGCCCACTGGGGGAAGGCTAGATTTGGGGGGGGGGGCTTTCTGAAATCTGGCAGTGTTGGCACCATCTGGATCTCTGGGTGTTCTTAAGAACCATTCTTAACACTTAGAACAGTCTTAAATAGAAGATTGGTCTATTTAATTCTTCTTCTTGTGCCATATCCATCATCGGATGTTGGCGATCATGTTGGCAATCCTATTTTTATCAACAGCCACACAAAAAAGTGCTGCTGAGTTTTGTCCAAACCAGTCCCTTAGATTTTGAAGCCATTTATTTATTTTATTTAGTGTACAGCAAATACATGGACTTATAATGGTTCAAATGTTAATGCCCAGTCCACCCAGCCATTCAAGGACAGGGTGGTCTATGTTGAAAAAAATCAAGACATTGGGCCGGTGTGAGCTCTTGATGGACATTTGGACATAACGTGATGCATATTTTGTCGAGGAGCACCACAGTCACACTGAGAGGTAGAGACCCCACTTAAACAATGAGTCCTGGCAGACACCATGTTGGGTACGGATCCTATTAAAAGTTGACCAATGTTGGCGAGGAAAGTCAAAACCTGGCACTTTTTGTGTAGAGTCATATATGAACTGCCTGTATCTGGCCATTCAGCAGTCCATTTGGCTTTTGACTGTGTGTTAATGTCAAAGTTGTTAGATAGCTGTTGAATAGGAACTGCAGTTCATGCTGGCACTGTTAAATAGATGTGACCTGGGATATGCCAAACCTTTCTAATATTCTTATATTCTTGGATGAGCAGAGAGATGGAGATAGACAATTCTTCAAATATCCTAGCCCTGTGCCATAAAGGGGTTTTGTACACAGTAATCTACCACATAGAAGTATACCAGTGATCACTGCAACTTATGCAGGGGTGGTATTATGTATGTGCAGTTAGGTATACCCATAACTGCTGAATTTTGGATCACATGTAGCTTCTGAATCACCTTCAAGGAAATCCATCTAGAGCAGTGATGGCGAACTTTTTCAGCACTGTGCCCAAATTGGAACGCATATCCATGCTTGTGCATGTGCGCATGCCAGAGCACCAAAAAACCAAAGACCATCTGGCCGGTGCACGCATGCCTGTTTATTAGGCATTTTGGGGGGCGTTTTCAGGCCATTTTTGGGCATTTTCAGTGCCAAAAACGGCCTGAAAACAGCCCATTTTCTGGCACTCCAGCACCCACGAAGACTAGCTGGCGCCAGAAACCAGAAGACCAGCTGGCAATGGTGCACATGCCCGCTGAGGGGGCTCTGGTATGCGTGCCATAGGTTCGTCATCATGTATCTAGAGCATGGTCTGTTAATCCAGATGAGTGACTGTGAGCAGAGCCATATAATCCAGGAGATGATTTAGAAGGATATCTTGAGTGACTTGCAAGTTGAGGGTGACCAAAAAAAAAAAAATTGGGGTTTTATAAATATGCAAGATAATGCTCTCTCTAGTGTGAAGCATCCTGGGTCTTTCAGTCTATGGCATACTATATGCCACAAACCAGACATTATAAACTTTTATTTTCCTGATAAATATGGCACCATCATTCATATTACCAGAATTACATTTAATATTAGCATTTGGGCCTATGTTTGCACTTAGTTTGGGGATGTATGTAATCCAGTTCCAGTTGGCTTCAAAAGAGAGTGGGAAGACTAAAGACCCTGTCTAGAAATTGGGTATTCATTTTGGCTACATTTATGCCATACAAGTAATGGCTCTTTTCTCTGATGTTCTATCTGCCTTAATATACTGATTTTTATTTAAACAATGCCCTGCTGTTCAAAGGCAGTCAATAAGGGCTAGGATAGATGCACAGTCATCATCAGAATAATTAATTCCATGTCAGTGCTATACTAAAACCAATAATTTACTTTCTCCAAGGCCCATTGAAGCTGCAGCCTAATCAATTTCTCCACCTTTCCAAAAAAAGGGGAGGAAGATTGGCTGAAAAATTTCTAGGTCAATATCTCAAAGGAAAGATGGATCAACTATCCCAGGGCTTTTCAAACTTGACAGCTTTAAGACTCATGGACCTCAACTCCCAGAATTTCTCCTCCAGTCACGTTAGCTTAGGAATTCTGGAGTTGAAGTCCACAAGTCTTAAACTTACCAAGTTTGAAGACCCTTCAACTATCCCATCCCCACCTCCCACAAAACTGGAAACTTCCACAGATTATGAGATTTTAGTGGGTTTACTTTTATTTTTAGCGCATAATATTGCTTGGCAGGTATAGGTGCTATATACATTCCTGGTGTAAATCCTTTCCCCCTTCGGAAGGAAATAACGCAATGATAATGTAGAGATGAAATTAGGATAAGTTTCCTTCAAAAAGAAGAGATTCCCAGTATTAGAACACTAAAAAAAGAAGAGATTTGGAATATTCCGAATTTATATCCATAAGAGCTTGTTTATTTTGAAAGTTAAAAATAACAGGGTATGTTGATCCTTCAACAAGGCCTAAGGAAAGACTCTCTCTAAAATTTCTAGCAACAAATAATATTCTACAGTACATTGAAAACAGAACTTCTCAAAATGCTTCATGCATGGTCTCTACTCTTAGTAAGAGGCAAAACTTTTCTCACTAAGACAAGAAATAGTAATGTTCCAAGTGAGTGCCTACAGACCCACCTTGGAAAAGGTGCAGAGAGAGCATGCTACTCAGAGTAGCAACATTGTATAGGTATTGTAGAAGATGTAAGGATTTTTTAAGGTGACATAGTGGTAAATTTTGGATAGCATTTTTACCAAATAGCTTGTGGATGTTCAATTCTCCTACTCAAGCAGAGTATCAGGATAATAGGCTGAATACTAAAAGTTTTTTTCATCTACAATATATTTCTCTATAGCAAGAAAGGAAAATGTGTAGGTGTTGCTAAATTACAACTGCCCAACAGATCTATCAAAACACGGCCAATGTGAGAGATACTGTGGACTGCCCAACATATATGACTCATTCCTTTCTACAGTGATGTTTTTCGAATTATCATTCTGAGGGCACTTTTTTTTTTGCTTGCAAGAATCTAGGTTGTAGATAAGCAACTGTAAGAAGATGCAAAAGCAGCCCTGAGATTGGGCTATTCTAAATTGATCACATTTTCCCCAACATGAGCTTTAGCTTATAATAAGGTTAAAATGAAAAAGTATCTCTGGAAAAAGAGTAACATATTTCAACATGTGTTTAACTTTAGAGAACATGAAATTAAACTTAATTACCAAGAACTGAAGAGGCAAACTGCTAAAAGATATAGATAGAATGAAGAAAGGACAAGATGCCATTCTATAGTAAAGGACAAAAGCATTTTTAGATTTCCAAATAACACAATGAAGACCAAAATGCTCCACCAAAGCTAGTCCACAAAAATTAAGGCAAAGCAGGATCTTGAAAGTCTTACTGCCTGTTTGTTAAGTTAAGACTTTCATCAATCAGCCACTATAATAGTTCTGTCTCTGCAAACACACTAGGAGTACATTGGACAAACAGTGTGCTAATTAAAAACAATTTTCTAGAATTCCTCTTCTAAATAATTTGCAGATCTCAAGAGATAACACAGAATTTTTAGAACTGCAGGAGGAAGAATGGATACTTTTTATAAGGGATGAAACCAGAGAAACATCAGTAGGCCTAGGATTTTGCAAACGCATCCCAGTAAACTTTTTTTAAAAAAACAAAAACATATCAGAAAAGTACAAAGTTCTAGCTATCTTATTTTAAAAGCTTGTTTAGTTCTTGTTGTAGTTTCTTAGCAGCACCGTTCTCTGGTTCAATTTTCAAGAGGCTGTTGATATCTGCTTTGCTGGATTTATAGTCCTAGAGAAACAGAAACAATTACAATTCTGAGAAAAATACCTTTAATGTATTTTTAAGGGATTAAAATATTTTATTTTGTTGCACCCATACTGTTCTAACTGAAGACAATACCTGCCTTGTATGTACTGTCCACTTTTATAAGCAAAGAAAGAATTGTTTGGAGTTGTCTTTTTAACTTACACAGAAGAACCACACACACACATACACACACCAAAAAAAAAAAAAACCAACCCACAGAAAAATATGATAAGGAGCTCCAATAGTTGCCTACAAATTTGTAAGATGGTTCTTTAAATGCAATGCAGTTAAAATGATCTACACTGTAAGGAGTATTATCCACTGAAAATCTTAAGAGAACCCAGTGAGGTTATTTCCTTACTGAGTAATATAAATCTGAGTGTCCTATTTTGACTGTGCACTTATTTAAAACTTAAAACAAAAAAGTTATTTACCTTAAGCTCTTTATATGCTTGTGCTCGTCTGTAAAATGCCTTGACATTTTTAGGATCTATTTTAAGGGCTTCTGAGCAATCCAGAATTGCTTCTTTGTACTGCTTCAGATTCAGGTAACAAAGAGCTCTGAAATATAGAAAATAACCTATACATATCTTCAAAAACAATTGGTTACAATCTAGGATTCAAGGTATTGATTCATCTCTTGAAGACTAGAAGTGCAAGTGTTCCATTTATATTTTCAAATATTTGGCTTTAATTATACAATGCATGTGTTAAAAATGTTAAAAGGCTTTACACATCTTGCCATGTATCTACAATTTCTGAAAAAGTTATCCTCCAAATCTTTTTCCACATCCCTGAAATTATAATGGATGAAATTATTTGGTATTATTTGTCACCACTATAGTAGTTATTTGTATATTCACTACCATTACATATTTACTGTTACTATGCACTTACTACTGTAGCTGAGGATACTGCAGTTATATATATCCTGAACAATATGTTGCTCTTGTCATTAAAATCACTAAAATATATCTCTTTCAGTTCATGTATATAAATGACATGAACTTAGCTGTATCTGGCCAATCCAATTTTTATAGCTAACAGTTCTCCAGAATTTTTTTTTACATATATACTGCAGCGCCTCCATGTAGCATTTGTTCACAGCAACTCTGAACTTTCAATCTAGTTTTCAGTGCCATCTTGAAAATATTACTGAGCCCTTTGGAAATATAATAGAAATGGAAAACTGAAATCTTTGTTCCTGTTTTGTTATTACATCATAAATCAGCATTTTTCATAATTGGAAATTTTAAGATGTGTGGAGTTTTGGAAGCCCATACCCACACATCTTAAAGTTGCCAAGCGTGAAAGCCAATATTCAACATCAGTCCATGGCAGGATGAAGGCCTTTTTTTATTGGTGGTTATGTAATCTACCATGTTGTTCCAGTGAAGGTTGACAGGCAGAAGTTCTTCAATTTCTAGGATTGACTCATTCTGCCAACTTCCATGCCCTAAGGAGGGTAAGAAAATGGATCTTCCTACTTCTATTCTCACACTTTACCTTCTTACCATTCTGGCTCTCAGAACAGCACTATTTACAGCACTATATAATCCCTTGTTATAATATACTTTTTTGTTTGTTATGCTGCATAATTGAATGTAATCCTTTTCTTGTGTTAGCTTAGAAATGAAGCTATTTTACCAGTGTGTGTTTTGCTTGGATAGATGGCATATAAATTAAATAAACATCACCAGCAATTTTCCCACAGCCCCACACAGGATAAAAATGGAACTGCATTCTACCAAAAGGATTTTTATCCCTACATTACACCCTTTGTGAACTGCTATCTATTTGACTATTACTACTGTTCACAACTTTTCTAATTCAATATTCTTACATAATGCAAATGGGAGGATGGTCTTTCAGTTCACGGCAGGGTGGGATTCTACCAGTTCGCACCTATTCGCTAGAACTGGTTGTTAACTTTCTAAGCAGTTCGGAGAACCGGTTATTAGAAGAAATTACTGGCCTAATCCTGTAAGGAAGGCAGGAAGGAAACATTCTGGTGTTGCTTATAGAAACTGCCTCTCCATTAACTCTTATTACATTCTTGGCAGGACTTGTCTTCCTATCTCAGGAACGTCTCTGGAGGTTTTTTCCCCTCCTTTGCTAGTACTTTGCTTGTGTGGAGTGACCATTTAAAATTACAATGGTACTGAAAAAAGTGATTTATGACCATTTTTCACACTTACGACTGTTGCAGCATCCCCAGAGTCACGAGAGGCCAGGCAAGATGTGTTCCTCAATGTGAGTGAGTCCTAGTCTCTACTCATTCCTTCCCTCCTCTCTTCCTTACTTGTCTCTACATTCCTTCCTTCCAACCATAGAACCGGTTGTTAAAATTTTTGAATCCCACCCCTGGTTCACAGTACCAGTTTAACTTAAGGATCTAAACTGCGTTCAGAAGGGAATGGGAAAAATGATTTTCTTATATATAAAGACAGACAAATGCCATGTAAGTAGAACAGGAAAATGCTGTTCTGAAATAAAGAACTACAGAAAGAAGAAAGGATATGTGTAGGTGTTTTCCATGAATAAAGTATTTACTAAAGTGTTCTTCCTTCAGGATAATTTTAAACTGACAATCAAATCATTTCCACTCCCTGACACTATATACCCGTGATGGCGAACCTATGGCACATGTGCTGGAAGTGACACACAGAGCCATTTCTGCTGGCATGTGAACCATCGCCCAGAACAGATCCATTGCAGATGCGTGCATGCCTCCTGCCAGCCAGCTGATTGTCGGGTATCTGCTGCACATGTGTGGGGCTGTGGCGCACGTGGGGAGGTCATGCACACATGCGCAGAGCTGCACGACACACAGGGTGTTGCGCACACATGCACAAAGACACATGGCAGGGGGGGGTCATGCATGCATGAGCAGGGGGCAGGAGTTGCATGCGCATTGCATTATGGGTGCATGGCACATGGCGATGAAAAGGTTAGCCATCACTGCTATGTACAAAGCTTTGGTTCATATATTGGGCAAAGCTGTAACATCTATCAATCAGTCAACTTTACAATGGCTTCAAAACAGCAAAAATATCCATTATATTGCTTCAAGTTATAATAACACAATAAGAGATGGAGATTATATAAGCATTATATTATAAAACACAATAAGATACACTGATGAGATGGATTTCCATCTTCCTCTGGGATTTTTTGTTGCATGTGATAGAGCTGAAAAACAATTTTGCTATTTGACATTTGATTCCAGTCCTTATTTAAAGATAAACACTTATATTAAAAACCATCCAGAACACCTGGGAATGTTTGCATTAAGGGGACTGACTATCACGATATTGCAGACCTCCACATGGAAGAGGCTGTCATCAGTTTATGATAACAATTGCCATAATTGCCACAGCTAAGTGACACAATGATAAAGCACAATGACAGGTGATTGCACCGCTTAGCAACAGCAGTTTTGGCTGCTGTTGTTAAGCAATGTAACGTGACTACAATGTCTGACTCCCTTTCTTGTTGATTTTGCTTGTGGGAAGTCAGTAGGGAGTGTTGCTGGCTGCCAAATCAAGCACTGCAAATCAATGGCTATGGGCCCCCTGGTTCAGTGCTGCCATGATAAAAAAAAATGCATGTAAGCTTCGGACTACTGTACAGAAAACATTGGTAGATCCAAACTCTGTCCCTACAACTCACCAGAACAGTATCTTTCCATACACACAGGGGAGCCGAACTCCTTCAGGGCAGGGCAGAAACAGAGCTCGGAGGCCGAAGATCTGAGCTCCATTCCAGCAGCCTGCCAGAGCAGTCTGCTTCCACACATGGAGAGGAACTGAACTCAGCAGGTAGCTCTTCCAGTTTCTCTGTATAATGACTTGGGAGACTCCTTAATGACCACAACTGGGAGGGCTGAGATTATGGTTACTGAGGAAGGCAGTCATATGGGTGTTTTGCTTAATGACCTTTTCACACAACAATCAAGATACTGGTCTCGAATGTAGTGGTCACCTCAGGACTACCTGTATATTTGATATATAAGGAAATCATTTTCTCTGCCCTTGGGGTGAAAGGTTTGGAGATGCTATTCCAAGTTCTCATGGTCCTCATCATATTGACATATCTGAATTATGTTTTCTTATTTCTAATAAGTGATCTAAAGTAATGTTGAAGTTCAATGGAGTTTCGTGAGGCAGTAATTTTTGTTTTCATTCAGACTGGAATTTATTACATCACTGGATGTGTAAATCTGAAAGACCAGTATGAGCACCAATACCAGTATCACCATTTAAACAGCAATCATCCTTGAATAACTCAAAAAATTGCAGCAAAGTATATGAGTTGCTTAGAGTGCTGTTCACAATGGTGCTGGCTAATACATATATCCCGATATTTCCTTTCTATGACCCATTTAAAATTGAATAAAATTTTAATTTGTAAAATAATATGTATGAATTATTGTATTTCATACAATTAATCAAACTGTGGTTTAACTGGCATTGTCTGATTACTTGTCAAGTTAGTGAAGTTATTTTTCATTTGGTTACATAAGCATTACCTGTTAGTGTAAGTTGTGCATTCCATCTTGTGGAGTTTTATACTCTCTGTATATTTTTCAATAGCTTTCTTATAGTTGTTCTTTTTCACAAATTCATTTCCTTCTAGTTTCAGCATATTTGCTCGTTCACTTGAGGCAGCATTAGGCACTGGGATTCATATTCAAGAAAAAAGAGTAAACTAATAGTAAAATGAAAACATTTCATTGCATATTTATTATTATAAGAGAAAAATATCAGGAATGAAAATCCAGTTCTGAATGCTTGGGACTTCGAATGACCGTCCACTAAGATTCAGGAATTAACCATTTCTGATATAGAATATGATACTTCAACTATTAACAAGCCCAATGTTTTTCCAGTTACTTGGAATTAATTAATTCTCTGAACTAGAATGGAATAGTACATGGAATAGTACGTTTTGTATTCTTCTTCCTAAAATCAATTCATATAGAGTGCCACTCTATTTATTCTCTTTTAAAAATCATGTTTCCTACTGTTTAGCAGAGCTTAAGGAACCCAAATAATCATATGCTTATTTATTGATGTATATGTGCGGATAGCAAGTTTTTGTATATGTTTTAATCAGTTATTTTCTACCCCAAAAGATTCTCTCTTTGTCCACTCCAACCACCATTCCAAAATGTATTTGTGGTTCCTTGGAAACACAAGACAAGAAAAATGAAAATGACTGTTTGGACAACATCTTTTAGAAAAGTATGTATAAACTAAAGATGCTTTAGTCACTTACCACTTAGTAGATGAGAAGGCTACTGACCTTGGTTTGTTTCAGGAACAGAATTACTTGCTTTGGCTCTTGGAGTATCTTCCTGGCTTCCAGTAGGAGGCTCCCACCTTCTCTGAGCAGAAATAGGAACAGCTGGGATGGGGGGTAACTTCTGGCGCCATTGAAGACCATCTTTTTCCAATAAAGCCTTTGTCATTCTAAATGAAGATAACTGTATATAAGATTATAATACATATTATCTGCTGCAATATCTTTTTTTAAATGTTATTTGGTTAACAAATCTATATTGTCAGAAAATATAGATTTTGGTTGATACGTTTTGAAAAAGTTATTGATCATATACTGCAGTAGTAATTTCATGGCAGTAACTTAAAACAAAAAGGTAACTGATTAATAATTTCTTGGTTATTATGGCCATTTCTAGAAGGTTTATTTCAATACAGTATTCCCAAGAAAGAGCTGGGTAACTTTGTGCTATGCCTGTCCTCCACATCTGGCCTCCCAAGAACCTTAATACTGACAGGATTCTAACTCATGTGTGCTAGGGGGAAAATCGGTGGAGGGAGAGTAATGTGTGTCATCTTGACTTCCTTGATAACAGAATATAAACCAAATAATTATATAAATAAATAATAGGCTTTGTTCCAAAGTATTACCTTTCAGTGCAGAACATTTTATACATCTCTATACACAGCATGCAGTTCTTACCTAAGTGAGGCTAATAATATGATCTGATGGACTACATAATTTCATGCTAAGTATTTTGAATGTCAAGTCCCATGACTCCCAGCCACTATGGGTTACAGTCATAGACTGTAGGAGTATAGTCCAATTCATTGCAATGGCATCAGATTTGCAAATCATTCAATCACTTTTGTATACTCATTAAATACAAAGAAAGGCATTACCTATTGACTCCGTCATGTGCAGCCTGTACAGTGCAATCAATCTGTAATACAGTTTTGTAGTCCACATAAGCTAAATTGTATCGTTCAAGGGCTTCATAGGCTGCTGCCCGCCTCAACAGAGGTTTGATTCCAAAAGGAACCAGATCCAGAGCGCTAGCAGAGGAGAAAACAATTCATGAGAGCAGAAAAGTTAATATTCATATTTAATTCCTGGAAAGATTATATACATAGTACCATCAATACAAATAATATTTAAATTCACCTAATTTAATATTTGAAATTTGACTGAATTATCCAAGCATTCAATCGAAGAGGATAAAATATTTAATAGAGTTTGTCTCTGACAAATGTTTTCAAGTTTTAAGACAAAATAAAAGCAAAGTATGATATATATATATTGTGCTTGCAATATAAGAAGACCTACTCCATTACAAATCTCAGAAATAGCTGTTTATCTTTACTAATGTTGAATAATATTTATTAAACAATATTAATTTTCCACTCTTGTGACAATATTTTTCTTCTTCTGAATCACCTATCAAATAATTGGAATGCCAAATCTGTTCAATTCAATCAGCTGCAGAGACAGGTCAAGCATTTGTCCAGATAATCACCAGAGATGATTTCCAACTTGATGGCACCTAAATAATAAATATGACATTCCCATTTTTTTAATACTTACATTTCCCAAACCTAAGAAGTGTAGTGCTAACTCCAAGTCAGCAGTTAAAATGGCTGCTGCTATCTTAAGAATGCATAGCAAGCCACTTTTTAAATCTCTCCCACATTTCCTACTGTTTGTCAGTTAGAGAATATACATTTAATCCTCAGAGATGTTATCTTTCATCCTCTCAAAAACTATTGACAACTGGATATACAGAAAGTATATGTAGCCTCTACAAAGAAGAAAAGTAAAACGTGGGAGAGATTTTTTCAGTTTTAAACAAGCAGAATTAGTTACTTTATTTCGCAATCCCAGCTAGACTATGAAAAACCTCAACTATTAAATAGCCAAGAAGTAAAACAAAAACAAAAAACAGGGATGTATGCACTCATTCTCCTTTTCTTGAGAGAGCAGCTACTTACGCAGAACAATCCTTAATGCAAAGACTACAGTTCCCATCTTTCAAATAACAAGCAGCACGATTGGAATAGAGAACACTTTTTTCTTCTGTATTCACATCCCCTATGGATAAAGACAAGTGTTAAAATATAGCAAACATGTCTAAGTACAAGAACAGCATTTATCCTAAGGTACAGTTGGGCGGCAGTTGGGCAGTTCGAATCCCTAGCAATGTGTAATGGAGTGACCTCCCGCTACTTGACCCAGCTTCTGCCAACCTAGTAGTTCGAAAGCATGTAAAAATGCAAGTAGAAAAATGGGGACCACTTTGGTGGGAAGGTAACAGCGTTCCGTGTGCCTTCGGCATTTAGTCATGCTGGCCACATGACCATGGAGACATCTTCGGACAGTGCTGGCTCTTCTGCTTTGTAACAGAGATGAGCCATTCCCTAGAGCTGGAAACGACTAGCACGTATGTGCGAGAACCTTTACCTTTATTTACAAGTTGGGTTTGGCACAATCTCTTCTTTTTGAGATACCTTTAGCTGTCTACATAAAACTTCAAGTTCACTAATTTCTACCTAGCCTTAAGTCATAACTGGGGAAAAATCAAGGGAAATGTGTGGCTTGTAAGTAATAAAATGTTCTCTATCACATATATTATCATGAATATATTATTTTTTTATCTTGTGTCAATTGTGAAAGAACTCCAATAATAATGTCTTTTTATATGGAAGTTGAATTGGTCCTCCCTAGCTGATCTGTGGCTGAACTAAATTCATTTTATATATATATAATTTTGGTAATGATCATTTAAATGAAGATTATATGCATTTAGATATACCAGGATCTCCAATCATGTTAGCATCTCAGTTAAGACTAGAAAAGATCATATTAGCAGGAATAGACATTACTAAACTCTATGAATCAATGATTTCACCCGCTATGAAATTTAACACTACTCAGTCTTATATATTAGCTTTCAAAGTACTGTTGAATATTCCTATCTACATGGCTAAATAATCAATATGGCCTGCCAATTTCCTTATAATTGAATACAAATATCAAAAAATATAAATATATGCATTCAAAAATGAAGTTTTCTTACATGTTACCTTTGCTGTTTTATATATACTGGGTCCTTAAATGATGCTTATATACAATTTAAAATAGAATTTATTAAAGGAAAGAGAGCTAGTAACTGTTTACCTTATTTTTAATAGGTAGCATGTAAACCTTTGTATCCATTTTTCATACATGATTATTAACAAAAAAAGACCATATGATACCTAAACAAATTATGGAAATACTTTAATTGTATATGATCTTTTCAAACATTTTATAAAGACATAAATGCTCTTTAAAAATGGTCTTTATGTTAGAAAAGGCCTTTTAAATCTTCTTTAATTTCTTTCATTTATCTGCTGGATATTAGGGCTTTCACTATGTTCTATCATTCCAGAATGTTGCTTTCTATTTAGAAGGTCACTCACTCACTATCTCTTGTGTTTAGGAAAGGCAATGGGCTACAACTACGTAAGTGAAAGGGAGACAAGGCTAAAGTTACAAGGTAATTAGATAAGTTTCTGTTCCTCACCTTAGAATCCATAAGGAACACAGAGGACAGAAATAATCAGAAAATACTTAAAAATAAATTAAAGCTTGGAGGCTCAGGGCAATAGAAAGGAAAAGAAAGTGCTTCACTAGAGCTATCCAGTTTCTGACTCCACACAACTTTCATTTCTGCTAGTGGCCAAAAATCTCTCATTGTGACTGCAGCAGATAGCTTTGCTGACATAATAAGTCTAAAGCTTATTATGAAAGAGGTCTCAGAGACTCCCAGTAACTTAAGACCAGGAAATTATGAAGACCTAAAGTTCTTCTTGTATGTCTACCACAATTTGCCACATTTGGTCTATGTACTCCAAGGGCTGCAATTCCAAGAATATGTAGCAAGAGAAAGAATGTTGTTCCATTTTAATCCAGGGGACCATAAAACACCTCTTACCTATCTAAGAAGCTGGTAAAAAAAAAACAGTCCAGAACGCTGAAAGCCAGCTAATGGGATGGAGTTTTTATATTCTGCCATCAGGTACTGTTTAAAATATTCTGGCTGTCCACATTTATGTAGCAGGGTTTTGTGGGTTTGTTTGTGCATTTACACAAACATCTTTGTGGGTTTGTTTTGTGCATTTACACTTCAAGCTTGGTTCTAGTTCTACAATCTAAAATATTAGTCACTAACCATTTCTTTAAAAAAATTCTGAGCAGGATTTAAGCCCAAAGACAATGCACATTGATATCAATTGGAATTCATATAGAAATCTGTTTTGAAATATACTTTTACTCTAAGTCCAGGCCAGACTCAATTCTGAATTGTCCTTCTAAGCTTCTGCTTGTCTCTTGACAAAATTAAAGATAGTGGCCCACACACTTTACTACCCAATCGCTGTTTCAAACAGATTCAAATCTCACCTCTGCCAGGGAATCTGTCCTCCTCAGTTTCACCCACCTATGAAATAGGTGAAGTCATTATCCAAGAGGTGTTCTGAGAGAATCCCTAAAGGCCCTTCGTGATTTTGCAAATTAAATGTGGAATATAAACGTAAATAATGCCATCCCATCCACACACAGAGAGATCCTGGTTATGGCTTTGAAGCCCAGCCGGACGCTCCCACCCCATCTTACAACTCATTTACAACACGAAAGAAGTGAATAAGAGTCAGACTTGGGGAATCAGCCGATACGGAGCAAAGAGCGACCCGATGGAAGTAAAAAAACAAAGCCCCTCTTTCAAAGCCTATCGAAGGGTTTCTAAGAGAGGCAATGAGGCGACTGCCTCAGAGTCCTAACCCGAGGTCTCTCGTCCAGGACTTCCCGCCCCGGACAACCGAGCGAGGCCTTTGCGGGGGCTTCGCGCTCCACGCTAATACCTGCCGCTTCCAGCAATTCCAGAGCTCGGCCGTAGAGCGCAGCCGCCTGGCCGTATTGCCCATTGCGGAACTGTTCGTTGCCCGCTTGCTTCAGGTCGGCGATCCGCGACGCAGGAGCCATGAACTCGGGGCGAGGGAGGTCTGAAAAAAGCCGGCACCGGCTGGCGGCGTAGAAACCAGGAGACGCTTTACTTCCTCCGTGCTCGATTTAATTAGGGGCGGTGCAAGCGGCCTACGCCCCGCCTCCTTCCTTTAGAGACGCCCGTGCACCGGAGGTCCAGCGCTGCAATCTATACATGGTTGCTTAGGAAGTCAGTTGAGGGGGGGCGGTTTGAAGGATGGGGGAGGGAGAGTGAAATGAAGCTGCCTGCTGAGACTACAGCACTGTATTCACATTGGGGGGTTGAACCCAATGGAGTATTTCGCGCTCCTGTGGGAGGAAACCCCACTGCATTCATTCTATCAATAAATTTATAAACAGTAATCTCCCGTAAAACTGCATAGAAATCAATTGAACAGAAAACTGAAGTTTCAATAAGAAAGAGAGATGGTAGATGTTAAACTTCAATCTCTGTGTGTGGCAATGACTTTCCAACATATAGTGGCGTTTGTATTATATTAAAAGGTGGGGAGAGTCATATGGGGTTTTTTTCCTAGCAAGATTTAACACAGGTATATAATAAAGTATCCATGGGATGAGAATCTGGAATAGTGCAAATTCTGGACTTTTCTATTAGAAAAAGAAGTGGATTCTGCACCAAATATTAAGCCATGAGGGAATTTTACAATAGAGATGCACAAATTGCAGTGTTCCCACTGGTAAGCATATGAACATAAGTATGCCTAGATTTGTTACACTATAAAAATTTATAATGCAACAGAAAGGATTATTACATACATGATAGTATGATCTCTATTTAATTGCAATTAGATTTATATATAAGAATACCCATTTGTTTGTGACACACAGCCCCAATTCATCACTGAAAGATGTTTGCAGATTATACGCAGCCTATTAGTGGCCCTCCTAGCCTTTTCTAACCTTAAAATCCCAATTTTAATCTTTTTAAAAAATCAGAATCATAGCATTGAATGGGGCCTTGGAGGTCTTTTAGACCAGGGCTCTTCAGGATATACCATTCTTAAAAGCAAATGAGTGCCTAAATCTTTGCAGATAGTTAAGATACTCATTTTATTTTTTTTAAAAGTCCCAGCAAAGTTGAATTTTTCCAGGTAATACTCATTTTGGCCTTTATTTTTCCTCAAACCTATAAAACAAATGGACCAATTCTTAACCAATTACCTCTCTCCACTCTTGAGTAATTGGCTAGCAGATTCTTGTTAATAAGCTTTATACCACAGACAATTTGTCTGATGGAATTTAAAATGTCAAATATTTTTCTTGGGAGTTGCTAGAATTGCCCCCCAATAAGAACATTCTGCTTAAGCCAGTGCATGCTGTGATATATAAGTAATCCCCAATTCTCTGTATTATTTTAACAATTATAACACAATTCACTTGATTCAAAGGAGCTTTCTTCCAAGTAAATGGATTGAAAACTGAATCCAGATAGTAACACTCCCAAATAATCAGAATTGTTCTTCTGAACTAGGCATACTTATGTTCATATGCTTATCAGTATTCTTATCATGAATATTGGCAAGTAACCCTAAGTATAAGATTGCAACCATGTGTAAGTTAAATTTCCACTGTACTAACATGTATTTGGATAAGAGTAGGTTAAAATGTTTTTCCTAGCTTAGAAGGATATTTTGGGCCAGTTACTGTGAATGTGCTAACTTAACAGAATTTTGTACACTGTATTGAAATATAAGCCAAAAAACTTAGCTTTGCCTGACAAAGAAGTCTAATGGATGTCAACTTGTGCTCAGAGGCTTGCTGATAGCCAATGGCTGCTCTACACTGGGATGCTTGTTTCCATATTTTTTTTCAAAAATTGTTAAAATCATAGGGCTGTACCTGTTCTCCCTCCCTTTTTTGTTTAACTTCCTGCCTGAAATCTTTACAAAATGAGAGTTTCAGGATATTTCAGTCCTTTAAAAAACAACACCTTTTAGTTTTATGATGCTATGGGCATCAAGAAAACGAACTAACGGGTAATAAGGATATAAATTAGCGAAAGATGTGAATTCCGCCAGGGTGATTGAAAAAAAAAATGGTTTAATGCAATGTGTGAACCCAAAGTTAATGGGGTCGGCCACATCTTACTCAAACTTCGGGAAAGCACGTACCCACCACGCCCCCCGTGAATAAAGGAGGAATAAAGATGGGCGAGATTACAGCCATCCACCCACCCCCGTAGCCACACCCTCCAAAGCCAGGAGAGACTTGGCGCGAACACGTGGGTCGGGCAGTGAATTTCATCTCCCTCCCCACCCCACCCCCGCGCGCCGGGTGGGCGGGGTCCATATTTGGCTTCGCTTTTTGCGGAAGCCGGCGGGCATCGCCTCCATAGGTTGCTCCGAGGCGGAAGTGCAAGCCGCCGCTTGTTTGGGAGGCGGGGCCCGCTCCTTGAGTCGGAGCGAGTAAAGAAGAGCTGCGAGAAAACGGTCGGGATGGAGCGCCGGTGACTGCCGCCTCTCTTTGAACTTCCGCACCATCCCAGCTCTGTCTACCGGCCGCTGCTGCTGCTCCTCTTGCGGCCATGGAGACCGTGCAGTTGCGCCACCCGCGCCGGTGAGAAGCCGGACATTGGGGGGCCCCTGGAGAAAAGGGCGTGATCGCGCGATGTGGATGGTGGAAGAAACCTCAAAGACAGAACGAGCCATGGGGGTGGGGGCTGCGTGCAGACTGCGCTTTTCCTTGCCTCTGAGACCGGCTCTTGGGTCTTCTCTGCAGAGGAAACTCTGACCCTCCTCCGCTGCCTTTCGCAGATCTGGCTTCGCCTGCACCTTGTACCTCAAGGACAGGCGTCTTTCTGTAATTCTTTGTCTCAAAACTGGGCGCCCGGCTCGTTTCCTATTGGTGGAATCGGCTCTGCGTTTTGCAACTGTTTGCCTCTTCGCGCTGCGTTAGTCGAACTATTTTCTCTGGATTTAAGTTCCACCTGAAATCCCTTAAGCTACCATTTTGGGTCGCCTTATCTGTGAACGTTGAGCCATCTGCTTTCCTCAGTCGTGTATCTTTCCCACTGTCAAAACCGGAGAAGAAATGCAGCGGTACCATTTAGTGTGGTCAAACTTATATCGCCGTATCAAAAGATACGAACTTGTCATCTCAAGGGAGGCAGGCCTCGGGTGAAATCCCATATCGATTAGTCTAGTTAGTTTTCCAAAGATTGAGATAATCTGCCTGGGCCTAAGTATTTCTTGCTGGGCATTTAAATCAGGGCTTCCTTACAGTTCAGGTGGTTTGGTTAACCCATCAGCAGAAAAATAGAGAAGTGAATAGTAAAAGTTTTGTTTTATGAATTTGCAAGGCTTTCCAAATAATGTCTTTTTAGAAATAGCTTTTCTCTAGAAGCATAAGCTGAAAGCAAAAATATTATGGGCTCTCATGTATACATTTTGAGGTACTTTGAACATTTTCTGCAGAGGAAGTTGGTATCTGTAGTTACCAAAAGCTCATTGCTTGAAAACAGTAAGGGGAAGTGAATATGTAAAGGAGCACCCAGTGTCTTAAAATGCATAAAGGGAAGTTCTAAAATGTCAAAACCCTGAAATACTGGCAATACATTTCTTGTGTAGTTTTAATTGCTTAAACGGTGCCTTAAACATTGCAAGTATTAAAAATTTCTGTATATGTATATTGCAAATTATATAATTTACTGAATTACAGATTTTTGTTCCACCTTTAAAAAAATACCTTGCACATACTCATTCTTGATATTAACTCACACAGTCATGTATAACCTGTATGATTATATTATATTCAGCTGTATATATTAGGTATGAAATTATAAAAAAATCCCCTTGAAAGCAGACAATGTATGAAAAAAGTAAAAGTATAAAAGTATAAAAGTAAAACAGTAAAGATTATATTGAAATTATATTTACTGCCTGCCTTGTTTAGTGACTGTTTGCAATTACAATGGTGTGAAAAAGTAACTTTGCAACCAATCCTAACATTTACAACCTTTGCAGGCCTGTAAAGCAAAGCAAAGCTGAAATAAGATAATAAAATTGGAATGTTGCACTTAGCAATGTGTTTTTAATTATTACTATTTTGTAATATAAGTTCTGTGAAATCAGGCGGCTTCTAAATTGGATGGGAGACAGACAGATGAATTGGAGTTGCAACTCAGTATTTGGAGAACCAAAATATAGTATAGGTAGTCCACAACTTATGACCACAATTGAGTGCAAAATTTCTGTTGCTAAATGAGACAGATGAGTTTTACTCCATTTTATGACCTTTCTTGCCACATTTGTTAAGTGAATCACTGCAGTTAAGTTAGCAACACAGTTAAGTGAATCTGGCTTTCCCATTGACTTTGCTTGTCAGAAGGTCGCAAAAGTGATCACATGACCCCAGGACACTGCAGTCATTATAAATATGAACCAATTTTGAAGCTCCCAAATTTTGGTCATGTGGCCATGGAGAGATTGCCATGGTTGAAAGTGTGAAGAACAATCATAAGTCACTTTTTTCAGTGCTGTTGTAACTTGGAATGGTAACTAAACATATGGTTGTAATTTGAGGACTACGTTACCCATTGCAATAGGAAAACAAACACAAGTTAAAGACAATTGAAGTCAGAAGAATTTCTGTAACTTTAAACTATTATCAGAGACTGCAGCTGATTTCCATTAATACATTTGCATGCTGAGCAAAAGAACCTGTTTTCTTTCTTTTGTGGTACATTTTTTCCACAATAGGGATGGGGTAACAGATTTGTATATATGTCTCACCATCTCAGCATTTCCATATTTATATTCACAGGAATTTGAACAGTTTGGATTTTCAAAATTGTTTCCTTTTTTTCTTTTATTGCCAATTATTTTTTAAACCTTTTGGGTTTTGGATTTTACTTGATGTATTTGCTTTGTAGCATTTTTCTTTTGATAAATATCTCATAATTAGTCTATAGCTATATTCATTGAGTTGTATTACATAGTATGCTTGTTGATTATGAAATTCTGTAGTTGTTTTTTCAGCAACTTTATTCAATTTCTATAATAGCCCATCTCAGTCAGTGATCTTATAGGAACAAGATACTTTAAAATTGGGTGAATGTTTTTCTGTTAAAATGTTTAATCTTTAATATGTGAGTTGACTGGTGATATTTCAATTACTCATTGAAGTAATACCCAAAGAGTATATATGAGGGGTTCTAAAATTGTGGAGGACAACCACCTAGAATCATGTTTGTGAAATGGGCAGCTGCACAGGTAACCCCCATTTATTGACTGCCTAGTTCAGTGTTTGTTCAAAGTTACAACCATGCTGTCCTTCAGTCGTGTGATTGCCATTAGAGTTAGTAGGCATCTTGTGCCTGAGCTGTTGTTTTCCTCCCCCCTCCCTTGTAGAGAAGAGAGATGAAAGAGGAAAACATTACAAGAAGAATAAGCAGGCACACAGTGGAAAATACACATCAAAAGCAATATGCTATTTACTCTCCAATCTCTACCCTTTATTGAGGAGTGGGAATGGATCCGACACAGGAAAAATGGCTTGTCTCCCTTCTGCAGAGGGGAAAGATTGGAGAGAAAGGAATTACAAGAGAGTAAACAGGTACACAACAAAGAATAAGGTGGGATATTTGTATAGTGTGCACCCAGCTGCTGATGCTAGTATATTGCTTTTGACGGGTATTCCCCCTTTGCTTGCCTGCTTACTCTGTTATAATCTTTCTCCATAATGAGTCTAAATAAAAACATTAATTACCTTGTTAATTATACTGGCACTAGGATATACATTCCAAAGGGTAGGGAAATGATTAGGAGGCAAATAAAAGTGAGCTGTGGAACTGATTAATATTGTCAATTTTGAGCCAGAAAACGGTTATTGTCATTTCCTACTTGGCACTGGTCCAAATTGAGGTTTATACTACCTGTATAAACTTATCGAATAAATAAAATTACAAAGTTTAAAAACTCCTAATAAATGTAGTTGTTAAATATGTTATGATTACATTTAAAAATGAATTAACTGGTTGTTTATCATGTATGAGCAGGGTTAATACATTTGAATTCACACTATGATATATGGAACTAGCCAATTGTGGCTTGTTTAAAAATGCATAGCTAGAACAGTTTGTAGGCTAACAGTTACCCAACTTGTAAGTTGGGAAGGATAACATATTTGTTATTTTCTATTCTAAACCAGATTATATTTTGTAATTTTAAAGCTTTATCATTAAGACTTGTTTTCATGTTTCATCATTTCCTGGGTAGAATCTTAGTAATATTTCCTCTTTTAAAATCATTATCTGTTTTGCATATGCTGATGATTCTTTTTATATTTTTGATTCAGAAAATGAATGCCTAGTTTTCATGAAACTGTAGAAAACATTTCATTATTAGTAAGTGCATTTTGGGTGAAAAATACTTTGTAAATTGGAATATACTGTAGTACAAGAGATATAGTTGGTGCAAATTTCAGGCTGCCTTAGAAAAGTTGTCACCTGTCTGTCCTTTAAACATACAGGGTTGCATATGTATGGCGTATACTCAGTATTAGTAGAAGAATTTGTTAATAAACTATATTTGCTGCTGGAATTAAGTTGATATTAAAGGTCTGTCCATCAAAATATGATAACATATCTAATTATTTGATTCCAGGCAGCTAAGAAAATTAGATGAAGATAGTTTGACAAAACAGCCTGAAGAAGTGTTTGATGTGTTGGAAAAACTTGGAGAGGGGTAAGTAAACCACATAAATATCCTTATCACAATGTATATAATGCTACCATAGATAATAGCTGTGTGTAAGGGATTGAGGTCATTTCCTGATATGTACGATCAAAACTCTATTTGAAGCAGCAAGTCATTTTGAAGACTGTAATTAAACCAGGCTACTTATTTCAGGGCAAAACATTGTTTTATAGCAGGGGTCTCCAACCTTGGCTCCTGGAAGCCTGGCGGACTTCAACTCCCAGAGTTCCACAGCCAGCAAAGCTGGCTGTGGAATTCTGGGAGTTGAAGTCCGCCAGGCTTCCAGGAGCCAAGGTTGGAGACCCCTGTTTTATAGACTACAGTAGAGAAAGTTAGCTATAGAGTGACTTGTACTCTGAGAGACAGGAAATGTGAAGATGTTTTATTATAGCACCAAATATTTCATCGTATATCTGGTGGGAATGTCACAATTTGTTTGAATTACAGTTTCTAGACACTGTTCAGGAGTAGCCCCATCTAAAGTGGAATGTAACAGTTGAAAGAGGTTGTAATGAGGAGAGGTTAAATATTTAGCCCACTGATGAAAGATCACATAGCTTCATGAACTGTAATTATGCATACGTAACTTTTGCCTATACCGGCAAACTCAGTGATAGGTGAGGTTCAGGAAACATCTCGAAACTGTGAACCTGCTTTTTCTGGAAATGTTTCTTTCAATCATAGAAAGAAACATTTCCATCTTTTTCCTATGAATGGTACATTTCTTTTAATCTGGATTTAATTTCAGGTTGTTCTCTTTCATTTAGTCCACCATCAAAATTAGAAAGGGTTCAAGGATACTGATTGCTTCCTTGAAATTGGTAAGGAGCAATTGAATTTGATATCATCAGTAAATATATGGCACCCTAGCCCTAGAACCCAAAACTCTCCCAATAATTTCCTGTAGATATTGTGCAGTATGGGAGATAAGACTGAAGCTTATGGAACACCATAGATAAGTGATTCAGATATTGAAGAGTAATTCATCCAGTACCACCTTTAGGCAGGACCCAAACCACTGGGCTGGATCATTTTAACAGCCCTCTAAGCTTGTAAAGGATTAGAGCAACTGCCAGTCTAAAGTTGACCAGAATGATCTCTGTGTCATGGAGTTACGGAATTTTTTTCCATGTTTTACCTAGCCAAATGATACTTAATTCTGGAACGTGCCTTGATGGATTGGGACAATTAAAATAGGTTCACGGGTTTGATATGTAGGAAAAACATTATTTTACTTTACACTTTTGTTACCTTAGTTACTGTGATTTTATTTGTTAATTATATTGGCTGATGATGTTTATGATTGTGTGCATTTGGATATTGGTAATCCTTGACTTTTAACGGTTCATTTAATGACTATTCAAAGTTACAATGGCCCTGAAAAAAAATTTTTATGACTGATTCTCACACCGATGACCATTGTAGCATCCCCAAAGTCACAGGATCATACTTTAGGTGCTTGGCAACCACGATGTATTTTCAATGGTTGCAACATCCCAGGATCCTGGGATTGTCATTTGCAACCTTCCTAGGGAGCTTCTGGCAAGCATATTCAATGGGGGAAGCCAGATTCGCTTAACCATTGCAAGATTCATTTCACAACTTTAGTGATTTCCTTAACAACCATACCCAAAAAGTCATCAAATGGGGCACAACTCACTTAACAGCTTCCTTGCTTAGCAATGGAAATTTTGGGCTGAATTATAGTTGTAAGTTGAGGAATACCTGTACTTACCCAAACTGCATAAAAGTAGTCTTCACTGAAAGACCACTTGTTCAGCAACCATTCAGAGTTACGAGAGTGCTCAATGAGTAGTGATTACTCTCCTCCTCAAACGTCCAGCTGTCACAGCAACCTCACACTGGTGTTTGTGACCTGGGCACTGGACAACTGGCTTTTATTATGGCTGCAGCCCTCCCATTCATGTGATTTGTGACCTTTCCTACTGGCTTCTCACAAGCAGAGTCAATGGGGAAGCTGGCAGGAAAAGTTGCAAGTTGGTTAGATAAGTCTCCCCCATCTGTGCACTCTCCTCCAACCTGTTTGCTTGTGCTGGTTACCTGTACACCTTTCCACAGCCTCTTGTGCTCCCTTCCTATGCTCCCATTGCATTCCCTGACAAAATCTACGCACGCTCCAAGCCTTGCTGTACTCATGTATTCTAGTGTACCCTCTCCAACCACTTGCATACCCTTGCACACCTTCCCACACCCAGTAGCAGCCATCCCAACCCCTGCCTTATCTGTACTATATTTCCCAGGCACCTGCCTTCGCCTCACTCCATCTCCCATTTGGCAGCAGCTGTCTGCTGGCCTGCTTGTAATCTGCCTGGACTTGCAATTTCCTGCTGGCTTCCACGCTGACTTTAGTTGTTGGAAGCCAGCAGGTAGTTTCAAGGAGGGTTTTGCTTAACTACCCCCAATCATTGCTTAAAAATGACAGTGGGAACTACAGTGATTGCCTTTGATAAGAAATTTGGTCATATGACGTCATGCTTTACAACTGCATTGCTTAGTGACAGAAATTCTGCTACCAGTAGCCATCTTAACTCAAGACTACTTGTATACATGCAGAATTCTGTTAAAGATTCCATCACTATTATTCTGAAGACTATTTTTCTAAACAGGCTAGGAAATCATTAAGCTTTTTTCACAGGGCCGGGGGAATGGACGGACCTAAAAGAGTACTGTTATTGAGGTCTATGAAATAGTTTTGTCATTTCTATGCAGAGCGTTTATTACTATCTTCATTTTTGCAATGTGTGACCTAAAAATTATTCCTCTGCTACTCCTGTAATGTCAGATATTCCATATTGCCATAATGGTTGAAAGTTCACAGACATATATCAGAAGATAAAATGTTTTACTGTAGTTCCTGTGTTCTAAAAGAAAGTAAACCTTTTTACATGAATCAAGTTGTTAGTAGCATTTTAAATGAATTCTTAAAATTTTATTGTTTTTTGTTTGCTTCTCCCTTCCCCCCATTTTCTGGTGTTTTGTTTGTTTAGCCTATTTTTAGTTTCTGCAAGTTTCCTGCCTCAAGGCGTAGGAAACTGCGGTGGTTAGAGGGGTTCCGAAGGGGGCTGCTATGTCTGCAGGTTGTCCATTTCTAGCAATTGAGGAAGTCATGCAGTGTGCAAAGCCTCCCTTTCTCGGTCTGAGTTAAAAGATTGAGAGAACGCTGTAAATATTTAGACATTTTTCTCTTATATCCAGCAATGCCATGCATGACTTAGATCACACTCTTTCCAAAAGCAAGATTAATCAGGCAAAATATACTCCACAGTTCATTTCTAGTAATAAAACAAGTTGATTAATGTTTGGGACATTTAAAGTTAAATAATGTTACTGGTAGATAATCTGTATCCCACTCAATAAAAATATTGATTAGTGATGAATATTTATGGTAATCTAGTTTTTAGCTTCTAAAAACTAAAAAGTCAGCTTCTGAGAACAAAAGTTATGATTTCTCCTTCAAATATATATATTTTCCACATTAGGAGTATTAAAACAGCTTATTCCACTAATGTTTCTTATATACAGTGGTACTTAAAGGTTGGTGAACCCTTTTCAATTATCAATATTTCTGCATATATGATCTATGATAGGATCTGTTCTGTGTTCTGTACATAAGTCTTAAAATTAAATAAAAACCCAATTAAATGAGCCAGAACATTGATTTTCATTGATTTATTGAGGAAAGAATCCCTTGATTTATTGAGAATAATCCAAACTTACATTTGTGTGTAGAAAACACATTTGAACCTTTAAATGTATCCATTTATTTGAAGTGGAAAAATAGAACAAAGTGTTTCAATCAATGAGATGATAATAAGGTATGAGTGTGGCCACAGGGTTGTGGTACAACTAGTAGTACAGCACCATGAACAAGCTTCTTTTATTGTCCTTTCTGTTTCAAGTTTGGGTTTCTTGTTATAGATCCTATGGCAGCGTATTCAAAGCTATCCACAAAGAAACAGGCCAAGTTGTTGCAATTAAGCAAGTTCCTGTTGAATCTGATTTGCAGGAGATTATTAAGGAGATATCAATAATGCAACAATGTGATAGGTAAGTATCAGCACTCAGTATTTTCATTTACCAATGGGAAATCTCTTATTTCTCATTCTCCTACTGACTCTTAAAAAAATTATGTGGGAGGTTATATCATCTTTTTATCTAGTTTGATGGGTGGAAAGAGATGGTTTCTTGATTATGTGTTGGGTGAAATAATGGACAGATTTATCTTTTCTCACCTACGTTTCTATGGAGATAGTGTGAAGAAATGGAATTCCTGCAGTGCTTTGTACTTCAAAATTGCAGAAAACAATAGAGTCTATTCTTTTACCTAAAGAAAGCTTTTACTGTATTTTATTTTTACTATATTGTTAATACAGTAACCAGCAAACTTCAGATAGGCTAGAAGTATTATCATATAGGGATATAACACATAACTTTTCTCAGAGCTAAACACAGTCAGCCCACCAAGCCAAGCCACACCCACCAAGCTATGCCCACAGAATTGGCAGTAAAAAAATTTGAATCCCACCACTGGGCTAGGGATTACATACAGTACTTAAAACAAATGCAACCTATAATGGAGCTATTGCTTCCTGTAAATTTATAAACTAGATTGGTGTTGATTTAGCCTAAAATTGCATTTGGTTTTAGGCAGCTATGTCACTCTGTTGGGTGTTAGTTATCTGGTGATGTACTTACTATTCCACTATATCTCATTGTGCTGTTACCAAAGGGACCAATATCTGTACCTTCGATTTATTCCATAATTTAAGAACTTTGCATTTCTCTTTCTTAAAATTTATTCTGTTATTTTCATCCTATTCTCTAGGTAGTGGTTTTGTTCTCATTAAATACGAAGTTAAGCTATGTCTATAGCAGGAGTGTCAAACTCATGTCATTATGGCGATGTCATGTGACGCACTGGGACTTTTCCCCCCTTCACTAAACTGGGCGGGGGCATGGCCAGCACATGACGCATCTAGCCCACAGGCCAGGAGATTGACAGCCCTGATCTATAGCATTTCACAATCTACTAATAAAATTACTAGATAAATTTACTCTGGCAAGATTTGTTTTGGACAAACCATAGAGCTTGTTTTAAGATGCTTACAGATCAAACTCTTAATAATCTGTGGAATGTTTCAGATTGAAAAATTCAGATGAAATAGTCTGAAGCCCCGCAATCTTTTGAGCACCAAGGATTGGTTCCGTGGAGAAAGGTTTTTCTACAGACTGGAGGGGGTGTGGCTTAGTGTGCTGCCTGCATACCACAGATGGGGCTTCGCTTGTTTGCACGGCCCTGTTACTAGCATGCTACAGACTGGTGCTAGTCCCAGGATCGGGGGTTGGAGACACCGGGTCTGAAGTGTTCAGAATTCCAATTTGCTTTTCTACAGTTAGACAGAATTTGGTTGTTTCCCCCCCCCTCTTTTAAGATTTCTGAGAGATTAAATCAAAGTAGGAATTATATAGTTTTGCTTTTTCTTCATTAACAGTTAGGATTTTATCATTTTCACCAAATAGCCATTAAATTTTTTTTTTTCCTTTTTACCCATACCTGAAGAAGCCCTTTTTTGTCATTCCAAAGGTGTTTTTCCAAGAGGCAATTGGACTTTCTTCATTTTTCCTTGAAGCTTCTTCAGTTCTTGAAGATGTTTTGCTTCTCCACCATTCAGTCAAAAATGAAGAAGCTTGAGTGAGAAGTGAAATGTTTTCAAGGAAAAGTAAAGAAAGCCAAGTTGCTTCTTGAAAAAGCATCTTTGGGACAACCATCACCTGGATAACTGAGAATCTCAATAGACATCCTTTGTGTCATTCTTGGCACCCTTTATTGACTGGCTCATTTTGAGCTTGACCTTTCCTGATACCACCTACAATTTTGGCTACCTGTATATGCTATTACTCTGCATCCTGTCCCTCAGTACTAATTCGATATGCTCCTTGTTTAATTTTTGCTAACTTTTTGGGCTGCCACATTAAGTGCTTCTGTTATTTTCCTTTGTCTGCTGGAATGAGTCTGTTGTGCTTTTAATGTTTTATTTCTTAAGAGCATCTTTCAGGGATCCACTTTTTATTGTTCTGATTTTTTTAAATCTGAAGTTCAAGATAATAGTCAGTTATATTCGTCTTTACTTTTGCTTAATAGTCGAAAGTATACTATCATGTAACTTTCCTCAAAGTTTCCATTACTTTCTACCAAATATTTTGTATTAGTTAAGTTCAAGATATGTTTAGCATATTCTCTTCTTCTATGTCTTCCCTCTGAAGGAGAAAGTTGTCAGGAATTTCCTGGAATTTCCGAGCATAATAGTGAACACCAGCAGGGCCTGTTTATTTTAATAAGAAATATTCACTATCCAGGACACTACTCTGGATATCTGGGCAGATGTGATATTTTTAATAAAGAATTAAATCTATCGTCCTTTTCTGTTGCTTCTATTCTTTCTGAGCCATTGAAACTTTTAGTTATTTTATTCATATCCTGCTAAACTCTAGAAAGTCTATTTTAAACACCAGTGTTTTATTAACTTGGCCATATTGATCTATGTAGTCTTGTCTCATTAGTTTGTTTTGAACTTTGTAAATAAGAGAGCTCTGTTAATTTCCCACAATCCTCTTGAACTACAGTATTTTTTTTTAAAAAAATAACATGATTAAGGAGTGATTAAATGTGATTAATAAAGTGATTAAATGGTTTTCCCCCAGAAATGTTTAGTTTATTCAAAGAAGGTTAAAATACAAAAGCTTTAATGTTCTGTTAAAAATCTTTTATGGGAAATGATTTATTGGAAAATAATTATTGGAATATTAGATACTCCGAAATCCATATCTTTTTAAAAGATATATATGTAAGCTTAGAAAAAAACTATTGGTGCTGAAAGGAGTTTACATGATTTAAAATAGATTAATAATGAATTATTCCATTTGCTGAAGAGATTAAGATCCGATGAAATAATTGAAGAAAAACATTTTCCTTGCCTTTGCCTAACCTTCTTACAATAATCCCCCCCCTCCCATCCCCAAATGCAAATTTTCACTAGTTTATAGAGGAAGCAAGAATGTGGGTGGGTGGGGGACTAGAGAGAGGACACACCTTTCCTACAACAAGAATATGTAAACCATTCATGAACCATTCATTCACTGCTGTTATTTTGAAACAACTGAAGAATTTCTACAGAATAATACATCAGAGAAACCTCTATGTGAGCTTTCACCCTGTTTTGGAAATGTCTTAAATATTAGTAAGATAATAGATAGAAAATAATGAAAAATATATCTTGCACAATTTTCTCTGTTAAATATACATACATATACGTGTTTGTGTGTATGTATGTGTGTGTGTGTGTGTGTGTGATACACATACACACACACACTGTTATAAGAAACTAAAATATTCCTACTGTAGAAGAATGTAATTTGAAAAGTTGTGGCTAATATCAATATAATGGTTATAAAAATTCTCAACTTGAATAACATTTCATGCCTGAATTGAAATATTTTATTAGTATATTCCCTGTTAAATATTGGGTAGCTGTTGGAAGTGCTGGACTTCAGAAAAACATGACTCTTCAGATACTCAACTGTCATTTTCATAGTCATAGCTAAATAACAGCAGAAGTTTCAAAGACTTAACACCTTTAAATAAAATGTTTATTGCTAATTTAGTAATTATAGCTGCATAATTGCTGCAGAATACAGGAATCCAGCTTTACCTGGGTATATATGTATGAGAGAAAGAGATAGTCAGGTGGGCACTCAAGACTGAAATCCAAAATCTTGTTCTCCTGCCCTTTCATGATACCAGTAATTTTTGACACTGTTTTCCCAGAACAGAATGTGGAAAGTGCTGTCCCATGTTCACAGAATGGTCTTGCTAAGGTCTGCAGCTTTTTGATTTTTGCTTTGCCAGCTCAATCCTTCGAGCAAGCCAGCTAAATCAAACTCTTCCACTTGCATGAGTTGCCTTGTGCAAAAAAAAATGCACTCCTTTGAAATAGGAGTAGAAATACATAACTGAAAACCAGAGAATGGAATTTCATTTTTATGAGTTTATGCTTTTTCTTAAGATCCTAATACTCCCCCAATCCTAGGATTTTGGGTTAATTCGTAGCTGGCTTTTTTTTTTTTTTTTTTTGCAAAATGTACACGAGTCAATTCAGTAATACATTCTGTCTTCCTTAGTCCTCATGTAGTCAAATATTATGGCAGCTATTTTAAGAACACGGACCTCTGGATAGTAATGGAATATTGCGGTGCCGGATCTGTGTCTGATATAATTCGACTACGAAATAAAACGGTATGTGCTGCTTCAGGATCTGAATAAATGCTTGAGGGGATTTTTTGGATAAAAAGTTTGGATAAAAGTTGATGAACTTTATAAACGTTAGTCTGGTTTATTGAGTAATAAGAAAATGTGAAAGTGCAGAAATTGAACATTCCTTCTATGTTCCACTGGAAATAGTTATTACTGGAAATCAATAAGTCGCATTATCCTCTTATAGCCTTCTCCATCCCTTATCCTAATAGAAGACATGTATTTTAAGTGACAATAATAGGGTCTTAGCAATAACTTTGCTCATTTAGTAAGTTTCCTTCTACAGTTGATGGAAGATGAAATTTCTACAATAATACAATCAACATTGAAAGGACTGGAATACCTACATTTCATGAGGAAAATACACCGTGACATCAAAGCTGGCAATATATTACTTAATACAGAAGGACATGCTAAACTTGCAGATTTTGGGGTAGCTGGCCAGCTTACTGTAAGTGTAAAAACTACTGATATACCTCTTTCAATATTGTGCAAAGAATTGGTTGTTTAACAAGCCACAGTTGGCAGCATAGTAATATATTAACAATCGTTTACAAACTATTGACTGGATGCAAATCACAAAATGCCAGTATTTAAATAAACATTCTAGTTCAATATATGTAAACCAAACAGGAGTATATTTTCTGGCTCAAATGTTGCTATATAATATGAGATGGTCTCTGGAGAACTAAAAGCATATATAAATAACCTGATTTTCTAAGATTGGAAGCTTTAGATTTTTAGAAATTATTTTCATTTGAATGTATCTTTGTTGACTTGGATGTGCACAAAGCCGGAAAAATTGTTTCCAACCCAGAACCATCATATTCTGGAGGTTTTGCTAACTTGTTCGGATCAGGCAGAATTTAGAAAAATTGAAATTCAGAATGCTTTGATTGTTTAGATTTTGAATAAAACAAAATCCAGACAGGTTTAATAGGACAAGGTTGATGTGCGTTGTTCCCAATCCAGCGTATCCTACCAGCTTGACCATCCCTAATCTTCTCACCACTTTTTTTCTTTTTCTCCACTCTTGCTGGATTGGGAATGTCCAGCACAAACATTCTATCACCTTGCCAGCAGGGCCAGAAGCATCATCTTCTTTCCCCTGGTCTTTCTGCCTCTCTCTTCTCTTATCCACTAATATCCTTGGGTTTTTCTTTGCCTCTCCTCCTCCTTCCTGGAACAAAGTTATATGTTCCAGTGCAGGCATGAGCAACTTGAGCCAAGCTATTCTGTTCAGAGTGTTTTGCCCGTCTTTACTATCAAATATTTTAAAATCATAGGAGATGGGTTATCATATTTCTATCCCACTTTTTCTTCTGTACGTGTAGCTCAGGGCAATTAACTTACTTAATATTCCTTCTGTTTTCCGCACAACGTTAACCCTGTGAGGTGAGTTGGACTGAGAGAATGACTGGCCCAAAGTCATCCAGCCAATTTTCTTGTCTAAGAGAGGCCTAGAACTCATCATCTCCTGATTTCTAGAAGAGCATATTCACCAAATTGATGCAGGAATATTTAATGTAGCTTACAATATCTGTAATTATAAAGTTACAGTATAGCTTACAGAATATTTGAAAGTTTGAACAATTGATCAGAATATGTTTTTACCAGATTCCTTTTAAATAGCTAATTTCTTTAAAATTTGTCTCCCTTCATAGGATACTATGGCAAAAAGAAATACTGTGATAGGAACTCCATTCTGGATGGCACCTGAAGTGATCCAAGAAATTGGATACAATTGTCTGGCAGACATCTGGTCTCTGGGTATCACTGCCATTGAAATGGCTGAAGGAAAACCTCCATATGCTGATATTCATCCAATGAGGGTAACTGGACCAAGATAAGAGATGATTGTAGCTTTAACACACCAGTAGAGCCCTAGTTCTCATTATCTTTGGTTTGATCCTACTTTGCTAGATAAAGTCTCTAAACACCAACTTAATAAAGTTCCACATGTATGATGAGGATTTTATGTGTAGTAAATTAGATTTGCCTAACTTTTTGCAGGCATAAAACAAAAACTAAATTTGATTACGAAATATGTCTATGCACCATACGCTTAATAACTTCTCTCATCATGTTAAAAAATGAAGCTTGCTGTTTATTCTTAGAATAGTTATAGTTATTCAATAGCTATAGCTATATTCAAAAAAAATTAGGGCCTGCCTGAAGCCTCTGGTTCCCTTCCTTTGTGATCAGCAGTACAGGCAGTCTCATTGAATGATCACACATTCACTTATGACAAATCCTTGTAGTTGTGGTAGTTGCAGTGTCCCTGTGGTCATGTGGTTGTGATTTGGGTGCTTGGCATTCAGCTTGCAATTATAGTGTTTCAATGTCTGTAGTCACGTGATTGCCATTTGCAATCTTCACTGTCAACTTCGGACAAGTAAAGTCCATGGAAAAGCTGCAAGAAGATTGCAGATGATGATCATGTGACTGCAGGATGCTGCAGCCACATGGGATTTACCTAATGCTGGCAACTAGGACTGCTGCAGCAGCTGTTGTTAAATCAGTGTGGTCACGTGACATTGCATGTTAAGATCTTATCACTTAGGGATGGAGTGCAGATCCCAGTTGCCATAATGAAGTGAGAACTACCTGCATAAGTGAAACATCTATGTGTTTCTGTTAAGTCTTCGTAGAGAATAAAATGTTTATCATTTTCAACTCACTTTAAGCAGGAAGTTGGATTCAGTAAAGTTCAAAATTATTTGAATGTAAATACGTAAAGTAGCCCATGTTGAAATATATTGTAGTCATCATCTTTTAACGGTCGCATAATCCCTTGCGTGGTGGACGTCTGGGCAACTGAATGGAGCTAAGTGTTTGCTAGCTAGATGCCCTTCCTGTCGCCATTGCAGAGTTATATTCAACAAATATATTCTCAACGTGCCCAGAGAGAGAAATATCTGCCTCTATGAGGATCGAACTCACAGATTGTGAGGCGAGAGCTCCATCTCTCAGCCACTGTACCACTCACTTGAAATATATTATGCTGCTGTTGCTAATTACAGGGAGTCCTTGACTTTCAACTACAGTTGAGCCCAAAATTTATGTTGCTAAGTGAGGCATTTGTTAAATGAATTTTGCCCCATTTTATGACCTCTTGATACATTTCTTAAGTGAATCACTGCAGTTTTTAAGTTAGTAACACTGTTGTTAAGTGACTCTGGCTTCCCCATTGACTTTGCTTGTCAGAAGGTAGCAAAGGGGGATTACGTGACACCAGCACACTGCAACCGTCATAAATATGAACCAATTGCCAAGTGTCTGAAGTTTGACCACATGACCATGGAGACGCCACAATAGTTGTAAGTGAAAAATGGCCATAAGTCACTTTTTTCAGTGCAATTGTAACTTCAAATGGTCACTAAATGAAGTGTTGTAAGTTGAGGACTATCTGTATACTGAAACTGAGGATGAAGACCACTAGAACAGCTTTTCCAATCTGGACCATTCAGATAATTGGGGTGCCATTGCATTTAATATGTTGCAGAAGACTACAGGAATGTCCAGTTTCAGCCTTATGCTTTGAAACAAGATGTTGCTATCCTTTAATATTTTCTGTGAGGCCAAGGATGACATGGGTGACATTAACCCACACCCATTTCACATGTGGGCTGGGTTTGAATTCTTGATAAAGTTTTGTATTGTTTTTGAATACCTATTTCAGGATTAATACTATAATTTTCATCCTTTTCCAACTTCATTATGGCAGAAAATTGTGCCAGCGGTGTTTAATAGTTGTGATAAAAAAAAATAGCCACATGAAGTTGTAGTCCCATTTTTGTCCTACAAAACGATAGGGACGTTTTGGCCTTTTGGGCTCTGATAAGTATTTTTGTTGTGCATCTATTTTTTGTTATATAACATGAGCAAAGGGCAAAAACCAATATTGTTATTTGCAGGCAATTTTCATGATTCCAACAAATCCACCACCAACATTTCGAAAGCCAGAACTATGGTCAGACGAATTTACAGATTTTGTAAAACAGTGTCTTGTGAAATGTCCAGAACAAAGAGCCACTGCTACGCAGTTGCTTCAGGTTAGTATCTGCTATTCTGGAATGGAAGGAAATATGGAGCTGTTGCCTCCACATACATGTTTTAACAAAGTAGAATTTTCTTCTAAGCTTTTTATGGAGGATGAAAAGAGAATGAGAAGCTTTCCTTTTTTCTTTTTCCTTTTTTGGTCTTTTCAATTTCATTTTACCAAAATTTGAAAAATTGTGTGTCTGAATTTTGCTTGGGGAGTTTGGGAGTTTCCAAAGATTCTAAAAGGGTCTGACTAAATCTTGCAGATTGGACCTCTGTTCTAGAGTACTTCTAAAGTATTACAGAATAGCGTATCAGTTTTTCATTTTCTGTATAAGTTGAACAAAATTGACCTGGCTGGTTTTGCATTAAAGTTAAAATTGACCTGGCTGGTTTTGCATTAAAGTTACTACTAGCATTCTCTTTAGAGGTGTATGAACATAATATTGGGTTCTGAGTTTTTCCTACTGCCTTTAACTTTTATGTTAAAAAATTAATATCTGTTTTTCAGCACCCATTTGTAAAAAATGCCAAAGGAGTTTTCATCTTGCGAGATATGATTAATGAGGCAATGGATATTAAACTAAAAATTCAGCAAGCTCAACAGCGTGACATGTTTCATGATGATGAAGAAAATTCAGTGAGTGCTAAAGCCATAACGTTTTCTGTAGTAGCATTGTAAACTCTTTTTTCCCATACTGTTCACTCTATTAATATTTATTTATTGCTAGTATTTGTGTGCTGATCTGTTCCAACCAGTTCTGAGTAATATCTAGCATGCCCTGAAAATTAAAAACAACACAGTAATTAATTTAGAATAGAATAAGAGAGTTGGAAGGGACCTTGGAGGTCTTCTAATCTACCTCCTGCTCAGGCATTTCTTAAATGTTTTAAATTAATTTCTTAAATGTAGAAACTTTTCCTTTAAAAACAAATCACCTCTTTGAAGGTGAAGCATCAACAGACTGTAAGATGAACTTACTTGCAGTCTTTCCCACTGTTCTGGCCCTCACCCTCTTTCCTTCATATCCTATGAAGAGAAATAATAGGATCATTTCTTTGTGAATGGTAGGTGATCGCTTGACCCCTCTAAGGCCTTTTGTGTATTGTGTATTGGGAGAGATGAGATATTGGCAGGTTCCATGAAACTTCAGAAAGCCAAGGCTCATTCGCATAAGGCACCTGAAGAAGGAGCACATGAATGATGCTGTGAGCTCCCAAAGGAAAGATGGGTATAATCTATTAAACAAACGAATAAACTATAGTGGATGGACAATTATCGCACTTAGGAAGGCAAGGTTTTTGACACCTGTTTTGAACTGTGAGCAATCTATCAATGATATCATCTACTTCAGAAGTATTTCATCTTCTTAACTAAGTTTGCTTTTTTCTCCTATTTTATTTTTCTAAATATGGAAGTCATTTTATTGATTTTTGTTAATTTCTCTAATAAAGAAGGTGGAAACTACTTCAAAAGGTAGCATTTACTGCCTCTCATAAGTTTGCTGCTCTTTTTTGTTTTAGCCATCCTAATTTATTGCCTGTGGGTCATTTTGATATATTGAAGCCAGTTGAGAAGGAACATGGTTGCTCTGTTACAAATGTTTCTCTGCTGTTCATTAGACATGATTTAAGTTTCTTAATATCTCTAGCTCCCTTGCCTTGCATTCTTGATGTTTAATGATAGAATTGTGTGCCATCAAATTAGCATCAGTGATCACATAGATCAGGGCTCGCCAACCTTTTGGACCTCAGGGACCACCACACTCATAATTTTAAATCCTACAGACCAGAGACCCTGGGAAAATCCCCAAAAAAGTCTGCAGGAAAATTCCCCACCTCGTTTTCCTATCAATCAATCATTCTTTATTTGGGATCGCAGGATGCCGTCTCCAGCTCTGTTCTCGGGGAAAGAGAGAGAGAGGGAGTTTTGGGTTGATGCAAGGAAAGCAGAAGAAGCAGCAGAAATCCTTCTTTCTCTCCCCCAACCTCTGCCAGAATGGTGCAGCCTCTTGGAGCAGGATGCCCTGCAGGGTCCCTAAGACTCATTTCTGGCAGAGTTTGGGAGAGAGAAAGAAAGACTTTTGCTGCTTTCCTTGCGTGCAGCCAAAAGTAGAAGAAGAAAGAAGTGGAAAGAAGCAGCCCGGTGACCAGGCCAAGTGCATGGGGCGAGTGGGGCAAGTTCCCCCCTCTTCCCTTTCCCCCTCCCCTCACTACCTTGAGGTATGTGCAATGCAAGCAATGCAAGCCTTGTGTTCCCATGGGATTTGTGGGTGGTACAGCCTTGTGTTCCCACGCAGCCTGTATTATTTAGTTAGTTAATTTTATTGTCATTGTACTTCATACAACGAAATCAAACACCAGCTTCAGTGCACATCATGACCATGAAAATAAACACACACATCCTTCACACTCCACATTAATTGCTTTGGGAGTGACTTTTCTCTGAGGACCACCAAATTTTTCTTGCGGACCACGAGTGGTCCCTGGCCCACTGGTTGGCGACCACTGACATAGATCAATTTCCTCCAAGATGATTTGTTCCCAGCCATGGTCCTTCAGGTCTTCCAATAGTGTACCCATTGCCACTGTAATTTCAACCACGTTTCTGGTGGTCATTCTCTTGTCTTTCCTTGCAGTTACAACAGCAGTGAAAAAAGTGACATGACCATTTTTCACGGTTACAATCTTTGTACTGCTCCCATGATCATGTGATCAAAATTCAGAAGATTGGCAACTAGTTCATATCTTGGACCGTTGCTGTGCTTTTGGATCATGTGATCAGCTTTTCCAACCTTCTAACAAGCAAAATCAGTGGGGGAGCCAGATTCACCTAACAGCTGGGTTAGTAACTTATCAATGGCAGTGATTCACTTAACAACTGTGGCAAGAATAGTCGTAATGAATGTTTCAGTGGCAATTGAAGAACCATGATGTTTTGAATGATTCTAGACAATTGGAGTTACCTTACTTACGTTAGAAGTATTTTTTCTCTCTCAATGAAGGAAGAAGATGAAATTGATTCTAGGACCATGGTTCGAGCAAGGGGACAAGAGATGGGTACAATCAGAGCTGCTTGTGGAATGAGTGAAGGTGTCAATACCATGATAGAATACAATGACACTTTAGCATCACAGTTAGGAACAATGGTCATAAATGCAGAAGATGAAGAAGATGAGGGGACCATGAAAAGTAAGTGCTTTTTAAAATCATTATTATTCAGCGAAATTGGGAAAAAGGATGCTCAGGAATTCAAAAAAGTAAAAAAATATTAAAAATGTATTTCCAATAAAGGTGTTTAATTCATGTAAATTGGGTTGTTTCTGCTAGGTAAGAACTTTCTTGTTTTAGGAGGTTTTATAGCCATTGGTTGTCTCACTTGGGTGCACAAATATAATTGGTCTGAAGAAGACTTTATGAATTAACTTGTTATGTAGCAATAGTGTACAATAAATATGATGCTAGCTGTTGAACAAAATCATTTGCCGTATATATTTATGAATAAATTTAGAATTTTTAATGCCAAAATTCACCCAAAATGTCTGGTTAGGTTTATATACGATACATATAGTGACACTGTTTACAAGTACCTGTATTTTCCATAGATGTATGTGGATGCACCCATTTGTGGATAACCGATCCCTGAATTTTTAACTAAAGTGCTATGAAAAATGCAGGTCAGCTTAGTGGCACATTTGTGATACATTTTGATTAAAAAACTGAGGGTCGGCTTATCTACAGATGGGTTTATACATAAGCAGGCATTGTATAAACAATGCTATCATTGCAGTAAAACATTCTTTTTCTCAGTTTAATACTAGCATAGCAAATGGCCCCAAATGACCCTTTTGGGTGATCAGGTTATATTTCTCAAATATCACCCATCTCAAAAGTGCTAGCGAGAGGACTATATTTGAAACGCAGATGTTTCTGGGATATTAAGTGTCTTCTGGCAACCTGGTTGGAAAAGCATCAGCTTGTAGTTGTCATTGCTGCCATTATATGAATTTGAGGTATGATGGAACTGAAAGGGTTCTGCCACTATCCTATATCCTATCCTAACTGGCCTGGGGAGGGGCAAGACTTTGTGTGGCTTTTGAGGTGATGGCTTGCTTTGTATATTTGCGATTCCAAATAAGAAAACTAATTGGATAATGCAGTTAGTTGCTGTTCTAACTTCCTGTGGGCTTCCCCCTCCCCCCCATAGTTTGGATTCTTCTAATTGTCTTTCCATGGGAAAATTTTAGAATTTTGTTATTTTGACCTAAATGATTTTTATAATGACAGACGGGCCCATGTTTATCTTACTCAATGATTGGAATCTCTGTAGAGGGTTTTATTATTATGAAAATAAAGTTTAAAAAATCATTTAGTAATTTGTAAAGTGTGTAGTTGTGTCTGCTGGTTTTTGTTTAACATACTTGAAATTTTGTTAATACCATTGTATAAATGAAAATTCAAAGTAATATTTTACTTTCATTATATTGTTCATATTCCAAAAAATATTTCTAGCACTAGAAAAATAACATCTGGATGACATGATAACATCCCCAGAGGGGTCAGGGCTAAACATTTTTTTCAGTTTGCTGTACTTTTAAATGTTTTGTAGTTGTGAGAAAGAAAGCAGGAGGCCTGTAGTATTATCATCAATTTTTACCATAAGTTTCTGATTGCCCGCATTCTCTGCTACCAAGTGGTGATAAGATTTCAGCCTTTAAAAAAAAACATTTAGTGTTTATGTTAGGATCAGAATAGTAGAGGCTTTCCCTCCACTTGCATTTCCATTTCTTTTGAAGAAAAGAAAAAATATTTCTGAAATTTGGCTAGTTTGCCATAGAAGTTTGGAATGCTGAAGATAAAATCATGAAATTCTGAGGGCCATTCGTTGTTTAGAAGTACAAGAAGCTAAATAATCAGAGCTAAGTCTGAAAAATATGTCCAAAGCTGAAGAAATCCAAGCATCTTATGAGTTCAAGCTTAAGGAGGCATAGGCATTTGAAGAACAAGTCATCCCTTGAAAAAGGGCCTATTGGGAATCAATCCTTACTGGGAGACTTTCCTCTAGAGAATGCAATGATTGACAGCATAAAAATGGTCCTAGCAGTTCTCAATAAGGCACAATTCTAAACAAAAATAAGGGAAAATGATTATTAAGAGACAAAGCAACCACAATTTAGCACATCATATTTTAGTTTACTGTTTGTTCTCTCAGCCAATTCTGCATGGTTAAATTATAGATCAATAAATCTAGGAAATCAGGCTGAGAAAATATTGATTAAATTAACCATGCATAATAGGGTCAAATGGACATAGTGTGTTTCTTGACTTACTCATATCCCAACTTGCAAAACTAATAGTGATCATGAGTTCTGCTTTGAACTCTATACTAGGTGCTGTTATATCTCACTGAATATCATACATGTATTTTGGATTGTCTACCATCTGTTGATTTTGTTGCATGTTCCATGAATTCATGACCTGATTTTCGGCCCATGTAGAGCCAAGGTGATACCAGAGACTGGCAGCTGCATTATTAATCTTCTGCTCAGGTTATTCTACTTGGCATTAATTATTTGAAGTATTAATCCGCCTATGTTGCACAACCAGCATTTGTAATCACCATATCTCTGTATTTAATCTGATTTAAATAAGGAAAAGCCCAAGCTCTTGAGTTGTTCAGGGATCATTTCTTGATCCACTCAAAGTCTGGGTGCCCATCATGTTCACCAGAAACTGGTAAAACAACTGCATTTACAACATCATCTGGGTCAGGGGTCTCCAACCTTGGCTCCTGGAAGCCTGGCGGACTTCAACTCCCAGAGTTCCACAGCCAGCAAAGCTGGCTGTGGAACTCTGGGAGTTGAAGTCCGCCAGGCTTCCAGGAGCCAAGGTTGGAGACCCCTGATCTGGGTTCTATTTTCATAGTTCTGGAGCTTTTACTTTCATTAGTTCGAGTTGATTTGTCTCTTTTGATGGCTGTTCTTTATCTTCCTTTTTGTTTCCTCTTGCATTTTCTCAGTTCTGTAGTTGTCTTAGTTGTATTTTTACTCCATGCCCTTCTATTTGCACAATTTTTGGCTTTAGAGTTATAATGGTACTGTGTTTCCTTGTTAAATGTTTATCTGTTTGTAACTAAGGCATCCAGTTAGGTATGAATGTTACTGATATTCATGTTAGTAAGAATGTCATTAAGATAGATGGTCAGAATGCATAGTAAGTTGTAAAGCTTAATAGAAAGCAAAAACAAAAAATAATATTCAGCTGTCTGAATCTGCCATTGATCTTAATACAAAATTTAAGCTTTAAATAAGGAAAAGCTAGTGTGAGTAGCACAGATATTAGCGATGGTTACTATATAGATAGAACATTTACAAATGCTTATACTACAAGTGGACATGGATATAAAATGCTTGCTTAGACTATGCTGATTGCTTCCTCCAGGTTGAGAACAAAGCATATGTTCTCAATAAAGGCCTTATTAAACATTTATTTTCAAGTACTTATAAGAAAGGAATTTAAGATGGAATATTTTGTCTTTTCTGCTATAGGAAGATTTTTTTTTCCTTAAGTCCAGGGTTTATTTTTGAATGTCTGTTATTTCAGTGACAAAAAGTGCAACTGTTTGGGATTTAGACAAAAGAGGAGGCTCTCGATTTAAATTGCTTAACTCATTTTTTTCTTGGCCTGCAGGACTTTTATTTCTAAATACGATATGTGCAGTCTGTATGAAATCTTCCTACTTTAAATTAAAGAGGATTGTACTGAGATGTGAACTCAGTGTAATTTTGTATTAATATTATCTGACTTTTTGCAGAAAAAGTGATGCAGTGAAGCATCAACTAAAAGATACAGCACTGAGAGCAGTTAATCAGAAGGGGGAGCTCCAACATAGCTTCAAATGATAGATTAGTAGAAAGTTGATTCAGAACTTATTTTTTCCTTGGTGCTATGAACAATGTTAAAAACAATTACTGAATTATTCTAACGATTGCCCAAGATTATTTGATACACATATACAGTATGTCCCTAATATTTATTTATATTGTCAGGCTTCAAAACCCAAGAAAGACGGGCAAAATTACTTCTAAGCAGTTTCCTTGATTGTTTTTCGCCTTATAGACAGAAATCTTGCCAAATTAAAGCAAACTATTTGCATCATTAAAAATATATTAAGAACTTTTAGAGAGGAGCTGCCTTGAACCTCTATCTTCAACTAAATATCTAAACTTTGCTGACTCTTCCTCTTCTGGAATGCAGACACTCCCTCCTGGAATCCAGACTAAATTCCACCACATATACCAATGACCCCCAGCCTTTTGGGTACCAGGGAGATTTTTTTTCCCCGTGAATTGGAGGAGGTGTGGTTTCATGTGCTGCCTGCATTCCATGGATGAGGCTTCAATTGTTTGCGCAGCCCAGTTTCTGGCATGCCATGGACCAGTGCCAGTCCACATACTGGGGGTTGGGGACTCCTGACATATACAATGTATAAATGAGAGACTAACAGAAATGTCTGTGTTAGTATTACGATCATCAGAAAAAAAAAAATTCTGAGTTTTCTGTCATGTTAAATCTAGGGATATATAATTATTTAACTGCAAAGCAGCAAAGATGCTTCAGTGAGGGTCTGGGTACATGTGTCTTGGGTTCTTTACCTGCACCTGGGGTCACCCTTTAGATGCAGGTCCAGGAAAATATGCTTTTAATGAGTTGATGAATGGGGATGGTGGGTGGGACAAGGTTGCACTTTGTTGACATCTCTCAAATACATATTTCATAGCTGTTACTGGTTCTTTAAGAGATACTGGCAAGTGAAGCAAGCAAAACCCCACAACTAATAGAATGTAAAAAGATTCATAAACTGAGAAATAAAATAACACAAAGAAAGAAGCTTGTGGCATAGATGTGCAAAGAGATGTGTGAATGTGTGGAGACAAATACGTACAAGGAGCAGTTTTCAGGAGAATGAGTTAAAAAGGACACATTCACCAATGATATGAATTAAAACTGGAACTTGGTTTACTAGTATTTCTCAGCCTTAGCAACTTTAAGATGAGTGGATTTCAATTCCCAAAATTGGCTGGCTGGGGAATTCTGGGAGTTGAAGTCTACTTATCTTAAAGTTGCTACAGTTGAGAAACACTGTTGAACACAGTTTGTAAAGAATGTTTACTATTACTGTTTCCTATCTCTTGAAAACCAATATCAAGCTGACCTTGCAGTTGTCTTTGTGGCCCTGAAATTTAGGGAAGAATGCCATTGTTTTGCAAGGTGACTTGTGCCAAATTCAATACACGGAGTGCTCCACGTACATTTATTTCTAGAGCTCTCTTTTTCTGCTTATCACTTCTGCAGTAATAATTTTTCTTTCACATTCCATTAATTCGTTTAGCTATAAAAATTTATCAGCCTTTTATAGGATTCTTCATGGGAAACAGTTTAATGATCACTATAACTAAATGGTGTTTTAAATGCAGTTGAATTGGGATCATTAATATCTTAGAGTGGCTCATATTTCATGCCGGCTGTTAAATAGTAGAAACAAATTATAAACCATTTATTCATAAAATAGGTATGAGATAAAAGTGATGCCATTTTTTATCTGTTGGGCCTTACAATGGTTTTTTTCTTCTTAGATATACTTTCAGTGAAAATTTTATTCATCAGAAATATTTTCTACCCTTGCCTGGCATTTTGTGTTTGGTTCTGATTGGTTCCTGTAAGCCTATGTCCTCCATGATTATGCCATCCTTAAATCTATTTTGATGAATAGATATAAAAACATTTAAAATAGAGAAAGAATGTTGAGAAGTAAAACTGATCTAAACCAAGAAAATGTTCATTGGCGTTATTTTTTAGCTATCGCTTGGACCAAGAGATGGAATATTTGCTAGTACTTTTCTTTTCAAGGTCAGGATTTGAATAACATTATTTCATATTTATTGGTTTTGGCAACAAGGCATTTCAATGCTTTTTACTTCTCTGAGTGAATTAAAATATTTGCTTCCTCCCAATAAGTATTATTGTATTATATTAATAATATAATTTTATTGCCATGAATTAGGATGTTCTTTAGTTTCATTTTTAATGTTTACCATTGCCTCATATTACTAATATGCACTAGGAAAAAATTAGGGGAGCATCCCATTCTTTCAATGGGAGTAACTACAATCTGGGTGTTAAAACTACTCTTGGGGTGTTTTACATCTATAGGATTGAACATCTCAAAAAAATTGTGGCATTTTGATTCAGCTTTTCCCTGAACTCCGATTTAGATTCCTTTCTATGTTTGTGCCTATGTTTCCTTTCTATGTTCTATCTTCTAATTTTGCTATTTTATTCTGATTTTCCCTGTTCTAAGTATGTAGTTCACTGTGATCTTTTTAATTTTCATGTTTTTGTATCAACATCCTGTGCTTAAAGTGGACATTCAGACTGAAGAGATTGTAACATCACAAAAGTAGCAAATGTGCAAATTTCAAAGCACTATTTTTATTGTTGAGAAATGGTTTATTTTTTATTTTTGTGTGCAATTCCTGAATTGCACAAAGATTCTTTTTCAAGAACCATTTCGTAAGCTAATGGTTCTATAGTATCACACTGTGCATCGCTCCCATACATAAAATGATGACCTTCAGTTTTCACTGTACACAAACTTATGGCTGCTATTTTGGATATGTGGGAATGACGTTAGTAGACATGAGGAAGAGTTGCAGTCCACAGAAGATGCGAAGGAGGTGTGGGAAGTCTCTCAGAAGAGACTCTCTCTAGTTCTCCAGCATGCCTTTGGGATAATCCACATATATGGGTTGAATCTGCCTTTCTGCCCAGAGTCTGAGTCATCAATCTTTGCCACACTTCTTCCTGTCGGGGCAGGAAGCCCCCTAGTCCCAGTCACGACTCAGTCTTGGCCCTATAGAGATGTGGCAAAGGTTGGCTCCAACAATTTCAGCAGAAAGCAGCAGTTTAAAATGTGGATTCTCCCAAAGGTTTGCAAAAACTCCCTCAAAGTATCCAAATCATCGTAAATAGGCAGCAATTGGAACTTCTGCCTGCTCCATTTTTCACAGCCCCCCCTGAACTACCAATTGAAGGCCTAACAGCTCAGACAGTCAAGGGAGAGCCCCAAAATGATCCCCCACCCTGGGCCACTGAAGCTGCAATTGCCCCCAGCACGTCCTGGAGCTCCCAGGCTTAACTGGATAGCTCCAGAGTAGCAGCTTTCGTTTTCAAGGTCTTCAGCTGATTTTGGGGGCAGGCAGTGGCCATTTGGGCCACCTGGCGAGTTTTTCAGGCTATCCAGGAGACTGGTAGGGCTGCCACTGCACTGCCACAACCCAGGGAAGGCTTCCAGGCCTGGAATTTCCCTTGGAGCAGCACGATTGGAGGATTGAGAGAGCTCTCCTCCCTGCAATCTGGGCATTAGCAGCATGCTTGACCAAGGCAGCATGGAACCCATGAGTGCAAAGCGATCCAACCTCCAAGAATCACGTAAGGAGAAAGCTCATGGACACGGCGGTCCAGCAATTGCTGTACATCCAGGCCATCAAGCCGGTACCAGAGGGGGTACAGGTTTTACTCCATTCTATTTGTACTTCGCAAGTCCTCGGGCGTGGTGGTAATGGAGAGCGATCCTGGATCTCAAAAATCTCATTGCTCATTTAGAATACAAGAGATTCAAGATGCAATCTCTGGGAACTTCCGGTTTGTCGGCTTCGCTAGCGGCAGGGTTTCGCGATCCTGCAGGATCCCTGCTGCGCTAGCCATTTTGGTGCCTCCGATCCGGACGGGTTTGGAGGCTAAGGCTGCCTTGCAGAGGCAGCCGAAGATAGGGGGAGCTGGTGAGGGGTTTGGGGGTGTTGCAGACCCCCTCCCCAGCCGGCAAACCCCCTTTTCTCAAGGCGGTCGAGGGCGGTCTGCAATGGCTGCCACAAAGAAGCCGGCAGCTGGGTAAGACTGAGCAGGAGGAAGAGGGGAGAAAGTTTACAAGAGAAAGTTTTTTTTGGCTGATCCAGGACTTTAAGAGGCGTTTAATCCTGAGAACTATGACTTTTTGAAAAATACTTTGTTTCCAGAGGAGGATTTCAAGCGGCAAAATTGAGGTGCTGAAAGGAAAGTTTACTCTCCTTCCCTATGGAATCAACAAATGGCCATTGAGAAACCTGTTGTTTTTTATAAAAGGTAAAAACTTGGCTTCTTGTTATAAGTGGGAAGGGAGAGGACAAAAAAAATATTAAGATCTTGCTGGAGGAGATGCCTTAAAGATCTTGAGACAAGAAATTGATTGCAACAAGGCTGTAAAATACAGATTGGGCTTTCTTTCCTTTCCCTTTTACTGATACCACCCCAGGAAGAGAAAGCGAGAACTTTGTGCGTTGTTTGGACTGATTGATGTCTCTGGGACTTTGAGGAATTGTTTTAACTTTTGAAACATTTTGGTTGCTCTAAGAAGAACAAAGAATGGCTTTATCTGATGATGAACTTAGAAAGGAATATCAAGAAAGTAAGGACGCTGTGAAAGAAGCTTTCCTTTCTTTAGAAATGGCGCTTGCTATTTATCAGCAAACACAACAACAGATGGAGGAAATAGAAGGAGAAGAAGAAAAAGAAGAAGAAGATGCCATTTTCAGTGAATCTAAAAAATTAAGAGAGAAAGGAGAAAGAAAGGAAGGAAAATGAAGGACTTAAGACTTAAAAAAAACACTTAAGAAAGGAAAAAATAAGATGCAAAACCAACTTAATGTTATTGAGCAAAAGGAGAAAGGATTACAACAGAGAAGGAAAGCTAAAAAGGCGGAGGGGGGGTAAATAGGCCAGGGGGGGTAAGAAAGGAAGGGAAAAGGGAGGGAAAAACCACAAAGGTATGAAACAAGATAGGAAAAAAGGATTTTTTTTAGGGATAAAGGGTAAGGTATAATTTCTTTAAAAAAGAAGATTCTGCAAGGTACATAAGATGGTACTATGTATTAGAAATAGAAAATTAGAATGTTATAAGAATTAATAAAAGATTAAAATATTGAAATGTTTAGTAATGATAGATTTTAAAATTTAATAAAATTGTAGCACTTGTTTTTTGAAATAGACAATCGGAATGTTATAAGATTTAATATTTAGATTTATTATCTAATTATATTAATTATTATGAATTTATTATTTTTTCTCTTTGAAGGTTAGTAGGTAGAATGTACTAAGCAGAATCAGATCAGGCGTTATTTTAAATATTAATTTAGGGGGAGGATAGAAAGGCATCATACTCTGATCAGTGATTTCAGGAGAAATTCTTTTATTTTTTTTACTATAGGGAATGAGATAAATGGATAATTTGGAAAGTATGGACAAAAATACAAATACAATGATTTAAATTAAAATGAATTTAATAAAATAGAAATAAGAAGAATGAAAAGCGGGGAGAATTTATGTAGAAGATATAGAATGGTAAATAAGATAGGTAATGGTATATAAGATGAGCACGAATTTAATTGAAGTCCATACAAAGAGAGGTAATCTGGGGCCAAACTACTTTCTTAAAAGAAGTTTTATATTTTTGTGTTTTGTGTATCTTTGTTTTGTTTGAGAATTAATAAAACCTCGGAGGAATGTTGGATGAGAATAATGGTAATCAAGTCAGAGAGGAATGAAGATGATGACTATAAACTGGATAAATATAGAAAATAATAATAGTAACAATGAAATTGAATACGAAAAGAGAAATAATGAGAAATTTGTTAAGAGATATCTATATGTTTATATTGAAATGGTGTAAAACAGAATTATGTTGCATAAAATAATATTCTACTTGACTTGTAAAATTAATAATGGAAAGAGGTTTTATGTATTTAATGGTTAATGATGGTTTGTCTTTAAAATCAATAAAATTTGTTTCAAAAAAAAAAAAAGATGCAATCTCTGCAGTCCATCTTGGAGAGCATGGGGGGAAGCGATCTCCATCAATCTGACAGAGACCTACCTCCACATCCCCATCTATCCCTCCCATCAGAGGTTTCTCAGGTTCTATTATGCAGGGGACCATTATCAATACAAGGTCCTGCCTTTTGGACTGTCATCGGCCCCCAGAACCTTCACAAAAGTTCTGGCAGCACTGGCCGCGCACCTCAGAACAATTCCGGTGCGCGTCCAGCACTACCTGGATGACATCCTAATCCAGTCCAGCTCCAGCCAACAAGCCAAATCAGATCTGACTTACACAACCCAGGTTCTACAAAACCATGGATTTTCAATCAATTTCCAGAAAAGCCAGCTAATACCTTCCACCCGCCTCCTTCATCTGGGCGCGGTGATGGACACAAATCTATGCAAAGTATATTTATTGCAGGAGCATCAGGACAGTATCATGTCCTTGATTGCACAGGTCACAGTGGAGCAAGCAGTTCCCTTGGCAGTGCTTTCCCAGCTTCTGGGAAAATTAATTTGATGCATAGCCATAGTACCATACGGCCGATTGCACGCCAGACCTCTCCAGTGATTCCTCCTACCGTTTCAGAGGACAGGCGGCAGCACCTCCAATGTCAGGGTCCGATTCCAGTCGGATGTCCTCAGATCCCTCAGGTGGTGGGTTTCCCCAGCAATCACCAAGGGGTCCCTATTCAAAGAACCCAATTGCATCACAGTCACTTCAGATGCAAGTCTGTTGGGATGGGGGGCCCATCTACAGTCCCAGCTCGCGCAGGGTCAATGGTCCACAGCGGACCTTCAACACAACATAAATTGGTTAGAACTGATAGCTTTCAAACACTTTCAAAGCACAGAAACCGGCCAACACGTACTGATCCAAATGGACAACGTGGCAGCCAAAGCATACATCAGTTGCCAGGGAGGGACCCACTCCAGATCCCTCATGTCCAAAATGCAGTGACAGATTATCTAAGCAGGACCAGGGTGGACAACTCTGAGTGGTAATTCCATCCAGATCTGTTACAGGGCACAGCTCAGAGATTTGGGAAGCCAGTACTCAACCTCTTTGCCACTCCAATGAACACCCAACTTCCCTGATTCTACTCCAGATTCCCATCGCCGGGCTCAGAAGGGGCAAATACCCTTTGTAGCCACTGGCCCAAGGGTCTCCTTTACACCTTCCTTCCTCTTCCCCTCATACTGGGGGTGACAAGGAAAGTACTTCTAGAACAGGCAGAAATCATCCTCATCACTCCCCACTGGCCCAGACAGTTGTGTTATGCGGATCTAGTGAGCCTGTCAGTGTCCCGCCCTTGGAGAATCCCTCAGAGCAGGATATCTGTCAGCCAGGTGGTCTTGGAACACCCAGAGCCACAGTGGCTCCAATTGACCGCCTGGCCCTTGAAAGGAGGATCCTGAGGAGGAATAAGTTTTCCAGAAATGTCATCAAAACAATATAAGCCTCCAGGAGGCCTTCTACAAACAATATACAACACTACCTGGATAGCATTCCATCAATGGTGCACCAAGAAGGGCACAGACCCAACTGGGGCCTCAGTGTCGCAGATCCTGGACTTTTTACAAACAGAACTCAACAAAGGGTGCTCTCCTAGTATGCTACGCAGGCAGGTAGCAGTCCTATCCACTCTGTTGTACTACGGGAAGAGCAATTCCTTAGCTCATCATCCAGTCGTCCACTCTTTCCCAAAGGAGCTATCAATCTTAAATCTCCAACTGTCCACAGATACCCTTCTTGGAACCTGTTTACAGTATTACGAGCTCTTACTCAGGACCTGTTTGAACTTCTTCAATCTGTAAGCCTGCGGTTCTTAATGTTTAAATTCGCCTTCTTAATGGCCATCACATCGGCCTGGTGCATATCAGAATTGGCAGCTCTTTCCATCAGGGAAGACCTCTGTACATTTCAGGACAGGGTTGTCCTGTGCCTCGATCCCTCCTTCATCTCGAAGGTAAATTCTCATTACCATAGGGCTCAGGAAGTTGTTCTTCCTGACTTTTGCCCTGCTCCTTCACACAACAGAGAGCACAGATGGCACAAATTGGATGTTCAGAGGGCTCTTCGCAGGTACATCAAACGTACATCAACATATTGTAAAACCAAGGCGCCCTGTTCATCTCGTTTCAGCCATCTTCAGTGGGCACTAAAGTCTCCTCTTCAACTATAGGCCACTGGATCAGGACTTGTATAGCCAAGGCGTACGAGACTCAGGCTCTTCCAACACCCAGACAGGTAACAGCTCACTCGACCAGAAGCACAGCTACCACAGCTGCCTGGGCGACGCAGGACTCACTTGAGGACATCTGCAGGGCAGCTACATGGTCCTCTCCGTCTCCATTCATAAAGCACTACAGACTGGACACATATGCCTCAGCTAAGGCGGCCTTCAGAAGAAGTGTGCTACAATGAGTGCATACAGATGGCAGTGCACAGGACCAGACTTCTTCCCGCCCATAGGGACATCTGCCACAGATGTCCTATATGTGTGGATTATCCCAAAGGCATGCTGGAGAATAGGCGTTGGCTTTTCTGAACGCAGTTTTTCAGCATGCCTTGGGATAATCCACTCCCACCCTGGCAATCATCTGGTCCAATGTCCAGATAGAAGGCAGAACCAATGCCACAGGAATATCATCAAATAGCTGCACCTTTGTCGTGACTGGAGGCTAGGGGGCTTCCTGCCCTGACAGGAAGAGGTATGGCAAAGATTGATGACTCAATCTCTGGGCAGAAAGGCAGATTCAACTCATATGTGTGGATTATCCCAAGACATGCTGAGAAACTATGTTCAGGTATGCCTATTTTCCAGAGAATAGAAAGAGGTAGGGAGAAATGTTTCCCATCCTTCAAAATTCTATTAACATAATCTTACTACAAAGATAGAGTTGGGACTCATAATTCTGCTTCCTGTCTGGATTATCTCAAAGGGCTCACCTCAGTCTTTTCAGACTCTTATTTTTTTCTTAAGAAGAGGCACAAAATTTTGATTGGAGTTTTTGTAATGGTCTGCAGTTCTCAGGGGACGCTTCTACCTTCCAAGCATCTAGCTGCAACGTTATTACACCACCAGCAACACATGGATGTATAAGTAACTATGCGATCATAAAACTAATACAGCAACTGAGACAGAATTTGCCCCAACCCAGGGGAGAGCAGCAAAATGCAGCTCTTTCTTTTGTCTCCCAAGGTCATTCTCACATATCATTATATTAGAAAAGTAAAGCTCATCTGCTTCATTCAATAAACTTTTTACTTGGTAATTTTTCATGCAGAGCAATGGCTCTATTTTCTCAGTAAAATTGGAGATCTGAAATAGTATAATTATAGGAGCCTCAGAACAGCATCCTTTAAATGTGTAGACAAAGCATGATTGATCACATATTTTTAAGGGAGCTGAAGGAGCTTTAATAACAGGCAGTTTTTTTCTGTTATATCTTATGCCTGGTTTCCTGTTTTGAAAATAACTTTTATAAGAGATGGCTTTATTATGGTTGCAGATAAGATTTTGCTGCTCCAGAATGGCTTTTTATGCATTTTTAAAAATCTATTAGTTGTAAAGCTTAAATATACTGAAATCTTACAGCATTATTGATATTACACATGTTGAGATCTAATATCTACCATTTAGCAATTTATCACAAACTTGTTTTTATTGAGTACATAAAAAGTAGGGATAAATAGCTTGTTACTTTGAACTGAGCACGTCTTTGTATTTTAATTATAGACCTGGCTTATACACTACACAAAGTTTGTTTAACTAAGGTTTACTGAATAACCAGTAATTATGAACACAATGGCTGGCTTCATACTTGTTACATCAAAAGCAAACAAGCAACATTTAAACAAAACAGATGTTCTGCTGAAGTCTTAGATCAGGGAACTGCTCCTTTAGGGAAAAAAACAACCACATGCAGAGCCAAATTTGGAGTTTCTCAGACATCAGAAGATTTCTGAACAAACAGCCACTTTGTCTTGCAAGGAATCCAATTTGAGCCTCTTTCAATCCATCAAGTCCCTGACGGTCTCCAGATTCTGGGTCAGGACATCCATTTAATTTCTCTTTTAGTCCAGGGTAGAGATTTAGTTATCATCAGCATAGTGATGATAATCTTAACATTGACCAACAGATGATTTTTGCCAGAGCTTTCATAAATGTTAATAAGATAGGGATAAGCCATGCCTTGGGCTAATTAGAGCCGTAAACTTTCTTCCTCCTTCACTTTCAACACTGCTTAGGGAAGAGCAGATTTGCTATCAAACTGTTTCCTTCAATCCCAACAGTCGCAGGTGGTTCAGAAGAGTATTTATTGGAGCTGTGTACTATTGAGATTCAGTCTAACAGGATTAGCACAGTGGTACTCCAAGTCCCATTGGAAGTCATCTTCAGGAGTGACCAATAAGGTTTCTCTAGATTAAAAACAAACCCCTAGATTAAAAAAAATATGAATGTTTAAAAACATCTGTATTCAGATACTAATTAACCATTGAAACACACTCTGGGACCTGCAGATACTTCATCCCCTAATCCTCCCTTTTTCCCACTGCAACTTCTGTTTTTTCTATAGTATCTCTTTATATTCTTCATTCTATAGAATCTTAGCCATTGACTATTACTTTTGCTATCCTTCTGTTACTATGAACTAATAAAATAGCACATGTCTCTCACTACTAAATGTAAGACTTATGGTGATCTATATTTCTGAGTTAGACATTCAAAATTTTTTTTTGCATCTGTACTTTTATGATACTTTATCATATCATTGTGTAAAACGAGTTTCAAAGAGAAAATGGCAGTAAGGAAAAAGTTCTTGTCTTTAATAATTCAGAAATCTATAGTTTACTTTTATACTTGAATATTTCTAGGAATGCCAGTTAAATTGCTATTGGCATTTTAAAGATTTATATTAATATTTTAGAGTGTATGCACGGAATCCCTTGCATGCCTTGAAATATTAACTATTGACCATTTCTTTATGGCAGTTCACTTTGTCATATGTCTATGCTATGAGTAGAATATTATCCTTATAAAGGTTTTTTTTTCATTCTGTCTTTGTCAGCACACATATAGGATTACAAATAATAAAAATTGATTTATTAAAATATTTGAAATTATGGCTTTATAACATATGGGAAGTGACCGAGAGTGGCTGCAAGTGATGGGTATAACCAGTCATTGAGCTGCCACTTGCCAGAAGATTTTCTCCACGGTGTCAATATTTTGGATAGCCAAGTCCATCTTGAACTAAGGTTCTTAAATAAACTTCTCAAACCATATTTGCACTTGTGTTTTGAAAGTATGTGTTGAGGTATTCCCCGTTAGGAGAATGAGTGCACTCAGGGAAATGTAGTGAGAGTGATGTTGAATAACACACAACCAGCATACAGATACACTGAATAGTAAAATATAGGTTTTACTTCCAGTAAATGGGTAAACAAAGTCCAACAAACAGTCCAAATCATACACGGTTAAAGCAGTTAGTATCAGTCCAGGGATAATTCAAAAACGAAGTCAAGTATCATCAACAGAGTTCAGTAAACCGAGTTTGCTAACAGTTGCAAGACTCACAGCAATCTGAGCAGAACGACGGCTCAGGCAAAACAGAAATATAGGAAATGCAAGGAGAAAAAAACAGGTTTCTGGCTTCATCTTATGGCCGTTGGAGGAACCTCAGTCAATCACGCTTACAGCATCTCTTAAAGATACATTATTAAATTACTATCCTGGTTTATATATTGCCAACCCAACTGTTAGGTTACTATCATTCCTAACATTCTCCCTTTTGGGTAGGACAATATATAAAGCCTTACAGTTTAAGTCCATATTCCTCACAGCAAGCCATATGTTTTGCAGTGCCTTGGGCTTTCATAAAATAATCAGCAATGTTATTCTCTGACATGCAGTACTCCAGTGTAATCATTTTACTTTGAACACATTGTCTCACATTTAGATATCTTAGATCAGTGTGTTTTGATCTTGTCTTTACAGCAAGATTGGAAGCCATCTGAATAGCTGATTGGTTGTCTTCATACACAATAGGTTCCTTTACATTAATTCCCATATCTATCAATAGTTGTTTATAACAAACAAAATCCATACATAATAAAGACAAACATGAGAATTCAGCCTCCTTTGTTCATAAGCTTAGATGTTTTTGTCGAATAGATCGCTATACAATTAACACCTTTCCTAATAATACTACAGTACCTGACGTTGATTTACGTGTAGGTACGTCTGTAACGAAACTTGCATCGGCATATGCAGTTAAACTTAGTTCATCCTTAGGCTTTAAATATAATGCATAATGCATCGTTTGTTTAAGATATCTTAACACATGCTTAGCAGCTTGCCAGTGCCTTTCAATAGGCTCAGCATTAAACCTAGCTAATTGGTTAACACTGTATGCTATGTCTGGCCTCGACCAATTACTAAGATGAGGATAAGCTACCAATTAAAGATTGAAAAATATCTTTATCAAAAACAGGACTTTGCACATCGCTGTGGCTAAACTCCTGGCTTATTGCTGTTTTAGCCAGTTTACAAAGTTACATTTTAAAATTCTTCAGTAACTGGTTAATTTTATCTGCCTGTGAGATTTTGTATCCTCCCCTAGTTTTTTCTATTTTTAAACCAAGATATTGTTTAATCTCTCCTAAATGTTTTATTTTAAATTTCTTCTCTAACAGTGAAATAATTTTAGTAGCTTCTTGCTCTGTTTTGGTGATTAAAGCTATGTCATCAGTGAACAATAGCAACAATGAAACTATACCATCATTTTCCTTTTTGAATAAACATGGATCAGCCATGTCAGCTACAAAACCTATCTTAGTTAATTCCTTCACTATGCAGTGGTTCCATTCATAGCCTGATTGCTTCAAACCAAAAAAAAAAAAAGACTCTTTTTAAATCTCCAGCAATCAGTTTTTAAACCCAAAGGCTTCTTTAAATATATAGTATGTTGCAATGGTGCATGTAGATATGCCGTCTCCACATATAAATGGTTTATTATATATATATTCTTTGCTGCCCACACTAATGCTGCTCGTAATGTGGTAACCTTCAGACTAGGTGCAAACCTCATCATAGTCATTGGCTGACTGATCGAACCCTTGCGCTACTAACCTGGCTTTATGGGTAACAGTCCCATCTACACTTGTCTTAATTTTATAAATCCACTTACACTCTGACATGTTCACCTGGTGGTAACCTAACATTTTCATATACCTCCAAACTTTGTAAAGATTTCAGTTCCTTATCCATTGCTTCCTGCCAAGCAGCCTGATCCTTAGCAGGATTCTGTTTCAGTTCATTATACGTAGTTACTAGGAACTATATTTACTTGGCATACTATATTAGCCTGATATCTATGTGATGGTCGTGTTACACGGGTTGAACGTCTAGGCAACTCAGGGCTTACTGGTGGACTCTCCTGTTCCACCTGCTCCTGTTCTTCTACCTTCTCCTGTGCCTGTTCTTCCTCTTAATGGCTATTGATGGTTTTACTATCTCATCATTAGGGACTATTTGGGTGTCAATAACTACATCATTGTTTGATTCCTGTTCTAGTTTATGCCACCCAACGTGCTCAGGAAATTTAGCACTAGTGCTACAGTAAATATTAGCTGTGCCTCGATCCCAAAATCTAAACAATCTGTGGTTGGCCTGATAACCTACGAAAAATAATTTCCTAGCTCTATGTTGCCCTTTCAGTCTTACTTGTGAGGGAATATGCACCCATGCTGGAGCTCCAAATGTGTGAAGATAACTTAAATTTGGTTTTCTGCCATGCCAATGAGTGAATAGCAATTTACCAGTTGTTGTGTTCACCACATTATTTAACACATGGTTGTTATACATTATGGCCTCACCCCACAGTGTTTCAGGCAAACCTGAATTGGATAACATAGTGCGAGCCATGACTTGTAACGTTTGCCCTCTTCATTCTATAAATGAGTTATGTTGTGGTCGGTAAGGTGCAGAACACTTATGCTCGATACCAGCCAATTTTAACATTGTTTGGAATCTATTGTTAATAAACTCAGTCCTGTTATCTGTAACTACAGTAATTACCTTATGTTTCATTTTTTTTTCTGCAAACCTTAGCCAATTAAATAAATGTTGGAATGTTTCTATTTTGTTTTTCATTAAATAGCAGAAACCATACCTTGAGTAATGATCCATTATACTCAAAACATAGCAGGCACCTCCCAAACTGGGTTTCTTAGGACCAATTATGTCAGAAAACACAACCTCTAAAGGTTCTTTGGTCTTAAACCCATTCAGTCTGTTTGCTGGAGTAACTTTTTCTCCTGATTACATGCATTACAGTTTAAATACTTGTTATAGGGTTTTAATATTACTCCCTCTGACAATTCAACAGTTTGTTTCAGCATTTTGAAATTAATGTGCCCCAGATGTCTATACAGTAAATGTATATATTTGTCATGTGGGTTAACATTATTATAAACCTAGTTAACCATCTGCAACTGGTTATCATGTATCATGTATAAATCATTCTCTAAAGTAGCAGGAACACTTTTACCCTCTTTCTCTGTTATACAGTTATCTCCCTTAAAGGTTACTACATAACCAATATTAACTAAAGCCCTTACTGATAGCAAATTAAATTTCAGTTTAGGTACATATAACATGCTCATTTACACATGAACAATATGCAGTACCTTCACCAGATGCTTTCATCTTCCATCCATTTGCCAATGATACATGTTGCTTACTCATGGACATCTTTACAAACCTCACTCTATTTCTAGTAATGCACTGCGATGCTCCACTATCAACTACCCACAAATCATGATTTACAGTTGAATTGCTAGATATAGCTAAATTGACATTCTTCTTAGCCTTCTGGTGATTACCAGTATTCTGTCGTTTTCCCTTCTTACAGAATCTAGCTATATGTTCCTTAGCCCCACAAGAACAACATTTCCTAACAGTATAGGCAGTTGAAAATAAATCCTCATCTTGTGGTTGTTTCTCTCTCGGTTGGTCTATATCCTGCCTTCTTCTTGCCTCTTCTAACAATCGTCCAATTATACCAGTCAATGTCAGTTCATTTCTGGTCAGGACTTCCAATGAAGATACGTAATCATCATAACTTTCATGCAATGAGGAAAGAATGATGTAAACCTGCTGCAGCTCTGAAAAAAATCAGTTCCTTTTCATGTAGCTCTTGAAAAATTCTTCTCATGAAGTTCAAATGAGCTAACATATCTCCACCTTTCAGAAGATGTGCTCTAAACAGTTTACGTGTAAGTTGTATGTGTGTACCTACAGTGTCATGAACATAAATCCTCTTCAAATTCTCCCAACACCTAGCAGCAGACTTTTCTCTACGAATATGGACTAGCTGCTGGTCACTCAGTGTTAATCCAATTATACAAAGAGCTTGTTCGTAGTTAAAGTCAGCTAACTTTTTGGCATCGTCCTCTTTATTTGGATCCCAAGCATTTACATTCAGTGGATCTTGAACTGCAGCCCATAACCCTTCCCTTTGCAGAAGTAGACTGCACTTCATAGACCAGGAAACATAGATTGTTCCATCCAACCGGGCTATCAGTGATAGACTTGTTGACGGGTCTTGTGCCATCTGTTACTGCCATCAGGACAGTAACCCACAATTAAACAGCTGTCTGTATACAGTACTGTGTATTCACACTAACTCTCAGTTATCTGAGTCTGGGCCCATAACCAGTGTTGAGGTATTCCCTGTTAGGAGAATGAGTGCACTCAGGGAAGTGAGTGTAGTGAGAGTGATGTTGAATAACACACAGCCAGCGTACAGAAACACTGAATAGTAAAATGTAGGTTTTAGTTCCAGTAAACGGGTAAACAAAGTCTAACAAACAGTCCAAATCATACACGGTTAAAGCAGTTAGTATCAGTCCAGGGATAATGCAAAAATGAAGTCAAGTATCATAAATAGAGTTCAGTAAACCGAGTTTGCTAACAGTTGCAAGACTCACAGCAATCTGAGCAGAACAACAATCAGGCAAAATGGCAATACAGGAAATGCAAGGAGAAAAAAACAGGTTTCTGGCTTCATCTTATGGCCGTTGGAGGAACCTCAGCCAATCACACGTACAGCCTTCTCTTAAAGATACAGTATTAAATTACTATCCTGATTTATATATTGCCAACCCAACTGTTAGGTTACTATCATTCCCAACAGTATGAATGGGAAAAATGGGTTTGTGAGTGAACCTTGTATTGGCTTAAAGGTGTGGAACTATGGCCATGTTTTATGACTTGTGGACTTCAACTCCCAGAATTCCTGAGCCAGCATGGCTAGCTCAGGAATTCTGGAAGTTGAAGTTTCCAAGTCCTAAAATGAGCCATAGTTCCAAACCCCCTGGCTTAAAGCATGTTTTGTATTCCAGGACTCAGATCTTTTTGGTATGCAAGTTCTGGACTGCCTGTGATAAATCCCTATGACTAACCACACTTTGTATTACTAGGTTAAGGATTCTAATAAAAATGTTCAAAAGATATACATTATAGTATGTGAAACATTGCAAGATTTCAAAAATTTTTCTTTAACACTTTGGACACATTGATTTGATCTTGCAGAGCAAACTCAGAAATGTGTGTAGGTGGCAATTTTCATGCAGGAATCCATCACTCTTCAAAACAATATCACATTTATATATGAATCATCTTGGTAAACAAGCTGGGAGTAGTGATGGTTTTATGTCTTTTTATGATTCATTTTGCAGATACTGTATTTGACATGTTATGTGGATTCCATTGTTTTGTAGGGCGTATCAGTTTGGCTTTATTCAGACCAGCATACTAGGCAATATACTTCTAGAGTTACATAGGCCAGCTTCTTAGCAGAGCACATTTTTTAAAAAAATGTCCAAGAATATAGAATATTAACAATTCTGAATTATAGTTAGCCTTGCAATAGGACATGATTTTCATGTGAAAATATTGTGCCTAAAATATCACTGAAGACAGATACTATCTGTTATAGATTCCTCTATGATTATTGATGTTGTTTGGGAAGGTCTTACATAAGATAATCTTCCAGAAATTAATAAGAACTTGGAGTAATACTTCTTTAGTGGTTATGCTGATGTGGAATTTCCATTAAGGGAAAATCAATCAACCAAAATTTGTATTTCTGAGCAGGCAGCGCAAATTTGGCACTGCAAAGGTCAGCGAACCTTTGTATCTGTCTTGGACGAAGATGAACATTTTGCACTGTGTTACAATTTGATATTAAATAATGGTTTTGAGAGTTGTGCTTTAGAAAAGCTTTTTCTGAGTTTTATAGAAACTTATATAGAAAATATATTGGGAAGATTGTAATTCTTTTTCTTTTTGTTCCAACTTCACAGCTGGTACACATTCTAAACTGCCATGCATTTTTTGCCATTTATGCTACAGAAATTATGTTTTTAGTCTGCCTTATTACATAAAGGTTTTAGTGTATCTGGAGTATTGTGCATTGAAACTGGTACAGTAATTTTAGAACAATCTTATGTATGTTAATTGGGAAGCCCAACCACAGTCATTGCAGACTAAATGCTTCAGTTGGCATTTATTATGCAGCTTCTAGATAACTATAAAACAGAAATTGCATTGACATGGTGGACATCAAGGTTTACCGATCATAAATATGCAAGAATTTTGCATTTTTGGAAAGAAGAATGGATTATAAGGGTGGGCTGCATCATGTGGACCTTTCTCCAAGTTCATCGAAGGGTAATTTAACTGCGAAATAAAAGCTTTTATTAAAATATTTTGTCCTTTTTATTAGTTAAATAATAGTTGGATAAATCTGTTAATGTTTCTAAGAGTGCTTTATGTTTTGTTCAGTGCATGGATTGTTGTCACATATATGTGTAACTCATAACTGAATGTTCATGGGAGCAAAAAGAAACTTGACATTCCATTCTCTCCACTATTTGTTGCCTTTTGCTCTTTCTCAATTAATTTACAGCCATTCCATCAAGTTGTAGAGTAAAAAAAAAGAAGCAAGGCTATTCCATTGCCTCTGCTGAGAAACCCAGACTTCTGAATAATACTTTCCTTTATTAGCTCTGGGTTGGTAACTCAAAAGGATATGTTTAAAAGAAGAACTAGTTACAGAATGGGGATTTATTTCCACAAGCTTCCACATCTCATGACAGAGTGGGCTATTGCTCATGATTGCTGTAAAATAAGTACACTATACAGTGTTATTTTTCCCTACTCTTGAATGTTTCACTTGATTCTTCTTCTCTGTGTGAAATGGAGATAATTGAAAACAAATTCTCAGTGTGTTATCTAAATGACATTGCATTATCTAAATGATGCCTGAATATTTAAAATGACATTGAAACAGAACTCCCTGATATCATCATTAATGTGGTCTTAAAAATCTTTAAAATACAAGCAAAACAGTTGCTGAAATAGTTTAATGATTTATAAGTCAAACCCAACATTTTCTATTTGTTAAATTTATAACCTGTCTTTCTTCTAAAACCTCTACACTTCATATAGCATGATCTCCTCTCATTGTTTCCCCCCACAGTTACAGTACTATGGATTAGTCTTGTAGGAGATGGAAATTGGCTCCAAGGCAGCCATTCTCTGGCTAACAATGGACTTGATCCAGGATCTTCATCACCCTAATTCTACACGTTAATCACTGCCCAGGGTACTACTGTGATAACAGAATAACAGTTGGGAGGGACCTTAGAAGTCCCACCGCCTGCTCAAGCAGGAGACCCTATATCATTCCAGAAAATTGGTTGCCCAGTCTCTTCTTAAAAGCCTCCAGTGATGGAGCATCCAAAACTTCTGAAGGCAAGCTGTTCCACTGGTTAATTGTTCTCACTATTAGGAATTTTCTCTTAGTTCTAGGTTGCTTCTCTTTGTTCAGTTTCCATCCATTGCTTCTTGTCTGGCCTTCTGATTATTTGGAAAATACATTGACTCCCCTCTTCTTTGTGGCAGCCCCTCAAATATTGGAACATTGCTATCATGTCACATCTAGGCCTTCTTTTCACCAGACTAGACAAACCCAATTCCTGCAACAGTTCTTCACATGTTTTAGCTTCTAGACCCCTAATCATCTTTGTTGCTCTTTTCTGCACTCTTTCAAGTGTCTCTGCATCTTTTTTATAATATAGTGACCAGTAGTAATCCAGTATTCAAAATGTGGTCTTACTAAGGGTTTATAAATTGGTACTAATGCTTCACATGAACTTGATCCTACCTGTCTGTTAATAACCTAGTTGTAATGTGGAATGTATAGATGTAATGTGGGTTTTAAGGTGTAGAAATCAATACCTAAAGATTCTAAACTGAGTGATTTTAGGAGATGAATACAATTAATGTATCACTAGTTTTCCTCCTGTTTTTAAATTAGGCTTGTGAAACTCTTTCCTGCCCCTCTTCTAAGCAAGGAAATATATATGTTCCGTTACTAGAATCACCAACTATTTATTTCCTATTTGAAAAATCCATCTCTGATGGAAATTCTTCTGTAGTATGGATAAGATAGAGTATTGGATGAATTTGCTCCTGACTGGACTTTACTCAGTAACTTATCATATGGTGTGTCATAGTTCTCCAAGAAGCTCTGAGAAATGAAGCGAGTAAAACAACATCTATGGGGGAAGTGCAAAAGACAAAAATGTTTGGACACAGTTTAGGATTATGGTGATAATAGCAGTGAAATGAAGCCTACTACGTTCACTGATAGGCTGATAGGACATAGTGGCAAAGTTCTTTGTGAATCAGATTTTAAATATTTACTTTCAATTAGTCACAAGAGGGACATATTTGAATATTCAATTTGCTTAAAAGGGGTTATTAATACATGAAACACCTTCTCTTCCGAATCAATAAATGTGTCTTTACTTGTAGGGAGAGATGAAACCATGCAGGCTGTCAGACCATCTTTCCTTGACTATTTTGAGCAAAAGGAAAAAGAGAATTGGCAAAACAACTATGGAAGGCAGGTATCTGAAAGATGTTCCTCAGATTGGAGAGTTCCTCTGGATGGTGATTATGAATTCGTAAGTAAAATTCTTTTGATCTGTTGCACAATTATAATTTCTTCTGTTTTTACTGCTATGGAAAGAAATGCAAGCTTGAAAGAAAAAAAAAGACAACACTTCAATATTTAAAAATGTAAAGAATGTTTATTTAAAGCATATAATTTAAAAACATTTAGAATGCAAATAAAATCAACACATTGTTCAACACGATTATTTTCTGGTTACATTATGGCTAAATAATTCAGTTACTGTGAAAATAATACACAGATTGTCCTTAATTTATGTCCACAATTGAGCCTAAAATTTCCATTGCTAAGCAAGGCAGTTGTTGTGAGTTTTGCCCCAGTTAAGGTTAAGTGAATCTGATTTCCCCATTGACTTTCCTTGTCAGAAGTTTCCAAAAGGAGATCGCATGATCCGAAGACGCAGAAACTGTCATAAATACATGCCAGTTGCCAAGTATCTGAATTTTGATCATGTGACCAAGGGGATGCTGCAGCAGTTATGTGAAAAACAATCATAAATGACTTTTGTCAGTGCTGTTGTAACTTTGAATGGTCACTAATTGAATGATTGTAAGTTAAGGAGTACCTGCATAACAATTTGGTTGCTAAATGGCTATCATTATTATGGCCACTGTTGTTATGGGATCTATTTATGGGACATGTTCTAGACCTCAGGTGTCAAACTTGTGGCATCATGTTGCTGTCATGTGACATTTTGCAATGTTTTCCCATTGTTGGAGCTGG